>CM053594.1:49041333-49082905 GCA_028646575.1 Pseudocheirus occidentalis
GTCACTCTGATCCTTTTGCTTTGTCTCTGGGGGGGGGGGTAGGCTGAACTGTCCCCAGTCTTCCTTAGGGAAGGTTCTCAAATTGCCTGACTCTAGTGTGTGGGGAAAGTGATGTGGGTGTGTGTGTGAGTGTGTGGGTGTGTGTGTGAGTTTCTTTGTGTGTGTGTCTCCTGGGTCCTTCCGACAGTCTGGGGAAGCCTATGTATCCCTTCTCAAGATCATGTTGGTAAATTCATAAACTAACACATAAGATTACAAAGGAAATCAATAATATTTAAATACAGTTATCATAATGTTTAAAAATTTGCATAGACCCAGACACAGCCATACCCCGCTTCCTCCCCACTCCCCACAATCCAGGTCATAGATTCTACTGTTGCCCCTCCTACTCTCAGTGTGCTCCCCATCTTGGTTCTCCGTGCTGCGGCAGAGGGTAAAGGAGCCCCTCCACCCCCCAAAGAGGGAGGGGGTGCCTTAAGCCCCCCCAGACTCCGGCCCATCTCAGAACCCAGGCTAGGTTTCCCTAGACGAGAGTAACCTCTCCCTCCTGCCAGTCTGCCCCACCTGGGCGCCCTCCTTCAGCCGCTAGCAGCTGGTCCCAGCACTCAGTGCCAGGCGCGCGGGGATCTAGGGTCTGTGGAAGCCCCGGAGTCCGAGACTTCGAGCCCCGCGTAGCCACACGGTGGCGCTGCGGCTCCACCCCGGCCGCCCGGTGCTACTTGTAGGGGCCGGGCAAGGGAAAGGGGGTGGGAGAGAAATTGGGGTGGGAGAGGAATTGGAAGGAGTGGGAGAAGGCGGGGAGTCTGGGGGCCCCGGGGATGCACTAACAAGACAAGACTGGCCCACCTTGAGCTGGGACTCTAATCCCGGAGTGCGACCGACCTCACCCAGAGCCCTCTCTTCGTCCCAGCCCCAAGGATGCTCAGAGATCCTCCCAGACCCCATGCCCAAGGTGGGGAGGTGGGCGTGGGGGAGAGACAGACAGATGGAGAACCAGAGACAGGGACTCGGCAAGACAAAGATCCAGAGAGATCAGAGACAGAGACAAAAAGAGAGACAGAGAACAGAGAGACACAGAGAAGGAGAGAACAGAGAGAGACAGAGGCAGGAGAGACAGAGAGAGGAAGGGAGAGAGAAGAAAGAGAAAGAAGAGAGGAGGGATGGAGAGAGAGAGAGACACAGAGAGAGAGACAGAGAGAGAGGAGACAGAGAGATATCTGGAGAGACAAAGGAAAGAAGGATTGAGAGAGAGAGAGATAATGAGAAAGGAAGCAGAGATACAGATCTGGAAGAGAGTCCAATGAGACAGTAAACAGAGACAGAATCTTCGAGAGACAGAAGTGACAAAGGAGAAGAGAGACAAAAAAGAGCTCTGCAGACAGAAGAGCCAGAGATCGGGAGAGAACAAAAGGGAGATCTGGAGACTCGGAGGGGACAGAGATAGAGAGAGACAAGGTAGACAGAGAGCTGGGGGGACAAAGACAATGAGACAGGAAATAAGGACCCGAAGAGAACGAGGCAGAGTCCTGCAAAGAACCCTCAATTGCAAGAAGTTATACCGGGGATGGAAACTTGGGGTAGCTCACAATCCCCTTCTGCTCCAGGGGGGGAGGGGAGAGACACCCCCCTCCCCAAGCCCTGGGGGTTTCCCGGAAGCAGAGGCGGGGGCGTAGCTGAGACCCAGGCAGGTGCAGAAGCTGCCGGAGCAAGCCCAGGGGCTGCGTGCCCCGCCCCCCATCTCCATCCCTCCCCGGCTGCGCGCGTGTGCGTTCCCTCCGCTTCTCTCTGCCTCGGTGCCTCAGTCTCTGCCCCTCTCTGGGTGTCGCTCTCCCTCCCAGCCTCGGTGCCGTCCCCCACACTCCCCCTCCCAGGCTGGGGCTGAGTCACCCTCATTCACAAACCCGCTACAGCCGCTTAGAAGTTTCTCCCCCACTCCCTGCAGAGCCAGCCAGGGAGCTCGGGAGGGGGGAGGAGGAGGGAGTCAGCCTAGGCTGGCGCAGGCTGCCAGCGGTTACCATGACAATGCCTGGCCCCAGGACCAGCAGCAGGCAGTGGGGGGAGGCCGAACCCAGAGACGATGGGAGATAGGGAGGAGGTAGAGGGTTTGTGGGATCCAGACTGACAGGCCCAAATGAGCAAATGGAAGCCAAGGGAGAAGCGCCTGGCAAGGGTTGGTAAGATCTGGGCTTGAAAGAGATAGTTGGAAGTGTGACTATCTTGTGCCCTGAGTCTTTGTATGCTGTCACTCTTCCACTGTGTTCTGGGCAGGGTCCTTGGCCAGGTTACTTCTTGGATCTGTTTCCCCATATGTAAAATGAGATTACTAGGTGACCTTTAAGTTCTTTCCAAGCTCTGACATTCTGTGTTCTAAGGATTCCCCCCAGCTCTGACATCCTGTGTTCTAAGGGACTCTGATACTCTGTGTTCTAAGGGTCCCCCCAGTTCTGACATCCTGTGTTCTAAGGGACTCTGATACTCTCTGTTCCAAGGGTTCCCAGTTCTGACAGTCTTGTGTTCTAAGGGACCTCTAATATTCTCTATTCTAAGGGTCCTCCCAGCTCTGACATTCTGTGTTCTAAGGCCCTCTGGTATTCTATGTCCTAAGGGCCCTCTTAGCTCTTACATTCTCTATTCTAAAGACCCTCCCAGCTCCAAAATTCTAGGTTCTATGTTTTAAGGTTATTTCAAGCTTTGATATTCCATATCTTATGGTCCAAGGGCTCTTACAGAGCTGACATTCTGTGATCAAAGCCTCTTCACTTTGCCCCACCCCCCTTCCAGCCCTCAGAGCCTCCTCCCCTTGTTTCTGACTCTGCAAGAGGGGCCTCCATTGATAAATCTCTCCCCCTCCTTTCCCCGTTGTCATGGAGACCGCACCAGCCCTAGCAACCAGAGGGGAGGGATGTGGGGATAGAAGAGGGAGCAGGATGCCCCAGGACCAGGAAGAAGGGAGAGGAGGAAACTAGGGCCAGAACAAGATCCTAGAATCTCAGAGTGTGTGTGTGTGTGTGTGTGTGTGTGTGTGTGTGTGTGTGTGTGTGTATGTGTGTGTGTGTGCCCGCGTGTGTGTGTCCAAGAAGGTGGGATGTTCTGTGCCATTATGTGTGACTGGGCACTGCTGCGCAGTGTCAGTGTATCCAGGCGCTTGTGAGTTTGTGAGGCTTGGGGGTGATAACACATGATGCTGCGTAGGATTCTATGTGTTTGCATTGTGGAACTATATGTGAGCCAAGGTAGCATTAAACTAGGAGTCTATGAGTGTCTGGGCAACTGTTTGCCTCAGTGACTGCATGTGAAATTAGAGCTGCAACAGCTCTGTGTGTGTGTGTGTTTGTGTGTGTGTGCCAGCAGTTGCATTGGGGCCAAGGGGAGGGGCTGTTGTATCTGGGCCATCAGAGGGAGCACTGGCGTGTCCAGGCTAATAGAAGAGAGTTGATGCATCTACGCCAATAGGAAAGGACCAGTTTATTTGTGGCAAAGGCAAAGAGCCTATGTATCTGCTAATGGGAGGGAGCAGGCATTTCTGTCCTATTGGGAGAAGAAAATTCTGTTGATACTTCGTATTACAACAAATGTTCATAAAAGTACCTACTATGTGGGAAAACTGTGCTAGGGATGACACTAACCAACATTTCTGTGCTGTGTGCCCAGTGCCAAGCACTTCATGGTTATGATCTCCTATGATCTTCACAACAATTCTGGGAGGTAGGTGCTGCTATTATTGGCACTTTACAGAAGCAAAGACAAAGAGAGCTTAAGCGACTTGTCCAAGATCATGCAGCTAGTAAGTGTCTGAGGTCAGAACTGAACCCAGGTCTTTCTGACTCTAGATGCAGGGCTCTGTCCACTGGTACACCTTGCTAGCATATACATTGTGTAGTAATTTCCATGTGCTGTCTCACCAGATCCTTAGAACAACTCTAAGAAACTGAGGCTGAGAGCAGTTAGGAGACCTGGGCAGAGTCACAGCCAGTAAGTATCTGAATCAGGATTCAAATTCAGGTCTTCCTGACTCTAAGTCTAACACACCATCCACTGCTCTGTATAGGTGCCCACAACAATTAAAAACAAGACGGTTGCCACCCTCAAGGAGCTTACATGCTACTGGGGAGAAACAAACTGTACCAAGATAAACCCCAGATACTTGATGGAGTAACCATCACTGCCTACAGGAGGCAAGAGATAAGCAGCAGATGCGTAAGAGTGGGAGAAGTGGGAGAAGACAAGCGTGTCTTGCTAATCTTCACCTGTAAGAAGTAGGCATTGGACCAGAAGACCTACTATGTGCCAAGCTGCTGAGGTCTGGGCACACAAAGATAAAAAGCAATGTGATCCCATCCCAAGGAGTTTGCCATCTAATAGGGACATACATGTAATTTCATACCCAGTCCATAAACGTTTATTAAAGGCCCACTGTGTGCCAGGGACTGTGCCAAGTGTAGAGATACAACATGATTCTGGCCTTCAAGGAGCTCCTGTTCTAATCAGGGAGAAAACATGCCAACAACTACATAAAAACAGATATGCATCAGAAAGGATAAATTAGAGATGATCACAGAGGGGAAGTTGGTGGCATTATAAGTATGATACAGGTTAAAAATACTAATAATTAACATTTACAGATCACTACAATATTCTCTTCGAGAACCAAGGACAACAACCAACCATGTGCTAAGCACTTTACAATTATTTTTTTTCGTTTCATCTTCATAACAACCCCGAGAGGCAGATGCTATCAATATCCCCATTTTTACAACGAGGGAAACCAGGCAGGGCAAACAGAGAAGAAGTGACTTGCCCAGGATCACACAGCTAGTAAGAGGTGAGAAAATGTTTCCATGCCTAGCAGAGATAAAACAGACCTGAGCTGAGAGAGTCAGAGAAGGAAGGAAGGACCTCTGTTTGGGGAAAGTAGTATAGATAAGAGAACACTTCATGTAAGAGATGGCAGTGGAGTTGGGGATGGAGAAGACAAAGGCAGAGGGGCAAGGACTCCAGGTATGATGGGCTGCCTCCCAGAGTGCACAGAGGATCAGGAGAGGGCAGGCTAAGATCAGGGAATATCAAATGGTCCAGGTGGCCTGGAAAGTAGAGTTGGCAAAGGAGAATCATATGAATTTGGGCTAGAAAGTGAGGCTGGACTTGAGGATTTAAAAGAAAGCAGAGTTAGAAAGGGGCAGCTTTTTGTAGCAGAAAGAATTTGAATTGTGATTTCAGGGGACTGATGATAAAGCATCATAACTGACTTCTGACCAAGAGGCGGTGGAACATGGGTGCAGAATGAGGCATAGGTTTTTATATATGAATTAAGTTTATTTTGCTTAGCTGCATAATCCACAAAAGAGGATTCTTTGCAGGGTGAATTATTAGAAAATGACAATAATATTTTTAAAAGATCGATTGAACACTTTTTTTTAAATGAGAGTTGATTTGGAACCAGATCATTGAATGCTTCATATTTTTCAGGAATGAAGGTTTCGATCTTATCCTAAAGACAAAATAAAAGGTGACATTGAAGGATTTTTTAATCAGGGGACTGGCATGGTCAGGGCAGAAGGGCTAAAGAAGCGGCAAACTAGAAACCAGGGGACCAATCAGGAGAGTTAACCAGCCCTGGTTGGAGTTGATGAATTCCTGAACCTATAGGGTACTGAAGAAGTGGGTAGGTAGAAGGTAACCAACAGGAGAGATGTTGGGAAGAGATAACTGGCAACCTATTGGCCATGAGGGATGAGGAAGTCAAGTTTGACTCTGAGGTTTGAAGGCTGGATGGCTAAAGATAGATGCCAACTCCACAAATGAGGAAGCTGGGATGAGGGGCAGGTTTGGAGGGGAAGATGGTGACTTCAGTTAGAGACATGCTGAATTTAAAGTTGGGATAAGACACATGGGGATGTCCAGAAGGTAGGATATTTAGGGGAGAAGCTCAGGAGACAGTCCCTAGACTGTCTAGAAGCCAACTGCCTAGAAATGACAACCGAAAGATGGATAGATAGAAAGATATCCCAAAGCTCCTCCACATTCTTGGGCTCCTTGGGAGTCAAGACCAGGACTTTGTTGTCTGACTGGCTGATAAGCATCAGGGCAGTTCCCAGAAGGAGACCCACACAGTGTCTAGTTTCTAAGGCTACCCCTTGGGAGGTTGACAAGCTAGTCTTGAGGCCTTGGGTTCCCCTCCCCTGAGCTAGATTGTCCAGAAGAGGTTGTCCAAGATGATGGGCTGATAATGATCCCTGTGATATTGGAAGACCTGCCATGAAGATGAGGGATATTACACATGACTTCCCTCCCAGTCATAGATTTAGAATTGAAAGACACAGATTTCATTCATTTTCTCCTCACACACACATACGCATACTCCCACAACCCCCATTTTGCAGATAGGAATACTGAAGCCCAGTGGGATAAAGTGACTAGACAAAGGTCACACAGGTAATAAGTGTCCCAAGTAGTATTTGAACCCAGCTCTTGGGACTCTGGAGCCAGTACTTTTGACATTGTGCTAATCAATTGTTCTTATCCTATATCTATTTGTGTACAAGTCGTCTCTGTCATAGTAGAATGAAAGGTCCTTGGGCTCAAACACTGTTCGTTTTGTTTGTTTGTTTGTTTCCCCTGTTTTATCTCCAGACCCTAGAAGAGTGTCTCATAAACAGTAGGTGTTTAATAATTGTTGTTTGAACTGAATTGAACCAAATGGGCAGAAAGCTGCTAGGTGCCAGATAATAGCAGTCTGAAAATGGAACAGACAGCCCCTTCAGGTAGTGGGTTTTAGGTCCCCAGAGGTCTAGGAGATGAAGCTGGATACATTTGTCAGAAAGGTTGTAGTGAGAGATTCTTCCCCAGGTATAGACACGACTCTGATTCTTGGATTCAGGGAGAGGTCATTAGAAGACAGGATTAGGGGCATGACGGGGAAAGAAAGAGGGGCCCACACAACGGCCCGAGCAAAAACCCAGGGTGAGGGCCTAGATGGGAACGATGTGAGGAAGCCAAAATAGCGGGCAAAGAGTGAGAAGGGCCATGGCTCACATCTGGGACAAGAGTAGAGGGTGGGGAGGATGTGATCTGGGACCATCATCAGGGACAGAGCCCTGGATGTGGAATCAGGAAACCCCGCTTCAGTCCTGGCTCAGCCCACCATCCTTTGGATGATCTTGGGCAAAGCAGTTTCCCTGGAGTCTCTGTTTCCTCATCTATAAAATGGGCATGATGATGTAAGCCAAGTTTGGTCAAAGTATTCCTAGTTTGCCCGCTAAATTCCTAGGTGACCTTTTCCTCTCTAGGCTTCAGCTCCCTCCCCTTTAAATGAGGGGGTTGGATAAGGCATGCTTAAGGCCCCTCCTGGCTCTGGTATTGTATGCTCCTAGGAATCCCTGACTAACCAGACCATTAGGTGGGCAGACTCGAGGGTCAGGCATGGGTCACCGCCTCAGACTGTTGCCTGGGCACCTGAAGCCCTGGAACACTCCCTTCTCTCCCACCCCACCCCTGTAAAGTAAGGGTTAATGATAGAGGGGAGGGCTGGGCAGGGTAATGAGCGTCAGGGAAGGGCTTGCAGATCCCAGGATGAAAGGCTCTGCCCCCTGTAGACCTGGGCAGGGGGAGATACTGGGATTCTACTGGATAGCAGGTGACCTGGGGAGGACATTAGCCTTTCTCCTGGGAGGGGGAAGCCTAGGACTTTATCAGCCCAATAGCCAGGATGGCTCCAGGGAGGTAGGTCTGGCCAGTGTCAGAATTACAGCTGTCCTCCCTCCTACCTTCCCACCCAAAGCTCCCCCTGAGGCAGGCTGAAGGATTCCCCACTCCCTGGGGGGCCTTTGATCCCAGATCTCAAAGAGATGTTTAATTATCTCCCCACATCCCACCCACAGGGGAACAGGTGGGGAAACTGAGGTCAGGACAGGGGAAAGGGCCAAGAGCCTGGGGAGTCAGAGGAGGCAGGGATGTAGTTCCCAGACTGGCAGAATCCCAAGCAGGAAAGAGCATAAGAAGGAGAGCCAGACGCTGGGAGGTTTTGCTGGGGTTTTTTGGGGGGGGTTGTTGTGGGTGGGAGGGGCTAGATAGCTCATTCTAGCCCTGAAGGACCAGTTTAGGCAGCTTAGTGCAGTTTGGGGGGAGAACAGGTCTGTTTGCTGGAGCCTGGAGGTCAGGACACCCCACCCCCTCCTCAGCAGCTGCTGTAAGAACTCAGATTTCTGTGTGATAGGAAAGGTGGTGATCCAGGCAGAAGGGAGAAAGGGAGGGGGCGGGCTCCAGGCCCTGGGAAGTTTTCTACAAAGTTTAGGGGCCTCCATGGGGTGAAGGGACCCCATGCAGGGAGGAAAGGTCTAACCCACTAACAGGGGTGGGGGGTTCCATGCAGAAAGGGGAGTTCAGCCCAGCAAGGGGACGTCCAGTGTACCTAAGGGGAACCCATGCATGGAGGTGGAGTCCTGTGCAATGCCTGGAATAGAGTGCAGCGAATGGGGGTGCTAGGCAGTGTTTGAGGTCAGGGATGGGGTTCCATGAGGGAAGGGGGGTCTCCTGCAGTGAGAGAGTTCTTGGCAAGTGGGATGGACCTGATGCAATGACGGGTAGGAAGGATTCTAGCCCGTGAGGGGTCATGGGGCAGTATGACTGGTCCAGCCCAACCCTAAGCCCAGGGAGGAGAAGGCTCTTTTTTCCCTTTCTTAGGAGCCTGGACTTGCCCATCCGGTCAGACTGCTGCTGCCGAACTGGACTGTGGGAGGGACAGGCCTAGGGTCATCGGGGTCAAGGCCCCCTAAGCGCCTTCCTTTCAGAAGGGGTTGGAAAAGGGGGCCCAGAAAGGAGCTGCTTCCTCCCCTGCCCATCCTGGGGCCATCACTTGGGGGCGCCCTGTCTTCAAGAAAGGTCTAGCCCCCAGTGCATGGTCAGCAGAATGACCAGAGGACCCAGGCCAGTTGGGTCCTCCTGGATTCCAGCCCTCCTCCCCCCATTAGGTGCCCCCACCCCGGGCCCCTTGGGTCCTATGGCATAGCGCCCCATCTAGCTCAGCTCCCAGGACAAGCTGGGCTTCCAAAACCATCCTGGGGAAAGAGTCAGGTTCCAGAGGAATTGGGAGGAAGGGGGGATGGGAGGTCACCTCCTCCCATGCCTGTGCTGGAGGTGGGGGTGTGCACGGAAGGGTGGGGGCTCCTGTGTTTGGAATGGTGTGTGCATTCATTCATGCAAGCTGGGGAGGTGTATCAGACACAGAAATGTGTATATGTGTGTCTAGGTACAGGGAGTATGTGTGAGCCCAGGGAGGGGTTGGAGCATGTGTGCCCAGGGAGGGAAAAACACCTTTGTGTCTGCTTTGGCCAAGCTTGGGAGGAGGGGAACCCTGGAACAGTGGTGGGCCCCTAGACGGCTAGTGGGAGGACAGATAGGAGACCTGGGGGGGGGGGGAAGGGGAGGCATTCATGTATGAGGAGGGGCTGGGGAGGAGACAGCTGGGACAATGGCCCGAATGTGTGTGGTTTCAGGCTGAGAGTCAGCCAGGCCCAGTGGGTCCAGGCTCCCAGCTCCCTAGGGCTCACGTGAGCCCCTGGCCCTGGGCCCTGGGGAAGCAGGAAGCTGGGGTGGCCTTGGTGAGAGAGGAGGGAGGGAGAGAGGGAAGGAGCCGAGACCAGCCCGCCTCCTCCCTCCTTGGTTTTGCTCAGTGACTCAGACTTGCCACCCCAGACCCAGCTGGAGAAGTCTAAGAGCTGCAGAGAAGCAGGGGCCCTTAGGGGGGATGGGACCCAGGCAAACCTTCACCCCTGTATGTGCATGAGCAGCCAGGAACCACCCCCTCCCCAGGCACACAAAAAGGATTTGAATGTAGAACAGAAAACAGCAGAGCTGGAAGGGCCTTGGATATCATCTAAACCAAGCTTCATTTTACAGGTGGGGACACTGAGGCAAAGAGGAAGGAACTAATTTCTCTAGGGTCAGTCAGTCGGTTGTCAGCTGAGTCAGGGACTGGAAATCGCATCTCCTAACTCACAGTTCAAGTTCTTTGAACTATCCTTCCTCTAAAAGATAAGCACCAAGATACATTATAGCAGGAACCATAGGGATGGACTGAATGCAGGGCTAAGGAAAGAGTGGGGCCCTAGACACTTAACACTTAATAGCTGGGCAAGACCTTGGGCAAGTCACTTAATCCCCATTGCCTTGCCTTACCTCCACGCCCCAAAAAGCAAAAAAATAAAAACAAAAACAGCTATTTCAATAGAATCCGTTTCCTTTACAATTCTATGGATTTTATTTTATGCTTTTAAAAACATTATTTTGCAAGGGGGTCCATGGGCTTCTCTGGACTGACTGCCAAGGGGTATGAGATCCAGAGAATCTTAGGAAGCCCCAATCCAAGCTCATTTCCAACCCTGACACCCCCTCCAGGGTCCTGAGGCCTTAGCCTCTGTAGCCAATTGGCCTCTAGTGTGGGACCCAGATTCAGAACTGTGTGAAATCCAATCCCCTTACAGGCTCACAAGCTATCAAACATATTAATCTTATTCTCTGAACTTCAGTTTTCTCCATTTGTGAAATGGGGAAGATAAAACCTGTTAGCACCTACCTCCTAGGGTCTTTGTGCAACATTAATAAGACAGAGAGTGTACATTAAGCTCTCTGCTAGCTTTTCTTGCCATCTGCCAGAGATCAGTACTTCCCTTCTGGTCTTCTGGTTTCTAACTAGTCACCAGTTAAGGTCTCTTTTGGGCCTGATGTTCTGTCCCACACTCTAAGGTCCTAGCTCTAGCTCTGTCTTTTCAATGGTCTTTCCAGCTCTAACCTTCCGTATTCAGTATTCCAAGGTCCTCCACGGGGAGACCTAATGTCCCTTCTAAAGGGAACTAAGGTCCTTTCCAAAAGTCTGTGTTTGATGGAACCTTCTGGCTCTGACATCTGATATTCTAAAGACCCATCGGGTTCCAACATTCTACCTTCTGTGTTCTGGGGTCTCTTTGGGTTCTATATGGAAAGGTTCCCACTGCACTGATACGGCATGTTCTAAGCCATCTTCCAGTCCTGACATTTTCTCTTCTTTTGTTCTGAGGTTTCTTCCCTCCATCCCAGCCATGGAGAGGTGAACCTGCCTTCTCTTGAGGCTAACGCAGGGAAACTCAGACTCTACCACACTAGAAGAGCTTGAGCATGCATGATTCTAGTGATGGCTTTTGTACAAAGAAAGTGGTCACCAGGAGGTTGACCTGATGGGAAAGTCATGATCATGAAACAAGAATAGGGGGAAAATACCATTTTCCTTGATTTTTGTTTGTTTGTTTTTGGAAGGGGGAAGATGAGGCAATCAGGGTTAATTCACATAGCTACTAAGTGTCAAGTATCTGAAGTCACATTTGAACTCAGGTCTTGACTCCAAGGCCAGTGCTCTATTTACTTTGCTACCTAGCTGTCCCCCTGAATCTTGGTTTTAAAATAAGTTTTTGAATAGGCACCTACTTTGTTTATAATATTTTCTATCACATAAAGGAATGCTATAAACACACACACACACACACACACACACACACACACACACAATGGCCTCTGAGAGGTATAAGGCCAGTAATGAATCTCTGGATCAAAGGGTATGGACATTCTAGTAATTTTATTTGCATAATTCTAAATTGCATTATCAAATGGTTATACCAATTCACAATTCTGCCAACAATGCACCAGTGTGCCTGTCTTCCCCCAGCCCCTCCAACATTGACTATTCTCTTCTTCTCTCATCTTTGTCAATCTGCAGTGTGAATTTTATTAAAGAGTACATAGGAAGGGATGACATGTATGATCTCTTGATCTAGAGCTGCAAGGGACCTCAGAAATTATTTAGTACAGACTCTAATTTTGCAGATAAAGATACTAAAGTGCAGGGAGGGTAAGTAATTTGCCCAAGGTCACATAAATAATAAGTAGCAGAGCTAAAATTTGAGCCCAGTTCCTATGACTTTAAAGTTCAGTGGTCTTGGGGCTGCTAGGTGGTGCAGTGAATAGAGCACCAGCCCTGGAGTCAGGAGGACCTGAGTTCAAATTCGGCCTTAGACACTTAACACTTACTAGCCCTGTGACCTTGGGCAAGTCTAACCCCAACTGCCCTCAAAAAAAAAAAAAGGGTGGGTGGTTGGGCGGGGGTGGGGGGGAGGGGAGGAGACAGTGGTCTTTTTACTGTACCATGAGTCCAAGTTAGGTTGGTATAGTAAAAAAAAAAAAAATCAAATAAAAAAACCCAACCTGGATTTGGAGTCAGAGTATCTGAGTTTGAATCCTGACTCTGCCACTAAACTGCTTGTGACTTTGAACAAACTGCATAGTTTGTCCCTGGGCCTGTTTCCTCATCTAAAAAATTAAAGGGTTGACCTAGATAGAAGAAGTTCTTAACATGGAGTCTGTGGATAGATTTCAGATTTCATCCAAGTCTGTGAACTTAAGAATAAGGGAAAAAAGCTATGTCTTTATTTTCCCTAACCTCTAACTGAAATTTAGCATTTCCTTCAGTTGTGAATGCAGGGTAACAAGCAGGTTTCTGAGAAGGGGTTCCAAGGCTACACCAGGCTGCCAAAAGGATTCATGACCAAGTGTTGCCACTGACCCAAGTGATCTCTAAGGTTCCTACCAGATTTAAATCTATGGTCTCTGTTGATTCACACACATCTTTGTTCAGCCATCCATGAAGTCTCCTTGGTAAGGTGTGAACTTTCTCTGTTACCTATTTGATAATAATTTTGATGGTTAGTAACTGAGGATAAAAGAATTTCTACTTCTTCAAAAAGCTGAGCCTTTAGGCTTGGCATTTAAAAAGGGAATACCCATGGAATCGAGCCAGAAAACTGGAGAAAGAGAGAAACTCAAGAAGATCACCCATAGGCTTGGAATTGTGGTTTCCTGTGCCATATGCCTTGAGGAATCATCGTTAGATGATGTGGAACAAGGAAAGGAGTTTCTGGACCAAGCAAGAAGCAGAGCTAAGGACCCCCAGGGAATATTGTGACAATGTGGGAGGACAAACGTGGACTTTGTTCTTTATTGGTATTGTGAGTTCTGTGGAGTTCATCAATTTCCCCTTATGGAGAGAAGTTGAAAGGATTGTAGAGGTTTTTAGGGGAGATGGAACTCCCCAAATGGGAGAATGTCTTGACTCTCCATTAGTCTGATGATTATCCCTCAACCAGAGTAGTACTATAATTCTGAATGTTTGGATAGATCCTTACGGAACTTGAGGAAGGAAGAAGAGTTATGTTCATTTTTTATGGGTTTGTGTGTGAGTCCTTAATGCGTGTGGGTTTTGTTTTGGTGGGTTAAATAAAGCCTGTCTTGTATTCACCGCCTTGTTAGCAAGGACCTGCAGTGCGAGTCCCTTCCCCTTCTTCAGCAACAATGGCAGAGTGAGCTAAGGATGGGAGTGCTTAGGTATCAGTCAACATTTGTTTGACTGCTCGTGCTCTAAATGGGAGACCTTAGTCCAGTGACCAGAGTTGACACATGACTAGGGAAATGAAACTGGGGCAGATATTCTCATTCTCACGCTACACAAAGTCAGAATTTACAAGGAAGTTACCCCTAAACAGAAGGACGGCAGGTAAGTTCTCCTTAACAGGTCAAACAAAGGAGTTCACAGGAACATTGATTTAAAGCTGAAAGGCATCCGCCAATTCCAAACCCTACATTTTGCAAATAATTATAATAACTAGTATTTATGTGGTGCTTAAAGAGGCTCTTATACATTTCACCTCGTTTTATCCTTACAACAATCCCAGGAGGCAAGTGGTATTTTTAATTCCCATTTTACAGACGAAGAGACTGGGGCAGACAAGGATTAAGTGATTTTCCCAGAGTCACACAACTATTAAATGCCCAAGGCTGGATTTGAACTCAGTCTCCTGACTGCAGTCCCAGCTCTCTCTCTGCTTACCTCACATGAGGAAACTGAGGCTCTGAGACCGTTGGTGCAATGCTTTATCCTAGTTGTTCTTCACCTCTCAGTGATAAGGAAGGTGGGTTTCACCATCTCTTCTCCAGAAAAGTCTTTGGGTTTTCAGTTATTTCACTTCCTTATAGCGATCTTTTCATTAGCATTACTGTAGTCATTGTATTCGCATTATTTTGCTCTGCATCAGCTTGCAAAAATCTTCCCACACTTCTCTGAATTCCTCCTCCTTTCTTACTCACCAATAATATTCCATCACATTCTTTTACTCCTTCATTTGCATTTTCCTTATGTTTAGTGCGTTGTGTGATGTTTTTACATGGTCCTTTATGGTTTGCAATGAAAACTGTGTGTTCATATCCTTTTCACCACTTCTGTGTTTTGAAATGGCTCTTGATCTTCTCCTCGGCTGCCAGCTATTATATTTGCACTTGGCAATGATCAAGGGCAGCTAGGGGGTACAGTGGATAGAGTGCAAGGTTTGCAGTCAGGAAGACTCATCTTCCTGAGTTCAAATCCTGCCTTAGACACTTAACTAGCTGTGTGACCTTGGGCAAGTCACATAACCCTGTTTGCCTCAGTTTCCTGATCTGTAAAATGAGCTGGAGAAGGAAATGGCTAAATCACCCCAGTGACAAGAAGAGTTTGACATGACTGAAATGACCATGCAACAACAACAGAAGTTGGAAATATTCTGGAGAGATTTGGGGCATGTATAGACATTCTATAACTGGTTTTGATCTGCTAACCCTGTGGTGAATTCTTCAGTTGAGGAATTGGGGGGTGGGGAAGGCATTCAAAGGGTTGGCCTTTGCCCCTTCTCTATTTGGGATTTCTTCCTGGCTGACAATATCCGGTGACAGAAAATGCTATACGAGGAGAAGACACACATGACCCTGTGTCAAAGGGTCTTGGTTCCTTGCCTCAGCATATGTCCTTTCATTTTAGGTGAAAGAAGTCAGGGGTTGTGACCTTGTGAGCTTCAAATCAAGGCCTGGGATTCCAGGAGTCCAGTCCTTCCTGAATTTTGCATCCATTTTAAAAAATATTATGCAGATGACTACATAATCTATGTCAAACTGCTTGCCTTCTCAACGAAGGGGGCAGAGGAGGGAGGGAGAGAATTTGGAACTCAGAATTTGAAGGGAAAAAAAGAATGCTAAAATTATTTTTGCGTGTAATTGGGAAAAATAAAATATGAAATAAGATGTTTAAAGAGTTATGCAGATAATTTTTAAAATAAAATTAATATTAAAAGTAAACAATTTTAAATTAAAAAAATAATATGCGAACTGTGTAATGAAAGTTCACGATTTCATGAAGAATCCTATTATCTGTTCTACTTTGTATATGGAAATGCCCGTTTCACTGGGTGTTGTTAAGTGTAGGACAAAAAACAGGAAAAAGAGAAATTCTATTAGAACTGGGAGGGAAAAAAGGTTATGCAGAATAGTGGAACATTACAAGCAAAATTACCCCTTACAAAATAAACAAAAACACCAGCAGCTAACGTCTATGTGGCAATTTAAGGTTTGCAAAGCACTTGAAAGATGTTATTTTATTAACATTATCTTATTTTATAAGATCCTCCCAATAAACTTTAGGCAGGGAGGCAGGTGCTATTATTAGAATGGTAAAGGTGGAAATGAATCTGCAGCAAGACTGGTATAAAGTGGATTCTCACCACAAGAGCATCCACAGATGAAAGTGGAAAGAAGACAACAAACAGAGGGAATGTTGAACAGATTTGCCCTCATTTCTGTTTCAATGCCTTCTCTTTCATGATGGCAACAGAGTTCTGCATTTGGCCTCAGAAACGTCAGTCCCCTGTGTAGATGAGGAAAGAGAAATGGAGCTGAGGAAGGTGGAGTCAGAAAAAGTCATCATGGCGAGAGGTTCTCTGGGAACTCACCGTTTCCACTTATTTCCCACTCAAATGCTTTCCAAGGCTTCCTAATCTCCAGAAATTCCCCGTGCTGTGAGGTGAAATTATCTCTGAAACTCTCACCTCCTCCAATCATCTCCCACCCCACCCGCAGGTCTACATGGTCCCCCTCCACAGGTAGCCTGCAACCTTCTCATCCTACCTTACCTTTCCTTCTTCTCTTTATAGGTCTTCTGCCATTAGACTGTGACTTCCTTGAAGTCAGGGGCTGTCCTATGCCTATTTTTGTATGCCTGATGCTCAGAACAGTGCCTGGCACATAGTCGGTTCTTAATAATATTCATTGATTCAGACTCTCTGAGATCCACAAAAAGAAATGGCAGGGACAGCTGGGTGGCTCAGTTAACAGAGCACCAGTCCTGGAGTCAGGAGGACCTGGGTTCAAATCTAACCTCAGATGCATAACACTTACTAGCCACGTGACCTTGGGCAAGTCACTTAACCCCAATTGCCCTGCCTTCCCTCCTCCAAAAAGAAAAAAAATTATAATGGTAAAAAAAAAAAAACAATTTTGGAGCGCTGCAGGCAAGATTGTGAAGATGTGTGAACAAGGAAAGATCCTAAATGAGTAGGGAAAATTATAGTTGGTATAATTGTTGCAAAAAAAAAAAAGAGACTATCAGTAACCGTTGACCCATGTGTCTACCTTCCCATTACTGTAAAATCCTTTTGACTATGATTTCTATTGCACAAGGAATATTCTCAATAGAAAGATGAAAAAGGACTAGCCAGACCTCATTTTTATGATCAGATAATTGATTGAAAGGTGCAAAGATTCCAAGATACCACCACGTTTATTATTCATTATTTAATTCTTTAAAAAAGAATTTGACTTAGTACAGCAAATACAGCCCAAGAAGGTGTTTCCAATAAGGGGTTCCCTGTACCTGTGGTAAGACCATGTAAGATTCCTTGGCAGCTGCAAGCACAAGTTTTCATTTCATTTGACGATCTTCTGATGACCGATACCAATAAAGGTGTAAAGCAAATAGGCATTCATTTGCCAGTGGGATTTATGATTGTTCGTCCCAG
This sequence comes from Pseudocheirus occidentalis, assembly GCA_028646575.1. Lineage (NCBI taxonomy): Eukaryota > Metazoa > Chordata > Mammalia > Diprotodontia > Pseudocheiridae > Pseudocheirus > Pseudocheirus occidentalis. Next base: position 49,058,232 of record CM053594.1, read on the forward strand.
AGACAAATGTAAGAGGAATTTCCTTTGGAAGGAAAGCTGAAGGCCTCTGGATGTTCCTGTATGTGGATGGTGTTGGGATGATTGCATCATCATTTCCAAGAACATTACAAGGCATTTTCAGGGTATACAGAGTATTCAGGAGGACCTCCAGTGTGAGGGCTGCAGAGCCCATTTCAGGGCTGCTCTTCCACCACCAGTGTCTACCTGTCACCCAGCTCTCACCCTGTGGCTCCCAGAAGCTGCAGCAGGCACATACCTGGGCAGACAGGCTAAACCAGGCTGTGGGTAACTGACAGGCCTCAAGCCAGTTGGTGAGTTAGGGGGATGGGTGAGTTAGGAGAACATCTGCCCCAAGCATGTGAAGACTTTACCGGTGGAATGGGCAGATGAGAACAATTTGTTCCAATGGTCATGAAGTTGGCTAAAGTAGACTCTGTGGAACCCTTAGAGCTTGGTCAGGCATTAAAGATGCCTAGGTCATCCACTGCATCCCAGGCCATCCCTAGTCTTCCTGACTTTGTCCTGCCACTGGACTCTGATGGCTCAGGAAGAGAGTGGGACTGATAATTCTTCAGCACCCTCCCTCAAATACAATTTGTGCAGAAGTCAAGACAGCATGATGTCATTGGTTCTCTTCAGAAAAAAATGAAGGACCACCGCCACCGCCACCAACATGGCATTCTCACTGAGATCCCAACTACTCAAAATAAATTTGCCTAACATTTCACATGGGGAAAAAAACATCACCCTTTCAGAACTTCCCTGTTTCTGTAGAGGGCACCGCCAACCTTCCAGACATCCAGGTTCACAATCTCAGCAATCTTCTTTCACATTCCCATCATAGCCCTCAAGTCAGCCCCCTCTGACTCTGCTTCTGCCAGCATAGTAGACCCTCTGCCACCTCTCACCTGGACTCCTCAGTAGGCTGCTGGTGAATGTCCCTCCCTCAAGCCTCTGCAATCCGTACTACCTCCATTCAGCTGCTAAGGTGATTTTTCTGTTTCTGGGGGTTTTGGAGTTTTGGTTTTGTTTAAGGCAATTGGTTAGTTTAAGTGACTTGCCCAGGGTCACACAGCTAGTAAGTGTCAAGTATCTGAGGCCAGATTTGAACTCAGGTCCTCCTGACTCCAGGACCAGTGCTCTATCCACTGTGCCAGGTGATTTTTCTTAAAAGTAGATATGAACATGTTTCTCCCCTATTTAATAAATTTCAGCATATTCCTATAGTCTTTGAGAACTAGATATAAAATCCTTTCTTTAGTTTTTAAAACCCTACAAAACCAGGACTCAACCTGCGTCACCTGATTACTCATTGCTCTCGTCTTGTAATTGTCCCTCACGCATAGCACGCCATCCCTCATCTCAGCACCTTTGCCCCAGCCATCCCCCACGCCTAGGATGCCTAGGACTCACTCTCACCTCGTCTCTGCCTCTGAGAATCCCTTCTACATGAAGAATCTTTAGAAACTGCGAGTAGGTGCAATAGATAGAACAGTGGGCCTGGAGTCAAGAAGATCTGAGTTCAAGTCCAGCCTTGGACATTTATTAGCTGCGTGACCCTAGGCGAGTCACTTTACCTCTGACTGACTCAGTTTCCTCAACTGTAAAGTAATAGTCCCTTTTTCCTGGGTGGTCATGAGGAATAAATGAGGTGATATTTGTAAAGCACTTTAGCACAATGCCTGGTGTACACTAGGCACTTAATAAATGCTTATTCTCTCCTTTGATTTCCCCTCGCTGCTATGCCCACCCCTCCAAGAAGTTCTTTATGCTTATACATGAACATATACTTCATACATGTACGTTTTGTGTATACTTCACACATGAACATGTATGTTTGTGTCATCTCCTCTGATGGAATGTAACATCCATGGGACCAGAGACCGTTGCATTTTTGTCTTTGTATCTCTGGAGTTTAGCGCCATTCCCAGCACATAGTAAGCCTTCAATAAAAGTTCTTGGATGATTCATAGATTGAAAGAATGTCAATTGTCTGATATCCAAGCCTAGGGTCCATTCAATTTGTCCCTCTGTACACACAGAAGTCTTACATAGGCATTGCAGACAACAAGCAGGTCTCTAATTCAACAGCTGGGGGGGGGGGAACTAGATTACACATGGGAGAGATTGTGCACTGTTTGGGGTTTTGGAGGCAACTGGGGTTAAGTGACTTGCTCAGAGTCTCACAGTGAGTAAGTATCTGAGGTCAGATTTAAACTCAGGAAGATGAGTCTTGCTGCCTCCTGACTCCAGGACGGGCATTCTAGCCGCTGCCTTGTCATCTTCTAGACCCATCATTTCTCATTCACTACCTTTGCCCACCCCCTTCTCGGGGCCTGCATTTCCTGAATAGCTAGCGTAGTAACAGCATTAATGTAACTCAGGTCAGCAAAGTATTTTCCAAATATTATCTCCCTAGATCCTCCTAACTCTGTGAGGGAGGTACTCTCATCATCCCCATTTCACCAATGAGGAGACTGAGGCACAGAGTTCCAATTGGATCTGAACTCCAACTCCAGGTCTCTAACAGCTGCGTCACTCGGTTGTCCTTGGGCGACACCTTTCACAGGATTTCTCCTGTCTAGGTTATACTTGTCAGCCTACTTATGTCCATTATACAATCTATTCAAAAGTTCCTCCCAGCTCTGACTTTCTACATTCTGGATTCTAAAGGACCTACCATATTTGAAGAGCACTTTCCAATGGCCTCTTAATTGCTTAAGCCAAATGGTCTTTTCTTGGACTTCATATCTGATTGATGGAATACAGTCTCATATAAAGTGCTAGATGGATGTCTCCATCTGGACATCCCAAAGGTATTTCCAATTCTGCTTGTGTGGAGTTAATGCCTCCAAACGTTTCTATTTCTATTGGTGGAAACGCCATCATTCAAATGATAGCTTCACAATCACAGAGCCATCCTTGGCCTTTGTCTTTCCCTCATCCCCTGCATCCATTTGGTTGTGACATCTGCATGATGGTCCTGCTTCCACGTCTTGCATCCTTTTTCCAACGTCTCCATGCAAAAAGCCTCTACCCTGGTCCAGGTTCTCATCTCCTCTTGCCTTTAGCATTGCAATCTACTGCTTCTTGATCTCCCTACCTCTCACCTCTCTTGTCACCAATTCATTCCCCAAGCAGCTGACATATTATCACTTGAATCTAAACATATCACTTAACTTGCCTAGATCAAAGCATTCTCATTTGTAAAATGAGAGGGTTGGACCCTCATGGCCTCTGAGCTCCCTTCCAGCTGAAGATCTAGGATTCTGTGAATTGAATGAAGAAAACTGACATCCCCAAAACACAGATCTGACTGTGTCACCGGCTTACTCATAAATATTCAGCGGCTCCCTATTGCCTCTATGATAAAATACAGAATTCTCAGCCCGACAACTGAGTTCTCTACAGTCTGATTCCTGTCTACTTTTTGGGTATTGTGTCATAGGTTCTCCTTCACACTTCAGCTGGCCCCCTCCAAATCAACCTGGCCTTCCAGTTATTCCTAATATAATAAAATAATATACAATATCCCAACTTCTCCCTCGGTAACTTTGCATGGGTGATCCCCACACCTGCAATACATTCCCTTCTCAGCAGAGAATCACCAGCTTCCTTCAAAGTACAATCTGCTCCATAAGGCCTTTCCTCAGCCTCCCAGTTATCAACTTTCACTCTCCTTGGAAATTAGTTTGTGTATGCTCGGTATTGATTTATTCAACGGGTGTTGTAGCCTACCAGTAGAAAGTGAGCTTCGTGAGAGCAAGCCTTGATCCCATCTGGGTTTTTGTATTCCCAGAAATTAAGTCAGTGCCTTTCACAATGGCAGGCCCTCAATCAGTGTTTGTTGAATTGTTTGCTCTGTGTTTTAAGGTAGCTCTCGGTACTACTTCTGACTTGGAAGTAGTTCAAAGGGTTCCCTTAGCTCTGACGTTCTCATTCTGGGGGCTCTCCCAGCTCTGACAGTTTGTGTTCTAGAGGCTCTCCCAGTTTGACATTCTGTATTCTAGAGGCTCGTCTTTCTGGCTGCGACGTCCCGTACTTTCAGATCTCTCACAGCTCTGAAACTGAAGTTCTTTTTAAGTTAATCTTTTTTAAAAATCAACTTATGACTGTTGCTTTTTGCATCAATGTCATCTCTCAAGCCCACCCCGTGCCCCCAACTCTCCTTTGTAGCAAAGAACTACATTTAAGCCAAAGATGCATTAGCCAAGTCTGATGGCATCTGCCTCGTTCCACACCCGCCAACCACGACCCCTCTACCAAGAAGAGAGAAGAGTAACAAATACAGGGTCAAGCAAAACAAATTCCTACATTATCCACGTCTAAAAATGCCCCTCTTGTTCAGGAGGTGCATAGCATGCTTCATCACTGGTCCTTTGGAATTGTTTTGTTGTTCATTTTTTAAAAAGAGAGAGCCGTGTTTTATCGTCGGTCTCAGGAGCCAGCATTCACTTCCGTGAACCGTGGTTCTGAAGGTTTGGGGTATTTTCATTATTGTGGCCATGCACACACTCTGCCCTTAGCTCTTACTTTGCTCTGCATCAGTTCATACAAATTTTCTTAAGTTTCTCTGAATTCTTCTATTCTTCATTTCTAACAATAGTTCATTATATCCACATACCAGACTTTATTTAGTCATTCCTCAATGGGTGGTTGGGTATTTTGTTTCCAGGTTTTGTTTTGAGGTTTTGTGTATGTGTGTGTGTGTTTTTTGGCCACTACTAAAAAATGCCTCTATAATTATTTTGGTACATATAAGACTTTTCCCTCTATCTTTGACCTTCTTGGGATATTTGCCCAGTAGCGGAATCCCTGGGTCAATGGGCATAAACAATTTAGTCACTTTTCATTCTCATAATTCCAAATTATGTTCTAGAATGGTTACACCAGTTCAGAGCTACACTCGGGTTATTAATCTGCCTGTTTTGTCACAGCCCCCACCATCATTGACCATTTCATTCAGCATTGTCACTTATTTGCACAGTATGAGACAAAACCTGAGTTGATTCATCCACATTTCTTTTATTATTAGTAATTCGGAATATTTTTTTCATATGGTTGTTGGTCATTTGCATTTTTTCTTCCAAAAACTGTTTGTTCAAACCCTCTGACCACGTATTGGGGAATGACTTGTGGTATCACGCCACAGTCCCTTTCAGTCCTGACATTCTATGGACTATACCTTCCAACTGTGCCACTCCAGAGTTTTATATTGTAACCCCTCTCCCAGCTCTGATACTGTATTCCCTATCTCAAGTCACCGACTAACAGTGACAGTCTATGTTCTAAGGTCCCTTTCCATCACGATAGTGTGTGATTTCTCCCCCTGGTCTTGAGGTTGCTCTATGTTTTCTAGACAAGGAAGTTTCTATTGGGAGCTCACTATGGAGAGAGGATTTCCTTATCAGGGGCTAAGGCCTCCAGGCTGCTACGGTGGCCTCAGCTTCCTTCCTCTGGAGATTCCCAAACAGGGCTTCCTGAGTCAGGAAGGAAGCAGCTAAAGTGGGGTTCCCCAGCAGCCTTGGCTCATAGCCCACCTTTAGATCCTGAGGCTCCCTCCACACAGAGTTTGGGTGAATGCGGGGGTGTAGAGGCAAATAGGGAGATGGGAGAGGCAGCTCAGAATTCCTCTCTGCCCACCTCTAGGGCAGCCAGGCACCTGACTCCCCTGCCCCCACCCTACTACCTCTTCATCTAGGCACCATCTCTTCACTTCTCTCCCTAACAACACCCATGCATGTCCAGAAGTAGATGCCAGCTGGGAGTTCATATATTCAAGCAAGTGCACGAACACGGCTTAACATACATAGACTACATGGGATATATGTGTGTGTTATAACATGTGTGGTCAGCTTTCATGCAAGGGCTATAGGACCATAGGTGAAACCTTGGGAGTAACTGAAAAGGTCATCTCTTTCCAACTCCTTTTTTCTGAGATGAGGAATCAGAGAGTTGGGAAGTTGAGGGATTTGTCCAGTCACGTAGGCAGCAAAAAGCAGAAATGAGGTAGATCCTCGGATCCCATATGCTCTAGAACGCAGTCATGGGGGACTGTACTGTGTAGGTGTGTGAGCATTGCACACAGATATGACTGGAGACAGCCACATACACATTCATACCGTATACATGCTTGAATATATAGGTTGTATGCATATGTGTGCAGAGTGCCTTCAAGGTACAGACATATGTGATTTTGTTTGTTGTTTCATATGGGAACATGTACTGTAGGTATTATGTATGAAGTGGGGGGGAAGTCTGATGCTTGAATGGGAGGAGATGGGAGGAGATAATTTCTGAGTTGGACTGCATGGACAAAGTTAAGACACTTAGCAGTTAGACTTCTGAGACGCAGAGGAGACAGGAGAGTCTGGTTGGCTCGAGCAGACTTGATGCAGAGCTGAGAGCAGGGTCTAGATTCTTTCTCCCTACCTTTTTGCCCTCTGCGCCTGAGTAACCACACATGGCAGCCTTCCTGAAGGCTGGAGGAAGGGAGGGCTCCTGGGGCCATGGCTTTAGACCAGAAAGGGCACCAGGGCAAGGATTTAGACATCTAAACCCCTATTCAACCCCACTCCCTAAAGTGGCCAGGAGCTGGGACGCTGGACTGCACACTGCTATGGGGCTGGAGAGAGAGGGAAACATTTCTGATCACCTCAGGACTGAGCCCCACCCAGGCTACATGACTCTTCAATCTCATTTATCCCCCATTAGGATGAATAACGAGCAGAGTAAGGGACAGCAGTATCCCAGTCCGTCAGAGAGTCAAGACAAATGGGATGATCCTGGCTTTGCCATCTGGCCAAATCTTTCCCTCTCTCAGCCTCAGTTTCCCTATCTGGAATAGAAGAATCTACAGTAGCAGATTGCATGACGTCTTGGGGAGGGAGAAAAAAGATTTGGAACTCAAAATCTTATCAAAGTAAATATTGAAAATGAAATAAAATTAAAAAAAGAAGAAAATTGGACCAGATGCTATTTATTTCTAATACTTATGGTTTACAAAGTACTTTACATCCATTCCTTTATTTGACACGAGGCCATGAGGTGTCATAGACAGTTTCAGCTTCATTTTACAAAGGAAGAACCAGAGACCTAGTGAAGGAGACTGACTTGGGTCATACAGCTCATAAGTAGCTGAGCAGAGATGCAGGCCTCGGTCTGGTCTTACCCTTTCCACTACCCCATACTGCCTTAGATGACCTCTGAGGCCCCTCCCAGAGATGACATTTCATGTTCTATATCCCAGTGTCCCTCCCAGCTCTGACACTTGATGAAACCATGGGTCCTGCCCTTTTCTGTGACTCCCTCCTGTTGTGCCCCAGTCTCCTTCCCCACCCCAGGTACCGGGAAGGGTGCATCACAGCTTCCTAGCCAGTGAGCCCAAAGGTGGGTAGGGGTCAGGCCGAGGACCTCTCTTTCCCAAGGAGGGCCTCCCTCCCAGCTCTGCTCAGTCTCCCCCCTCCACGTGGCTGGGCACTTCTGGGGCCTGGCCCAAGCCCCACTCTGACTCACGGCTTCCTGCCCCGGCCCAGCCCGGCCCAGCCTGAGTCACCATCCTGGAATGTGGAAGCTGGAAGCCAAGAGGGGCCTCCCCCACTGCACACCAGCCCAGGGAGAGCAGGGCAAGGGAACCTTGGGAGGGCTCCTAGCAATGGGAAGGAAGCTTGCCTAGAGCCCCCACTACCCCAATCTCCTTTTGCTCATTGAAAAGTACCCCTGTTCCCCACATGTCCATGTGTCCCTCACTCCCAAAAAATCATCCAGGCTCTGAGGTCTTTTCATGTTCCTGTTCAGTTCCTCCCAGTGAGGCTACACTTAAGCAGTAGAGAGCCTTGGGGCTCTGGGAAAACTATTGCCCATAGACCTGGAGCATCTCAAGGATATTCTCCTCTTAAGTCTGCCTCTTCTGTGACTGAATTCAAAAGCAAGGAGCTTGGCCCCCAGGGCTCAGGGGAAGGGCCCTTCTGTGGCCTCCTAGGTCTGGGCCAAGCCTAAGGGACAGGCCTTCAGTTATTCTTGGCCTCTGGACAGTCAGGCACCAGTCTAGGGATTTGGACTCTTAAGATTCTCTGGTTCTGAGAAGCCACCATGGTTCTGAGAGTCTGGAGTTCTGAGAATCTGTGGTTCTGGGATTCCAAGAATCTGAGATCATATGGTCAGAGCCATAACCAGGGCAAGCCAAGTGGGTCTTTTTCCAGGGTGCGGACGCAGGGTGGGGGTAGGAGGGTGGTGTACCCTTTCCTCCCTGTGGCAGCCCACAGACCACCATCCCAATGCCTCCAAATCCTCTGCTCCCTGTGCCACGTGCCTCCCCAACATCCTCCCCCTAGCCCCGGACTACTTCTCCCAGGTCTAGCCTTCCAGCCACCAGCCGTGGCCCTCTCCTAAAGACCACATTTTTCATCAACCCCCCAGGGGGTGTGGATCAGACTCTCTGGGGCCAGATTCCCAGTGCGACTGCACTCAAAGTAAGACCAGCCATTCCTGCTGCTTTCCCCCACCCCTAAACTGTTCTTGCCCAAGGTAAAAAACTCTGCCTGCATTTCTGAAATGTATGGTTTCAGGGAGCTGGAGTTTCATGAGACCCATAGTTCCAAGAGTCTGTGGTTGGTTCTCTGGTTTGGGTTGGGAATCAGTACCCAGAGAACTCTAGCTCTCAGGGGCCAGGAGTAGCCTCAATCTTGTAGAGCCTCTGGGAACTGGGTCCTGGGGCCCCTCCCAGGGCGACACAGCCGAAGAGAACAGCAAAGTCAAAGTTCTCTGGACCCTGGAGGCCTGCACTGGCTCCTGCCACCCCTGGCCTACCAAAGTCAAGTCCTAAGGCTCTGCTATCATCAGTGAGCACTTACTGGGCACCTACTTTGTACCAGGTAATGTGACGTAATTGCAGACCTTAAGAACCAACTAGTCACTGGTCTACAAGGGATCTTCGATGTAATCTAATCTAATTTTGTTTTACAGATGAAGAGACTGAGGCCCAGGGAGGTGAAATTACTTGCCCAAGTTAGTATATGGAATAAGTAGCAGAAGCTGCATTTGAACCCTGGTTCTTGGACTTCCATATGAATGTTCCTGCCATTGCGCTAGCCCTCAGTCTGCTCTGGAGGAGCTTCTGATTTAGACACATCTAGCCCTTAAACTTCTTAGAGCCAGACAAGGGGGGCTCCTCCCTTCTTTCAGATTGCCCATGGTGACCTGTGGCCCCATGACTGGGTTTGAAGATACACATGAGGGGCAGGGCTAGAGAGGAAGGGCCCCAAAATGTGTCTGCCCAGGGGTCCCCCTCCCTGGTCCCCATAGATCCTTGACATCTGGGGGATTCTTTTGAGTTTCCAAAGCCTTAGTAGGAGAACCATTTCCCTCTTGTGGTCTTCACAATATCTCTGTGATGTAGACAGGATGAGGATCATTATCCCCATTTCGAAGATGAGCAAACTGAGGCCCACACAGAGGAAGAGCCTTGCCTTAGGGTCAAACAGTGAATCTGTGACCCAGCTGGAGCTTGGACTTGGGAGTTCCTGCTAGACATCCCTTGGGGAGGTCCAAGTAATTCAATATACACTCTACCTACACTTGAATCCCACACAAGTACACGTACATATAGCCTCCCCTGAATCACACACCCACATAGAACTTTCCCTGGGGAGCACACAAATTTGAGTGCACAAAAACCCCAGCCTCTCCTCCCCCTGCCCAAGTATTGGAACCAGGATGTGCCCAGGAAGTGACCAGTCTCAACCAGGACCAGAACCTGACCTTAGGAGTCTACACTCAGGATGTAAAGGCTGGCCTAGTCTCTGTAGGGACCCCAAGTCTAGACAAATACATACACACAGGTGTACACATACAAAAACACATCCGGCCTTGGCAGGACATAGCCTCCCCCACACCCTACCATACCTTCCCGCCACCCCCTCCCCCAACATCCGGGTTCTTCTCCACTCAGGAGCCAAACTCCCACCCACTCACTCCTCTCATTGTTCAGGCCCAGGGCAACTGGAACAGGCTAGAAGGGGTTAATGCCTTCCTACCAACTAAGAGGAAGACAAGCTTTAAGAGGAGATTGGGGGGAAAAAACGAAACCTTCCTCCCCAAATCAGGTCATTAAAAGTCTCTTAGGATATAGAATATGAGAACTAGGAGGGCCCTTAGAACAGAGAGTGTCAGAGCTGGGAGGACCCTTAGAAAGGAGAGTGTCAGAGCTGGGAGAGTCTTTAGAACCCAGAATGTCAGAGCTGAGAGACAGCTTAGAACACAGAGTTGGGAGGACCCTTAGCACATAGAAGAGGGAATGTCAAGTGCTGGAAGCGACCTTGGCTATTATTAGGCTACTCCCTTCACTTTACAGATGGGAGAAAGTCTCAGAGAAGGGTTTGGGATTTCCCCCCACATTCCCACCCATATTTCTGCAATTGAAAGGCAGAGGGATAGAATGCAAAGCCTGGTAGTCAGTAGCCCTGGCCTTCAAGGATTCTGCTACCACCTTGACTGGCTGTGTGACTTTGGCCAAACTGCCTGCCCTCTCTGACCCTTGGTCCTGGCTCCCCCACCCTGTTTCTCCAGTTCCAAAAGCTTTGTTGTTCACTTGTGGAATAAGGATGGCAGCTGCTACTAGCCTTCTGGCCAGGGCTGGCTTGCCCCATTAGATGGGCAGGCAGAGGGGAGGGGCCTCCTCGCCCCCTCCCCCCTCCCAACTTCCCCCTCCAAGGCTCCAGAGATGTTCAGGGCAAACTGCTAGGGTTGGAAGGAAGGCATCGGGAGGGAGAAAGGGGAAAGGAAGGGACCAAAACCCAGTGGCTTCTGCCCTAATTTGCATAATCTGGACCCATTTCTGAGAAGCCCCAAGAGCCCTGGGGGAGGTGAAACCCAGTGTGAAGGAAGAGGCCAGTTGGTGGGGAGAGGGTCTGGAGGAGGAGGAACAGGGGGTGAGACTGGGGTGAGAGGGATGGGAACCTAAGGAGGGCTCCTGATGGAGAGGAGGAGGGCCCAAAGGAGCAGGGAGCCAGAGACTGGGAAGAGGGGATTGGCAGAGGGAGGCAGGGGAGAGAGAGGCAGACCTTCAGGCCAATAGGCCGGCTGGCCTAGCTGGTGGCCTCTGTTGCCTAGCAACCCCCTGGCAACCCTGGCCTGGAGGGGGCGGGGCTAAGGGGAGACCTCAAGGAGCCTCTGCCCCCTCCTAGCAAAGGATTCTGAGGAGCCCAGAGGCCCCCTGGCCCTTCTTCCTCTCCCTGGGGGTGCTGAACCTCCGGGCCTTCTTTCCTCCATCCTCTCTGCCTCCAGCCCCTTCTCTGCTCTGTGTCTCTCCCTGCCCTAAACCCTCTGACCGTCCTTGATCCTCTCTTTCTGCTCTGCCCTGGCTTTTTCTTCATTCCTCCATGACGGTCATCGTCGGGGGGCTTTTTCTGTTCCTGTCCACCTGGTTCTCCTTTTGACTTTCGCTGAGACACTCTCTGTGTCTCCCTCAGCCTCTCTTTGTCTATCCCTAAGACTCTTTGTCTGTCTGTCTCCCCCCCTCTCTCCTCTCTTTCCGTGTCTCTTTCTCCTCTCTTTGTCCCTCTCTCTCTCTCCCTCTTTCTCCTTTTCTCTCTCTCTCCCCTTCTTTCTGTCTCTCTGTCTTTCTCCTTCTCTCTGTCTCTCACTCCTCTCTCTTTGTCTCTCTCTTTTTCTCCTTCTCTCTCTTTCTGTCTTTCTCCTTCTCTCTCTTTTTCCATTTCTCTCCCTCTGTTCTGTCTTTCTCCTTCTCTCTGTCTCTCCCTCTTTCTCCTCCTCTCTCTCTCTTTCCCCTTTTCTGTCTCTTTCTCTTCTCTCTTTGTCACTTTCTCCTTCTCTCTCTCTGTCTCTGAATCTCTCTGTCTCTGTTTCTGTTTGTCTCTGTCTGCTTGTCTCTGTGCCTCCCTCTTCTCCCTCATTTATCTGTCTCTGTCTTTCTCCACTCTGTGTCTGTCTGTCTTTTTCCTCTGTGTGTGTGTTTCTCTCCCTTCATCTATCTTTCTCTGTCTTTCCCCTCTCTGTCTCTGTGTGTGTCTCTCTCTTCTCTTTCTTTGTCTCTGTCTCTGTATGTGTTTCTCTCTCCCCCCTCATCTATCTGTCTCTTTCTCCTCTCTGCCTCTGTCTCTGTCTGCCTCATCAGTCTCCCTGTAGGAACACGTCTCCTCCCAGACCTTGAGAACCAAGCAGCCTGGCCCCCTGGGGAGCCACCCCCACCCACCTGTACACATGCATGCACACACATGCTAAAACCCAGCAAAGGTTCCCCATGATCTGGCCTTCGCCTCACACCAACCACAGGCCCTTGCTGCCAGCAGTCAGCATCCTCTTGCCAACTGTGCCTGTCAACACCCCCATGTGCACACTGGGAGCGAGGGGCTCCAGCCACTTGCCTTTCCCCACATGTCTGTATGCACAGCTCCCTGCCTTCCCTGGAATCTGCTCTGGGCCTGGGCCCAGGTGGATGACAGTCAAGCCCACCTCCGGTCCATTTTTGTAGAGAAGCCCTCCAAACCCTCACAGGCTCTGAGGCTCTCCTCCCCAACACCTCACAGCGGCATCACCTGTCCCTGCTGGGGTCCTAGGCTTTAAAGACAGGGACCTTAGACATCATCCAGCTCAACCCTTTCATTGGGTTGTCGAGGAAATAGAGGGAAAGTGGTTCCCCAAGATCCTACAGCTAGTGACGGAATTCCTAGGACCAGGAGCTCAAATCAACTGTTCCTCCTACTACATTCTGCCTTTTTCTGGTGTGTGTGTGTGTGTGTGTGTGTGTGTGTGTGTGTATGTGTGTGTGCGTGTGTGTGTGTGTGTGCATGAGCAGAGACCTGCACACGTGCTTCTGCTGGCACATGTACATGAAAACACACGTTTGCGTGTATGAACATACAGGTGTGTGAACACTGCTGGCTAGCATGTGCATCCCACTCCCCAGCTCCTTCCCTCACATGAAATAGGCAGGTGGCTCTTCAGCCACCTGATCTCTAGTCTCCAGGACACTAGCACCAGAGGAGAGGCAGATAGAGGAAACCTGGGCCAGAGGTCAGCTTGTAGTCAGCAAGAACCTGGGTTTGAATCCTACCCCATATACTTCCTTAGCAGTGTGACCATCGGTAAGTCACTTAGATTCCACCAGCCTCCATTTTCTCATCTGTAAAATGGGCACAATCATACCTGTAGTACCAATTTCAGAGGATTATTATGAGAATGACCTAAGCTGTATGTAAAGTACTTAGCAAATCTTAGAGTGCCATATACTCGCCAGCCACTGTTGTTCATTCCACAAACATTTATTAAGTGACTGTTTTGCTGGGCAATGGGAATGTAATGATAAAAATAAAAAGTCTCTTCCCTCAAGCAGTAATGTGGGGGGGAAGGGGAGGGTTCAAGGGAGGGGAGGGTGCGACTCGTACAAAGCTATGGGAATACACAGTACTCACAGAGTCCACAGCATCCCAGAACAGAGCTGGGGCCTAGGAAGGCCTGAAGCCAGTGTGGTGACACTCACGAAGGGCCTGGAAGGGAGCCAGGGATCTGAAGAGGCAGAGAGGGGAGGAGGCATGAGGGAGGAGAGAGGAGTCATTCTGGATGGGGAGCAGAAAGGAGGTAGTTTGGCTGGGATGGCAGGGGTATGAAACGGGGTGATGAGCCATTATTAGCCTGGGAGGGTAGGTAGGCTGGGAAAAGCTTTTATTGCTATGCCTGAGACCATGGGTTGCTGCTTACTGGAACTTCTAGAGAAGGGGAGTAACTTGTACCTTAGGACTCTTGGTTATGGCTTCCTGCTATGCCTGATTCATTCCCAGACAGGTGTCGCTGCTCCCTCCCCAAGCCAGAGCCCCAGCACGGGGCAACATGCCTAAGCAGGGCCCACAGCTGACTTGTACATGGTGACCAAGCAGGGCCCAAAGATGACACACAGTGAGCCATGGTGACCCAAACAGGCTGACCCATGCATCCACACAAATACACATGCACACACACATACACACTCACAGGCACCTGGGCTGATCACATGAAACCCAGATGCCTACTGATTCAGCTACCCAGCGACACACGTTTCTACCCGCTGACACACAAACACTCGCCCTGCTGACACAGACACACAGATGGACCCAGTGGCACTCAGATGATACAAAGCAGGCACCCAGCCCCAGGGGGAGAGCTCAGCGCTGGGTGGAGAAGATGAAGGGAACCCCAGGAGTGTGGGACCAAGGAGATGAACAGAAATGAATACCCAGACCCTGGGCCTATACCATGCTCTACACTGGGGCCCTCAGTCTAGGGAATCAGGGTTAACTCCCACCACCCTCTAACCTTCCCCAGTCCACAGACAGCCTGAATCCTGCTCCCTCATTGGTTTAGATGTTGTCTTTCCCCATGGCACCTTCCTGAAAAGGGCACAGTAGAAGCATGGGCATAGCTGGGAGGGAGTATCAATAAGGATCTGGAAAGTCATGAATATGGTCACTACGTGGGGAATAGAGAGAGGAGAGCATGATGGAGCAGGCCCAGCTGAAGAGAAGGGCACATCTGGGAGCACATGCACACAACTGGGGGGGAAGGGCCTAGTTAGGGGATAGGACATAGCTGGGGGATGGGCATAGCCAGGCATTGTTGAGGTGGGCACAGCTAGAGGTGATGAGCATAGCTAGGCGACATTGTCAAAGTGGGCATCATGTGAATGGGCATAGCTAGGGTACATTGTTGAGCTGGGAGGTGGTCCACTTCTAGGGAACAAGTATAGCTGAAAAAATGGACCCACATAAGAGGATGGACACAACTGTGCTATGGCTACAGGTGGGGAGAGGTATAATCAGGGGCACGACATTACATGATCCAGTTGTCAGTCCGATACTTTTTTTTGTTGAATCTCTTGCTTAGGAATGTGCTTCCAAGTACCAAGTTTTCCCAAGAACCACCATCAAGTGCCCGAGTCCCTTGGCTCCACTCCCAACAACTAACAAGGATGACTCCCATTCCTGTGACCCATTACAAACCCTGCTGCTCAGTAAGAGCTTTAACTGATGCTTCATAAGGTGAAGTATCCTTGATGACCCTGGGTGCTCATAGCCATGGAGGTGAACCAAGGAGCTGTCCAGAAGCTTCTTCCAAACTGAAAAGGCTTTTGAATAGTCCCTGAACTGGCTAGTGGTCTTTCACGTGTCCTTGATGGGTGGACAAGCCCATCACCAGAAGGATGGCCCCTGGTAAATGGATTTTTCTGAGAGGGCCACAACTGTGTGGTAAGCAGCTTTGAGTTTAGGATCAGGATATGAGTTTGAATCCTGGGTCTAGCATAGTCTAGCTGAATGACCTTGGGAAAATCCCTCCCCCTCTTTGGGTTTCCTCTGGAAAGAGGGTCATAGGATTTGGAAATGGAAGGGACCTTAGAGGTCATCTAGTTCAGTCCCCTCCCCATTTTACAGATGAGGAAACTGAGGCTAGGGGAGTTTAAGAAGGAGACTTTTGTTGACTTTTGTTTTCCGCTGTCTTTGTACCTCCAGCACAATGCCGGGCACATAGTAGCTCGTAAATGCTGGATGGATGGAATGAAAATGAATTACTCAAGGTCACGAGGCCATGTAGGGAGCAAGCAGCACAAACAGGAAAGTCTTTTAAAAGCAAATACTTCGCCCTTTCCAAGCACCCAAAAGGAGGGAGCCGGACCCAGTTATCTCTAGGGACTTTTTCAGTTCTAAATCCTTGGCCCCTAGGAGGGCACAAGACCCTGGACCAGAGGAGAGGCAGGACCAGGGAGAGAGGACCTCGGAAAAAAGAAGGAACAAAGGCAGATGTGACCGGGGGAGGGCTGAAGGACGGCCCGGAGTGGGGTGAGGGACACGAGGCCCCGCCCCCTTCCCAGGCACACGGTCGGGTCCTTCTGCAGCTCTGCTCCGCTCCCGCATCTCGCAACGCCTCTGGCTCATCCAGGCGCGTGCTCCCTGGAAACGGCGCTGGGTCACCGCCCTGGCCTGGGTCCGAGCGCAGGGAGGGGTGGGCAGCCCTGGCAGAACTCGGGGCTCATCTCCCTCGAATCCTCTTCCCTCTCTTCCGAACCTCAGCTTTCTCCGGGGCCCCCCCGGCCTGGATCACATGGAGGGGGCTGGATGAACCACGCCTCTAAATGGACAAGAGCGCACTAGAGAAACTCGGGCAAGGCAGGCCCCACCCCTCGGTCGGCCGGGGACCAGATTGGGGGTGGGTGGAGCATCCTGTCCCTTTAACTCAGGCCCCAGGGGCTGGGAACCTCTTAGACTCGCTCCGGGGATGGAGATGGGGGGCGGGGTGCGCCCAGGACCGGGCGCCAACAGAAACGCTTCTCTCCCTCCTGTACTCCTCCCCCAGGGCCACACTCCATTCCTCCGCCCCCATCTCTGGCGGGAGAGGCCCACATTGGTGTATGTCTGTCTGATCGTGCGTTTCTGCCATCTCTTCTCTTTCTTTCTCTGTCAGTCTCTGGCGCGCTCTGAGCCTTTGCCTCCGCGGCTGTGCCTGCCAGTCAGTGGATGATCCCTTGTATTGCCTTTGTTTCCTCGTATGCTGGTCTCTCCTGGCACCCTCCTCCCCCATACCTATGTGGACTTGTATAAGCCAGGAACTGGTCTAACCCCAGGCTCCATTCCAAGAGCTCAGTCTAAGTCTGGGTCCCTACTCTGACCTCTGGGCTGCCTTCCCTTCCCCCTCTCCCTCCTCCCTCCTCTTGTTGCCCTCCTGCCCGGGTGGACCACCACCACCCCTCTAGGGCTCCATCAGCCTACAAAGGGGCCTCTTATCCCCAGCCAGGGAAAAGGGGGCAGTTCTTACCACTAACAGATCTCTCCTCCTTAACCTCAGCTCCCTCTCCATGATGTCAGTAAACAGGCATTCAGGGGCTACCAGAGACGGGCCCAATCCTACCCTGCCTCAATTTCCAACTGAGACAAAGGTTAGGCCAACATTCCCCTCTCCTACCCCATTTCACAGATAAGGAAAGTGGGTGTAGTGATTTACCAGGTTCATGCAATGAGTCAGTGTGCCCACTGAAACTAGCCTCCTTTCCTTATAGAGATTTAAGGGGTCTACATGTTCTGGGTCACCCAGGGAGGGTGAGTGGGATACCTAACCTCCTGGAAAGGGAGGGAGGAGAATTAGGCTGTCCTTGGGGAAGGGGCAAGAACAAGATGCCTTTCTCTGGAGTCTGAAACCACCTGGTATATGTCCCCTAAAGCAATGAGCTTTCCAGTCCCTGCTGGACTCTGGCTTCAGCTTTGCTCTTCCGTATTTAGGAGGGTGGAGAAGACAAGTAGCACATGAAATAAGGTTGGGTTGGGGCTAGATGGTGGAGTTTGGACTCTCCTCTCCCCCCCACCCCAGTCCATGAGGAGCCATGTTTGAGCAAGGCAAGGACCTGACCAGAGCCAGGCTTGAGGAAGATGCCTCTACATAGGAAGAAGGTAAAAGGCCAGAGATGAGACGAGAAGTTGCTGCCATGGTCTGGGCTCTGTAGGCAAAACTACCTCTGGGCTGGTTCATTAGTGTTTGTGTCCACAAGCTGCCCCAGGAAATACAATGTCAGAACTGGAAGGGACCTTGGATGTGGTGTGGTCCAACCTCCTGATTTTATAGGCAAGGAAACAGGCTCTAAGAGGGGAAGTCCTTTGCACAAGATCACACGGCATTGGTAACAACATGGGCTGAAACACACTTATTTACACCTGGCCAGAGAAGACAGCCCCCTCCCTTTAAGGATGGCTAGCTTTCAGATCTGATCTGAATTCCCCCTACCCACATCCTTACTCACATCTGTTTCCACCACCACCACCACCCCACAGACAGTAGGAGGCCCCTTGACTCCTTCCCCCCACCTTTCTCAAGGATTGGGCTTTTGAAGCAATACTGAAAGTTGTCCTTATTTAGAAAGAAGAAAGTCCAGTGGTTAGGCTCTTACAGCTCTTGAATCTGGATGACCTAAGCGATGTACTGTACTGGATAGAGCCTGTGGCCCACCTCCCACCTCCCACCTCCCGTCCCTGGCCCCTCCAGAGCCCAGGTCCAGTTTCCTCCCCTCCCCTACCCAGAGCCTGGCCAGATGTGGGGCTGCCTCTGTACAGCATTCCTGAGTCCTGACTGTGCCCCCACTCCTTCCCCCGCCCCCTCAGGGCTCTGACTTCAGTGGGCCAAGCTGGGAGCTTATTATAGACCTTCCTCCCACCCCTAAAGATGGACTGGGAGCCCCCTGCCCCCCTCCCACCCACACCCAATCATGCCCATTCTTCTCTGGGAATGCTCGGGGTCACCCCTTAAAGGACTTGCCAAGAAAGGATAGACGGGTCCCAGTGTTACACACCCAAGAGACCTTTAATCAGTGCAGATGAAGGGCCAACTAGCATGGAAGGAGCCCATGAAGTTTGGCATTTAAAGCCTTTCCCAAGCTGGCCCCAAGCTACTTTGCCAGCATTATGATACATGATACCAGCTCCCCAACTCCACAATCTGGCCAAAGCCACCTTCTTACTGACTGCAGTACCTTACAAAAAACATTCCAGCTCCTACCTGGGAGGCTTTGCTTGGAGTGTCCCCACGCATGGAATGCACTCCACCCTCACCTCTGCTTTTTAAAATCTCTAGTTTCCAACAGAGCTTAGTTTGAATTAGAACTGCAGGAGGCTTTTCCTGATCACCCAAGCCCGATGACCTGGCATCAGTATGCTTATGTATATATTCCCTTAGAATGGGAGTTGCTGGAGGGTAGGGCCTTTTAATTTGGTCTTTGTATTCTCAGTGGCCATCATCAGGTCTGGTACATTGTAAGTGCTTAATAAATGCTCTTTGATGGACTAGGACTCCACAGCCCTGGGCATCCTAATTGGCTCTGGTACTGATGCTGGCAACTTTAGAAAGGTCATTTCATCTAAGTCTCAGTATTCTCCTCTGTAAAATAGGCTGAAGACACACCCTGCCCCTCGTTAGGGTTGTGACTATCCAAAGGCATCACCAATCAACCAATAAGAAGTTAAGCTCCTACTGTGTGCAGGCGTGGTGTTCTCCAGCTGAGGATGTGAACAAAAAGGAAACAGTCCCCACCTTCGAGCACCTTACATCCTAATCTCTCACCATCTACTGAGCTGTGGTTTGGGGACCATCAAGTCCTATATATAGAAAACTAAATGTTACTGAGGATCACCTGGTTGGTCAGGATCAGAGGCTGGGACCTGAACCAACAGTTTCAGCTCTTCGGCTAATTCTAATCTCCTCCTCCCCCTCCTCTCCCGCTCCTCCTGCTTTTTCCTAACACCATCCCCCTCACAGGGCCCTCACAAACCGAGCCTCTCTCCCCACCCTGCCCCCAACCCTGTAGCAGTCTTGTTTCCCAGGTGAAGGTGGGTGTGGAATTTCAGTTGCAGAGGGACCAGGCAAGGTCACCTGGCAAGGTGAACAGCCCCCCCATACACACACACTTGGGTGGGGGAAGGGATGCAATTTAATCTGGGTTGAGAGGGAGGGGGCTACCAGCTGCCGATGCTGGGCCCCTCCTGTGAGGGGGAGGGATGCCTTTATGCCTCTCCCTTTCTCTTTCCAACTCATTTCTGCCTGGCTTGATAGCTCTGCCTAGCTCTTTTCCATCTCTGTGCCCTGGCTCTGTCTGGATCTCTCTGCTTTTATCTCTCAGTGTCTCTCTCCATCTCCATCTCTGTCATTTTATCCCCCTATCTCTGGTATTATGAAAAAATCCCTGGGCTGGAGGAGTCAGGGGACCTAGCTGTCAGTCCTATCCCTGCTACTGTATGACTCTGGGTCAATCATTTTCATTTGGACCTCAGTTTCCCCCTATGTAAAATAAAAAGTTTTGATTGTTTTTTATGTTCTAAGGTGTCTCCCAGTTTGGCCATTCTTTGTTCTATGTTCTAAGGGCCCCAGACAGCCCTGATGGTCCTTATTAGATGTTCTCAAGTTCTTTGCACAATCTAAGGGTCTTTCCAGCCCTTACATTCTATGTTCAATTATTCTTTCATTCCTCCATTTGAAGCTCTGGGTAATTCCCCACCTCCCTGACCCAGGATCATCAGACATTCCTGACTCTCCCGCCTGGGTTTCTTCAGCCTAGCTCTCTCTAACTCTGGTCTCTCTGGTCCCCTGGGGGGGGAGGGGGTCTCCCCCCCTTACCCTCTACGGGCCAGACAGTTGCTGGCACCACTCTGGCCTCTCCCCAGAGGCAGCTGCAATGACAGCCGGTGCCCCAGGCTGAAAGCCAGGAGAGCGGCCTTGGGGAGGCTCCAAGGCTAGGGTCAGAGGCCAAACAGCAGGGAGGAGCTGGGGAGGGGGCAAGGGAGATTGTGACCCAAGGGGCAGGAAGGGGCGGGGGAGGGCCCCAGATTGGGAGGCTCTTTTCCTTTCTAGGCTCACTCTCTGACCTCTCAGGAATTTGAGGCGGGGAGCTGGGGGGGGGGGGTCAGGCACAGGGGGAGTAGAGGCAGCAGCTGCCTGGACTCTATTTCTCTCCTCCCAGCCCCCTCCTCCTCTTTCCCCCATTCCAAACACATGTTGGGGCCTGGCCTTGCCAGGGGCCCTAGGATCCTGAATGTATGGCCAGCTCCTCCTTAGCTCTTCCCACCCCATCTCTCAGACACAGATGAATACACCCAACTAGTAAGAACAACCCAAACACCCCCCAAACACACACGCCCACTGCCAGTGTGGAAACACCCTTTAATACAAACACCCCAGCTGCATGGAGACATAGACACACACACCCGGGTAGAGTAAACCTGTAACTATCTTAGAGTGCACACAGACACACACACACCTCCAAGTGTGGAAACACCCTTACCAACACCCCCAAGTACACAAAGAAATACATCTGCCAGTCAGTGTGGAATCAGCTTTAATTCTACCCCTACACAAACAAGAACACCCACACCCACTCACACTCCCCCAATCCTCAACACTGGGCTCCCTTGGCCTTTGACCCTCTGGTGCCCAGCCTTGGGGTTGGGGTGGGGGGCTCCCGTAATTCATTCCTCCCTATGTCGAGGAGCCTAAGTTGTACCCCAAAGCTGTACCATTTCTTACAGGAAGGACCCCTCATGCCCTGAGCATGGAAGCAATGAGGTGGGGGTAAAGATGGGATAGCACCAGTGACAGAGAAGTTTAATGGGCACTGTCTGACCATCCAAAAGAGAAATAAAGACACTTGGTACTCTAGAAGAAATGCAGTCTAGAAATGTAAGCTCAGTGAACCAATGGGACTTTTACAAGATCACACATAGTCAACAGCCTGGTCAAAACCTGCTCTCTGGAATCCGAGCTGTCCCATTTCTATAGGACTCTCCGTCCTGACCATTGCTCATCCCATCCAGTCCTGGGCTTGGACTCTGAAATGGTCATTTTGTCTCTACACAGCTAACCACTCCAGGAAGGAGCCTTGGAAAAGTTCTAATGAGGAACTCCGGCGCAGAGCATATCCAGGAGCCAGCCCAGAACCAGCCTTGTGCTGCAGGGGTTGGAAGACGAGAGTAGAGGGGTGGGCTTCCCTGAGAACTGTGTTTGTGCATCCCTGTGGCTGTTTATGTCAGCGGGCATCTGCATTGATGAACTTTTATGATTGGGAGGAATGTCAGTGGGTAAAGCAGCGTGGAGCTAGAGGCGCCACTGGGAGCCCAGTACTGCCTCTCTACTTAGGCAGCCCGCCCAAAGAAGCAGCTCCTCACGTCTTCCCTGGTTCCTCTTGTAGGGTGGGAGGGCTCTCTCTGGATATGGGTGGGTAGCTAGGTCTGATTAGTTAGTATGTGTTTGTGATGTGTGTGGTGTGTGTGGGGGTGATGGTCCCTGGATTGGGGGGAGGGGGCAAACAGAAGGGACAAAAAAGGCTGGATCTTTGTGGGTTGGAGGCAGGGGGTGCAGAAGCTCAGACGCCTGGGGGAATCGGGAGGGGGGAGACTCTCCGGGCACAACCTAGGGTGGGAGTTTCCGGGACAAGCGAGGGGCCGCCTTTCCCAGATGAGCCGCCCAAGGCAGGCGGAAAGTGAATGCAAATACCGGGGAAGGGAGTGAAGGGGGCGGGTAGAGGAAGCTTCGGGACCGGGGAAGGGTTTTATGTCTTCTCTCTACCCAGAGGGAGGGATGCAGACTTTAGGGGAGGGAGTTATGGGACGAATACACCTGCGCGTAATGGATGGAGTAGGGATGGAAAGGGGAACCTAGGATGAATTCAGCCAGAAACAAACTGAGGAGGGGAGGAAAGGGGGGAGCGGGGATTCACCTGGATGGAACACGTGGGGAAAGGGTGCCTGCGGTGAATCCACCAGTCATAAAGCTGGAGCGGGGTAGAGGAAAGGAAAGAGTACCTGATGAAAACCTACTTAGATATAAGGGGCTTCCCCCATTAACGTGTGGCGAAAGGGAACCTGGGACGAGTCTTCCCGACCGCAGAGCTGGTGGGGGAGGGGAAAGGGATACTATCCACGTGGATACTAGGGAGGAAGGTACCTGAGGAAAAACCACCTGGACTCAAGGGGTAGAGGGGACCTAGAGCGAGTCCCTGGGAACATAGATGGGGGAGAGGGAAAAAAGAAAATCCAGCTGAATGTAATGGGGGAGAGTGGTGCTTGGGAAGAGGATACCTGGGGAAAATTCACCTGGACATAACGTGGAGAGAGCCTCCTAGGATAAAATAGGGGACCAGGGGGTGCCCGGAAGATTCCACCAGACATTGGAGGTGGAAAGGAGGTCGTAGAGAACTCACCTAATCCTAAAGGGGGAGGGGGGAGTCTAGTGCGCTTCCACCCCAGAGAGGCCCCGCCCATCGCGGTTAAGCCCTTCCCCGCGCCCGGGCCACAGGGACAATCTTGGCCTTCTATTGGCCAGGGCTACGGGAGGAGGGTGGGGCTAGGATCGAGGCCTGCCCGTCACAACAAGGAGTTTATTTGAATAATTCCTTCAGGGCCCTGCGGTGCAGTCTCCTTTCAGGCTCCAGGCTCCGGACCCTGCCTCGGCGTCTTCCATATCCTGCTCCTCAGCGGGGTGGAAGGGTCCTCAAGGATGGGGACCGGGTCTGCTACGCGGAGGGGGAGGAGAGAGGAGGGAAAAGCGGAGAGCTGCACGGGGTGGGGGTGGGGGCCCCCAGCTATGACGTCAGAGCTGAGAAGCTGCTGGGGGAGGGAGAGCACGCCGGGAGACCGTTGCCATGGAAACCGGAAGCCTTTCTCCCCTCCCCCTATTACTTCCGGCCTCTCATTCAGCATTTCTATCAATGGGGGCTGGGGAGGCTTCTGGCACAGAGCAACCCCCAAGGCTTAAACAGCCTCATTCCGTGGCTGCCCCCTACCACCCACCCTACCCAAGGAGCCCTGCCCCACACCTCCACACATCCCCAGTCCAGCAGTCCCTGGCATAGGCTTGTGCCAGCCAGCATGGCATCGCCCACACTGGGCAGAATTGCAATTTCCTGGGGCCTGCCCTTGTCCTGCTCCAACTGGGGTGCAGAAGAGGCTGCACCCCCTCTACCTCCTTCCCTCTGTATCCCATCATAGTGTAAAGAAGGCTGAACTGAGAGTCAGAGGGCCTGGGCTCTAGGCCTGGTTCTGTGGCTCCCTTGCTGACCCTCAGTGTCCTCAGTAAACCAGGGATCTTGGATGCATGTCTAAAGCCCCTTCCAGCTCCACCTCCCCATATCTCTGCCACATACAGGTCCACCACCACAAAGATGGACACAGACCTGGACAAGGGCCCCCAAATCATGTGGGAATGTGCCAGTGGCTGAGGGTCTGGCTAGATCCTTCCACTGCTGGAATTCCATGACAGGAAAGGCCCTGTTCAATCCCCAAATAGCCTGTCTGGTGACAGGGAAAGAGGGGATCCACTCCCATGACCTCCCCCTCAAAGAGCAGTTGGTAGGCACCATAGCAAGAAGGAGTTGGAGTTCTCAGATGGGAAAGTTGGTCTTGGCACGAAATCAGGCCAGTGGGCAGGGGTTTGAGGAGTGAGGGTCCTCGGTTGGTCAGGCCCCCAGTTCTAGTGTGAGAACTGGATTCCCCACCCTTTCCTTTATCCCTTCCTGTCCCCTGTTTGTTCCCTGGGCCCTGTGTGAATTCTGTGGCTTGGGCTGTGGAGGTAGGGAGCATGTTGGAAGCTGGGTGGGGTGCTTCTGACCTCCCCAATTCCTGCCCGCCCTTCTGAGTTACTCAGCCTGGCCCCACAACCTGACTTTCTCCTCCTCCTCCTCTTCCTCCTCCTCCTCCTCCTCCTCCAGGTGCCCTGTACCTGAAGCTTGGCCCTGCCTGCCTGAGCTCCCTCTCCTAGCCCCGGCAGAGGTCACAGCTGTTCCCCCAGCCCCTTGCCTGGGGCTTGCCAGCCATGGAGACATTGGGGGGCAGGTGGGACAGGGCCCCAAAAGTAGGGAAGAGGGGGCAGTGCTCAGACCTGGGCCTCTGTCTTCTGTTCCTCAGGGCTGACTTCCAACCTGGCTTGACACCCATCCCCCAGGAACCCAAGGCTGCAGGGCCACCCACCCCCACCCCACTCTCCCTGAGGCCCGGTTTTTGTTTCTTGTCCAATGTCAGGAATTTCTTTCTTTCGAAATACCCCCGGGGCCCCTCAGCCAGGCTGTTCAGAGCCCTGTTGCAATCCTCAGCCTCCCTATTCCTCCCCCCCCCCCAACCCAACCCC
This sequence comes from Pseudocheirus occidentalis, assembly GCA_028646575.1. Classification (NCBI taxonomy): domain Eukaryota; kingdom Metazoa; phylum Chordata; class Mammalia; order Diprotodontia; family Pseudocheiridae; genus Pseudocheirus; species Pseudocheirus occidentalis. The sequence goes on from CM053594.1 coordinate 49,082,868, forward strand.
CTGCTTGTTTTGGACATGCTCCCAGCACTCACCCAGCC
>CM053594.1:49083405-49106685 GCA_028646575.1 Pseudocheirus occidentalis
GGGCCCCACCCTAAAACCCCTCCCACCCCCTACTCCCCCCTTTCTGCCTCTGCTTATCTGGAGCCAACCCCAGCAGACAGCCTTTGGCTCCCCTAGGACAAAGTCCTGCCCAGGCACAGGCCTCCCCCAGGCCTGAGGGAGCTTTGAGAGACTTAGGGGATGTCAGAGCTAGGAGGCACCTTAGACATGATCTGGTCCAAATCCCTCATCTTTAAGAGGTGGGGCAGGGGCTGGAGGCCCCCAGAAGAGGCAGCCAGGTCTCCTTCACTCCCCCACCAGGATTTGTTGCTGGCCCCTGCCCCCCCTGGGCGTAGTCTCCCTTTCTCCACCCTCAAGGCTCTCCCTGCCCAATTCCTGCAACATTTCCATAGATCCTGCTCTGGGTCCCCCCACCCACCCTCTACAGCAAGCCCAGTCCTTCCTCCCACCTCCACCCTCGCTGTTAGCCCCACCTGCTTGGCACCCCTCCAGGGCCTCCCTTGACTGAGTTGCCAGCCACCAGAACCAGAATGCCAAGGGCTGGCTGGGGACTAGGTGCCTGAGGCCCCTTCTTTGGGGTCCTTGAGACATACTCAGGAATCTGGTTGGGGGTGGGTGTCTGGCAGAAGTCTCATAGACTTTTCAGATCCCCCAGAAAAGGGCCCCACAAAAGCAGAAGGGCCTTCTCCCAGGGATCCAATGCCTCTTTCCTTCAGGAAATCCTTTTATGTTGATGCCAGGCACCTCTAAACAGTGCTGTTTAACCCAGGGGCCAAGGTTGCTTCTCAGGCTCCCCAGGTTCTCCTGCTTGGAAATAGTCACAGGTGTTTGCCATCTAGCACCTTCTGCCAATGTCTGCCCCTCGAACTAGCAGCTCCCTGAGGGCAGGGCTCTGACTCAGGCCTTAGATTGAGCACTCCCCAAGACCAGGGACTGTTTCAAACCCCCCCCCTTTCTGGGCTGGCCAGAGGAAATAAAATGACCATATGGGGCTTCTCTGCCATGTCTCCATTTGGAGAGGGGGCTCCTGGGGTGGGGTGGGGGCCGCTCCCAAAAGCTGTTATTCCACAGCTACATCAAAGCTCGCCAACTCTGCCCTGCCCGGCTGTGACCACATCCTCCCCTGGGACAGGGCGGGTGAGCCACAGGGGAGGAGGGAACAGGGTGGGGCCCAGAAGGCCTTAGGGGATCCAGGAGAAGGGATGGTCAGTTAGGCCCTAGCAAATAGGCTAGCCCTCTCTGGGAGGAGAGGGTGAAGGGAAAAGGGGGCTCGAAGGGTAGGACTCCTGGCTTCTATTCTTAGATGAAGTCACATGCCTTTTCCAGGCTTCCTTTAGAGGGGAAATAATTATGCTGTGGCTATTATGCAGCAGATAATTATCATAATAAGGACAACTATGATGATGAGCATAGTAAAAATAATTAATAATCCCACCAGCAGCAGCGCTGCCATTGGCCCCAGAATTTCCCCTTTCTTCTGTGACACTTTATCTGCCTGCCTGCCAGCCTGCCTGCCAGCCTCCCTCACTCCCTCCTCCTCAGACCCAGGGTGGATCATCCACGAGGCCTTGGCCAGTAGAGACCATGAAGCAAAGAAAAAAGCATGACTGAGGCCAAAGGCCAGGAATAAATAGAATCCTGGTGTCCTAAGCCCCGGGGCTGAGGCTGGGGGGGAGGGGAGAGGGAAGAGGGGAGCAGCCACACCCAGGACTCCGGAAACTTGGGTTCCAATTCCAGCTCAGCCCCTGACTCACTGTGTGACCTTGGATAAGTGACTTCTGGGCCTCAGTTTCTTCCCCCATGAAATGAAGAGGTTCTATTCAGGAAACCTGAGTTTCAGTCCTGACTTAGTCACTGAATCACTGTGCAACCTGAGCTCAGGATCTTCCCATCTCTGTTTCCTCTTCTCCAAAATGAGGCACCTTCTAGTTTTAATATTCTGTGGTATGTGTTCTAAGGCACTCCCTGAAATACAGAGGAGATACACACACACATATAGCCTCATTTTGCAGCTGAGAACATCGAGTCTCCAAAAGGTCCAGTGACTTGCCTGTTTTCTTATCTGTAATAATGGGCAAGTCACTGGACCTTTGGGGGACTCAGTTTTCAGACCTGTAATAGTGGACAATTCACTGGACCTTTAGGGGCCTCAGTCTTCTTATCTATAATAATGGGCAAGTCGCTGGACCTTTGGGGGACTCAGTTTTCTGACTCGAGAACATGAGGACAACAATGCCCATAGTAGTATCTGCCTCCCAGGCTTGTTGTGGGGATCAAATGAGAAAATGAATGGATTTCAATATAAATTTCAAACCTTAAAATGTTATATAAATATCTGTTATTATAAGGTCGCCCACAACCACCTTCTAGTGCTAACATTGTGTTCTAAGACCCCTCTTAACTTTGACATTCTGTATTCTAGCCAGGAGTATGCAAGAAAATAAATGTTTAACAAATGGCCTTTCCAGCAGAAAGGGGAGCAGGGAGCCGATCTACTTCGAAACTTAAGCTGTAGTATTAACACTTTCTCCGTCACTTCAAGGCCAGATAATCGACAAAATACCAGATCCAGTCTGGATTTGTAACATTTGCCCATTTCCAGGGTTCTCTCACTGAAAATTTAACAATGGGCTCCCCCATGCCCTTTCAAGCTGCCTCATTGTAGGTTCTAAGGTCCCTCCCAGCTACACTGTTCTCTCCTTCCTGCCTCCTTAATGCCTCCCACACAAGCACTTGGGCATCCTGGGATAATTGTACCTAGGGAGGGGTTAGGGACCAACCGAAGGTTGGGAGGTGGTTGATGGTGGCAAATGGTCTGCACTCGGGTTGCAGCCCTTAGAAGGGCTGGATGCTGCAGCTGCCCAGAGGAGGGGCCTTCTGGGACAAAGGGGGTTTCTCATTAGCAATCTGAACCCCTGGGGAGGAGGAATCTCTCCCTCAGGCCTTACCAGCTGCTTAGGGAGGAGGTCCTCAGACAAGCAGTTTGTCTTCTGCTGGTAACTCCAAGGAGCCTCTCCCAGGCCTGGACTGTGGAAGGAGGTGCGGCCTCCCACTTCTCCCTGAAATAGAGAGCTGCCCTCCTTCCCAAGGGCCCACCTGGAGCATATGGGGGCCTGGGATAAGAGAAGAGGGCCACACATGCAGGCACACAGATGTGTACTCCTGAAAACACACAAAGACCCTCGTGCAGACCCTTGATCATGCAAGTGGTCCTAAGCATGCTTGTGCTCAGATGCAGATGGGCACATGCATTAAAACAGAAACACACCTGAGCACATAAACACAGACACACTTACCCAGAGACAGAGCCAGACCTGCCCAGAGGCAGCTGGATGTGATATTAATAAATGTTTATGGAATGGAATCCTTCTACCTTACCCCCACTGCCGCCGCTGCCACCAGCATCATCAATGAGCAAATCAAGGCAATAAGCATTTATTAAATGCCTGCTGTATGCCAGGCACTATGATTACAAAGACAAGCAAAAACCGTGGTCCCTGCTCTTCAAGAGCTCATTACCTGGTCAGGGGGAGGCTGCACCTCTGCCTCCACACCTGTGGCCTTTTAGGTCCTCGGGGGTGGCCTTATTTGTTCTGTGAAGTCTGGATTCTGCGGAAGGGGCCACAGGTGGCCTCAAGGCTGCAGGTTCTCTATCCCTGGTCTATCTCCTTGCCTTTAATTAATCCAAGGCCCCTACCTGGAGCAAACTAATATCCTCTCCCAGGCCTAAAAGCATTTCAACCTTGTAATAAAAAGGAAAATATGGAGCTTGAAAATATAAAATTGTGATGTAGAAATGCCCCAGCAGATGACAGAGGGAGATGTGGAGTAGAAATGAGATGCAAAAAAGAATGGTAGCTGGGGACTGGGAGGCAGGTGACTTGTGGGGTGGGGGTGGGGTGATGGGGGAGGTCAGCATCCACCCCTCTGGGCATGACTCACTGGGCAAGTTGGGGGGCTATCTTGGCCTCAGTTTCCCAATCTGTCAGATAAGGTAGTTGGAGTCATCTTTGAATGTTCTGAAACTGCCTCCAGACTTGGCTAGCCCCTCCTAATTAAAGCGCCTTCCCTCTGTCCATAATGTCCTACTTATCCTACATAGAACTTATTTGTTGGCGTGGGGGGGGGGGCCTTAGATTGTGGGCACCTCTCCAGGCAGGAAGTATCTTCTTGCCTTTATTTTTGTCCCTAGCAGTGGCACATAGTAGAAGCTTAATAAACTTATTGATTGATTGATCAAGCAAAGTCAGAATTATACTGGAGAAGCAAACAGTAAAGGGCCTTAGACCTCCAGTGAATGCAGTGACCAAGGGAGCCTTCAGGGGACTGATGGTGGAACATACTTTGAGTTCCTTAGCAGAGAAGTGGTGGACAAGGTGCAGAAAGAGGCACCCATGGGCCAAGGGGTTCTTTGTTTTACTCAATGTACTTATTTCTTACAAGGGAAGGCCCCTCCTAATTTATTTGTTACATAGGGTCAGAGTTGGAGTAAGGAGTCATGGGGACTGATCAGAATGTTTAAAAAAAAATAAAGGTTGTAAATAATTTTTTAGAAACATTCTCTTCCATGTTCCAAAATCCTTCCCAGCTCTTACATTCTGGGTTTTAAAGGTCCCTCCAGCCCTGACATTCTCTATTCTAAGAGCCCTCCCAGCTCTGACATTCTATGATCTAAGGGCCCTTCCAGCTCTTATGTTCTGGGTTCCAAGGACCCTCCAGACAGTTTGGGTAAATCAAAGAGGTCCTAAGGCAGTCATATTAATAATCTATGAAAGAGAGGAATTAACAGTGTGTCCAGTGAGAGAGTCCCAGCCAAGCAGATGGATAGGGCTTCTCCCTTCCTGTCCCTTGACCTCCTGGGGGAGCTTATCCCTCTATTAGGTTGTGAACTCCATGAGGACAGACTGAGTTTAATCGGTCATTCTCCAGGAGTCAAGCAATATCCTGTAACAGTAGGCATAAATAAATATTTGATTATTCTTTTTGTGATTGTTCTGAGCAAAAGGGACCTTCAAACACAGAACATAGAATGCTGGAGCTGGAAGGGCCCTTAGAACACAAGAGATGAGAGCTGGGAGGGCCCTTGGAAAACAGTGTCAGGTCTGGGAGGTATGACTTAGGGCATAAAATGTTAGATCAAGGTGGAACCTTAGAACAGAATGACAAAGTTGTAGGTTGCAGAATGTCAGAGTTGGAACCTAAAAGACCATCTAATCCATTGGGTCTTAACCCAAGCTCTGGAAACTTTTAAAAAATATCTCTTTTACAAATGGTATTTTAATAGAACAGGCTTCCTTTGGAATCCTCTGTATTTTATTCGATGGATTTAAAAACATGATTACAAGAATAGGAGTTTAATTTAATTAGTCCTTCAATAAACATTTACAAAGAACCTAATATGTGCCGGGTTCCTGTCCTCAAGGAGCTTACAATCTACCGGGGGTGGGGGTGGGGGTGGGGGCAACAAGCAAAGAAATGTGGTCAAATAAACTAAGGAAAAATGTAAAAATAATTAAAAGAGGAAAGGCCCCAGGATGAAGGGCTGGACAGAGCTTCCTACAGAAGATGGGATTTTATTTGGCTTAAAGTAAGCCAGGGAAGCCACTAGCTGGAGAGGAGGAAGAGTGTTCCAGGCATGGGGGGACAGGCAGAGGAAATGCCTCAAGTTGAGAGACAGAGTGTCTTGTTCAAACAACAGCCAGGAGGTCAAGAGTATGTGTTAGAGAGGAGGTGGAAGATTGGAAAGGTAGGCTGTAAAGGGCTTTGAATGAATGACAGATAAAAAATTTTGCATTTGATCTTGGAGGTGACATTCAGAATTTAAGAGGTGGGGGGGATGTGACATGTTCACACCTGCATTTTAGGAAAATCTCTTTGGTGATTTGGTGGTTGAATGGAGGATGGATTGGAGTGAGGAGAGACTGGAGGCAGGCAGACCCCTCCCCAGCAATAATCCAGATGTGAAGCGATGAGGGTCTGCACTAGAAAGCTGGCAATGTCAGAGAAAACAGAGTTGAAAGGCAACAGGCCTTGGCAACAGCTGGGATATGGAAGATGAGAGAGAGCGAGAAATTCAGGCTGATCACCAGGCTAGGAGGATGGTGTGGTCCTCTACAATAATTGGGAGGGTTGGAGTTGGGGAAAGATAATGAGTTTGGTTTGGGCATAATGAGTTGAAGATGTCTGCTGGACACCAAAATGTACAAATATCTGAAAGGCAGTTGGAGATGTGAGACTGGAAATCAGCAGGATAGGGAGACTGTAGAATCATCGGCATTACATTCACGGGAACTTATGAGATCAACAAGTGAAGGTGAAGTGGGATTGAGGGAAAAGAGGATAATTTATGATGTGACCTGGAGGATCCAGCCAAGGGAGAAGCAGCAGTCAGACAGGCAGGAGGAAACCTGGGACCCCTGAAAATTTATCAAGGAGAGAATGGCAAAGAGAAGAGTGATCAGCAGTGCCAAAGGCTTTGAAGAGCAGCTTTAGAATGAAGCTTGATCCAGGTCCAAGGAAGCTAAGAAGGCCCCTAATCCAATCTAATCCAACTCCTGTTATAAATGGGGGAAACTGAAGGCAAGGGAGATTTGGTTAAATGGATAAGTAGTGGCAGAGGCAGGATTCTGTCCATGGTACCAGGGGTTTAAGGGCCATCTGCCCAAGTGGAGCCCTCCTACTGGTCACTCTAAAGTCTCAACTCAGGTCCTGCTCAGGGGAGGGGGATGGCATCTGAGGTCCCCCTTGCCCCTTCCTCTCCTCAGTCCTCCACAGCACCTCAGTCCTTCCCCCTACCCCATCAGCAGCAGCTGCCGACATTTCCTGTCCTGTACCAGGAAGGAAGGGGTGGTGGTGGCAGCCATGCCTAGCCTGAGGCTTCCCTGTCAGCAACTTCCTGAGCCCTGACCCCAGCCCCATCAACTAAGAACCTGCCTTCCCAGCAAGGCTGGCCCCTACACCACCCACACTAAGCCCATTTACTTCAGGCAGGGCACATGGCCTGTTTCTGGTGCTCAGACATACCCCCACCCCCACATTCAGAGAAAGCGTGAGAACTCTTAGAAGGGAGGACACCCGGTCTCTTTCCCTACCTCCTAACATCTGGCTGGAGCCCTGATCCAGGCCCCAGTTTGTAGCGTCCCCACCAATAAAAAAAGGTAAACTCGCCCCTGCCTCCTCACTACCCCAGTGGTGCTGCTCTGGGCTAGCTGGGAGACCTTGGTCAAATCACCTGCCCACTGGCCTTGCCCTTGTTGAACCAGAGAGGGGGCAGAAAAGAAACTCCCAGTGTTCATCCATGTAAGTAATCAGACCTGAATATGGGTAAGCACTCAAGACTCAGTTTCCTTATCTATAAAACATGGATCAGACCTGCTTACCTCATGATGCTGCTATGGAAACATTAAATGTGTTCAAGGAACAGGGAAACAGTTTTTCACCTGCCTCTACACCCAGATACTCTGTTCTAATATCCCTCCCAGCTGAGATACTGGGTTCTAAGGGCCCTCCCAGCTCTGACATCCTGTGTTCTAAGGGCTCTCTAACATCCTTTGATCTAAGGTTCCTCCCCGCTCCCCCCCAGCCTGACATTTGCCTCTGGTCACTGCAGGGGTTATCGAGAGGCCTCTGCACACTCTGGGAGGACATTTGAGCCCCATGAGGCTGTAGTCTGGGCAGAGTCCTAAGGTGGACACATGGTGTTTTCAGGCCCAGCTATACATAAGTAGAGATAAGTGGTGGCTGAGAAATCCTAGCTAAATCCCAGATGGGCACCTTTGTAGGACTACTGGGAGTGGACAGGGAAGAGTGGACAATAGCACTGTCCAAGAGGCATTGACTTGCAGGCTCCCTGATATCAACTTGGGGGGGGGAATGTTTGATGGCAGGCCAATCACTGTGTCCTTCTTGACCTCAGTGCTCCCATCCCGAGCCTGGTATGCCCTAAGAAGCAGCCAACCCACCCAATTGAGAGGACTCTGGATCGTGTTTCATGGTCTGTTTATTATTTTAAAATCATGGTGGGCGGTTTTCTCCTCTCACTGTCTGGTTTTCACACACATAACGTGGACAAAGGGAGTGCAAGGGTGAGGGGAGGATGGTGGGAGGCCAAAGGCTGTGTCCAAACCCACCAGGGAACACTGGGAAATAATGCTCTGCTTGTGAGCCCCTTGCCCCCATGGGCAAGAGACTGGTGGCGTGGTGTGTGCCCGCTCCCATCCCCCTCCAGGAACACCTTGCCAGGACAGGAGAGGTGTGTAAAGCAGGCATCAAAGGAATTCAAACAAAAACGAAACAAAACAAACGCTGGACATTTAAATAGAAATCCAAATCTTAAAAAAAGAAAAAAAACACCCCACAAAGCTCGAGTTTTGATTTTTTTTTCTCCCTTTGGAAAAAATATTAAGCCTCGAGTCCCTCCCACCCCCACCCCCCAAAAATAATTACAAAGCTACAGGAACACACAGATGCTCACATCTGGACATGAGGTGTAGTCACAAGACCGAGGGGAGGAGAGGAAGGTGGGGGGGGCGATCAGTCAGGTCCTGGCTTTCCCTACTGATGGGAGGGGAAGAGGCAGAGGGAAACGGGAGGAGGGACTGGACACAGATGGGGGGCAGGGTGTGCAGGGAAGGACAGAAAGGGGCAGGGCCCAGACAGCTCAGTCCATCTCCGTAAAAAAAGAAACAAGTGATTTAATAAAATAAAATCCATTGAAATGGCCCCATGGGGAGGGAGATTGAGGGGAAGAGAAGTCTCCCACCCCACCCCCATGCCCCCAGCCCTGGCATCTATTTGTCCCCCAACAGGGGATGTGGCCACTAGGGCGGCAGCAGCGAGCTCAAGAGGGAGAGGGCTCTGAGTGGGCCCTGGGGGGGGGGGGCTGGCCAGGCTGGGAAGAAATGGGGAGGGGGGGCAAAGTTGGGGCAAGGCCAGGAGGGGCCTGTCCCCTCCCCCAAATGGGGTTAATGCTACAAGGCCACGCCCCTCCCCAACTTGGGTCAGGTCAGGGGTCTCCCCAGGCCACCTCCTCCCATGGGCAGCTGGTCCCCCTGCCCCCCCTGGGGGAGGGGCAAATAGCAAGCTCCCCCCAACACACAGATCAGGTGAGCAAGAGGAGGAGGGGACAGAGCACGCCTTCCTCCCCACTCCTTTCTCTCCCAGGGCCTGAGGAGAGGCTCAGATCTGGAACTGGCTCAGTCAGACAGTCAATTTACTCTATAAATACCCCAGCCCAGGCAGGGGGGTCAGAAAACAGGGAGGGGAAGAGGAGTCACGGCAGGGAGAAGGTTCAAGGCGGGTGGCACAGGGGAGAAAGGCTGAGGCTGAGACACCTCTGGCCTCATTCTTGTCCTCTCCCTCTGGGAAGAGTGAGAAGGAAAACCCAGCTCCCTCCCACCCCTACCCCAAGTGGGCAGTACCCTGGAGGAGGAGGAGGTATGAGGAAGATGGGGTAAAGAGAACCAAGGGCTTCCCCAGAAGGAGGGCAGTCCCAAGGGCCAGAATCTCCAGCTAAGGGCTTAAAGAACCAGAACAAACCCAAAATCCCAACCCCACAGCAGGACACCTAGGGATCCAGAAATGACCCAAACTGGGGGGCCCAGATGCCTGGGCCAGCATGGGGTGGTTTTTTTTTTTTGTTTGGTTTGGTTCAAACCTCATCTGCTGCACTGGCCTGGAGTGGAGGCTGGAGTTCTGGGGAGAAAGCCTACTCCCCCACCCCCTCCCCAAATCTGTAAAGTGCACTATGAGTCTGTTCAATTAGGTATTGTCTACTTCGACCTGAATGGGGTGAAGGGCAGGGGTGGGGGTTAGGGCAGGCAGGGGTGGGCTGCTGGTGGAGTCTGTTTAGCTCACTCAAACCATCTGGCACAATGCTACATATGTGGAGGGAGGGAAAGGGGGAAGGGACAGCCCCAGGGCAGGGGGGGCTGGGTTTCCCTGGGTACAGGGGTGGCCCCTGGTGGGATTCTGGCAGAGGGGGGAAGGGAGAAAAGAGGAAAGAGAGGGAGGAGGCCAGCCAGGAGGACCAGCCACAGTCTGTTGGGGATAGAAGGGTGAGGCTGGGATGCTGAGACTAAGCCTCAGACCAAGGGAGATGACCCTCAGCCTTCTGGCCTGCCATCCCCACCCCCCTGCCCCTGAGAAATTAAGGGGACACTACTGGGGACCAGGGGCAAAGACAGGTGGGACAGACGGACCTGGGGCCAGGAGGGGAATGCCACTGGGGCAGACCCTAGGCCACCACAAACTCTGACTTGAGGTCTGCCTTGACCTCAGGCTTCCAGAGCGAGTCCTCAAAATCGAGGTCTAGGCCGCCGGCATCGCTGGCTGCGCTGCTGCTGCTGCCGCTGCTGCTGCTGCTGGTTGCCCGGCCCGCCTTACGACCGGAGAGCCAGTGGTAGGGGCCTCGGGCATCCCGCCGGGCCTTCCGCCGAAGGCGCTTCTGCTGCAAGAGCAGCTGAAGACGCTCTACCTTACACCGTGTGGCCCGGTTCTCCGTCTGCCGCAGGCGGTCCCCTGTAAATAAAAGATCCAGGATAAGCATATGTGTCCATGCTCATCATCCAGGGAGGCTGGGGGAAGCTGTGAGGGGACTGGGGAAAGCCTGGCTCAGTCCTGGTGACTCTTAGCCTGGATGGGCGGCTGCCCCTTTTTTCTGAGCCTCTAGGCCCATTTTCAATCTCAGCAGCGGGAGATCAAAGATCTTTTTTCTGGGAGACTTGGCCAGGAGCGGGTATTATTTGATTCACAAAACCTTTCGGACCACTTAGTCTAACTCAACAATTGTACAGATAAGGAGACTGAAGCTGAGAAGAGGAGTGACCCCCAAAATGACCATGGGATCTGAGGGCTCCCAGCTCTTGCCCCTAAATGCACAGAATGCCAGAGCTGGGAAGAAATGTCATCAGATGTAGGCTGTGGCTATCTGCCCTGGGCTCCCCATGATCATGCTGCCCATGGCCATGACCCTGGGGTTCTCTACTAAGCAGGCTGGGTATGGAGTAGTTTCCCTGTGCCACAAAGACGAGGCCCTCTCCTAGCCCAGGGAGGAGGGGAGCACTGGTGTGAGTGACCTCTGTACCATCCCCCCAGCTCTAAGCTGGGGAGGTGGGTGGTGGAAGACAGCCCAGGCAGTCCCCAGAGACCTTCTCTATCTCCTGCCCAAGGCAGATGGCCAGAGGACCACATGGCCTCTCCCAGGACCTGGGACTGACCCCAGGGATTCCTGAAAAAAGGACATTGGCCTCGTGGTGGGGGAGATAGTGTATTGTGCAGGCCTGGCTGGTATATTCTGTCTCCAAACCAAGCCTTGAGAGGTGTTGGTGGAATTTAAAGCTCTTTGAGGGTAGGAAGTGTTCAAAATTGAGGACCTACCCTGCACACAGTAGGCACTTAATAAATATTGAATTTTAAAAAGAGCAGCAGTGCTTGCAGTAAGTAACATCTGGGCTTTAATCATGGCCCTGCCATTAACAGGGCAAAAGAATGTTGCCTTGGCTATACTTTCTCAGGGTCTCAATATCAACATAAAGATTGGGTCAGATCAGGGATTCCCCTTTCAGTATGAAAGAACATTCCACAAACTCCCCAAGACAATGGTTGCCCAAGGAGTAGATGCTCATTGAGAGAATGCACCCTGGCATTTCAGACTGGGAAACCAGTATCTCCAACATCTCAGTCAGGTTCCCGGAGTACTAGATTTAGAGGTAAAAAGCGCCTTAGACACCATCTGGCCCAAACCCCTTTGACAGATAAGACACTAAGACCCAGGGAAGGGCAGGGCATCCAGGTAGGCAAGTCTGAGCCAGTAGATTGGAAGCCAGGCCCTCTGATGACAGAACTGGGGACCTTACCATTGTACAAGCTGGCTCCTTATTTCTTTTTTTTTTTTTAATTATTATTATTATTTTTTTGGAGAGCAGTTGGGGTTAAGTGACTTGCTCAAGGTCACACGGCTAGTTTTTGTGTTAAGGGTCTGAGGCCGGAATTGAACTCAGGTCCTCCTGACTCCAGGGCTGGTGCTCTATTCACTGCGCCACCTAGCCGCCCCGCTGGCTCCTTATTTCTAAGGTCCCTCTCAGCTGACTTGGGATTATCCCCCTGGGAGTTGATCTAGGTGGTCACCATCACTTTAGGGCTTTATTGGACTTGGTGCCTACTCTGTACTGGGCACCATTATAAGGTAAGGGGGAGACAAAGAGCAAACTTGACCTAGAACATCAGTGATCTAAATAATGGGTCTCCCAATTCTGCTGCTGTTTTCCAGGGGCCCTTCCAGCTCTGACATTCTTTGTTCTAAGGGCCCTTCCAGTTCTGACATTCTCCTATGAGCTAAGGAAGGAAGGAATTTTGGGGGGAGGGGGATCCCCTTTAATTCTCCCCTGGTGTAGAACACATCCTGTCTCAGAGAAAGGGCAGATTGTCCCTCTTCCTTCTCTTAATCCAGGCCCCCTCTGACTTCCCCTCCCCCTCTGCCTCTACTCTCTGCCCCCCTCAATAGGACCTTTGTCTGGCCTGGCAAAGGTGGGGGTGGGGGGCTGGAATTGGCCTCTCCTCAATCACCCCTGCCAGACACTAACACCCTTCCTCTGCCCCCTCCTTCTTGCACTCAGCACCGTGGGGGGAGAGAAAGAAAGGCCAGAAACTAATATATGCAGATTAATTCTCTCTCCCTACCCATCCCCCATCTGAATATGCTCACAGTCCCCTACTGTGATGGGGGGGGGGGGGGGAAGAAGAAAAGAAAAATGAAGCAGATGGGGGAAGGGGATGGAAGGGAACAGACTGGGGGAGGGGGGAGGGGAAGGAAGGAAGGAGGGAGAACCCATTCATAAAAAGCCTGCTAACTTACACTGGGGCCATCTGGCCCCAGGAACCTCAGAGTGTTAACCCCTTGGGGGATGGGAACAGGGAAAGAAGGGCAGGGCAGGGCCAGGCTGGGACTTTCAGCCCTCCTGTGGGCTGACTCCATCTCCCCTCCCCTGTCAGGCCAGCTGCTCTGCTCTGGACTAGTCCAGGGGGCTCCTAGGATTTGTGGGTAGCCCAGCTAGGGAAGGGGGAGCCAATGGCCTCAGCCTGCTTCCTGTCCTCTCAGGTATGTCGAGAGGGGTGTCTAGAACCCTTACTCCCTGGCCCAGGTGGGCAGGCACTCACCGCTGGGCTTGCACATTCGGATCTGGCTCTGGACCACAGAGTGCAGTGGGGATGTCAGCTTCTCGCAAGAGGTAGCTTTGGTGGTGAGCTCAGGGGAGGGTGAGCACTGGGTCTGACATCGGAGCTGGGCCAAGGACTGGGGCATGCCCTGGTAGTGCCGTGTGGCACTCAGGAGGTCGTTGAGGATCTGCAGGATGGTGCCAATGTCCCTCCGGGGGCGGCCACTGCTGTCCTGGCAGTTTGGATGCAACGTGCCTGTGGGAGGAAAGAGCAGATGTGTTGGACTGGACAAAGTCTTCCCTGGTGCTAGGGAAGGGAGGTGGCTGGCAGAGCCCAGGGGCACAGAGGGAAGGAGGGGTCTGCTATCTACAGCCAGCTGACTCCTGCCCTCCCTGGGCCTTGCTTTCTTCTGTAATACAAAGGAACTGCAAAAGATGTTCCCTAAATGGCCAGGTGGTGACCAAAGACTATGGTCCCCAGGGAAGCAGAGGGACTAGGAGAGGGAGGAGAGCAATTAGGATGGGAGTGTTCCAGGGGGGCAAAGAGCAAGAGCCCAGTGCTTATGTGGGCATGCAGGGCAGAGGGGAGAATCCGAGCTAGGAGTCTACACTCTACTCTGGTTCCTTTGGCGTCTTGGGGCTTTCTCTTATGGCCTCAGTGTTCCCCTATATGACATGAGGGGCTTGGGCTAGATATTTAAGGGCCCTCCCAGTTCTGACACTGAGTGTTCTAAGGGCCCTCTCATCTCTGACATTCTGGGTTCTAAAGGCCCTCCGAGCTCTTACATTCTGTGTCCTAGATTCTTTCCTAGCTCTCATTCTCTATCTTTATTACTTCTAAGTTCCTATCTCAGGAGGAAAGGAGTGGCTTGAAGACCTCTAGTCAGGGGAAGGGGGAGTCCCATGAATCTCAGTGATGGGCTTCAGTGCCTACCAGAGAAGGTCCCTGAGAAGACTCCTGGAGCATGGTTCACAAAGCTCTCGATGACGGCGCCAGGTTTCCGGGAGCGCGTGCTGGGGGCTGGGCTACTGCTGGGTGGGGAGCTAGAACCCAAGGAAGAGGTGGAGGAGGTGGAGGAGGAAGAGGGGCTGGTGCTGCTGCTGTGAGAAGCACAATCCACCTGCCAGGAAAAGAAAGGGGTCAGCCCCAGAGTCACAAGCCAGCCCCCAGTGCCCAGACACCCTGGCCCTGTTCAGAATCCATAGCATGTCAACCTCTAAAATTGCTTTTCTCTCAACAGCCCTGTCAGGTAGGAAACATTCAATCTGGTTGTGCCCATTTTATAGATGGGACAATTGAGGCTCAAGTATAAAGTCCCAAGAGTCAATCAGTCAGCAAATACCAAGGCTGGGATTTGAGGTCACTTGGGCTATTGATTCCCATGACACCACAAGCTGCCTCTCTGGACCTGGAAGAGTGGCCCTGGAAGTACAGGTTGGAAATGATGGGAAGAAGGAATGGTTAGTAGGAGGGAACCAGAGCCAGTCTAGTAAAGCAGGGAGAGCCCAGATTTACAAAGGACCAGTATTAAAAAATCCAGGCTCTATCACTTACTAGCTGTGTGACCTTGGGTCAGTCAGTTCCCTCCTCTGAGTCTCACTTGCCCATCTACAAAATTAAGGGGTTATCTAGATTATCTCTGAGGTCCCTTTCAGCTCTAGATGCCAAGAGTAACCCCTATGATTCTTGGAGTGGCCATGCCCAGCATACTGGGTTCCTACCCTAAAATGGGTTCTAGACTTGGATTTAGGAATCTAAGCTCAGTATGGGGGACAGGGCCAGCACTTCCTCCCTCAGTTTTTTGTTGTGTTTTGGTTTTTTTTATTTTTCAAGGAGGAAGGTAGGGAAATTGGGGTTTTGTGACTTGCTCAAGGTCACATGGCTAGTTTTGTGTCTGAGGCCAAATTTGAACTCAGGTCCTCCTGACTCCAGGGCTAGTGCTCTTTTCATTGCACCACCTAGCCACCCATCCTCCCTCAGTCTTACTCTGCCCTCCCCATCACTGAAATGGGGGCCCAGAATCACCTCAGAACAGGAGGAAACTGTGCCACTGTTAACCGTTTGTGTGCTGGCGCCATGGGACCGGAACACACCGGCCGTGACGGGTGAGGGGTGGGCAGGGCTGAAATAGGTGGGTGTGCTGGAGGCAGTGGAGGGGCTGGGTGGGCAGGTAGGCACAGGGACTCGGGCAGTGGCGGCAGCAGTGAGACTGGATGATCGACAGGGTGAAGGGTTGCTAGTTGTGGCCCCTGGATCCCCACGCCCTGCGATGAGGTGCTGTCGATGCTGGAGCTGGGCACCTGCAGCTGCCTGCTGGGCAGCCAATTGTAGCTGCACAAACATCATGTGGTCACCTACTCGGAGGGCCAAGGTGAGCGGGGAACGGCCAGAGAGGAAGTCGCTGACCTGCATGGAGAAGTAAGGGGGTAGTGATGAGGGCAGCAAATCCTGCCCCTCCCAGCAGGTTGTTCCCCCCTCCCTCTGACCACAGCCCTTGCTAAAGCCAGGAACCAGGGGCTTTGGTCACTGTCCCCAAGACCTTGGGAAAGGTCTATCTGATTCTCAGATTTCCCAGAGACTAGATGGGCCCTCCCAGCTCTAAGCTTCACAAGGTTCCATCCCAGCTGAGATTTTAGAGTTCTAAGTCTTTTTTTTTGTCTTTTTTTGGGAGGGCAATTGGGGTTAAGTGACTTGCCCAAGGTCACACAGCTAGTTTTTGTGTTAAGTGTCTGAGGCTGGATTTGAACTCAGGTCCTCCTGACTCCAGGGCTGGTGCTGTATTCACTGCGCTACCTAGCCACTCCTTAGAGTTCTAAGTCTTAATCTCAGAAGAGATCACTACCACAGTACAGTTCTGAGGGGGCAGGAGAAAAAACAGGATAGAGGGAAATCAGGATGTTCTCTTTGGGTTCCCCGTCTTTATGTCCTTCCCCCAGGGCAGGGTGCTCCCACCCCCAAGGTCAAAGCTCTATGGCACTCCCAGGCCTAGGCCCCGCCACCCCAGACCCACCCAAAAGGAAGATAACTGGGCACTGCTGTTCCCTATTGAGGGTAAGAGGTGGGGAAACCCAAGAGCCAAAGTCCAGGCTGGGAGAGTGACTCCCCTCCATCCCATTTTCCTTTCCTGACTCTCATACTTGCAAATACTGCCACAGCCAGGGGCCACAGGCAAGAGTCTGAGCCTGGGAAGCAGGAGGCCAGCACCTGCCCCAGGCAGGACCATGGTCAAGTCTGCCCTGGGCTTCCAATGTTTCCCTAGGATGCTCTTTGCTCATTAATCTCTGGTCATTAAAGGGCAGGGGCCTTTGCCCACCTCCGCCCCCCCCCCCCATCTCTCTACCCCAGGCAAGCCCTCAGACAAAATGGAGGAAGGGAAGTCCCAGGCCCAAGGACCCTGGGGTCTGTGCAAAGGGTCATTATCCCATTATACAAGAGCAAATCCTAACCATAGCCATATAGCAACCACCAAGTGAGCCCCTATCTAGAGGGGCAGATGTCATCCCCTATAGAATCCTCCTGGCTGATCCCTGAAAAAGTCCATGCAGGGGTAGGGTGGGGAAGGAAAAGGGGCCCTCCTCTTCCTTGGAAAGGCAGAGAACACAATGTTCTTGGCCGTGGGGGGGGGGGGTCCCAGTGAGATACACACACTCTCACAGATAGGAACTGGATCTGTTTTTTTCCCTGCCCCTCTCATTCCTATCCCTATCCCCAGCTCCAGACCAGAAGTCCAAGAGGGGGAAGTGCTCCACTTCCCCCCATCTACCTGCTGGTTCCAGAGATAGGTAAGGTAGGTAAGGTAGGGGTTATAAGGAGAGAGAGACCCAGCTTAGCCACCAGACACTCCCTCACATTCCAGCCCTCCCTTACAGCCCAGAGTTTCTAAATCCTATTTGCAACCATCCTTTGTGGAAGGGAAGGAAGCTACCTAGTCCTTTTCCTGGCCCATAGAGGCTAGAAATTTGCCTCTTGGTCCCATCCTAGGAACCAGTGGTTGTCAAGGCAGGGTGGCTTTCCAGCTAGGAGGGGTAGCAAGGAGAGGCGAACAGGAGCCTTTTCCTCTTCCCCCATCCCAGCTTCCCACCCTGCCCCTTTTCCCCCCCAACCCTGGCCTTAGAAGCCAACGAGTGGGAGGGAAAATTCTTGGACAAATTCTTCTGTTCTAACCTTTGCTTCCTCAAGATAAATATTTATCTGTCCCAGCCTGGCTGAGGCATGGGGGTGTGTTTCGGAGATGGGGGAGGGCTGATAAATCTAGGCTGGACTTTGGGGAGAAGTCTAGGACCTACACATCGTGTTCCCTGAACAAAGCCCCTCGGATCACTAAGACTGGATGCAGCAGGCAGGGGCCGGGGCAGGGAGTGGGAGGGCCTGTTCCTGGAAGGACCTTGGGCCCCAGGGCCAGCCATTGTACTTTCTACACAGTTCTATCCTCCCTCTCCTCAAATACAGTGTGGCCTGACCTACAGTAAAGATCGTATTTCACAGAATATCTAAACCCCTAGGAGACACCAGAGAGATCACCAAAGGGGAAACTGAGCCTCACAAAGGGTAAGAGCCTTATCCAAGGTCACTCAGTAGCCAGTGCCAAAGAGTAGTCTCCATAAAGGCCACTGCCAGACTGTTAACCTGCTCCCACCCCAGCCTTGGCCCTGAAAAGGGCCAGGCCAGGGAGCTGAGGCCCTGGTCTTAATGCCTCCCACCCAGGGGAGGGGGGTGGAAGCTGGCAATTCAGACCAAGGCAGTTTCTTCTATTAGCATCTGCCTCATCTTCCCCAGGGGCCTGGAGTGGGGTGGGGGCAGCTCTCTGATTCTCAGAAGTGACAGGGAATGACTCAGAGAACACAGCCTGCTCTGCTTGCACCCTCTGCCCTCTCGTACGCCTTCCTTCCCTCTCTTCTGGTAGCTCTGACCAGGCCGGCTATCTAGGGTGACCTCTGAGGGAGGTCTACCTCCCCCCTTCCAGCCCAACCCAGTCTAGCATGTACCTCAAGCATTTAGAGAGTCATTCGACTGGCAGGGGGAACAGGGACAGCTCTAAGACCCAGATCCCGTGTGCCTTGGTCTTTCCACCCTCCCCCATCCAGGGGGAGGGGCGCCCCCCACCAGAGAAGGTGCTGAAGCCAGCAAGGTAGCAGTGGGGTGAGGCTGTCCACAGGTCACAGAGGGAGAAGCCCAGAAGAGCTGGGGAAGGCTCTCCTAAGGAACTTCCCTCCCTCCCCCAGCCAGCCCCAGTCCTTCCCCAGCCTCCACCCTCACCCTGCTCACTGGCTTCCACAACCCATTTCCTCCCACTGGGAGAGATGACAGAGGCTGTCGGGAAAGCAGCCCCGAGGGAGTCCTGTCACAGGCCCAGGTCCTTAGGCGCCTGGACGCTAGCGCACTCACCCCTCCCACCCCGGCTAAGCCTGACGCACGCACGGCTGGGCACGGCTGGAACGGATGTGATGGGGCGAGGCTTCCTCCAGAAAGCACCCCCTCCCCTTTGCTCGTCCTGCCTTCCCCCTCCACCAGCCAGCGGGAACTGCACCCTGCCCCTGTTCACACACCCTTCGTGTGTGTGTGGGGGGGGGGCGGAAGTCACCCCTCCCTTTCTCCATCTACTAAAAGACTCCTCCCTCTCCACCCCCAAGGCTGGGGTGCTGGGCCTAGGTCTCCTCTTTGTCCCGGGACTAGGAATCCACCTGGCGTGTAACCTGAGCCCCACGCTGCACGGCGCCCCTCCCATTCCTGCCATCTCTGCAGATTACTTACGCCAGGCCTGCTGGCTGTCCCAGGAGGCCCCTGGCAACACAGGCCGAGGGAAACTTCCTCTGTCCCCCTCCCCCCAACATGAAACTATGAGCCCTGGGGGGAAACTTGGAGGGGATTGGGTGGAGAGAGGAGCCACTGATAGAAGTGGCAGAACGGGTTTACACCTGGCTCTGGGCAAGAACGGCCTTCTCCCACCCACCCACCCCCTCCTCTCTGCTTCTGCCATGTCTTCCCCACCCCCAGAGGCCCTGGCATCCCGAGGATTTCTAAGCACTGTGTCAGCTTGGGCCCCCCCCCTCCTCCTCCTCCTCCTCCTCCTCCTCTCTCCCTCCCAGGAGGCTGGAGCCTGGGCCAAGAAAGGAGGGTGGGAGCCCCCAATTCTGAAACAACCCCATTTCCCAAAAGAGAGGCCTTGGACAGAGTCAGGCAAAACTGGGCACAGAGCTCCCAGGGCAAGGGCAGGAAGGGAGCCGGCCAAAAGAGAAAGGCGAGCCTCACTGATTACAAAACATTTTCCTAACATCCTGTCCCTACCTCAAGCCATTTCTGGGCCTAGGCCACCCAGAGAAGCACCCAGACACCCAGCCTGGAACTCTGACCTCTTGCCTTCCTGGCATGACAAAGAAGGCTGGGTGGCCAAGGAACTGGCCCCCTCCCCCCTCCCCTATACACACAGTAAACAAGGTCACAGAAGGGGTTTGGTTTGGGGGGAGGAGAGGAAGGGTTGCTCTTTGCTGACGCACAAACTCTTGGGGTGGAGTCTGTTGGGAGAGTCTGGGTGGCTGAGAGGGGGAGAGGTACCCTCCCAGGCATGGAGGTCCCTCCCTCCTCTTCCTCTCAGGGGTTTTTTGCTTCACAAAATTTTAGCAATGAAATCTTCCCAGAAGTCAACAGGGGCAAATTTGGGGGCGGTGAGGGGAGTGGAAAGGGAGAGATGGGCAACCCAATCCCAGGGGTAGAGGGGCGAAACCAGAGATGTCCCGGCCCTCGGGAAGAATCAAAAAAACCAGCCCAAGTCTTGGTGGAGAAGTGAAGAACGCTAGGGCTTATCCTAGAGATATACTGTAACCCCAGAGGAAGAGAGTGTGACCCCCATCCTAGACTGGCTACGGAGGCCAAAAGCAAGGAACAAAAGGGGGTAGGGGTGGGGGGAGGCCTGGATCCAAGGAGGAAGGACTATGCCAGGCAATCACTGAGGAAAAATCATTAGCTTTAGTCTTCAGTGACATCTCCAACAGTCCCACGGCCTGCTCCCCCACCCAGTCCATTGCCCCCTCCCCCAGTGAAATGTTAGAGCGGTCTCCCGCTCAGCCCTGTGGAAGAGGAACCTTTGAAGGTCAGAGCTGCTTGGGCAAGGAGGGAGCCCCAGCTCTACAGGTCAGCAGGTGGGGGAGGTGAAGGCCAGGGTGACCTCAGGCCCCAGCCTGGTATACACTGGTCCCCACCTGCTCCTGAGGCTTTGGGGGGAAAACAAAGGGGAGGGGGAACTGAGGTTTGGCCTCAAGACCCAGGGAGCGGAAGTGGTCCCCTTCCTTACCTGAGTTTCGGTTAAACTCTCAAGTGCCTGCATCACGGACTGCTCGGGTCGGGAGGCCTGGGACTGAGACAGAAGAGAAAGCCAAGGTCACTTGGGGTTCCTGCTGACAAAACCACAGGGGTGGGGGGGATGGAGGTGGGAGGTTTCACTTCTGCACTTGGGGGAGGCAGGAAAAGTCACAACGTGAGAGCCCCAAGTGAGAAGGGAATGAATGAGGGTGAAGGTGAACATACTCTGGGGCCAAGGGCTAGGACTTGCTGGTCCACAGAGAACCCAGCAGGGCCTCCCAGAGAGGGAAGGGACAGGAAGGGATCCACAGAAAGGGATGTGGGACTATGCAGGGAGAGGAGAGAGGGAAACCCTATGAGACATGGCGTGAGTGTGTGTGCGCACGCGTATGTGTGACAGTGAGAAAGGAGAGAGAGAGAAATTGTTTGAAGGAGGGTCAGAAGCAGACTGGGTGACCACATATTGGGTACTGTAAAGGGCATTTCTGCCCAGTTTCAGTATATATGTGGATGGGAGGGGGGATGTGGGGAGGTCACAAATTTGAGCTGGAAGGGACCTCAGAGGCCCCCATCTTACAGATGAGGGAGGAAACAGGCCCTAGAATGACTTGGGTATTAAGTGGCAAAGATTGGATTTGAACTTGTGATGCCAATGCTCTTTGCAAAAAACCACAGGGGAGTAGTTAGGTAAGGAAGTAGGAGGAAAGGAAGGAGGGATGGATATACAGGTGGTCAGAAAGGTGGGGTGCAGGGACACACAGGCGGTCAGAAGGTGGGAGGAAATGAGACAGAGGCAGTCAGAAAGGTGGGGTGCAGGAACAGAGGTCAGGAAGTGTGGGAGGGGACACAGAGAAGATGGGGGTGCAGGGGGCACACAGGAGGTCAGAAGGTGTGTGTATGGGTGGGACCAGGACACGATGGAGGTCAGAGCATGAGGGTGTGTGTGTGTGTCTGTCTGTCTGTCATGTGTGTATGTCTGTGTGTGTGTGTGTGTGTGTGTTCGCGTGTGCATGTGCATGTGAGTGTGTCTGTGTGTTGGGGGGCCCAGAAGGAGCGAGAGTTCTTCCCTCCCAATCAAGATGTGGGAGCATATCCTTTACCATGAGGCCGGCTTCCACAGTGGGGACCAGCGTCACCTTGCTGCCATCGCCCACACCGAGATCCTGTAGCTTCCCAGAACTGAGGCGTCTGTGTAGGGGGAGGGAGGGAAGAGGAAGAGAGAAGGGTGAGACTGAGTTAGGTGGTAGAGACGGCAACTGTAGCAGAAGGACTGGGGGGAGGAAGATGGGGGGAAGAGACAGAATTGGAAAGCTCCCTCTCCCCCTGCACCCCCTTACACAAGGGTAGGGCCCCAGCTGCTTCCAGAGGCAGGAAGTTGGGATATTATTTAAACCAGACCAGGGTCACTCTGCTCCTACTTGCGGAGCCCACTCTCCTAGGACAAAAACAAACATAAGACCCAGCAGCACTCCCCACACCTCGAAAATCTACAAAAACAGTTTCAGATTTTACCAGGGGATTTTTAAATGTCTCACTGGCCAATCACAAAACAACCTTCCCCAAGGAGGCCTCCTTGGGGATTATTCTCCCCACAGTGACAGCGGGGAAACTGAGGCCCAGAGTATGGAAGAAATTTGCACAAGTTCACCCAGCTGCCTAAAGCCAGGCTTCCAACTTCCCAGGGTGGGCCTGGGATAGAAGGCTCACTTCTTCATAAAGGAACCTGCAACCATCGGTGGCCCCAATCCTCCTACTACCTCCCCCTCCTAGGGAGCTGTCCTTGTTAAAAGAAGAAAGCCTAGACAAGGAAGAGAAGAACTAGGGGTCCAGGCTTTGTGCCCTGAACCGGCCTACAAGCTTCCCAGCACTCCACTCCACATCACTATGGAGGTGCCCCAAGGCAGTTTGGAGGTGGGAGGTAGGGCATGGCCCATAGTCACCCCCCTCCCCAAGATTCAGTACCCAGTTTATGACTGTTCTCTAGATGAGGTTGGTAAGCGGTGTCTCTCCTCCCCCCATTTCCCGGCCACCAACAGGGCTCCCCTGCAGGATCAGCCCAGGGCTGCTCAGACAAAGAAGACCCCCCCCAAGCCCCTCCCCCATCCCTGGCCCGACAGGCCCCACGGGGAAGGCCCCAGCCCAACCGGCCCCCTCCCTCCCTCCTTTTCTCCCTCCCTCCCTCCCCCAGGCCTCAGGTTATTTAAATAAAGGGGGGGGGGAATAAGGGGGAGAAGAGGCTCCTAGAGGCAGCCTGAGAGCTCCTACCTCAGAACAAAGGGGGGAGGGGGAGGGGAAGGGGAGACGGAGAGGCAAACAGGGACAGAGAAACCCAGAGACAGAGAGAGAGACTGGGCAGGGACAGAGAAACCCCAGAGACAGGGGCAAGGCCTGCAAGACAGATGGAGGGGCTGAGGCAGAAGCTGGAACAGGGACAGAGAGACCCGGGACAGCCACCATGGCTCCCTACAGATCCAGCCCAGGCACCCCCCGGAAACTTTCTGGCATGAAAGCTTCACATTTTCCATTTTTAGCTGTCCGGGTTAAACCGCTGAAGCCTGGAGATTGTCGTCGTCTCCTCCCACCTCCTCCTCCTCTTCCCCTCCCCTCCCGGAAAACTGCCCCCTTCACCCCCCCAGGAGCCACGGGCAGGCAAGCCCTGCAGTCGGGAATCAGATTTCGAAAGGGGAAGAGGTGAGGGGGTGGGAGCCACGCATGAGAAAAGGCTGCAGGCTTCCGAGCTAAGCAGGGGGTGGGGGGTGGGGGCACTTGGGGCTGCAGCCTTTGTGTTTGAAGGGGGGGCAGAGAAAGAGAAAAAGGGGGAGAGCTTTGGAGACAGAGACAAACAGAGGG
>CM053594.1:49107185-49125330 GCA_028646575.1 Pseudocheirus occidentalis
GGGTCAAGTGTTTACAATTCCTCCGCCAGAATTTCTGTGGCAGAGCTGGTAGACCCTCTCAGTGAGCAACCTCTGGGGTGCTGTAGGGCGATCTTTACCGTAGAGGTAGCATCCCCAACTGGGGCTCCTTTAGCCTCTAGTGAAATGGAACTCCTGACTCCCCAGGCGGCTGCTTCCGCTTTGGGACAGCTGTCACTGGCAGGAAGCTTTTCCTGGAATCTAGGCAAAATTTCCCTCTCGCCTACTTCTATCCTGTTACTACCTGTGTCATCTTGGGGAAGTCACTTAACCTTCTGAGCGACAGAAAGGAGGCGGTGAACGACCTGGCTTCTGGCCTTCCTCAGACGTTTATTAGCTGGCACTCAACCTCGGTTTCCTCATCTGTATAATGGGGATAATAGTACCTATATCAGAGAGATTGTTGTGAGGATTGAATGAGATTCTATGAAATCGTGGCAGGTTTTTTCTTTTTTTTGAGGTGCTATACAGGCTGTCCAAAAGTCAGTGCAGTTTTAAGCTACTAAGGGGGGCACACACACACATATAATTGTATAGGGTGTCCCAGAAGTCTTAGTTAGGTTTAAGCTATTACAATTTTAAATGTTTGTTATGTAAGTTTAAAACTTTATTAAGGGGGGTGGCTAGGTGGCACAGTCAATAGAGCACCGGCCTTGGAGTCAGAAGGACCTGAGTTCAAATCTGACCTCAGACACAACCCAAAAACTAGTCCTGTGACCTTGGGCAAGTCACTTAACCCCAACTGCCCTCCAAAAAAAAAACTTTATTAAGGCTAAAGCTGTTAAAGTCTAAAACTGCACTAAAACTTTTGGGAGGTCTTGTATATAGCAATATATTATATATTAGGCTTCATATAGAAGTTTTAATAGCTTAAAACCACATTAAGACTTTAGGGACACCTTATATAACTATATGTGTGTATATGTATGTATGTGTGTATATACACATGCACCGCTTTATGTAGAAATTGAATAGCTTAAAATTGCACTAAGACTTTTGGGATACCTTGTATAACTATATATGTGTATGTGTATGTATATCTATATTTATATATCTATAGCCTCTATCTGTATTTATCTTTCTAGTTATTAAACTTTGATAACTTAAAGTTGCACTAAGGCTTTTGGGACATCTATCTCAGTGTTAACTCTTATCAGTAAAATGGGGGAGTTGATTCTCTGGACTCTGAGAAGTTATCCTGCTCTAGAACTAGGTTCCTATGAAATGTCAGTCCCTCTTGCACAAGAAGATGGCTTCCATGAATATAGCAATCACATCACTCATAGGATTCAACTCAGTGAGAATTTATTAAGTTCCTGTTGTTTGTAAGGCACTGTGCTAGGTGTGTGCTGGGGGGTGAGGGTAGGGGTTGTAAAGACCATAACAAGCCCAGACAGAAAAATGTTCTTGCCTTCAAAAAGCTTCCATTGGCCAAATACTACAAGTGCATGGATAAATAAAGACAAGATCCCCTGGGGGGGATCAAGAAAAGCTTCCAGCAGGAGACAGTCTTGAAGCCCAGCCTTGGTTTTCAAGGAGACTCTTCAGGGGACAGAGAGCATATTTCAGGCATGAATGGGAGGTGGGAGATGAATGTCTAGTTTGGGGAGCCCATGGTTTATATGTAGGCCCATGTGTCTGGAACACAAGAGCACATGAATGGGAACGAAATGAAGTAACTATGGAAAGAAACATTGGGGCCAGAAAGGGAAGGTCTCTAAATGCCAAGCTGAAGAGTTTGTATTCTAAGCTGAAGGCACTAGGGGATCCCATGAACCTTCTTGAGTAGGAGAGTGGGACATCAGACCCACCTAGGAAGATCATTTTGGAAGCTGTGTGGATGGATCGGAGAGGAAGGACCATTATTTAAAAAGGGGAAAAAAGTCAAAACTGGAAGGGCTCTTGCAAAGATCTATTAGCCTCATTCTTTTCTTTTTCCAGATGAGGGAGTTGTGGGTGTCAAAAGGGACTTGACTTGACCAAAGTCATACAGCAAATTTGGTGGCAGGGGTAGAATTAGGCTCCGGGTCTTGAGGCTCCCAGGACTCCCTGACCCACTACACCACGCTGACCCCTCGGAACCCCTGGTACCTCTGGGGCGGAGGTGTGTCGGGGCTGGGGGGGGCAGGTAACAGTATGCTGCCCACCACAAAGTTTGGCCTAGAAAGTGTTAACGTGGGCGTGGGGAGGCTCGAGGAGGTGGGTTGAGCCTGCAGGCTTTTGGCAAGGTCTGGGGGTGGGGGTGGGCGTCTGCACTATGGTTAGACCCTTACGTATACAGCCTGCCCCGGGCTCCAGGACACGGGGGGGGGGGGGTGAGAGGGAGGAGAGGTTGGTGGTGGTCTCTCCTCCTCTGCTCCCAGATTGCTGATGCTCCGCCCCTCCTGGTGCGCCAGAAAGAGGGAGGGAACGTGGGGGCGTGCGGGGAGGGCGCGCGCGAGCGCGGGATTCTGGTCACGTGCTGCTCCCTCGCTCCCTCCGGAGGGCCCCCCCAACCTCCTCCCCCTTCCCGTCCCCTCCCCTTGGGTGCGGGGGTGGGTGGGACTGAAACTCAAAGGTTTCATTCATAAATTCTCCGCCTTTTAAATCGCTACCCAGGCGCCGGGCAGCGGAGCTAGCTGAGCCGAGCCGAGCCGAGCCGAGCCAAGCCGAGCCGAGCCGAGCTGAGCCCAGAGGAGCCAAGCAGGGAGCGAGCGCCGCGGCTGCGCCCAGTCCATGGCCCGCGCGCCCCGCGAGCGAGGAGGTGAGTGCGCCCGGCCACCCGGCCGGCCTGCCGGCCCCAGCCCAGCCCCAGCCCAGCCCCAGCCCCGGTCCTGGCTCCGCTCGGCCCAGGGAGCTCACGAGCAGGCGGCCGAGCGGGCGGGTCTGGCCCAGCCCTGCGCCCTCCTCCAGCCCTGCACCCCGGCACTCGGAGGGACGCCGGCTCCCCCAGAACAGCTGGGACCCCCACCCCAGTGACGGTTCAGGATTCCCGGCCCTCCCTTTCCTGCCCGCTCCCGGGGTGTGCAGAGGGAGTCCAGGTTGAGGCCTGAGAAGAGCAGAGGGAAGAGAATCCGATCCCGGGTACCACTTGGCTCTCTTCTCCCCCCTTGCCGTCTCCGAGGGCTCCGTGTGTGTGTGTGTGTGTGTGTGTGTGTGTGTGTGTGTGTGTGTGTGTGTGTGTGTGTGTGTGTGTGTGTGTGTGTGTACGAGTGTGTGGCAACCTGAACTCATTTCCTAACCTACATCCACTTCGGCGCATTGACCCACTTGCTTCCAGGAGAGAAACTGGGTGATTTCACCCCAGCTTGGCCTCTTTCTTTAAGCATCAGTGGGAAGGGGACTCAGAGGGAAGAGAGGAAGAATTCCCAGGGCTGGCCTTCAGGAGCTCTCCATGGTGTAGACAGAGCTAACCTTGGGTTGTCAGAGAAGACCTGGGTTTTAGCACCTGTCCAGCTGCTGACAGCCCTGTGACCTTGGAGAAATCTCTTCTTGTTGCTTGCACTCAGTTTCCCCATCTCTACGATGAGAGCTTCGAAATAGGTAGTCCCTAAAATACCTCCCAGTTATGACTTATGTTTTAATGTTCCTCCCCGGTCTGACATTTCAATTTTAGGAGTAAACTTTCTTAAAGGGGGAGCATTTTCTTTGGGTGTCATTTGATAGAAATGGGGTAGGAAGGCCCCCAGAACTTGATGTGATGGGAAGGCATCCCCATGCCCTTATCTGGGGCTCTCTCTTTGGGTTTTCTTGAACCCCCTTGGAGTTCATAGTCTAGGAGGTGGGCCTAGACCTTGCAGACCCCACCTCATCTAGCTTTTGCGGCTTATACAGTAGTGGGGAGGGAGAATGCCCTCCCAAGGATTCCAAACTAGTTCCAGATGGCATTCTCTCTCCATGCCCCTTCTGGGCACTGGGAAGCCAAAGCTCCTGATGCAGACTAGCTGGTTGAAACTGGACACCTATGGTTGGTCCTGTCCTGAGGTGAAGGGAAGGTGCTGGACATCTGAGGTGGGCATAGAAGGGCAGAGCTAAGTAGCTGCTTTCTGGGTTCTTAAGTGGCACGGAGTGAGGCCAGGAGATGGTATTGGCTGGTCTAGATGGTTGTGGAGATCTCTTTCACCCCTGAAATTGTGATGTTATTGGAGGAACTCACAAACCCAGATCTGCCCTCCCTAGGTGGTAGAGTTTCTCCTTTGAGTGCAGGGAGAGGTGGATCCTTTTTCTGTGAAAAGGAATAAGGATCAGCCCTAGCAAAGAGGGAGAGGAAGCCTGGGCTCATAGAGAGCCTGGTTCATCTTGGGGAGCTCAAAGTGTTGGAAGGGGTTGAGGAATTTGGCCTTTTGAGAGAGCCAGGTTAGGGCAGTAGCAACAGCAAATAGAGCCCTAGAAGCCCCAAATATGTTTCCTATCCTGGTTTTTTGGAAAGTGGGGCAGGGGCTGGTCTTTCACCTTAGAACCTGGATTTTTCAGATATTGTTAGTCCTGCAGGACTAGAGGAATAGGCTTCTAATGTATCTAGGCTGGAGAAGAAATGACAGGCTTGTAGAAGAATGGGGGTGTTCCAGGTATTTTACAACTTGCTCTTGCTTGTCTATCTTTCCCCCAAACCTTGGCGGATGATCCTCTGATCTAGGTGGGCAGTTGTGCCTGGGATTACGCTGTGTGTGTATGTCTGTGTGTCTGTGTGTCTGTGTGTCTGTGTGTGTGTGTGTGTGTGTCTGTGTGTGTCTGTGTACTCACATAAACTCATCCCATCCCTATCCCTGAATCTCTCTTCTTGTCCCTCCTTAGTTACACGTTTCACCTCCTCTCAGCAGGTACAGCTGAGGAGGGGGAGTTACAGGTCTTTCTTCTTTAGTATATCAGTTAACTTTCCTCAGTTTCCTGGACATTTAAAGATCTTAAAGCACTTACGTTAAATTCATGCCTCTCTCCCAGGGTCAGGGATGCTGGGGGCACATGAAAGAAGGTAGAGGGGTAATGTGGTATACTGAAGACCTTTCCCTAAATTGGAGATTAGGGTAGGAAGGGAAAGACAAGGCCATAAGAGTTAGTTCTTTCTCTTGGAATATCAGAGGAAAGGAGAGCCCTCAGAACATGGAATGTCAGGACTGGGAGGGCTCTTAGAACATGGACTCATAAAGCTGAGAAGGAGCTTAGAGTGCATCTTGCCAAATTCTCTCATTTCATAGATGAGTAAACTGAGGCTCAGAGAGAATGGACTTGACCAAGGCCACACAGCTAGTTAGTCTTCCTTGAGCTGTTCAGGGCTCTTCTGGGCATCAAATCAGGATTTTCCTGGGGTCCCACTCTTCAGTTTGCCTGACCCCCACCCCAGGGTATGAGGGAGAAGCCTCTCCAGGACTGTCCTTCAGCACTAGCACATGTGACAACAAGGGCTTTTTTGCCCAATATAGAGGAGGATTTCGAGGCACATTCCCACAACCCTTTACAGATACAAATCTCCTTCAGAGGTATTCATTTGAGCCATCTAGCCACCTTCCATAGTACAGAAAAACACAGATGAAAGAGGCTAGGTTTCGAAAGGAGAAATCTCCCGACCCACTTATATAGCTGGTAAGTGGCAGAGTCTGGGGTCCCAGTCCTGAGGAAGGTGGGCAAAGAATCTGCCAGATGTGGATCCTGAAAAAGGAAGACACTGTCCTTGGGGAGGGGTTATTGCCACCCCCCAGCCAGGGTTTGCCTGACGGCTTTGGGTTCAGAGCAGGGACTTTGTTGTATCCTGGTTCCTTTTTCTTTAGGGCCTCTCCTCTTGAAGCCCAGGACTGGTCTTACCTGTAGATAGAAATCCAGATTCTTTTAGGGGGACCCAGGCCCATCCCTTAGGTCACTGATCCCTCCAGCCCCATCTTTATAGGAGCAGAGGTTTGAGAGCTGATGGGACCTTGGAGAACACCTGTTCAGTCTCTCCTTAGCCCTCCCCCTGCACCCCCATTTAACAGATGAGGAAACTGAGATTCAGAGAAGGGTCCAAGATTTTGAAGTGAGTCATTGGGAAAGTCTGAGTATAAATCCAGTGCCATTTTCTCCTCTGCTGCGCTCTGTTACCCCCCCTCCCCACCCCCATCCTTGAGAGGCTGTGACCAGCCCATCTTCCAGCCTAGCCTGCTTCCCCAGATCCCTGGGGCCATCCGCTTTGCCTGGTGCCCAGGTCCCAGGAGGCACCACAACAAACCTTAGCCTCCCTGGCAACCCCCCCTCCTCTGCCCTCCCCCACCCTCAGCAGGAGCAGTCTTGTTCCCCTGGTCCTGTTGCCATGGGAACTGGATTCTTCAGAGCTGGAACAGTT
Source organism: Pseudocheirus occidentalis (assembly GCA_028646575.1). Taxonomy (NCBI): domain Eukaryota; kingdom Metazoa; phylum Chordata; class Mammalia; order Diprotodontia; family Pseudocheiridae; genus Pseudocheirus; species Pseudocheirus occidentalis. The sequence continues at coordinate 49,113,496 of CM053594.1, forward strand.
GCTGCATTCTTCTTCCTTCCCCACCCCCAGGGTGGGTGGGTGGGTGCTTGAGGCCCCTGACCCTGAGAGTCCCAGTCCTTCCTGTTTCCCCCTCCCCTCAGCATTTGCAAAGCCACTTGTCACCCCCATCCTGGGATTCTGGGGGGCACAGAGCAAAGGGCATCTCCTGGCTGCCCCCACCCCACACCAGGTGGACATCTCTAATCGAGGTACTCCTGGAGGGGTGGGGCCCACCTGGAAGAGGCAGTTGTTTCTGGGGACTTGCCCAGGGCCTCCAGCCCCGCTTTGTTCACTGAGATAAGCCTACACAAGTCTTGCTCAGCCAGGACTCCCTCTGTGGGGCCCAATGCCAGGGCCTGCCTCACATCCCTGTGGCTCCCTTGTGGAGGGGGTGGGGAGGAGGGCTTTTCCCTTCTTCTCAGTGGGTGTGGTGAGGCAGCCGCTAGGGCCCAGGCACTCAGAGCCCTCCCCCGAGTCACCCCAGACTGGCTTTGTGACTTTGGGAAAGTCCCTTCTTCCTCTCTGGGCTTCAGGTCCCTTCTTGTCAAATGAAATAGGGTACCTGGGGGGGGGCCAGGGCCGGGGAGGGGGAATACTGGCATTTAAATGATTGAATTAAAATGCTTTTGCTTCTTACTCCTCATGGGAGGAGTAAACCTTACCTTTTAGTAGGGGATGGTGGGGGAAAGTGGATTTTTAAAATTAATATTTTATTTTTTAATGAAGGGGGAAATGGTTTTTATGAGCAGATAAAAGCTGAAGGGAAGGAACTCAATTCAATTCAATAAACATTTATTAAGAGCCCACTGTGCCAAGCACTGTGCTAAGCACTTGAATGAAAAGACCCTTGAATTTAGAGTCAGAGGATCTGGGTTCAAAACCTGTCGTTGTCATTTGCTACCCAGGTGACTGTGGGCAAGGCTTTACCCCCACTGGGCCTCAGTTCCCCTGTCTGAAATATGAGGGAGTTAGCCCAAATGACCTCCAAGTTCCCATCCTAAGAGAGCCTTGCAAACCACTGCCTCACCCCTGGCCTTGACCCAGGCACTGGACCTGTCCTCTCCCCCCTCATACAGCCCCCTCTGGGAAAGTGCCATGGAAACATGCACTGCTGTGGGGAGACAGGGGGAGAGAAGACTTTCCTGGTTTAGAATTAGGGACTCAAAGTTTGTGTCCCAGATGTGATTTTCACTGTTACTTTGAGGCCTGTGGTGTAGCCCCAGGGACAGGGCACTGGACTTAGAGGCAGGAGGATCTGGGTTTGAATCCAGCTAGCTGAATGACTTTGGGGGAGTCACATCACTATACCTCATCTATAAGATGAGGGGGCTGGATTCAGTGGCCTCCAGAGTCCTTTCTAGCTCAGGACTTAGGGTTTTATGAAGTTCTTTTCATCTCTCTGAGACTGTTTTCGCATCTTGAAAGTGGAATCCTGCCTCTAAGCCTTGTTTTGTGACCATGGGCAAGTTGCTTCATTTTAATGACCCTTATTTTCTCCATCTGTGAGATGGGTCTTTTTTTTCTCACCACACCCCTGGGAACCTCGGAGTGTGGTAGTCATGAGGGCCCTTCATTATGGTTATTAGCAAGTTGGGGAGGGAGGAGCTCAGGTCTAAGTTCCCAAATATTGTCTCTTCCAGTTGCCCCCTCCCCACATGTGCCACTCTCTGATGGCTCGGTGACCCAGACGATCCGGTGGTGCCCCAATGTCTCCTCATTTCCCTCCCCACGCCCAAGTTCCTGCAGCTGGCTGGGAGCTGCTGCCTCCTCAGCCAAAGCTGGAGTGGGGGGTTGCAATCAAGGGGGCCTGGTGCACCGGGCATTGGACTTACCCTTCTGGCTGCTTTTCCATTCTCCTTTGAGATGGTTCTTATCCCATTCAGGGCTGTGAGAATGAGCAGAGAACCTCCTGGGAGCTTGAGGGAAGAGGCTGGGGGTGTGGGGGCGGGGGGAGTCAGGGGGAGTCAGCTCCCAGGGAGGGGACTGTGACTGAGCGCCCGCCCCCTCTCTCTCTCCCTCCCTCCTTCCCTCCACTGTGGCCCTCATCCCCGCCTTCCCTTCCAGGAGTTCTCTCCAGCCTGGCTAGACCATGAATGATGCCTTAACTCCATGGGACAATATCACTGCCAGTCCCACGGTGAGTGAGCAAGTGGTGGAGGGGAGGAAGCTCGTGATGCTGAGCTGCCTTGCCCAGGAGCATGGAGGGGTCCCCTCCCCCCTGGGCCTTGCTGATGCCCTTCGTGCTCCTTGTGTGCCTGCAGACAGTGTCCGGATCGGTCAGCCCCCAGGATGGCTCTGGGCTGCTGCTTGTCCTGCTCTCTGTCTTCATTGGCGGGACACTGGTGGTGTTGTCAGGAGCCCTGATCCTCTGCCGCCGCTGCTGGGATGCCCACCGCAGGTACTCCAGGTAGGAGGGCCCTACTGGGGTCCCAGGACCTCCCCCTCAGAGATGGGCTATGGTGGTGCAGGCTGGACCAACATCCTTCTGCCTTCACGGTCCTTTGAGAGAAATGGGCTCCCTTCCTCCTGCACTCAGTTGCCTTTCGTATAGATGAGGGACGATCTGACTTAGTTCCCCTACAGGACAGTGCTGGGGGAAGCCCTTTGTCAGCCTGAGAGGGACATGCTGAGTATTCTTCCTACTGCTGCCGTTTCTCCTTCCCAGCTCAGCCTGTTCCCTCCTTTGGCTTCCCCCCTCCTGGGAAGGGCTTGGGGGGCAGGGATGCAGATCTGCAGAAGCCAGAGGGGTGGGGGAGGGTGCTGACGGAGCCGTGGCGGTCATTAGGGCTTTCAGCATCTGCTCCTCTGTTTCCCCTCTTGCTGCTGAACATCTCATCCCCGACACCAGAGCCAGCGATGACCCGGAGAAAACAACCACCACCTACCTGGACGATTCCCAGCCTGCTCAAGGTGAGAGCTGCCTTTGGACGCTTCGCCAGGGGCCACCCCAGCCCCCTCTGTGTGTGCAGCCGCTTGGAAGTTACCATGGCGACCATGTGAGGCGGTCAGGCCTGCTGCAGGGGAGGAATGAGAGAAAAGGGAAGTCTGTGGCAGGATGGGGGTCAGGGGTCTGACGCATCCTGTCCCTGCAGACATCACCATCAAAGTGGACGACTCAGAATGCCTGTCATCTTCCAGTTACCGAGACGTGGACACAGAGCGCTTCCTGGCCACCAGCTCCACAGGCCGCAGGGTCTCCTTCAACGAGGCAGCCCTGTTTGAGCAGAGCAAGAAGGCTCAAGAGAAAGGGCGGAGGTAATAACCAGGAGAGCTTCCGCGTGCTCAGGGCCCTGTGTGTTCTCCCCACTTTACAGATGATGAGACTGAGACTCTCAGAGTGAGCGCCTGGCTCCCAGTTGGTCACAAAGCAGATTTTTTGACTGCAAATCGGATGCTTTCTCCGGCACTGTTCCCATCTCCCAGGCACAGTGGGATTAGGCTACATGCCCCCTCTTCCCTTCATACTACAGGGGACTGGTGGGCTCAGAAGAGGGAGAAGGGAATAGAGGAAATGAGATGGGGGATGCACATGGGATCAGGAGCAAAGAGAACCAGGCTCTGTGGCTTATGTCCTACCTGTGGGATCTTGGGACAGGTTAGCTCCATCCCTAGGACCACTTCTTCTAAAAAAGAGGGAGCTGGTCTATGATGCCGAAAGTCTCCTCTTGTTCTGAATCCCATGTACTTGGGCTGGACGACCTCCATTCTGCTGCCCCTTACCCTCTTTCACCACCCAAGACTATGGCCCCGTCGTTTATATATTTTAAGGATCCCGGAAGAGTTTCTCTATATTTTTAGCTATGGATGGACCCCAGATCTTGGGGCAATGCTAACTTCCATTGGACCATGGGGAAAAGGGGTCAGCTTCTGGAAGAGGGTGGGCTATGTGTGGCTGAGGGTCCTAGGATCTAGTTCTGGCATTGCTTCCTGTTAATTGACTTCAAAGTTTGCAGCAAACTGAACTTTCACAGCAGTGAATAGAGAGCCAGGCCTGGAGTCAGGAAGGTTCATCTTTCTGAGTTCAAATCCAGCCTCAGCTACTTACTAGCTGTGTGACCCTAGGCAAGTCAATTTACCTTGTTTGCTTCAGTTTCCTCATCTGTAAAATGGGCTGGAGAAGGAAACAGAAAACCACTCCAGTATCTTTGCTAAGAAAACCCCCAAAATGGGGTCACAGAGAGTCAGACACAACTAAAAAAATGACTAACCCACAGCAGGGAGTATAATTCCCATCACTGTATATATGAGGCAGATTGGGCCCAGAGAGATGAATCCACAAGATCTCATGGGTAACGAGCAGAAAAGCTGAAATTCGAACACAAGCCATTGGTAGATCTTGCTGCACAGCCTCTTGCTTCTCTGGGACTCAGTTTTGTCATCTGTCAAATGGGGCCAGTAATCCTTGCTCTACTTTCAGACACATGGAGTGTGAGAGCTGGAAGGGCCCTTAGAGCCTCTAGAGAGCTCTTTTCTCATTTTGATGCTTTACACGTTTTATTGATGATCTGGTGTGTGTGTGTGTGTGTGTGTGTGTGTGTGTTTTAATAGTACTATCATTTCCTACCCAATGAGAACCTCCTTTGTAACAAATACAGTTAAAGCAAAACAGATCAACACATGGGTCATATGTGAAAACATATGCTCCATTCTGTACCTGTAGTCCACCACTTTTCTATCAAGAAGGAGGTGCACTTCCCCTCTGTGAGGTCATGATGTCTGAAGTCAGTGCCTGGATCTGAGTTCTTAAATCTTTCAGTATTATTTTTTCTTTATAGCACGGGTTCTTAAGCTGGGGTCCTTGAACTTTTTTTTTTTTTTAATATTTTGAGAGTTGTATTTTATATTATGTGTTTAAACACCTTATTCTGACAAGGGGTTTATAGGCTTTAATAGACTGACTGCCAAAGAGTCCCAGGATGCAAAAATGAAGAACCCCTGCTTTAGAGTATTGTGTTCATTATATAAATAGCCTTCCTGGTTGTGTTTACCTTGTAATGTATCAGTTCATATAATTCTTCCCACATTTCTCTGAATTCTTCATATTCTTTACTTCTTACTCCAAAATAATATTCTCTCTTATTCATATACCATAGTTGTTTTTTTTCTCCAGCTATTCCCTAGTCAGTGGGGAATGTTTCTTTCTAGTTTTTTATTACTACAAAAAGTGTTTCTATAAATATTTTTGTATAAATAGGAAGCTTTACCCCTGTCTTTGACCTCCATGGTAGTACTATCACTGGGTTAAAAGGGATGTGTGTGTGTGTGTGTGTATATGTGTGTGTGTGTATGTGTGTGTGTGCATACCCATACATACACACACAGTTTAATGACTTTTTTTTTTTAGTATGAATGCAAATGTTTCCCAGAATGGTTAGATCAATTCACTTCTCCAGCAAAAGGCAGGACATTGAATCTCCTTGCCTTTCCATAGCCCCTCCAAAATATGCCATTGCTAACCCTTGTTATCTTTGCCAATTTGATGGTGTGATGTGAAACTCAGTTGTGTTTAATTTTATTTTCTTATCATTTGTGATTTGGAGCATTCTTTGTTTTATTTCTTCAGGGGGGAGGGCAGGGCAATTGGGGTTAAGTGACTTGCCCAAAGTCACAAGGCTAGTAAGTGTTTTAAGTGTCTGAGGCAAGATTTTGGAGCATTCTTTAATAGGGATATTGATAGCTTGCAGTCTTCTTTTGGAAAGTCACTAGTACCCTTAGTCAGTAGCAGAGCCCCTGGGAGCGTCTGCTGGGGGGTCAGACTGAGATCCATCCTAGACGCACAGGCCATAGGCTCTTATGCCCCTCACAGGTATACCTTGACAGAGGGTGACTTTCACCACCTCAAGAACGCCCGTCTCACCCACCTCCACCTGCCCCCACTGAAGATTGTCACCATCCACGAGTGTGATTCCAGTGAAAACAGTGTTGCCATGACTCCCCGCCTGGTTTCTGGTTCCAAGACCAGTCTCTCCATCTTCCAGGTGAGCTCCCTGAGGTCCATGCTACACAGCCTGCCCTGGACAGGGTTTCCCCATCTCTGCAGGGCTCCACTTGACTGCTTTGGGCCCATGGGCACAAAGCCTGGGCACTGGGGAGGAGGGCAAGGGCAGGGAACTTATCGGGAAATCAACATATGAGAGAAGGAGAAGGAGTGGGGCCAGGAGGTTCAGTGTACCAGAACTTGAAGTGTGACCTCCAGGAGAAAGAGAGAGAGAGAGAGAGAGAGAGAGAGAGAGAGAGAGAGCAAGTGCCCATTCCCTCCATCACATTCCCCCAAACCTCTCCTTTGCCCTTTGACCTTGTCACTCCCCCCTCCCCACCCTACCCCCATCCCCATCCCGGCTCTATCCTGCAGCCCCGGGTCAGCGCCCCGGCCCCGAAGGCCCTCACCGGCCACTCCATGTGCCCCAGCTCTGCCCTGCCAGGGGACCCCTACAACTCCACCGTGGACACAGCCAGCTTCGCGGAGGCCAGCCTGTCCTCATCCACCGACTCTGGGGAGGGCACCTCGGTAAGCGGCCCAGAAGACCGGGGCCGGAGGAACAGAGGCCCACCCCTGCAAAGACTTCAGAACTGGGCAGGGGGAGGGAAAGTGTTAAAAAAAAAATCTCATCCCTTTCCCTTGCCTTCCCCTCCCCTCCTGATAAAGATAATTAATTGAAGGAGCTTCCACAGGGGGCACCTGGGTTTAAATCCCACTGACTTTCTGTGTGATATTGGGAAAGTCTCTTTTCTTCTCTGTGCCTCAGTTTCCTCATCTGCACCTACAGGATCCTAACCTCCTTAACCTAGCTGAGACTTAATTGAGAAATGACCCTTTAGCATCAGTGTGGTATAGCAGAGAGAGATGGGCCTGGCGTCCAGGAGAGACCTAGGTTTGAATCTTGACACTAGCTCTGTGACTGGCTAAGGGCCACAGTCCCTTGACGACCCCTCCGAGGGTCAGTTTCTCCCGATAACTGGAGACACCTGTTGTCTCCACCTCCTGGGACTGTGGTGGAGAAAATGTGGTGGCCTGGGGGGTATTGCCTGTGCCTCTCCATCCATACCTGAGCCAGGATAGGCATGGGCAGTGGTGGGAGCACAGAGAGAAAAGCCCAAGTTTTGGAAAGCTGAGGAAGATTTCTCCCTTTTAGCTGTTAATTAGGAATCGGCCTAGGGAGTGGACTTGAGATTTCAAGTTGAGAGCCCAGGTTTAACAATCATTTCACCAACCACACTACCCAGAGATTTCCACAAGACCAGATCAGCTTTATTAAAAAAATTAATAAAAATCAGGCCAATAGGATTAATCATAAAATCAGCCAGCAGGAACTTAGGGCTGGGGCGGGGTGTGGGGGGGTGGGGGGGAGGGGGCAGGGAGGAAGGGGGCAGGGCAGGTGTAATTATTTTCATTTAGCAGAATGAATTGAGGCCCAAGATGGGGAGGTAAACATACTGGAGATCATACAGAGCCTGAACCAGAAGCAAAGGGTCTGGATGCCTCCTTCTGGGATCTAGCCACTCCTGTGGAGTGTCTTTTTTTCTTTTCTTTTTCTTTCTTTTTTTTGCTTTTTTCGGGTCAATTGGGCTTAAATGACTTGCCCAAAGTCACACGGCTAGTAAGTGTGTCAAGTGTCTGAGGCTGGATTTTAACGCAGGTCCTCCTGACTCCAGGGCCAGTGCTCTACTCACCGTACCACCTAGCTGCTCCTCTTTTTTTCTTAATATAACTGTTCCCCTTCATTGCCACCCCTAGAAAATCTAATTTAGGCTTAGGATCAGACAGGGACCTAGAGGGGTCACCTTTCCATGAGCTGAGGGACCTAGGGAGAGAATGTGTTAGGGACAAGAAGGTAACAACATACTTAGTGCCAAGATTCCTGCCTTTCCATCTAGATCTCCGCCCCAGTGCCTGGTGTGTGTGTGTGTGTGTGTGTGTGTGTGTGTGTGTGTGTGTGTGTGTGTGTGTGTGTGTGTGTGTGTGTGTGTGAGCGAGTGCGCACACATGCATGTGCCTTTCTAGATATCTGTGCAGGTGTATGGCTGGGTGTCCAGGTGCTGAAGTGTGTATTCATCTCTCCAGGTGTGTATGTATAGGGGAAGAGGTAAATGAGTGCCTGTGGGCATCCAGGCCTCCACCTGCATGTCCAGGTGTGAGGTGTGTTCACACTGATACCCACACAGGTGTGTGGTATGAACAGCTGGGGGAGAAGAGTCGGGGGACATGGAGTTCAGCTGGACTGGGTTACCGGGCACTGGCAGCCTGTCCCTCCACTCTGCCTGCCCTAACTCTTGCCTGCCTCTCCAACCTCTCACAGCTTGATGCCGGTGCCAGGAGCTCTGTGGCAGGTGCAGTGGGGGGCAGGACAGGGGAGGCCGGGCCAGCTCCGAGCTCGGGCACAGTCCTTCAGTTCTTCACTCGACTGCGGCGACATGCCAGCCTTGAAGGGGCCAGTCCTTACTTCAAGATGAAGAAGTGGAAACTTGAGGCCAGTCACCGGGCATCTAGTTTGGACACCAGGGGTAAGTGGCAGGATCCCCCTCTATCCCTGACAAGTCCTTCTTTTGCTTAGATTGATAAGTGGATCCTAGGGTTGGTACCTTGCCTGCCTGAGTTCTCTGATACTTGGGCTTTGGCTTACAGGGGTCAGATTCCCAAAACAACAGCTTCAGGGGACTCAGTGGAAAAAGAGCATGAGGTGAACTGAGGGCACCCCATCTCTGTTACTAGCTTGTTAGGTGACCCTGGGCAACTAATTTACCCTTTCTGGGCCTATTTCTTCATTTGTACAAAGGAAAATCTAATCCCTCTTCTGAACCTCACAGGGTATTGTGAAAACCCAGTGAAATGATGTAGATGATAAAGGTTTTAAGAAGTCTGAGGAAGCTTTGGGGTTTGGTAGTGAAGGATGAGCTATGGGCAGCCATACTGGGACTCGGACAGTTAGTTCTTCTTCTTTTTCTGCTGCTGAGTTACTGGGGAAGATACTGTCCTTCTCTGTGCAGGGGCTGTGAGATGTTAGCCAGAAGGGCCTTCGTGTGGCAGGCACACAATCAGTATTTGTTCAATTGAACTGGAGCATCTCAGAAACAGGCCTGTCAGGGTTGGATGCAGCTTTGCCTCCCCAGCCTGTCTGAATCCCTCCAGTGATGGGTAGCTCACTCTCTATCTATGTTCTTGGTCACAGAGGGCACCAGCCTGGTTCTGTGGAGGTCAAAAGCAGCTATGGTTCCAAGAGAATGGATTCCAGGTAGTTCTGATGCCTTGTATAGGAGGCATAAATGTAGACAGAGCTTGTCCCACTGTGGGGTGGGAAGTCATGATGGTGTCCAGAGACCAGTTCCTAGAAGGCATATCCCCAACTGGTTACTAAGGGATAATAACACTTGAAGATTTGCAAAGTATTTTTGTCTCCTGTGGGCAGAGTTTCATTATCCCCATTGTACAGATGAGGAAACTGAGACAGAAGTTAAGTGACTTTGATGGCCCAGTGGAAAGGGTCCTATGAAATTTGGAGCAGAATCCTGGCTCCTGTGCTTACTAATTTGTGATTTGCCAGTTAATATTTCTGGGCCTCAGTTCCCCCAACTGTAAAATGAGATTAATATCCATTGTACCCATCTTCTATGGTAGTTGTGGGTGTCAGATGAAATAATGTGTGGAAGTAGGTGCCTTGTGAATATATTCGGTCCCTACATGAATTTCTACTGCTGTCACTGTTATTACTAGGAGGGTCTGGAGGCCAGAGGTTGGCATTGGAGGGGTCAGCCCAACCCCTCCCTTGAAGAATAGAATCTGGGGCACAATGGACCATCTCTGTGGTTGATATTTCTGGGTTTTGGTCCATTTCAGCCTTGGTCAGCTGACCCATATTACATGGCCCTCTGGAGTTGTTTCTAATTGTGCTTTGGGGGCATTTTCCTCCCAGCGGCCCCACAAGGTGGAGGGTACAAACAGGTTTACCCATTTTATGAGTGAGATTAGTTATGCGACTTGCTGAAAGTCACGCAGCTTGTGTCCAGGCCTGCATTCAAACAGAATCCAAACCGAGCACACCTGGAACAAAGAGGGGAAGGGCCTGGTCCTGCCTGTCACCACTGGGGCGAGCCAAGGACCGGCCGGGTGGAGAAGGGAGCTGACCTGGTCTGATGTTTTGGTGCTCCCTGCATTGAAAACCACTGTCTCTTCCCCTTGTCGGCCGGCCACCTCTTCTACGTCAATCCCTGGCATCTGGGAACAGCTCAGGGACCACCTGGGAGTCATTCTGAGGAGCACGTGGACACCATTAGCAGAGGCCCAACACTAGGTGGGCACGGAACTCAGACAGGTTGCAGGCTCATCTCTGTTCCTGACTTACCCTGCTCCCTGTTTCCAGTTCCCCAAATGTAAAATGAACTCCAAATTGGGGCCCTGTCCAGGTGTATGCATGTGGGTATGTGCATGCTCAGGTGGGTGACAACTCTCTGGCTTTCTGACTCACTGTGGGACTGTGGTTAGGTCAGCTGCCTTCTCTGGGTCTCAGTTTCCTAAAGGTGGGAGTGAGATGGTTGTTTCAGTACACTGATGAGATGAATATGTATTAGAAGTGACCTCAGCCCCTCTGCTCCATGGCTCAGAACCAGGGAAGAGAAGACCTCATTCTCTCATCCTCAATGAGATCTAATGACGTGCTGGATTGAAAGGCGAGACAACTGGGGCAGAATGCTGCCTTGTGATGGTTTTTCTTTGAGGATAAAAACGAGGGAATGTTTGCAAAGTTCGTTTGTGACCCTTAAAGCAGCCTTGCCCCTCCCACCAGGAGCTATGAGGAGAGACTCTGATGGGAGCCCAGTACACACAGAAGGGCGTCTCTGACAAGACTCCATAGGCCAAGGAAGCAAAAAGTCACCTTCTACAGGTTAAAAAGACAAGACTCATTCATGTCTGGGGCCCAAGTCCTCAAGAGAAGAGTCTTCAGGGGAGAGCCAGAGGTCACCTGTTCTCTGCCTTCACACCAACCCACATGGTGACTTTGGGCATGTGTCTTCATTCCTTTGGGCCTCAGTTTTACTTCAAGAAAGGCAGCTGGACCATTAAAGCCTTCCCTCCCAACTCTCACAGTGGGTATTCTAACTGCCTTCCCATTCCCAACATTCTATTGTCTGAGGGCCCTCAAGGGGCTGACATTCTGTGCTCTAAGCACCCCCATCCCCAACATTTTCTGTTCTCAGGCACCCCCCTCTCAACCCTGACATTCTGTGCTCAAAAGACCCTCAGCTCTCACCTTCTATGTTCTAAGGTCCCTCCCAGCTCTGACATTCTGTGTTCTAAGCACCCCCCCCACCCCATCTCTGACATTCTATTCGAAACCACGTAAATATTATTTATTCCTAGGGAGTCTGACTTACCCTACTAGGCTGAAGTACCCTCCCCAGGATCTCCAGATTCTCTCCAACCTTTCCTCCCCATCTCTGGCCCAAATCAGGAAAACATAGTCTTTTTTTTAGGTCACCAATGGATGGGATTATTTAATTAAATGGAACTCTTAAAGCCATAATAGTAGCTGAAGCTCTGCTGAACTTTTTTTTTTTTCTGAGAGGCCTCATCAAGATGGGTAGGGGGTAGGTCCTGAGTGGTTCACATCTGGTTCAATGTGGTGCTGGACCTCCAGATCCTTATCCTTGGGTGATGCCGCTGAAGCTGGTGGCCTTGAAAACCAAGCTGTTCTGGACCAACTGTCAAAACAAAGAGGGGAGGGAGAAGGCCAGGGTGGCTGGTGAGCTGCAGCAGGGTTTAATTTCCGGGGGATTTGGTCTTGAAAATGCAGAAGCAATATAAGGGCAGAGAACTGGAGAAATATGAGAGAAAACATGTAG
>CM053594.1:49125830-49189342 GCA_028646575.1 Pseudocheirus occidentalis
AAGGGAGGGGGGGAGAGAGAGGGAGAGGGAGGGGGAGAGGGGAGAGAGGGAGAGAGAGAGAGAGAGAGAGAGAGAGAGAGAGAGAGAGAGAGAGATTGTGTCTGTGTACTCACCCTAACAGACAATCTAAGTGTCAGGCTCCTGGGGCCTGCAGTGCTAAGGTGCCACTGTTCTGCGTTGGTGCCTGTGGCCCTATGGCCAATGACTCCATTCTATCCTGTGTCATCAAAGGATGAAAGAGAGGATCCAGGGCCAGGGAAACTGCCTTTTGCAGGGGAATAGAGCAGGGAGAGTCCACACTGCTCATCAGGTTTTAGGGAGGAGTGCAGCCCCCTCCTCCCCTGCCCTCCCATCCTCTGGGGTTGGCTAGCAGCAGCTGCCCCAGACAGCCCAGCTTGGCCAAGCTCAGTGCAGAGCAGAGCAGGGGGAGGGGCCAGGGCCAGAGCCAGAGCCCGCTCAAGAGCTCACATAAGCACTCGTTTGATTCCTGGAAGCGATTAGAGCCAAATATAGTTGTAGAAACTGCACAGAACCTGTTTGCCTGGTAATTGCACCTTCTTCTCCCCTCCTTTCTGGCCCCACAGCAAGAGAACCAGTTTGCATTAGTGCTGGGCCCAGCCCTCCCCCTCTCACTATCCTGGCCATCTGTATCCCTCTTGGCATTGTCCCAGACATCCCAAGTTCTCTGGGTTTACCCAAGGTACCTACTCAGGGGCAGAGGTTTTCTAGCTCTCTCCACCCCCATCATCTCCCCTTGGCCTTTCTCTCGAGTCTCTTCCTTTTGCCCTCCATACACATGCTTTAGGGGGAAGTCTGGACCTTTGACTTCTTTGGTTTGGGGAACTCCCAGGGGAAATGGTTTCTGCTAATGCAGCTCTGTAATTTCTCTGCAAGTCACTGCTGAGCTGCCTGAAGCACTGAGAGATTAAGCTAGTACCTTTCAGAGGCCAGATCTGAATCCCCCTTCTCCTTTCTCTAAAGTTGGTACAGCAGGCTCCCTGGCACCAAATCACGCTGTCTCCTTCCGAGACTGGGGTTCAAATCCTATCTTGGCCAATTACTAGCTCAGACAAGTCACTTCTCTGGATCTCAGTCTTCTCCCTTTCCAAAAGAGGAGGCTGTTGAGACTGCCTCTCTGGTGTCTCCCAGCTCTATGGCTGGGATCCCACGACCCTCTTGTTCTGGCCTCCTGCCAGGGATGCCATTCCCCATCTCCTTTCCAAGTCTGGTCCTACTGCCTGGAATGGCGCCCGTCCCTTCTCTGCTCCTCTGACCTTTTCAGCCCCACACTTGGCAGATGCTGTTGTCTGAGGGTCGTGATTCCTGGCTTCTCGAGTGCACGTCTTTCCAGCTAGAGTGGAAGGTCCTGGAAGGCAGGCTGGGTTTTTTTTTATTTCTCTGTAACCCATGTGGCACATAGACCTGCCACCCCAACCCTCTCTCATATGGATTTAGAGCCAGAGGGGAGACATGTAGTCCAATACCCTGCTTTTGCAAACCAGGAAACTGAGGTTCTGAGAGTTTATGGAATGCTTTAAGTCACAGATACCCATGAGGAAGAGGGTAACCACATCCACCACACAGGCGGAGAGCTTTGAGCTCGAGGAAGCCCTTTTTGTGAAATAAGCCCATGAGCAGGAGATGATTCAGTATTATGATTTTTACAGATGATGACACTGGGGCTGAGGTGAGATGACTTGCCTGTGGCCCCTCAGCTCGTGTCTGGGCAAGGATGCAGAGCTGGGTCTCCTGCCCCTGAGCCCTCACCCCGGCCACCACAGGAGCCCAGCTCTCTCTCATATGCCATGCTGCCACCTCTCATTAACTTTGTCTTTCTGCCTCAGTGAAGCCCCGCCTGGGGCAGGGCATCTACATTGGTGCGCCCCCTTCTTCTCTGCAGGCTCTCCCAAGCGCCATCAGTTTCAGCGGCAGAGGGCAGCTAGCGAAAGCATGGAGCAGGAGGACAGAGACCCTCACCAGACCGACATCATCCAGTACATTGCCCACACAGATGACGTGCCCTTCCAACCTCTGGCTGGCCCCACCACCCCTCCACCTACTCTCGGCAGGTATTCTTCAGTAGATAAGAGGTGATGGTTGGTGGATGTGGGGGGACCCCTATAAAACCCCTGGCTCCCACAAGGAAGAAAGGAGGGGTGTTCCCCACATCACTAACAGTAACTGACTGGGTGTTTTCAGGGCCTCAGGGACCACTGGGCCAGAGAAGGTGGACTATAGAATGGTCCAGTGGAGGGGTCTGGGTTCACAGCTTGGTTCTGCCACTAGCTGGCTAGCCTGGTAACCCTTCCTTTCCCTGGGCTTGCTTCCCCATCTACAAAGTAAGAATGTTGGATTAGCCCAAGGGTTCTTAACCTTCAGTCTGTGTCTTTAAAAATATACTGATAACTACTTAGACAATTTTCTTTTGTAACCCTGTGTATTTTATTTTATGCATGTAACCTTATTCTGAGAAGGGGTCCATCTGCAGGCTTCCCCAAATTTACCAAAGGGGTTCAGGACCCAAAAAGGGTGAAGAACTCGTAGACTAGATGTCAAGAGGTCCCTTCCTATCGGGATCGTCTTGTGATGGTCTGGGCCAGTGTGGGATGTGGGGCAGGCACTGTCCTCCCCTGAACCTTCTGGGGTGGGGGTCAGCAGGGGCAGCTCCTCCAAAGCAACAATGATGGAGACTCTGCCCCAGCTCACACCCTAGCTTTCCCCCCCACACCATCTCAGCCTCCTCCCTTCTGTCCTTCTGCTGTGCTAAGTCAGCAGAGCTCTGGGGCAGGAGGCAAGAAGGAAGAGAAACCTTGCCTGGATCATCATGGGACACGGGGAAGCTCACGTCTGTGCTACCCACTCACTCTTTTCTGTGGTCCCTCCTGCCCCCTTCCATTTTTAAAGAGGTGGCTGCCCCCTAGCACTTCTAGAACCCTGCCGGGAATTCCAGAATGTCACAGCTGGGAATGACAGAGGTCATGTTATCTAGCCTCTAAAATTTGACAGACAAGGAAACCGAAGCAGTCCCAGGCTGTCTCCACTGTATTCTGCCAGCTTTATGGCCCTTTAACTAAGCTGTTCTTCCTGCCAGAGGCACGATGACTTGATGTTTGGATGGGCCTGTGGGATCAGCATTCTAGCGCTGGAAGGGGCCTGGGACACCACTCAGTTCAACTCACTCACGTTATAGATGAGGACAGAGGCAGGCGAGTGACCTGACTCACTCTTTCTCCCCCTTCCTCCTGGGGGTAACCCCATCTTCCCATCATCTCCAGCCCCTTGGATCTGGTTGGTGCTGAACTTGACATGGCATTTCTCCCTCCTGGGGTGCTTCTTCCCCACCTGGGGTGCTGTCCTCCTCTCCAGTCATCATCGGTGGGTCCTTCTCTTGGCCCATGGCAATGGTCTCCTTTCTTCAAGTTTCTTCCCACTTAAATTCATCTTTCACACAGATGGGGAAGTACTTTTCTTAAAGAACCCCTGTCTTTCCAGCCTGGTCATCCCTCACCTCCTTCCTGCACTCTGTGCAGCCGGCTGGGACAAACTGCTTCCCCGGTGTGAGCCTCCATTTCCCACCTCTGTGCCTTTGTCCTGGCTGTATTCCCTACCTAGAATACATTCCCTTTCCCCAGAGAATGTTTCTTCAAAATTCAGCTCAAAGCCTTTCCTTCCCTTCCCCCATTCCCTCCCCCTGCCTAAAGTACCTTGTGTTAATTTTGTAGAAAGTGTATGGGCTGTCTCCCCCAGATTGAGGGTAAGCTCCTTGAAGACAGGGAGTGTTTTACTTTGGTCTTTATATCAGTGCCTGGCACACAGTAGGTGCTTACTAAATGCTTACTAAGTGAATGCCCAGAGCGAGCATAGGGTGGGAGGTATCACTAACTAAGGAGACCTTCGGCACTAGGTGGCTCTGGGTACCTCTGCCCTTCTTCCCACCCTGTCCTGTGCTGTTCACTCAGGCCCTAGGACATCACCCAGTGAAGGAGACAGAGCTGGAGCAAGGGGATTCCGAGGAGAGGCAGGACCAAGAATACAGAGCATGTGCAAAGACACTGCTGCCTTGGGTATACTTTTGGGTGCCCAGGGGCCCTTCCTGGGTGATGATGTGAACAAGAAGCCTGGCTTTAGGGCTGGCCCTTAGTAAGACAGTGGAAGAGAAACCCTGACAGACCAGAGGTAGAAGAGTCCTGACATGCCTGAGCCCAGGGGTTCTAAACCTGGGGGTCTGTGATTTCTTTGGGTCTGTGAACTTGGAATTCTTCAAATGCTGATAACTGTATTTCAATATAACTGGTTTCCTTTGTAATCCTATGAAATTTTTTTTAGGCATTAAAACTAGTATTTTGAGAAGGGGTCTTTACCAGCTTGCCCAGGTGGCCAAGTCACACAAAGAAGGCTCCTTAAAGCCCTGTTCTTGTTTCCTGGTAAAAGAAAACAATAAAGTAAGGCATATGCCGGGATGCCGATGCAGGGGACCCAGGCTGGAGTCCCCTCAGGGGTCTTGGTTTCCCCATCTGTAAAATAACAGGCACTGGGTGAGATTTTTTTAAACCAGTCTGGTCTCCTGCATTTAAGAAAGCAGAGGCTATAGAGGGGAAGAGAATTGCCCAGGGTCACCAGGCAGATGAAGATGGCCTCTGATATGCCACTGCACCCTTCTCTTCTCCTGGGGTCTTCCCCTGTTTCTGCTGCTTCCTATCTTTCCAAGAAAGCATTTTTTCCCCCAGTTTTCTTCCAAAGAAAGGACTCTGATGGTAGAATTTCAGGGAGCAGTAAGAGAGGTGGGCTTTGTTTAAATTCTGTTTGGTGAGGAAGCTGGTGGTGAAACACCAGATAGTGTTGGACTGGGAGTCAGGAAGACCGGAGTTCTAATCCAGCCTCAGACACACTAGAGATCTGGGGGACCTCAGGCGAGTTGTTCCACTTCTCTACCTCAGTCTGCTGGCCAGTAAAGGAGGCATAATTGTACCTAGCTCCCAGGGTTCTTTGGGGTAATGGATGAGACACAAATGCAGAGTGTTTTGCAAATCTTAAAAATGCTATGTGATTACTAGCTATCATTGTGTGTTTGTGTGTGTATGTATAGGGGAAAGGGGATGGGGTGGGGAGGTATCCAAGGAAGCCTCAGTTCTATAAGAACAGCTTAGAGTAAAAAGAATGCTGGATCCAGAGTCCATACTGATGTGGCCTTGGACCAGTCACTGAAAACCTGGGTCTCTGCCAGATGAGGGGGGTGGCCTAGAAGCCTCCATCACCTCCTCCAAACTAGGCAAGTGCTGAATTGAGATTCCTTGGTGGGGCTGGCCTGGAAGCCAGGGGCCGCTGCTCGCTCTCCTTCCTAGGGGGCTATTTGGAGGCAAGCTTGCTCCTCTATGTAAAAGCAGACTCCCGGCCTTCAGGGACTGCCGAGGCTCCTTCCCGCACTGGAAGATGGCTAAGGCCCCTCAGAGGCAGTAAGAGCAGTTTCCCCAGAACATGGTCCTTTAGAGAGTGCTTTCCGCACAGTGAGCCTGTAACATGGTCAGATTTACTGCCCACGATCCTGGATGCAATGCTCGATAAGCAGAGGGAGCCAGGTAAGGTGCTTCGGGGGCGGGGTGGGCGGGGTGTGAGCATGTGCGGTGGCCCTACCTGGCTAGCAGCACCTCTAACAGCTTGGGCTACATTGCAGGCTAGAGCCCCCGGAGGTGTCGGGGACAGCAGCAGCAGTGGCAGCGGCAGCGGCAGCAGCAGCAGCAGCAGCGGCGGGCGCCACCGCCGGGGTCCCCGAGTCCCCCCAGGAAAGAAGCAGCAGCAGCAGCAGCAGCAGTAACGGGGTTGAGCAGCAGCAACAGCAGCAGCAGCAGCAGCAGCAGACCATGTATCGGGACATTTGGAGCCTGCGGGCCTCGCTGGAGCTGTACGCCGCCGCGTCTGACCAGAGCAGCGGTAACGACCAGGACTCGGTCCGGAGCGGGGACAGCTCGGGCTCGGTCGGGGCCGGCCCCGGGGGCCCCCTCCTGCCGTCTCACGAGCTGGACGAGACGGAAGCGGAGCGGGAAGCGCAGGCGGAGGCGCAGACGAATCGGTCCGGGCCCGGCCCCGGGGAAGGGGGCGAGGCGGGGCCCCGCAAACTGCTGCAGATGGACAGCGGCTACGCGTCCATTGAGGGCCCCGGGCGCGCCGGCGACGAAGCCGCCCCAGTCACGGCGTCCGAGAAGCGCTTCTGCTTCACCAGCGCCGGGCGCACGGGCACCGTGTTCGACAGCTTCGAGGCCGCGCTGGCGGCGGCCGAGGCCGAGGCCGAGGCCGGGACCGGGGCCGGGGCCGAGCCCGAAGCCGAGCCCGAGGCGAAGGCCGAGGTGGAGGCCGAGATGGAGCTGCGGGGCGCGCAGGGGCTGCTGCTGCTGCGGGCCTGGCCCCCGCACGGGCAGCTGCTCCTCCCGGCCCCCGCTCCCGCCGCCCTCGCGGCCTCCTCCGGCCCCGCCGCCGGTCCCGGCTCCGGGTCCGGCCTCAGCCTGGCCACCGCTCCGCTGCCCCGGCGCGACTACAGCATCGACGAGAAGACCGACGCGCTCTTCCACGAGTTCGTGCGCCATGACCCGCAGTTCGACGAGGGCCCGCGGCCGCGCCACCGCTCCCGGGCCCACGCGCGCAAGCAATGGCAGAGGACGCGGCAACACAGCGACCCTGGCGCCCGAGCCGCGCCCTCGCACGCCCCGCCGCCGGGGCCCCCGTCCCCGCTGCAGCCGCCGCCGCAGCCCACGCCCCACGTGGCCACCGCGCCCGAGCGCCCGCGCGCCCCCTTGCGGCGCGGAGACAGCGGCCCCCCGGACGCCCGCGGCTTTCACGGTCCGCTGCCCCGCATAGTGAGCTCGGGCGACGAGGAGGCGCCCTACCAGCCAGTCCCGGGCCCCGGCCCGACGCCGGGCCGTGCGCGCTCCCGCTCCCCGCCCGCGCCGATCCAGGCCATCGCCGAGGAGGAGCCCGACGCCCCGGGAGGCCCCGAGCTGCTGCTGGCGGACAAGGTGGCCGCGGGGCTCGAGGACCGCCTCTTCCCAGGTTGGCGGCAGAGGCCCGGGGACGGCGCCGAGCCCCCAGCCCACGGCCTCGCCCCGGTGGTGGCGGCGGCAGCGCCCACGTCCCCGGACCCCAGCCCGGTGTAGGGAGTGCGAAGACGGACCAGGGGCGCCCGCCCCCTCGGGGCCGCGCCTGCCGGGGTTCCGGATCTCAGCGGCCTGGGGGGTCTCTCCCCCGGGGCGCGAGCCCCCCTCCCGCCCGGGTCCCCCGCGGCGGCCGCGGTGCCGGCGGCAAAGGGGGAAGGCGCAGGCCGGCCCCCCAGGCCGGACGGCAAGGCGGAGCGGGACGGGCACGGGGCCCGTGGAGGCCGGTGCTCAGGGCGCGGCCCAGCCCGGCCCAGAGGCCCGAAGGAACTGGACCGACCCAGCCCCGGGCCCTGCCCGGCCCTGGGCGAGCTAGCCGAGGCCAAACGTTTACCTCACGGCGTGTTCCCGGTGTAGCCTCCCCGTCCACTCCCCCGCCCGCACCATTAGCTTAAGTATCTTTTGGGACAAGCAATAACATCCACCCTCCCCGCCCCCAATTGTCCCGTGGCCTCCCTGGTGCAGCGAGGGTCGGGGAAGACCCCCCCGCCCCCGCTCACTGTCGCTGCTGTACTGCTGCTGGGATCGACCCCAGACTCGCCAACCCCAGCCCAGAACCGGCCCCCCTGGGGCCCCCTGTGGGGCCTGGTCCTGGAGCTGCTTGTTGCTGCTAACCCCTCCCCGTCCCCAAAGCGCCCCTCTCCAGCCAGTGCTAGGGCTCCCTCTCCCCACCGACTTCCATTCCAAAGCCCCCCCAGATTGGCCCTCATAAAGCTGAACATTACTGCTGGGCTGATAGAGCCCTTCCCCAGCCCTCTCCCACGAAGACCAAGCCCGTGCCCACGCTGCTTCCCCGTGCCCAGCTGCCGTGCCAACTCTGCCCCCTTTGCCAAAACGGAGTATCACAATGTCAGAGCTGGAAGGTGCCTCGGAGACCCCGAGTCTAGCCCGTCAGCCCCTCAGTACTGATGAGCAAACCACAGCTGGCCAGAGGCAGAGCCAGGACCCCCGGTCTAATGATTTCCTGGTCCTAAGCTTTCCATGAGCCCCCATGACCTGGTGGGGTAGAGGTAGAAGCCTCCCTCTGCCCCCTGGCCTTTCCTCGGAGGATCATTGGCCAGGACCTGGGTCCTAGCCTCCCAGAAGAAATCAAGGGGGCTCCAGCTCTGTCTGCCCCATCCTATCCTGAGAGATGTGTGGCTAACTAGGATAAAAGCCCCACTGAGAACACCGGCTTCTTTCTCATTCGCTAACCCCTTCCCAACAGTCCAAGGAAAAAGGTCCTCCTGTCGGACAGACCTGCTGCTGCTTCTTTCCTCACCAAATTGGTCGGAGGAGACTGCCCCCACGGCCCATCCTTAGGGGCTTCAGGTGGGGGTGGGGTCACTGCCTGACCGCCAGTGCCAATCCTGGGCTCCAGTAGCCTGTTGGAGGCTCTCTTAATCCTCTGCCTCCTACCCCCAACTGAATGAACAAAGTTTTTTGTTGTTGTTGTTGTTGTTGTGTTAAATTATTATTTATTAATATTATTGCTTCCTAATCACCCTCTCTCCCTTCCCTGGCTCAGCCAGTCAGGTTTGTTTTTTCATGGAAAGAAAAAAACAAAACAAATTGTAAACCTGTTATCTGTAAAACTCCTGCTTTGGGGGTGTGTGTGCAGGAGGGATTAGAGTCCCATCTAAGCCCTCTCCCCCAGGGAAGTCCTCCACTCACTCTGCCTGGGGGGTTCCCCTCCTGCCTTCTCCTGCTTCATTTTCTGCATGTGAACAGACATTTTGCAGGATCCCACTTTGTTTCTTCCTCTTTAACTGTTTGTGAGTCTCTGTTGTCCAAAGCACTTGAGAAGTAATCCCTGTTCTTTTTTAATTTTTAAAACCTAAGTAAATACACGGAGGTTGTGTTTTTCTAAGCTTTTGTGCCTGGCAGTCTACAACTTGGCTGCCTGAAGTTCCATTCCACCACCCCTGCCCCCCCAAAGTGCTTTGGGCCTAGTTTGTGTGCTCGAGTCGAATGCTGGAATTTTTTTCAATTGAGTTTATTAAAAAGATCACTATACACTGATCCTCAGGGTTGTCGCTTCTGTGCTGTACAGGTAACGGGGAGAAGGTAGGACTTTGAGTGGGGGGAGTTGGCATTACCTGGCTGTTAGTCAGGGCTGGCAAACCCAGAGGATTGTCTAGAAATAGCCACAGGAAACGGAGAAAAGGCCTTCCCCTGAGTACTAGGGATCCCCAGCTGGCACCCCATTTCTTCTCTGATATAACCAGGAGCTGGAAGGTCATCCCACTTATTTACAGAGGGGAAAGTGACTCATTCTACATATAGCAGTAAAGGTGGGGATTTGAACCCCCATTTTCTGACTCTGGAAGGAGCTTACGATGAGGTCAGCAGCTAATTCACATCATGTGAAATGTTTCAAGGGGGTAAAAAGTTCTAGAGTTCAGTTGCTATAAGCAAAAACCTTGCTTGGGGAAGACACTTGGAGAACTGGGGCATTAGGTGTCTTAAGCCAGCATGTTTGAGGCCTACACTCCATTGAGTTCAATTTCCCCTCACCCTCACTCCCCTATAGTTCTCCCATTTATTCAGTCAATCCTCATGAGGCATGGTGGCATCCCTTTCACATAAGCCTTCAGCAGAACTGGAAGCAGTGGGAGAGCCTCTGGGTCTCCCAACATTCCTCAACATTCACCTGGTCCTTGTGTGACTCAAGGATTATTGAGACTTCAACATGAGAAAGTGCCCACAACTAGATGAAGAAGAAATCTGAAAAGGAACCAAGTCTGTCCTGGGGTGTCCCCTCCCTAAACTACTCTGTGAGGATTACACCAGGAACAAGTATTGTCCTGACAAGGTTCACAGCCTTGGAGAGTTGGAAGGAATCTTAGAATACAATAGAATGTTAATAAGGACAACCACCCCAACCCATGATTATAAAGATGAGAAAACTGAAGCCCAGGGAAGGGGAGAGACTGGTCCAAGGTCACACTGCAAGACACAGAAAATGGAAATTTCAAACCTAGGTTTTCTGACTTGGAGGTTCTTCTGCTCCATAAGACCTTAGGAGATGAGCGATAGATAATGGGTCTGCCCCTCAAACCCCTTTCAAGAATTTCCAGACAGTTCTGCTAACCACAGCTCAAATCCACCTCTTTGTTTTATTTTTTCTTAAAAAAAAAAAAAAAAAAAAAAAGGTAGCCACTCAAAGTCTCCCTCTCAGCCCTGTACAGCATGCAACGCAGTTTTTTTTTTTAATAGGAGAGGTTCATTTCTTTAATACCTGTTTCTGTTTTGTGATTTGTTTAAACATCACAATGTGTGGGAGAATCTCTAATATATCGCAAAGTAAAAACAAAAATAAGGGGGGAAAAGATACCAGTAGTTTAAAACATAAAGTGCATTATGATGGCTTTGCACAGAAGTTGTCCACCTTTGGAAGGACAGGGCAGGGCACGCTCTCACTGGACAGCTGGACTTGGCTGGCAGAAAACAGGATGGATGGACAATCAGGCAGGACGGAGAGAGGCAGAGAGAAGAGCCATCTATCTCTGCTTCCCTCCCAGAGTTCCTTCCTGGCACTTCTCCCATCATATTGGGGAAGGGGGAGCAGTGCGGGATGGAGGTGCTGAATTGGGGGTGGGGTGATTGGCAAAAGGCGCTGTTCCAGTGGGTGTGGGGGGGATGCAGCTGGGAGAGGGAAACATCGGGAAAGGCCTGTGTTCAGGCCCCATCTACCCTCCTCCTGGGCTCGAGCAACCTGCAGCTTGTCTTCTCCTCAAGTCTGAGAACTGATTGGCTTCAGAGTAGAGATTTCATTTGTCTGGGGAAGGACTGGGTGAGGGAACGGGATGCGTCCATGTCAAGAAGAGGAGATGCAGAGAACAAATGGCCTGGGTTGCTTCGCTGGCCCGCGGAGTCCCCAAGACAGGATGCTGAGGAAGAGATGAATGGAGAAGTTACAACGCGCTCTTGGAGAAGCACCGGCCACACAATCAGCTCTTATCAGGGGTCACCACTGTAACTCACAGCCCCAGCCTCGAGCTTCACAAAGCCTCACAAAACCTCTGCAACAGGGCCCTGCCAGCACTGCCTCCCGTTTTCACCTCTCTGCATTTGCCTGCATCACACTCAGTAAACCTACTGACACAGCTGGAAGAAATGGAAACCCAGAGAAAGGGTCATAATGGACGGCACTAATCCGTATACATGGATTCCGGTGGACTTCATACTGACTCAATTTTAAAATGTAGTATTATTGAAGTTTTGTTGTATTTCTGCTTATTTTGTGAGATATTTCCCAGTTTTCTTTTAATCTGGTTTGCTTTCATGGACATGTTCAAAACCTGTGCTCTAGAGAACTAAAGACAACAAATCCCTTATTTCACAGAAGGGGAAATTGAGGGGCCACATCTGAGCTGGAAAGATGGGATTTAAACCCAGGTTTTCCTTCTGACTCTCCCTCTGGCCCTGATAATCTTGACTCCACATTCAGTACCAGACTCTGGCCCCTTGGCAGCTGTCATTTCTAAAGGCCAAGATGCTGATAATCAGGGTCTCTGCACAGAAAAAGCATCTCTTAAATAGACTTCTTTAGACCCCTCACTGTTTGGGGGAGGATCCTTTGTTCTGAGGCTTAAATTTTATTTTTTGGTGACCACAGGGGCTTCTTTGAGCTTCAGAAAGGGACCTTGGAAGATTATTTGGTCCAGTCTTTCATTTTCACCTTATGAAATTGAGGCTCAGAGAAGGAGAACACCATTTATACTTAAGGTCACAAATTAGGGGAGAAAAAACAATTTAGCACTCTCCCAGAGTTCCATGGGGTGCCTCAAAGAGATAGTGGGTTCCCCTCAAGTGAGGGCTGGAAGAATCCTGGTCCGGTATTTTATAGTGAGGATTCCTTTTCGGGAGTATGAGTTGGACTGGAAGGCCAGTGAAGGCCCTTCTGACTTCTAGATTCTGTGATTCTAAACGCTCCTGGCTGGAAGCTTCAGGTGGGAGCATGTACAACTCCTCCAAAAACATCAGCTCCCTTCTATGAGTAGCCCAGCCCAGCCCTGGCTCTCCCTCCAGAATCAGGGGGTGGTGATGGAGATGGGGTGATGTGGTCCCAGGTTCTTGCTGACATCTTTGATTGCCTTAGGAGGTGACTCATTGCAGATCTATGAATTAAACATGAAATCCTTCAGCTCACTGAAATGGAGTGGGAGATGCAATGGGGGTGGGGGTGGGGTGGATGCTACGCCACTTTCCCATCCTACCTAGCTGGTTCTGATTCCAGAAGAGAAGAGCTGCTAAGCTCTGGGAGGCTGCTGAACAGAGAGGAGGCGGATGTTGGGAGAGAAAGGCCAGGGGGCCAGGGGAGGAGGAGGAGGGATGAGTCACTGATCCACGAATGGAGGACGTGCTCTGGAAGCCTGAGTACTGTGCCTTCCAGCCCAGGAAGGGACAAAAAAGGGGCTTGGAGGATTCTAGTGGAACAATCAGCCAGGAATGTGACCAAAAGGATCTCATGAGGAACAGCACCTAGGACTTTCTGGCAAGGGGTGGGCATGGGGCAGATGCCCAAGAAGCCTCTGGGCTGCCTGCTTCTTGCAAAGTGCAGTTGAACTCTCATCCCCAGAACTGGCTACAGAAGATCCCTCTGAATGGCTGCTGGAGCTTTGGTCACAGGCATGCAATGGTTTTCTGAGTGGCCTCTAGCTACACTGCCTAGCCAGAAAAACCCACTCCCGAGGACTGGAGATTAGGAAAGAGGCAAAATCCAAACCAGGTGGAGCCCTTCTGCAAGTGTCTTCCAAGCAAGGGCCTCCAACTGTGGCCTGGAGAGGCATCATCTACTGTGCATGGATATGTGTTTGAGAGTGTGTGTGTGTGGGGGGGGGGGGGCAGAGGGAGCATGCAGGTGACGTTAAGAATCATGACACACCGACATGGAGTGTCAAAGGGAGGGCCCTTAGAACCCAGAATATCAGAGTTCTAGTTCTGGCTGTTTCCTTCCTTTTTGCGGGTTGGGTCAGCATCACTTCGAAGCCCTGAGGGGTGGGGGAAGCTGGGCAGTCGATGCCATTGTCCAAGATGAGTCAGCCTGGCCCCTGCTGCAGGGACACAGGCGAGCAGGCAGAAACAGTGATAAACACTCAGGCTGTGATTAGACGGCTGGTATTCTGTCATCCACCCCCAGCGTTCTTCCCAATCCCCTCCCCCCAGTCTCCCACACACACAGCAAGGCACAGTCATCATCAATGGGTACAAAAGCAGCTCCTGGATTAGAGTGGGGGTAGGCCCAGGGGGCACAGGCCACGGGACTGGGGGGCGGAGAGTAAGAACTGAGTCTTCCATTTCTGGTTTTCCTGCTGGGAGCTGACAGCTATCCCCTAGCAAGGAGGGCAGGGGCAAGCCAGGAGGCAGCTAAGCTTGTCTGCCCCCAGAGGGTCCCTCCTGGCAGGATCTGCCCTTAGGCACTGACAACAAGAGAGTCACCTCTATTCCTTTCCAGGCTCTGCCTGAAGCTAGCCCCCTCTGGCATCTCCCGGCCTTTCCTTCTAACTAACATCCCTTTTCAGCAAATGTCTACTTGTACCCATGCTCCAAAGGATGCCTGAAGGGCCTGGGATGTGGCTCAGTGTAGCCAGCCCTACCTACTGACAGAGGGTCAGAACTCTCACTGAGGGAGAAGGGAAGACAGCAGACAGGGCAGTCAGCTTGGGAGAGGCCTCAGAGCCACGCCCTCCCAGGACTAAGGGTCTACCTTGCTCACCTTTCTGGGCCCCAGCCCTGGGGTGGAGGAAGGTCACTGCTGCTTGCAAGCTGACAGCCGGCGGATCTTGCTGCTGGCAGAGGAGGCCTTGCGGGAAGGGTTGGAGGAGGCGCTGACCCTCCGCTCAGCTTTGGCTTTGGTGCTCAGCTGCGCCGTCTCGGTGCCGTTCATGCACACCATTTTGGGGGGACCCCGGCTCCCACGGTTCTGTCCATTTTGTCCAGCCTCCTCTTCAGGGATCTGTCCTGGAAAGGGAACAGAGCAGGGGGAGAAGGATGGTCAGGCCTTTCCTACCAGGAGGCTGAACCCCAAGAGAGAACTGGCAGTGAACCCCACCTGGCACATTCAACAAGCAGTGTGACCAAGGGCAAGTCTCCAGGGATGCCGAGTTACCTCATCTGTAAAATGGGGATAATCATGCCTAGATGATCTGACCGGGCTGCTATGAGAAGCTGAGATCATGCATCTGAGGTACTTTGTAAACCTCAGGGTTACCTAACAGAGGAGGGGCTGGAGAGTGGATAATAGGAAAGAATCTGGGAAGATGAAAACCCAGCATCACCTCCTGGCAGAGAGGGACCTGGCAGCCAGGGTGGTCCAGGTGCTTCAGGGTTAGGGAGACCTGTGATCAAACACCAAGGAAGACTCTGGGCCTCTACAATCAGCCTCCGCATACATTTTATTTCTGTCTTGGGATTTTAGTTTATTTTTTTACATTTTACATCAGTCCCTCAATATCCAGTCGCCCTGACAAAGGAAAGGAAGAGGAAGGAGACAAGTATCAGCTGAGCATCTATGTATGGGCAGGCACCACGGTCAGCTCTTTACAAATATCTCCCATGAACCTGACAACACTAGCAAATGGTTCTTGTTTTATTCTTCGTGAGTCCTTTTGGGGGTTTTCTTGGCAAAGATACTGGAGAGATTTGCAATTTCCTCCTCTGACAGATGAGGAAATTGAGGCAGAGTGAAGTGACTTGCCCAGGGTCACACAGCTAGGAAGCGTCTGAAACCAGATCTGAACTCAGAAAAACGAGTCTTTCTAACTGCAGGTTCGGCATTCTATCTATAGAGTCACCTAGCTGTGCTACTGGGAGATGGGTGCTATTATAGTAGAAGAAACTGAAGTTAACTGGGATTGAGTAACTTTCCAGGCCTAATGAGGCTAGATTTGAATTCAGATCTTCCTGATCTGGGGCCAAGGCTCTACCTACTGCACCACCTAGCTGCCAAAGGAAAACATCATCTGTAAAACAAGGGGGCCTCATCCGATGGTCTTCGAGGTCCCATCCAACTCCAGATTTTTGATCCTATGATTTAGGCAAAGCTAACAACACACCAACCCTCCCTACAAGTACACTGCACACCCCACATCTGGGAGGCCCTCCTCTCCAGGGAGAGGAGGAAGGTGAGTTTCCTCATTAGCTCTCCAGAATCAAAAAGACAGCTGATTACTTTGGGTTCAACTGCCTTCCTTATCTGCAAAATGGGAATACTGATCTCACCTCTGCCGCAGGCTTCCGTGAGGATCCAAGGAGACAGCTTGGGGAGTGCTTTGCAAACCTCAAAGTGCTACATCATTATCATTCCTCCTATTTTTTTTCTTTCTTCCAACCCCACAGTTCTCTATTACACTCATCTACCTCGGTTGGTCCAGGCATTCCCCAGTTTTGCCCCCAGTTATTTTCCTATCGCAAAGCGTGGTTCTGATCTCACCCGCTCCCATGGATTCGATTATTGTCCCTAGGCGCACAATTCTCCTGACCTCCAGCCCCCACCCCTTCCCTGTCTGCAGCTGCCCACTGGACATCCTGAACTACACATCTTGTCATCTTAAACTAGGCATGTTCAACTCCAAATTAGTTTTCATGGCCTGAATTCATTGTCCAAGCTCTCCCTCCGCCTCTACCTTCCCTGTTACTATGGAGGGCACCAGTATTCTCCCAGTTACCCAGGAGCCACCCTGGATTTCTCATCACCCCTGCGTGCCCCAAAGACAAGCTGTTGGTCAGAAATTAGTAATGTCTTCTCTCAGTTGACAATGACAATGCCCCCTCCCTGATGCAGGGTCACCTCATATAGACTTGCCATAAATTGTCCCTCCCTAATGAAGTCTATCTTTCACTCAGTTATCAAAGTGATTTTCTTAAAGTACATGGTTTTTTTTTTTGTTTGTTTTTTGGAGGGCAGTTGGGGTTAAGTGACTTGCCCAAAGTCACACGGCTAGTTAGTGTGTCAAGTGTCTGAGGCCGGATTTGAACTCAGGTCCTCCTGACGCCAGGGCCGGTGCTCTATAAAGTACATGTTTGATGTGTCAGTATCTGACACACATGGGCACTTAAATATTTATTGGCTGACCGACTGCTTATCATTCCCCTATTCAATAAATACCTGGCGCTCCCTATTACTGTGACAAAAGTTCAGTGATTTTCAGACTCGTCCAACTCTTCGTACTCCATTTGGCAAAGATATGATTTGTCATTTTCTTCTCCAGCTCATCTTCTAGACGGGGAAACCGAGGCAAACAGGGTGAAGCGACTTGCCCAGGGTCACACTGCTAGTTAAGTGCCTGAGGCTGGATTTGGACAGGGACTTTTGACTCCAGGTCCTGCTGCCCTATTTTAATTACTGTGAGGATCAACTGTCAACTCTTCTTTTTGGCTTTTGAAGTTCCTCATAACCTGCCCTTCCCTGTATCTTTCCAGCCTTCTTACACCTCCCTTCTCAATAAACTCCAAAGGTTCCCTAGTGCCTCCAAGATCAAACACAAAGTCCTCTGCCTGGTGTTCAAAGCTCTTCAAAACCTGGCCCCTCCTGCCTTCCTTGTCTTCTTCCACCTTCCACCCCACTACACAGTCTCTTTGATCCACTGACTCTGGCCTCTTGGTGTTCCTCTCAGAAGACCCTCCGTCTCTGGGCTCCAGGCATTTTAACTGGCTGTTCCCCCTCCCTCCTGCCCTCCCAGGCCTGACACTCTCCCCCTCCTCATTCCTGCTTCCACAGCCCCCTTCAAGTCCCAACTAAAACCCTACCTTCTATAGGACACCTTTCCTAATGCCTTCCCTCTCTTGATTATTTCCAACATTTCTTGTCTATAACTTGTTTGTACCTGGCTGTCTCCATGTGGTCTCCCCTTTCAGACTGTAAGTGCCTTGAAGGCAGGGTCTGTCTTTTATCCTTGGAACTTAGCACTATGCTTCTGCTTCCCGACCCCCTGTGGGATATCTGGCAGGTCCCTTTAAACTCTGTGCTAAGCTGTAAAATGAGGAGACTGGCCTCCAGGACTTTTGCCAGTTCTAAATCTGTGACTTCTGCTCCTCCATTTCCCCTGTCAATGACTTCCGCATCATTAGGGATGCAGACTCCGGGTGAAAAACAACAAATATGCAAATAAAGGCTGTGGGTTATGACCCTCACTGCTCATTCCTAAATCCTAAATCCCTTCCCATCTTCTCTTCTCCGACTGAAGGGTCACTCCCAATGGCACCAGCAGGAGGGCAGGATCTGGTCTCCCCAGTGTGAAGATGGGGAAGAGTGAAGCCCAGAGGGATTCAGCGGCTCCGAGGTCATACAGTAAAGAGAAATGTGAATTCACGTCTCCTGACCCCTAAGTTAACGCTCTTCTGTCCCCAGGATGAGCTTTTTCCCAGTTACTTCCCCAGCTCAGACCTCATTCATCTGTTCATCTGTCTATCCGACTATTGAGAAAGTAAGGCAATTAGCCATGACTGACCTTCTCAGGCGCTAGGCTGAGCCTAGACTCGGATAGATGGAGACCAGGAAAGAGTGAGACTCAGGCTAGGGGATACAAATCACAGAATGAATGCAAAAGAGTAGAAGACATTAAGAAAAGGGGAAGAGGGAAAGAAGGAAAGGAGCACTGATTAAGCACCCACTGTTTGGTAGGCAGACATCTCCTTTGATTCTCTCAACAACCTTGGGAGGTGCGTCCTCGTTTTATTCCTGTTTTCAGTAGAGGGAACTGAGGCAGAGGTGAAGTGACTTGCTAAGGGTCAGGGTAGGTAGGTGGCGAAGTGGATAGAGCGCTGGGCTTGGAGTCAGGAAGACTTCAATTCAAATCTGGCCTCAGACACTAGCTGTGCGACCCTGGGCAAGTCATTTCACCCTGTTTGCCTCCTCTGGAAAATGAGCTGGCAGAGGAAATGGCAAATGACTCCAGTATCTTTGCCCAAAAAACCCCTAATGGGGTCACAAAAAGTCACGCACAACTGAAAAATGACTAAGCAACAGCTCCCTGATTCTTGGCCCAGCCCAGGCCTGGGATAGGGGTCTCTGCTTCTAGTCTGAAGCCACTGGTCAGGGAAAGAAGGCTGGAGCTTTGGGCACGATGAGGGACAGGAAGAGATTTCTCTTTGCTGGTGGCCTCAGAGCCTGGACTCTGCCCCCAGGTAATTTTAAATTTTCGAAGCACGTCATACTCCCCAGGTCCCTGACGGATGAGTCACCAAGCGCCCAGGGAAGCTCAGGCCTGCAGGGTGAGTCCATCTGTAATTACTCTGGGATCTTCAGGGACAATCACGGTCCTTGGGTCCCTCCTGCTGAGGAACGGTGGCTCCCCTGCCTGGCAGCAATCTGTTCAGAGGGTGGGGCAAACACAGGCAGAGGAGGGGGTATGTGCCCGCTGGGACGAACCTCCCAAAGCCCACCGAGGCCAGGAGTCTGTGTATTCTCGGGTGCACAGTGGTGGCAGTTTATACTTTACAAGACAGGACCAGTTTTTTTGCTTTGGGGGAGAATCTGTCCTTGGGCCTGGCTACAGCTATGGTTATGCCTCTGGGGAAAAAGACAAGATGTGAGGAATCAGGGTGCTGACTCTAGCTATTAGAGATATCGAGGGGCTGGATGGTCAGGGAAATGAGTTCGAATACCTCCTTAGACACAATGTGATCCTCAGCAAGCACCTCATCACAGCCCCTTTCCAGCTCTAAATCTGAAGGGCAAAGAATAACAATCATTCCTCACATCTCAGTTAACCCCTCTGGGTCATGGTTTTCTCATCTGTAAAAGGGGAAGAATCATAGTTCTCAGACATGCCTTACAAGGCTGTCTGTACAAAAAAAAAAAATGCTTTGTGCTTAAAACAATCAATCAGTATTTATTAAATGATGGCTAAGTGCCTAGCGCTAAAAGTTTCAAAAGTGAGACAATCCCGGCCCTCAAGGAATTGAGACTATGTAAATAAACATTACTATTACCACTTATGTGGCCATTTGAGAGGTACTGAAGCATACTGGATAGAAGGCTATTCTCTCCCTTTTGGGGGAGTGACTAATAGGGGTTAAGTGACTTGTCCAGGGTCACACAGCCAGTGCTAAGGCCACCTTTGAACACAGGTCTTTCTGACTGAAGGGGCTGGGACTCTATCCACTGTATCACCTAGCTGCCCCTAGAGGGTGATTCTCAAAGGCAGGAAGACAGGGTCCAAGTCATGTTTCTAATGCATACTAACAGGATGACCCTAGATAAATCTCTTAACCTCTCAGTATCTAGGCTACTCTAAAACTAAGTTTCAGAGAAGCTGCTGATCTGCATTAGCAGGAAATTCCTCACCTAGGGGCTCCCTACATCAGTGGTATCAAATATCAAAGCGGGGGAGGTGCGGGGAGGGGGGATCTTTGAAGGCCACATACTGTCTTGCTGGTCTTGTTCAGTCATGTCTGACTCTTTGTGATCCCATCTGGGGTTTTCTTGGCAGATGTTGGAGTGGTTTTGCTGTTTCCTTCTCCAGCTCATTCTGCACATGAAGAAACTGAGGCAGACTTCAATTAAATGGTTCACCCAGGATCACTGGGCACTAAGTATCCAAGGGTGGATTTGAACTCAGGCCTTCCTGCACTGTCTAGCTGCCTCAGAGTCTCATAGGATTAAAAGACAAAAGGGGCTTCAGAGATCTTCTAGCCTACCTCCAATGCTTTTTTTTTTTTTTTTTTACATTACCCATCTTCCCCAGGCATTCATGCAATCATCAAATCTCTATTAAGCACTATCTGCCCAGGAGGCAAACCAGCTACAAAAGAATTTTTGAGGTTCTGGGTGTGGGGGACTCATGACCCTAGACTCAGATCAAGGCCAAGTCAGAAATAAAGAGTGAAGAGACCAAGGCTTAGGGATGTGAAGCGACTTCCCCAGGCCACAGAGAAATAGAATAGCCAAGTTGGTACTCAGGTTTTGCCAACTGTCTTGAAATCCAGTTCCCTTTCCAAGATACCTGCTCCCAATCATGCTCAGCTGAGCTAGGGGTGGGGGTGGGGGGATCCCAACAGAAGTCATAGTTTGTCTTTTTTTTTTTTGGACACATACGGTGTCCAACACCCACTGGAGTCCTGGAGCTGGCTAAGGAAGCTGGTGGATTCTGGGGACCAGCCTGATTGGGATTGTCACACAAGACAAGGACCTCCCCACCCCCAGCTCCCCGTGACTGTCACTCACACATGTGCCAAGAGGGAGGGAGAGCTCGCCCCCACTGAAGTGAGCTCAGCACCCACCTCCAGTCACGTGACAACCCTGCATTACTCATGGCAGAGCTTTGATTGGGAAAGGGGGGGTGGTCCGTCAGAGACCCTTCTGTCAGACCTACTGCTCAGGGCTTGGGGCCCCTTTCTCCAGAAGCATCATCTGTGCTAAGAGAGTGAGGTCTAGGCTTTTTAGCTGGTGCAGGCACATTGTCTGGCTTGGTACATTCTTGTGTCTGGCTTGGTACATTCTTGTCTTGGGAGGTTCTTACAGTGGTTCTCAACCTTCCTAATGCTGCAACCCTTTAATACAGTTCCTCATGTTGTGGTGACCCCCAACCATAAAATTATTTTTGTTGCTACTTCATAACTGTAATTTTGCTACTGTTATGAATTGTAATGTAAATATCTGATATGCAGGATGTATTTAAATTGAACATAACCCACTGGTTGAGAACTGCTGTTTCAAGAAGATGGCTTCAGAGGCTGATGAACCCAACCAGACCACCTTCCCCACCCTCTGAATTTCAGCCAAGCTGGTCTCACCACCTCCAGACCCATCACTCATGTCACAGTATTTAAAAAAAAAAAAAAAAGGAGACTTTAGAAGTCAGACCTGGGAGCATAGGAGTGTAGGTACAGTGCTAGAAAGAACTTTGGAAGTCAAATAGTTTACATCTTTTGCTTTATAGGTAGAGAAACTGAGGCTCAGGGGCAGGGAGTAAGTTACTTGCCCAAGGAGACACAGTTAGGACTAGATACAGAATTTGAACCCAAGTCTTCCGGCTCCCAAAGGAGCACTCTTTCCACTATACTAAGTTCTGTTGCTAATTAGCTGACTGACCTGGGCCAAATCACTTTGATTCTCTAGGCCTTCCTTTCCTCATCTATAAAATGTGGACAATAATACAAGCACCCCCTTCTTCCCAGGGATGCTGACCCAAGGCTGTACAGACTGTGCTGCTCCGTATGAACACACGCTGTTATTATTCCTATCCTGAAGACCCTGTTCACATCATTTCCTCCTTCTCTGGTCCACTCTAAACCTACCAACTTTTCAAGGTCTGGCTCTATGCTTACTCCCTACCCTCCATTTTCCTGACCACTCAAAGGATATGAACGAGCAATTCTCAAAGAGAAAAAAATTCAAGAGATAAACGTTTGTATGAAGAAATGTTAAAAATGGCTAATAATTAGAGAAATGCAAATTAAAACAATTGTGAGGTTCTGCTTCATACCCATCAGACTGGCAAAGATGACAAAAGGGAGAATGACAGTTGCTGGAGGGGCTGTGGGAGGAGAGGTACATCACTGTACTGCTCAGGTTGCTGAGCATTGGTCCAGCAATTCTGGAAAGCAATTTAACTGTGCCCAAGAAGCCCTGAAATTGGGATGTTTTCTAACCCAGCAATATCGTTACTAGGCCTCCAGGAGATCTAAGAAAGGGAAAAAGGAACCATATGCAAACAAATATTTATAATGCCTCTTCTTGATACCACAAATATCTTGGAAACTGAAGAAGTTGCCATCAAATGAGGAATGATGAAACACCCTGAAAAATAATGAAGGGGATGGATTCTGAAAAACCTGAAAAGACTGATTTGTGTGAATAAGGGTTCCTTGAAGTGGCCCCATGCACTCAAACGGGAGTTATCTGAAGCTATAACTACAGGACATATGGCCACCGATTCCAGCCCAGTGGAAATACATACACTTGGATTCTGAACAATGGGGCCGAGTTAGGGGACATTTGTTAAGTCACACTAATCGTGACTGGTTATATATTGAGACTGAAAGAAGCAAAATGGAGAGATCCATTTACCCAGTAACAATACGGAAGAAGACCTTTGAAAGAAAGACTTGAGAACCCAACAGCTGGTCATGATTTCAGAGAACCAGTGATGAAGCAGGTTACTCACATCCTGATGATCGTGGTAAAGAATTAGGAATATCTTTTTGGACACGGTCAATGTGGCAATTTGTTTTGCTTGATTTGTCACTGTTTATTTGTTTTTCAGTCATGTCTGACTCTTGATGACCCCATTTGGGGTTTTCTTGGCAGAGATATTGGAGTGGTTGGCCATTTCCTTCTCCGAATCATTTTACAGATGGGGAAACTGAGGCAGAGTTAAGTGACTAGCCCAGGGTCACACAGCTAGCGCGTGTCTGAGGCTAGATGTGAATTCAGGTTTTCCTGACTTCAGGCCCAATGCTCTATCCACTGAACCACCTGGCTGCCCCTTTGGGTGACTATATTCTCTTAAGCACAGGCATGCACACACAGACAAAGACATGAATGGACCCATACACTATTACAGCTATGAATGGACATGGCTAGAGTTTGTATATTGCTTTAAGGTTCACAAAGCAGTGTACATGTTGGCTCATTTGATTCTCATAGTGGAAGATGGCTACTTTTATTATCATCATCATTTTACAGGTGAGGAAAATGAGGCAGAGGTTACATGATTTGTCCAGGGTCACACATACCTATAGTGCAGTAGTTCTCAACCTGTAGGTCATGACCCTTTTGGGGGTTGAATGACCCTTTCACAGAGGTTGCCTAAGACCATCAGAAAACACATATTTCCGATGGCCTTAGGGACCGAGACACCACTCCTTTGTCTCCAGGCGGGTCTGCCAACATGCAGATATGCCGACATACGAGTATTAAAGGGTCACGGCATTAGGAAGGCTGAGAACTAGTGGGTTTTTGGGGGAGGTAGAGGGGCTATCAAGGACAGGTTTGCAAAAAAGAAAGAAAGAAAGAAAAGAATAGAGGGTCACTGAAACATTTAAAAACATACAAAAAAGAGGGGAGGCTAGGTGGTGCAGTGAATAGAGCACCGGCTCTGGAGTCAGGAGGACCTGAGTTCAAATCCAGCCTCAGACACTTAACACAAAAACTAGCCATGTGACCTAGGGCAAGTCACTTAACCCCAACTGCCCTCCAAAAAGAAAAAAAAAACATACAAAAAAGAACAGAATGAAGGTCAGAAAGAATCATGGACAAGCAAGAGTTTTGAAAGTTACATGACAAATTTGTGATATATGTGGGCTGTCTCAAAAGTCTTAGTGAAGTTTCAAGCTTTAATAATCTAAACCACACTATGACTTTTGGAACAGCCTGTACTTAAAAGGAAAAGGCAGCTCAAAGATAAGCAGTTTTTGTTGTTTGGACACAATCTCCTTTTATTTGGTGCATGTTAAGTTCTGAATTAAAAAAAAAAAAAGCCAAGTATTCCCTGACCACAGTTACTCACAGTGGGGTCTCCCAGCACTCCTAGCCAATTGGTATAATAACCGTGGGAGCCCCCTGCAAGACTTAACGAGAACACTTAGTCCCCTCGGCTCCATGGTTGCCTTCCACCTACTCTGTATTTATCTTGTGTGTAGACACTCATAGGAGTCATGGCCCTCATTAGACTGGAAGTTCCTTGAGGGCAGGGGCTGGTTCTACTTTTTCTTTGAATCCCCAGGGCTTAGTGCAGGGCCTGGCCTATAGTAAGAACTTGATAAAAGCTTGTTGATTGATTTATCTTTAATATTTGCTATTTATTTATTTTTGCTTTTTGGAGGGCAACTGGTGTTGAGCAACTTGCCCAAGGTCACACAGCTAGTTAAGTGCCTGAGGCTGGATTTGAACTCAGGTCTTCCTGACTCCAGGGCAGGTGCTCCATTCACCGACCACCTAACCACAACTATTTATTTATTTTTAACATTCCGGTTTTTAAATTTATATTTTGAGTTTCAAATTCTCTCCCTCCTTCCTTCCCCTACCCACCCAGTGAGAAGGCAAGTAATATATAAAAATACATGTGAAATCATGCAAAAACATTTCCATATTAGCCACATCATAAAAAAAAAAAGAAAAATCAAGAAGAAAGTGAGAGTAATTTGCACTCAGAGTTCACTGGTTCTTTTTCGGGAGGTGAACTGCCTTTTTCTTGATTTATAAAACATTTAATAAAGCATGAAGAGCTCTAGGCATAGGGGTAGCCCATGAATCAATCACGCAGCATTTAGTAAGCCCTAGTTACATGCTAGGTGCTGAGGGAGGGACTCCCTTATGAAGGAAACTCTAGGCACACCCCCCAACCCCTGACCTAAGTAAGGAACTGGACTTGGTTTGGCAAAGTCAGAGCTTGGAGGCTGTTGGAAGGTATTGCCTTCTGGTGGCTATCAAGCTGTGTGAAGGAGCCTCACTGCTCCTGAATACTCCTCTGAATCTCCATCTTGGTGGTGCCCTCACAAGGACACATGCCCATCAATGGGCTCTTTTAGGCCTCATTCACCCTGGGCAGTCACACAGAGCTATCCCCAGGACAGCTAGAGCTATCTTATAGTCTAGAGCACACTCACTGGATGGAGCCCTCTGTGCTAGGGGTCCCAGGAAATTGTTGATGGGTAAGTCTTTGTATAAGTATTTTACTATAATTGGTTTCCTTCGTAATTCTAAGTATTTTGGGCATTTAAGAACGCGATTCTGAGAGGGAAGGAAGGCTCTCTTAAGCACCTAGTATGTACCAGGCACACTGCTAAGCAACTTACAGATATTATCCCAACTCTGCCAAGGGGATGCTGTTGTGATCTCCACTTGATAGTTGAGGAAGAGGAAGTAAAAGGAGGGTCACCCAGCTGCTAAGTCCTGAGGGAGGATCTGGACTCAGATATTTCTGATCCAGGGCCCAACACTCTATCCACTTCAAGCAATGGGATACAAAAGCAGCCCATCTTCAAGAAGCTTAGAGTCTAACGGGGGAGACCACAAGCAAACAAATATATACAGATAGGTTCTATACAGGATGAAGAGGAAATCCTTAATGATGAGAGGCTGGGAAAGCCTCCTGGGAAAAGATGAGATTTTAGCTGGGCCTTAAAGGGAGCCAGGGAGGTTGGTAGGTGCAGTGGAGGAGAGGCTCCAAACACAGGGGATAGCCTCTGCATCCCTTCACTGTGAGAATCGGGCTATAGCCTTTACCAGACCACCAAAGGGGCCGGGAAGAGTCCCAAACCTTTCTATGCTAGTCCTGGGAAGGTCCCCTCAGATTTTTTTTGAGCCCTGCCCATCAACCAGCAGTATTTAGTATCCGGGCCTAGGACAGAATAAGAAGGCAAGAAACAGCCAGCAAGATGACGCAGAGTGCAGCCCATCCACTGTCCCTCTGCCCCACTGAGCTCTTAATGGACAGAATCCTTCTAGGCTAACAGCCCCATTGGGGACATGTGTAATGAGAAAATCCAGTGGTTTGCTTGGTGCTAGGTTTTTTGGTAGGAAAACTCATTTACTACCTGCAATACTTTAACTGATACATTCTGCGGCTGCCAGGCCTATAACGTTCACATAATAAATTTGGCCAAAGGGGAGAATTCCACCTAGGCCTTCCTGATTGGCCAGGGTCTATACTCACAGCAATTCTCTCAGCTGCCTGGCCTGAGGCATCTAATGGGATATTTCACAATCATGGCATGAACTCTGTCCACAAATGGGTCAAGTACAAGGTCTGAGACACCTAACTGGGTAAGGACAGGACATGGTGTAGCTAGATGGTGCCATAATGCAGAGAGTGCTGGGCCTGGAGTCAGAAAGATTCATCTTCCTGAGTTCAAATCTGGCCTCAGACATTTACTAGCAGAATGTGACCCCAGGCAAGTCATTCCACCCAGTTGGCCTCAGTTCTTTCTTATCTATAAAATGACCTGGAGAAGGAAATGGCAAACTACTCCAGTATCTTTGCCAAGAAAACTCCAAATGGAGCCACAAAGAGCCATACACAACTGAAACAGAACAATAACACATAGGATTTTAGATCCCTGAAGCAGCTCAAGAGGTTACCAGCATATGAAATTCTGAGCCCCGAGAGCCAACCTGTGTAAAGCTGAGTATGTCTTAGAGACAGGCCAACTGGAGGCTATGGTAACTGTGAGGGACTCTTTGCTGAGATCTCG
The DNA here is from genome assembly GCA_028646575.1 of Pseudocheirus occidentalis. Classification (NCBI taxonomy): domain Eukaryota; kingdom Metazoa; phylum Chordata; class Mammalia; order Diprotodontia; family Pseudocheiridae; genus Pseudocheirus; species Pseudocheirus occidentalis. Next base: position 49,152,095 of record CM053594.1, read on the forward strand.
CTAAAACATGGGTAGCCCAGCTGATGGAGCCCCCACCTCACAGTGCCACAGAAGTAGAATCCTTACTGCACTGATCATCCGGTCTTCAAGGCTACAGGCTGGGCTCTGTGGCTTTCTGATGGCAGGTGGAAAAGAATCCTTGTGGAAGTGAGGCAGCTTTTCAAGATCCTAAAGGAATTTTGGGGTCAGACCCCTTTTTACTTTCATTTCAATCAGAATGAAACGAAGAATGAACTGAGAGGTGGTGTAGCATAGAGGATGGGGAGCTGGCCTTGAAGTTCTCAGGAAGGTCTGGGTTCTAAGCTCAGCTTCTGGCACATGCTAGCTGTGAGACCGAGGCCACAGCCATTTAACCTCTCCCTTTTTCTAACCCAAGGCTTCTTATTTTTTGAGAAGCATATAGACCCCTGCTCAGAATGTTTTTGAAAGGTGCAAAATATACAGGATTACAAAGCAAATCAATTGTGTTGAAATAGTTAGCAAGATAATCTTAAAAACCATCTGGCCAGGCCACTAGCTGACCTGCCTTCACCCTTGGCAATGTATGCTGACTGTCTGAGAGTAGATGAGATTGCCACAGGTGAGAATGTAGACAGAAAGAAGAGGGGTGAGGCTAGATCCTTGGGGAATATCTGCTTTAAATGAATGAGAAAAGGATGAAGATGGAGATTTGGGGCTAGAAGTGAATTGAATTTAAAGATGGAGTTCAACTGCCTCATTTTATAGAAGAGGGACCTGAATGAGGCCACCACAGGATTAGGAAGCAAGCCCAGGTTGGTCCTCTGAGTCCAAAACCAGAGCCTCCTGTGCTAGGCCACCCTGAAAGGTTAGAGAGAGGAGTTCACCTAGGACAGTGTGTCCTAGCACACAGTGTTGTGTGCTTTAAGCAGAAGGAGAAGAGATGACCCAGTGAACAGGGAGTTCAAGGTCATAGAAAACTCAAGGATGGTTTACCAGCGGTTCTCAACCTGTGGGTTATGTTCAATTTAAATACATCTTATGTATCAGACATTTACATTACGATTCATAGCAGTAGCAAAATTACAGTTATGAAGTAGCAACAAAAATAATTTTACGAGTGGCATTAAGAAGGTTGAGAACCACTGGTTTAGACTGAGAAAAAGTTATGGATTTGATAGAAGAGGTTGGTGACCTCTGAGAAAGCAGTTCCAGTAGAATGGTGGAGCTTGTAGAGAGGCAGCATGGGTCAGTGGAAAAGAACCCTCCCCAAGTCCTTGGGAAAGCCGCTGAGAGTCGGTGTCTATACTTCCTCTCTTCTCACTGGTTTTTCTGAATGTGCCGGTGATCTCTTAACTGCCAAATCCACTGGCCTTTTCTCTGCACTGCGGATCACCCTCTTCTCACTGGGTTGTTAGGACTCTGCTCTTTCCTGGGTCCCCTCCCGTCTCTGCTGCCAGAGCTTCACTATTACCTGGGTGGCTGTCCTGGGCTCTCTTCTCTTTCTCCATACTCTTCCAGACCATCTTACTTAGTGCCCTCATCAGCTCCCCACAGGGTCAACGATCATCTCTGGGCCAACGACAGCCAGCTCTATACATCCAGCCCCACATCTCTCCTGGGTGTCAGTCCCAACTGCCTAATGGACATTTCAGTATGGACGTCTTCACAAACTTACTAAGTCCAAAACAGAACTCACTGTCTTTCCCCCACAAACTCTCTCCTCTTCTGAACTTACCTATTACAGCGGGGTGTACTACTACCCTTCCAGGGACTCAGTTTCACAATCTTGGTGTCATCTTGAACTTCTCATTCAAATTCCCCCCACGTGGCCAATAAGCTGCTAAACCTTGTTCTTACCTTCCCAACACCTCTCTTGTATATGTCCTCTTCTGTCACCTCATACAACTACCGCCCTAATTCAGACCCTCACCACCTCTTGCCTACACTAGAGTCTTCCTGTCTGCAATCGAATCTCACCGTCACTCTCCCCTCACCCTCAATTCCCACCAGCTCTCAAAGTGATTTTTTTCTTGAGGCACTCAAGGGTCAGGGAATTGCCCAGAGTCACACACAGTTATTAAGTGTCTGAGTCCAAATTTGAACTCAGGTCCTCCTGAATCTAGAGCGGGTGTTCCATTCATTATACCATCCAGCTGCCCCTCTTGCTAAATAAAACACAGAGGTGAGAATGTCGCAGTCCTACTCAACGGACTACAGCAGCTCCATATTACTTCCAGGATTAAATACAGAGTCCTTGATTTGGCATTTAAAATTCTACAGCTCGGCCTCTTCCAGCCTTTCCAGGCTTGTCATACTTGATTCTCTTCCAAAGAATCCTAAAATTCAGTCATACTGGCCAAGCTGATGTTCCTCACTCACAACACTCTCTCCTGTCTCTGTGTTTTGTATCATCTGGTCTCCGTGCCTGCCTGAACGCTCCGATTCTTCACCTTCATTTCTTAGAATCACCGGTTTCCTTTAAGACTGCTCCAGGCCTTTCCAAGGCCCTTTCCCGGTCCCCCTCCTGCTGGAGATTTCCTCTTTAAAGTTGTGTCATCAACTCCACAAGTCTCTAATACTTTACCTATTTACAAGCATGTTGTCTCTGTTAGGATGTAAGCTCCTCGAGGGCAGGAACTATTTTGGCCTTTCTTTACATTCCCAGTGCTTAGCACACTGCCCGGCACACAGTAGGTGCTTATTAAATGCTTGCTGCTGGAATCACAGACTCAAAACTACCTGGGTCACCTTGGGAAGTTACAACCTCAGTTTCCTCATCTGTAAAATGAAAGGCTTAGCCTACATGGCCGTTGAGGTCCCTTCCAGATCTAAATCTATGTTCCTCCGAATGCAGTGGGTTGAAATGTGCATGGATATTAAAGAAGTGGCAAGTAGAAAAGTGCTTCCAGCTGTCGGGCAGTGCTGGAGAACACAGAGATGGCAAAGCGTCTCATACGGTTTCATCAGTGACAGCTGAGGTGAACTGCACTGGTATTGGCTGGACCCATAAAGTGAATGTACTGAACGATGGCATCCTGATCATTCTGGTAAGAACAACAACTTGACATTTCTATGGCACGCTTTATATCTAGTCTCCTAAGAACAAGCCTGTGAGGTAGAAGGGTCATTGTCATCATCCTGATTTAACAGGTGAAGAAACAGAGGCTCAGAGAGGCTGAATGAGGTCTGGGGTCACAGAATTGCCAGGTATCTGAAGTAGGGCTCAAATTCAAGTGCTCCTGATGCCAAGTGTAGCACTCCAGGTCAAAGAAGATAGGGGGAGGAAGGGCTCGAAGGACTGAAGATACACTGGATAGAGTGGAAGTTTAACAGTAAGACTCTAGAGGCTAAAGCAGACTGGATCAAAAGGAGCTCCTTTTGCTTGGTCTCAACCCTCACAGGACTAAATCTGAGGGATAGGGAATGGGGTCTGGGTTGAGAAGAAAGGGAAAGTCTACAATGGTAGAGTGTCAATAAGAGAAATACCTGAAAGGTTTTTCCCCCAGCTCTGTCATCTTGTATTCTAGGGTCCTCCTAGCTCTGACACTATGTTCTAAGGCCTCTCTAAGCCCTGACATTGTGGGTTCTAAGGGCCTTCCCAGCCTTGACATCCTGTGTTCTAAGGTCTCTCCCAGCTCTGCCATCCTGTGTTCTAAGGTTTCTGCCAGCTCTGATATCCTGTGTTCTAAGGGCCCTCCCAGTTCTAACATTCTGGGTTCTAAGGCCCTCCCAGCTCTGCCATCCTGTGTTCTAAGGTCTCTCCCAGCTCTGCCATCCTGTGTTCTAAGGTCTCTCCCAGCTCTGCCATCCCGGGTTCTAAGGTCTCTTCCAGCCCTGACATCCTGTGTACTAAGGTCTCTGAGCCCTGACATTCTATGCTCTAAAGGCCCTCCCAGCTCTATGACATATGGCTCTGCCTTTAATTATCACAACTGTCATACTTCCTGTCCTTTCCATGTAATTATCTTGTAGGGAGTTTCTTTCACTGGCACCCAAGTTTCTTGCTCTGTACTTACTCCCCAGTTTAAGCAAACAGAAACTAATGTTTCATACTCTATTGTCTATAACCCCAGGGTTTATTGCCTGAAAATCCCATGAGGTCTCTGGGTGGGACAATTCATCTCTTACAATATGACCTCCCTCAAAAGCAACAGAGCTGGAGGTGGGGAGTAGGGAGGACAGGGGGTGTGACACAGACCCCAAGAACAGAGTCCCTTGTAGGCTGCCCCAGACACCATCAAGGGAGTGAAGTAAGACATGGTAGAAGCAGCTCTAACCAGACCATCGAAGACCTGATCGCATATCCCACCTTCCACATCCATGACTTGCCAGGCCAAAGGACTCTTGAGCAAGTCTGACACTCTCCTAGCTCCATTTGTCTTATCTATAAAATGGGTGGAAGGAATGCTATGTTCCCAAAGCAAAGTAACCTCAGGATACTTGCCATACTCCAGTAAAGCAGGTTCCCAGTTGTTCTTGACAACTTATTACATAGTAACCCATATGTGACATGCTGAGGAGGTTTTTCAGATGATTACAAACCACACGTTTTATTAGCAATTTAAGGTTTGCAAAGTCCTCTTCTGTTCCTACTATACAGTTATTGAAAGCAGGACTTATGTGTGACGTAGCAGAAAGAGATGGGCAGACTGGCAGTCAGAGGAACCTGGGTGTGTGGTCTTGGGTGATTCATCCCATCTGTAAAATGAGGGGACTGGAACTGATAAGGGGATTGGAAACTCTGAGTCCTCTTCTATGCTTTTATGAGTATTTATCTCCATGTTGTGGATGAGTAAACTGAGGCTTATGGGAGAAGTGATCTGCCCAAGGTCATGCCTAAAATCTTTAAACCACCTTTCAGCCACAATAATTGACTTCTCTGCTCATGTAAGCTCTGGGATTCGTGAAGAAAAAAAAAAATCTATAGCTATAGTGATACAGATCCACAGAGGCACCATCCATTACCTACCCCACAAGGTTATTAGTATGAGCCAAGTCCTTTTTAAAAAATCTTTTATATTGCAAAGGGCTCCAGAAATAGGGGCTTTTATGATGACGCTGATACCAGGAACCCTTTCTGGGAAAGGAAACAAGAGAAGCAAGAGAAAAGCCAGCTTCACCAGCTCAGCCCTCCCCAGTGAGAGAGGGCCAGGCTCAATTAATGAAAACAAAGAATTTAACACTGAAAATAGGCTTTCTGCACCCGTCACTGCAGCCCACACTGGAGCCTGTGACCCGTTGTGCCTCATCTATTAAAATTGCCACTATCCTGCCTCTCCATTAAGGGTTGTGCATTGCTAAAGACCAGAAGCCCACACCCGTCCCTGCTGTGGTCACCCCAGGCCTAGTGGCTGCTCAGGGACAGACGTCAGCTGGCCCCCACCGCCCCTTGCTTTCTCCCCAGTCACTCTGCTCAAAGATTCCGTCTCCTCTCAACACAAAAGCTGTTCAAAATAGGACCTCTTCTTACATAAAGGGCTTCAAGATGGCCTGATTCACCAGCTTCAAAGCACACGTCTGCTTGCACGTAAGGGATCGTCTGCTATAAAAAGCCACCTTAGTAAATACTCGACACCCTTTATTTTTAGTTTCAGGCTTTTTAATGCTCCCAATCTTCCTGCTCTCCCCTGGCTCCCCTCCCAAACATGCGCTGGGGAAAGAAAGCTTTTGTTCTGCTTTGAAGTGTGGTGGGGCAGTCTGTCTGCTTGAGGAAAAGGGTTATGGGTCAGTCCACAGGGCTAATTTATGAGGGGGCTCTCCCCCAGCCCCTTCAGCTGCCGGCTTCCACAGAATCAGGGAACTGCAGAGACTTCATGTTCTGTAGTTAGAGGGAACAGAAGTCTAGAGAGGGAGGAGGGGTGTGCAGAGGAGCCAGGCTTGAACCCAGGGATTCCTCGTTCCCAGCCCAATGACCTCTTGGACACTGTCTGCCGGGCACAGGGCTATGTTCATTTTTCATTTGCAGGGTAGGAAGTGACTGGGAGGAGTAAGTCTGGAACCCTGTGGCAGACACAGAGTCGAGTTTCCCCAGCTCTCTTGGCTCCAAGGCCAACTTCTAAAGAGAAGTTACTTGACTGAAGCATAGGTCAAATCAGTACACAGGTTGGGGCTCTAACCAAGGTCTAGATGGAATCACAGAATGTTGGGCCTGAAAGGACCAATAATGTCCCAGCTCCTCATGTTAGAGATGAGGAATCTAAGCCCCACAGAGACACAGCCAAACTAGAACTCATCTCCCAGTGACCAGTAAGCATTCCTCCCTGCCCCATCTCAGATACAGTGAGCTCTTTGTTTCCTCTTTCTGGATGATGTGGTTTCCTGCCACAGGGTCACCCACCACTCCTGTGGTCTAGGCAAGTCAGGCCCACCATCTCTTCTTTCCAAGAGGTGAATCTTCCAGTCCAGTCCTTCCTGAAGCATGACTCCTTGATACAGCACTCATGACAAATAACCTCTGTACAAATACTCTAAGTGACAGAGAACTCACTATGTCTTTAAATGTCCTTTCAGCCTGAGTACTTTACACCTCTGATTAATGTAAGATTTGAGTTTCATTGACTACAATTTAAATGAAAACAACAACAAAATGAAACTGGACACTGCCTAATTGTAATGATCTGAAGAAGAGATGGAAGATGTGCTTGTGGCCCTTCTTTGGTGAGGTGATAGACTATGGGTACAGAATACTGCATACCCCGTCAGAATAGGTGTGTGCCACCAAGGGTAGCTGATGGCTCAGTCAGGCCTGTGGAATTGCTGAAAACACTTCTTCCTCTTGGAAACAAAGGAAACAGAGAACAAATTACTTCTGAGAATTTTTCAAAAGGGTCAAGATGAATTCAAAGTACTGTCTGTGTACACCCATACATATGATCCTTCCTCTATGCTCATGACCCCACTCTTCACCATGGTGTGGAGATGACCCTGGGGCCTCAAAGGCACATGCTGGAGAAATACAAGCCAGTCCTACCAAGCTGGATGTCTCCTTATAGGGATCAGCCTAGCTAAAAATAATCACGGTGCTTTAAGTTTACCAAATGTTTCTGTTCCATACTCAAAAACCCTGTGTTACATGGAGGGCTGGGATTACTCTGCCCTTCTCCAGCCTCAGGTGGCAAAGTTCAGATGGATTGGTGTGCTTCCCAAAGGCACACAGCAACTAAACAACAGAGCCCAGGTGAGATCCCAGGGTCTCCTCACACAGTGACTCCCCCCTCCCCCAGTGCCTTTTCCATTGCACTCCATGAAATTCATCCAGAGCAGCTCACGAAGCCCCTGCCCCATCCCCTGACTGAGGTGCATGCATGTGGGCTGTATTCTGTGTTGTTGACGCCATCTCCATACAGAAGAGATCATGGAGGCTTGAAATATTAAATACATACACACACACACAGCTCCCACCTCTGCCTGTGACTCATTCCCTATTCTCACTGCTCAATTGATCAAAGCCATTTCCAAGTTATTTTAATGGAATCTTTTCCTGTTGGAGGCCTGCAGAGCTGAGCAGCTCCAGCACTGCGGGGGGGGGCTGGCTGAGGAGGGAGGATAAACGATTCCCACAGCAAGGTGCCCCTTAATTTTGGTTTATTCACCAAATCGCGAGGCACCCCTGACAGTTTGTTCTTCTTCCCTGGGAGGGGAGGCTTAATCATTAATATTCTCCTCCCCACATGGGCTCTCCCTAGTCCTCTGACAAACAGTCTCTCTTTCCCTGGGAGGGCAGCATAGCAGCAGGGCAGTCATTGGCTGGCTCAATTACTGTCTTGGGTACCAATGACTCCATCTTCGGTCAGCCCTCTACTCCAACCCCAATCCTGGGGAACTTGTATTATTTTAATTCTATTATTGCCATTACTAACAGCTGCTAGTTATAAAGCACCTTAAGTTATGCAAAGTACTTCACAAAAATTACCTCATTTGACCCTCAAAAGAACCCTGGGCTTAGGTGTTATTATGACACCCACTTTACAGATGAGGAAACTGAGGGAGGCAGGGATTAAGTGATTTGTTCAGGGTCTACACAGCTAGTAAGGGTCTAAGGCCATATTTGAACTCAGGTCTTCCCAACTCCAGGTCCAGCACTTTATCCACTGAGCCAGGTGCTGTACCTACTAGGTAAATCACAGTGCCTCAGTTTTTCTAGTTCTTTAAATTTTACAAAAGATTTTTCTCACAACAGCTACAAAGCAGCAGAGACAAATACTATTATTTCAATTTACCGGTAAATAAAATGAAGACTCAGGGGAGGTTAAATGACTTATGGTCAATGGACACAAGCACAAATTTTGCCCCCTTTGATGTCCACTACCCATGTGACCACAGGCAGCTCACTTGACCTTCCTCAGCCTCAGATCCCTCATTCGTAAGATGGGAGGGTTCACCTCAATGGCCTCTGAGATGCATCCAGCTACAGACCTACAATATTATGATTTAAAGCCAGAATCATCCTCACAGAGCATTCAGGTCAATTTTCTCATTAAAAAAAAAAAGTGTTGGGGAGGCTAGGTGGAGCAGTGAATAGAACACCAGCCCTGGAGTCTGGAGGACCTGAGTTCAAATCTGGCCTCAGACACTGAACACAAAACTAGTCGTGTGACCTTGGGCAAGTCACTTAACTCCAATTGCCCTACCTTCCCCCCTCCAAAACAACAACAACCAAAAACATTTAAAAAATGATGGGTCTAAAGTCAGGGAGATTAAATAACTTCCCAAGGGTCACATGGCTAGAGCTACGCCTGTGGTCTGAATTCAAGTTTCTTGATGAATCCATCACCCACATCATCAGTAGACTGCGAGCCCCTGGAGGGCAGGCTTGTGGCTGATAGGCCAACTCAGCACTGAGTTTCTGGGCCCTCTCATTGAAAGACACCCTGCAATCCCAGAGTGTTAGTGCCGGAAAGCATCCTGCAGGTCACTGAGTCCCTAACTGGCCACTTCCCAGCAGTGTGACCGGGGCAAATCACAACCTCTCTGTACCTTGGTTTCTTCACTGTAAAATAGAAAAAAATACAAATTTCTTGCGAGTTTTGAGGTAAGGAAAGACCTCTGGAAACTGATAAGCACCAGAGAAATTCAGGCTGTAATTTTATAAATGAGAAGACTGAGGTCCAGGGGAGGTAAGAGGCCAGCCTCAGGCTATACAGTGAATAAGAAAAATCAGGAAGAAAAAAAATGTCAGAGCTCCTCACTTTAAGTCCAGGGTTGCTGACTGTGGGGGTGCTGCTCAGGTGATGAGGGGCAGGTGGCATCTGCTGGATCGGAGGTTGAAAGAAGAGTCCCAGTGAGCAGGAGCTTAGATTCTGATGGGGAGGCCCTCAGGGAGCAATGTGGATGGACAAGGTCAAAAAATTAATTCAGTATATTTATTTACTCATTTTGCTTGGATGGACTGCAATTTCATTGAATCAGGAAGCTCCTGGGTGGGGGGTGGGGGAACACAGATTGGCAATTGGTTTGCAATTTATACTGTGAAAGGGGATGGAGCCAAGATGGCAGAGTAAAAGCAGGAACTTGCTTAAATTCCCGCTCCAATCACCTCCAATACCTGTAAAATATGACTCTAAACAAATGCTAGTTACAGAACCCACAAAGTGACAGAGAGAAACAAATCTTCCTGCTGAAGGCAGCCTGGCAGGCTGAAAGTAATGGTCTATCGTGCTGGGCTGGGAGCCGAGTTCAGTCCCACATGAGCCTTGCCGGCCCAGACCCGCAACCCAGACCAGTTGGAGAAGACTTCAGGGGACTGATTCACTGGCAGCTGTGGTAGTTTCCAGACTTATCAATCCATACATGCCAAAAAGAAAATAAAAGGTCAGTGGGAAACTCTGTCGGAATTGGGTAAGAGAAGAGCTCAGTCTGGCCTCTGCCCCCAGGATGGTAGCAAATGCTGTTTGGCTGCTTCCTGAGCTCCAGGTCTACAAACTGTAAGGGAACCAAACAACTGTCAGAGGGTAATTGCTTTTGCTTTGACTTGTTTGGATCTGGGTAGCTGTCTTCGGTGGCAGTCCTGGGGTGAGGAGTGCTAATGTGGCAGAGCTTGTGGTGGCTGTGGAGTGGGCATCCTCCTCATGGTTCTGAGACAGGTGCCTGGAAGAAGTTCTGACAATAGCTGCACAGAACCCCAGAAGTTTGGGGCACAGCTCTCTACACTCTGGAAGCAGAATTCTACCATGGCAAAGAGCTCAAAAGTTAAGTATTTGGCTGGCAAGATGAGCAAACAGAGAAAGCAAAATCAAACTACAGAATCATTTTTTGGTGACAAATACAATCAAAACATAGGACCAAAAGAAGACAGTCAAAACCCTTGCATCAAAAGCCTCCAAGAAAAATATGAACTGGTCGCAGGCCATGGAGGAGCTCAAGAAGGATTTTGAAAATCAAGTAAGAGAAGTAGAGGAAAAATTGGGAAGAGAAATAAGAGTGATGCAAGAAAATCATGAAAAGTGAGTCAACAGCCTGATAAAGGAGAGCCACCCCCCCCCCAAAAATACTGAAGAAAATTTATACTGTGAGAGAGTTACCAAAGGCACAGAGAGGTTAAATCACTAGTCCAGGATCATCCAACTATTATGTGTCAGATGCCAAGACCTGAAGCTGAGGCTGTTCCTCTATTGACTAGGTCATGTTTCTCTGCCATGTAATCCTAGGTTGTATTCGTAAAGGTGGGCAGAAAGGTAGCACAGTGCTTAGAGCAATGGGCCTGGAGTCAGGAGGACCTGAGTTCAAATTCAGTCTTAAGACACTTACTAGCTGTGTGACTCTGGGCAAGTCATTTAACCTGTTTGGCTCATTTTCCTTATCTGTAAAACGAGCTGGAGAAGGAAATAACAAACCACTCAAGTATTTTGGCAAGAAAAATCCAAATGGGGTCACAAAGAATCAGGTATGACTGAGCAACAGCAATTCAGAGAGGCAGAAAGCTCAATAATAGCCAATAATTTTGCTATAGAAAAGCTACTGATAATAGCTATTTAACTGCTATAAATTAATCAAAACATATAAATTAAACACTATCACTAGCATTTATGGTAGTGAGTTTAGAGGTTTGGAAAGAGCTTGAAAAATATCTTATTTTATCCTCACTAAACATTCCTGGGAGGCGAGTGCCAATTACTATCTCTATTTGTCATAGATAAGAAAACTGAGGCAGGCAGAGGCTAAGTGAAGGTACCTGGGGGTCAAATAGCTCATACATGTTGGAGGTCAGATCTGGAGTGAGATCTTCCTGACTCCAGGTCAAGGATTCTATCTGTACCCCCATTCCAAATGGATGGTGCTGCTGCTTTTCTCCCCTTTGGCGAGACCTCCTCTGTGGTAACTATTATGTTCAATTTGGGCCCCAACATTTTAGGAAGGAAATAAAATTCAAGGAGGAAGATTTGAAGCCATGACATGGGAGGATCGTAGATGAAAGCGTGGGGATGTTTAGAATGGAGACCCTAACACTTAGAAGGCACACGTGCACTTTCTTTAAATTATGTGAAGGATAGCATGGGGAAGGAGAATTACACTTGGGGCACCAAAGACTCTCGTCGCTGAAAGAGGCCTCAAAGACCAGCTATGCTAAGTCCCAGAAGGACAAGAATCCTTGAGGACACAGGGGAGTAGACTCCAGATAACATGGGCAGAAGATGAGGAGGCATTCCAGTCAGAGGACAGAAGCCTGGCACGGAGCTAGGATGTAGTAGTGACAGCAGAATTCAATAATTCTGCTCTTGGGAACTGTAAGCTCTCTGAGGGCAGGCACTCTTTGTTTTTATCACTGTATCCTTGGGATGTTGCAGTGTGCCCAGGAACACAGGAGAAGCTCAATATGATCTGATCTGATCCACAAACAACCCATTCAAGCTAAGTACTTTCAGGTATCATGAAGGAAAACACCAGGAAACAGGACCAGAGGTTAAGTGACTTGCCTACAGTGTTATGATAAATGCCAATGTCAGAGAAACTAAGAGTGAAAGAAAAATGACTGGGAACTTTGGGAGGAAACAACTGTATCATCATAAGATGCATTACAGAAAAGAGGAAAAACAGGCACAATCTGACATTTACAGCTTAGGATATAAGAAAAAATATTTGAAAAAAAAATGAACCTTTGTCTTTCAACAGCTTTGACTCCCTTTTCTCCTGTTCTTTATAATTTTAACTGGATCATCTGGCTAAAAATTTTATAGGGCCAAGTAGGCAAGGAGAGATATACATTCTCAAGAATAAAATCCAAATGAAGGAAAAACAAATTATTTCAGTCAAGAAGAAAAGGGAGATGTGTCTGATGATAAAGGATCTTACGATATTCTTTGTAGAAAGGACAGAGAGATTAGGACCCAACAATTGAACAATCAGGTCGCACAGGAATCGGCTGTATGACCAGAACCAAACAGTTATCATCAATTCTTTGCCAGAGTACCCCAGCCAGGGATCTGTACTGAGCCCACTAGTTGTTTACATTTTTTTTTTTAATCAATGACTTGGATTAATTTGTAGAGAGAATGCCTATTAAATTTGTAGATGGAACAAAAATGGCAGAGATAGCCAACATACTGAATGACAATGTCCAGATTCAAAAGATTCAAAAGTCTCAAGAGGGCCAACCATTGTAGAAAGAAATCTGGAATTGTATTGAGAGTAATCAAAATGTTTATACTCCTTGATCTGGAAATCCTAATGGTAGAGGTATATCTTCCTTCCTTCTTTTGTTTAAAATTTACTTATTTATTTACTTTTAGTTTACAACATTCAGTTCCACAATCCTTTGAGTTCCAAATTTTCTCCTCCTCCCTATGGAGGCATGCAATCCTACATAGGTTCTACAAATACCTTGACATTAAACATTAGTCAAGTTGTAAAGAAGAATTCTAACCGATGGGATGAACAATGAGAAAACAGGAAAAAAACAAAACGAGAGATATAGCAAATAATTTGCTTCAATCTGCATTCAGACTCTGTAATTCTTTCTCTGGATGTGGACAGCCCTTTGCACCACGAGTCTTTTGGAGTTGTCTTATAGCCTTGCATTGCTGAGAGGGGCCCAGTCTATCAAAGTTAGTCATCACAGATATGATGAGTACAATGTTCTCTTGGTTCTGCTCCCCTCACTCAACAGCACTTTATGTAAGTCTCTCCAGGTTATTATGAAGTCCGTCTGCTCCTCATTTCTTATAGCACAGTAGTATTTCATTACATTCATATACCATACCTTGTTTAGCCATTCCCCCTAATGATGGGCCTTGATTTCCAATTCTTTGCCATGACAAAAAGAGCTGCTATAAATATTTTTGTGCATACAGGTCCTTTTCTCACTTGTATGTTCTCTTTGGGATACAGCCCTAGAAGTGGTATTGCTGGGTCAAAGGGTACGTACATTTTTATAGCCCTTTGGGCATAGTACCAAATTGCTCTCCAGAAGTTTGGGTTAGTTCATAACTCCACCAACAATGCATTAGTGTCCCAATTTTCCCACATCTTCTCCAGCATTTATAATTTTTCTCTTTTGTCATGTTAGTCAATCTGACAGGTGAGATATGGTGCCTCAGAGTTGTTTTGATTTGCATTTCTCTAATCAATAGTGATTTAGAGCATTTTTTCATATGATAATAGATATCTTTAATTTCCTCCTCTGAAAAACCGCCTGTTCCTATCTTTTGACCATTTATCAGTTGGGGAATGACTTGTATTCTTATATATTTGACTCAGTTCTTTGTATATTTTAGAAATGAGGCTTTTATCAGAGACATTGGTTGTAAAAATTCTTTCCCAATTATCTGCTACCTCCTGATCTTGGTTACACTGGTTTGTACAAAAACTTTTCAATTTAATGTAATCAAAAGTATTCTTTTTTTTTTTTGCTTTTTGGAGGGCAGTTGGGGTTAAGTGACTTGTCCAAGGTCACACGGCTAGTTTTTTGTGTTAAGTGTCTGAGGCCAGATTTGAACTCAGGTACTCCTGACTCCAGGGCCGGTGCTCTATTTACTGAGCCACCTAGCCTCCCCTAAAAGTATTCATTTTATATTTTGTTATGCTTTCTATTTCTTGTTTGGTCAAAAATTCTTCCCTTCTCCACAAATCTGACAGGTAAACTATTCCTTGCTCTCCCATATCGCTTACTGTATCAGTCTTTATATCTAGATTGTGAACCCATTGAGACTTCATTTTGCTATACAGTCTAAGACATTGGTCTATGCCCAGTTTCTGCAATACTATTTTCTAGTTTTCCTAGCAGTTTTTGTCAAATAGTGAGTTCTTATTCCAGAAGCTAGAGTCTTTGGGTTTATCAAACAGTAGATTATTACAGTCATTTAATACTGTGTCTTGTGTACCTAATCTATTCCACTGATCCACTACTCTATTCCTCAGCAGTATCAAGTAGTTCTGATGATTGTTGCTCTATAATACAATTTAAAATCTGGTATGGCTAGGCTACCTTCTCTGGAATTTCTTTTTATTAACTCCCTTGATATTCTGGACCTTTTGGTCTTCCGAATCAATTTTGTTACTATTTTTCCTATAAAATTAGTTCTATAAAATAATTTTTTGGTAGACTGATTGGCATTGCACTAAATAGGTAAATTAATTTAGGCACAATTGTCATTTTTATTATATTAGCTCAACTTAACCATGAGCAATTGATTTTTTTCAATTATTTAGATCTGACTATGTGGGAAAAATGTTTTGTAACTGTATTCATATAGTTCCCTAGGCTTGTTTTGGTAGGTGGATTCCCAAATATTTTATAATGTCTATGGTAACTTTAAATGGGATTTCTCTTTCTATTTCTTCTTCTTTCCTTTTTAAAGATAATAATATTCCCTTTCCAACAACACATTTGTTGTAGCACTTTTTCTAGTTGCAAAGAACTAGAAATAAAGTAAATGACCATTGACTGAACAAGTCAACAAATTCATGTAGTATATGACTGACAGAAAGTGAAGAAAGCAAAACCAGGAAAACAATAAACACAATGCCAACAATATATGCAGAAAAAGCAAGCCCCCTAATCCCACAATGCAACACAACAGTCTAATTATAATGGAAGAACTTGAACCTGAAGAAGAGAAAACATATCTCTTCCCTTTGCAGAAATGGGAGAACACTGGTTGACATGTTCATTCGCTTCAAAAAGCTGCTTTTTCCCACTCATTTTTAGTCTTTGCTCTAATCCATGGCTCCTCCAGTGGGGGAAGGATGTGTTGTTGAATTAAAAGAAGGGAAAGAAATGAAGATGAAAATGAAGACAATAATGACAGAGAAGATGAAAAATAATCTTAACAGACTAGAATGTTAGGCTTTATTTAAAAAGACAACATATAATGGGAACAAATTAAAAGTCTTTGGTTAAGAAAATCAGTTTCTCAAGTGAGATCAAGATGGGAGAGGCATGATGACACGGCAGTAGTCTAAGAAAGAGCTGGGGATTTTTAGTGGACTGCAAGTTCAATGATCCAATAGTGTGATATGTGAGCTAAGAAAGTCAATGTAACCTTAGGCTATATCAAGAAAAACACAGGGCGGCTAGGTGGCACAGTAAATAGAGCACCGGCCCTGGAGTCAGGAGTCCCTGAGTTCAAATCTGGCCTCAGACACTTCACACACACTCACTCACACTCACACACACACACACACACACAACCTAGCTGTGTAACCTTGGGCAAGTCACTTGACCCCAATTGCCCTCAAAAAGGTAAAAAAAAAGAAAAAAGAAAAACAGTGTACAGGGCTGGGAAAAGCATTCTGCTTCAGTCAGATCCCATTTGGAATAATATATTGTTCTGGGGGCCACTGTTGAGCTGGGGAACACCTCCCAACCAGAGGAAGGCAACCAAGAAGGTGAAGGACTTCAAGATGGTGCCCTTATGAATACTGGTTGGAAATGAGTGATGGGAAAAGTCACCAACCTGCATTTAAGGAGGTGTCTTATGGAACAGTGACTGAGCTTGTTCTGTTGGACCCAAGATAAAACGTAGAAGTGGCAGGCAAAAATTGATATAAGGAAAAACTTCCCAACTCTTAGAACTATCCCAAAGTGGACTGGGACATTTCGGGAAGCAGTGGGTACCCTGTCACTGGAGGTCTTCAAGCCCGAATGAGTATTTGCTGGGTATACCGTGGGATCATTTATTAGAGCTGGAAGAGACCTTCCAGGCCATCTGATCCAAATCCCTCATTTTATAGATGAATAGACTGGGTTCAGAGGTGTGAAGGGATTTTCCAAAGGTCACAGAATAAAGAGGGGAACCAGGATTATGGAATCATAGAACTGTGGCCGTGAGGCACGAGATGTCAGCAATGTTGTTGTTTTAGTCAATCTTCAGTCATGTCTGGCTGTTTACGACCCCATTTGGGGTTTTCTTGGCAGATACTAGAGTGGTTTTCCATTTCCTTCTCCAGCTCATTTTATAGATAATGAAACTGAGGCAAACAAGGTGAAGTGACACAGCTAGTAAGTGTCTGAGGTTGGACTTGAACTCAGGTCTTCCTGATTCCAGGCCCAGGGTTCTATCCACTGTGCCACTTGTGCTGTCCCCATGTTAGCAATGAGGGGCTTCAATTATCTACACACATATGCTAGAATTTTCTCTCCACCAAAGCAGAGCAGCTAATGACTACTTAATGAACTATCAGAGTATTTGACACTGGATCTCATTCTCCTTAAAAAAGAATTGATTGCTGGAGTGGAAATGATGGGAACCTTGGGAAGGATGTGATCTTTGCATCCTAGAGCTTGTGATGAAGAAGGAGAGGAAATCTGGACACAGTCTGAAATGTGCCCTGTGGCATATCTGAGGAAAAATATTTTAGGAAAAAAACTACTTCAGTGGGCCCAGAGGAAAGGACAGGTAGGATCTCCTGTGGGAAAATATTTCCAGGGAAGTCAGATTAAGAAGGGTGAGAAGTGCTCAAGGAAGAAATTTACAATGAAGAGCCAAAGAAAATAACTCCAATAATGGTGAAAAACGGGTTTAGTCTGAAGAGATCAATGTGAATATAAAGGGAACTCTCATCACCTAACAGATTTAAAAAAATGTACTGGAATATGGAAGCGAGTTGAAATAACAGAAGATGAAGAGTGTGTAGTAGTGCCAGGAATTCTCAAAATGGTCTGTACCCGGTCAGGAAAGGTAAGCAACAAAAAGAACTGTCTGAAGGCTACACCAGGAGCAAAAGAGGCTCAAAGAAAGGACAGGACCTTTGCTTGGGGTGGTCAGTTACAATGGTAACTGATAAGAGACAAGGGAAAGCTGCTCAATTCTTAGTCTAGTTCTGCTTTTTTTTTCTTTCTGAGTTTTACTGGAAGTGACATAACAAAAATGACTAACAAACTCCTTGAGAGGATGCTTGGGCAGTGGGCAAGGCAGCTGGGAAAAATGGAAAAGATGAGAGCAACACAGGAAGGGAAATACTTCAGCGGTGAGGGGAGAGGACCCCATTTTACCCTGACCCACACCTCCTGTCTTTACGGTAAGAGGAGAAGATACCAGTCCACTGGGCTGTTTCCTGCCTTTGTGGTGAGGAGAAGAGGGTACTCAATCTCCTGCCTGGTCTGGAGTTTCCCACTGGAAAAGAAAAGCCATCTTACTGAAGTTGGGGTTTCCTGATTTAGGGGGAAGGGGAGTAAATAACACCATTCCTATAGAATCAGGTACTACTTCCCAGTCTAGAACTGTCTAGGACCCGCTGTCAAGGCCCCATATGCACACTGAAAAATCAATCTAAACTCTTTCCTCAAGGATTAACCAACCTGGTCGTGCCCTTCCCATCCTAGGATTCTGGGCCTTTCCAGTCCTTCCCCTCATCATACAAATCCCATCGTCCACAAGGGCCACACTAAACCCACCCACCCGTTCCACTGTGTTCTCTGGAATGCTGGCTCCATAAGCAATAACTTTACTTTCATCTTTGATTTTTTTTCCTTTCCTACTTTTCCCACTGTCTGAATCTCACTGATGACATAGATTCCCTCTCAGGCTGTACTTTCACTTATTTTCTCCCCAGCTCTGGTACAGGTCAGGGGAATTGGAATACTCCTTGTGCCCCACTTTGACTTCCAGGTTTCCCCCCCAAACCACCTTCACTCCTCCTTTGAGGTTCACTCAACCCTCATCTGTTTCTTACTCATCCTCTTGTCCCTGACAGCCTCCTCTCTCTATGGCTTTGGGACCACTGCTGACTCTTTGTTCTCTTTTTCTGTGACCTCTCCTCAGGTTTCTTCGCTGGTTCTTCATTCAGGTCATGCCCACAAACTGGCAGCCCCACAAGACTCGATCCTGGGCTCTCTTCACCCTCTGGACTACTTTCTTTGGAACTATCAGCACCCAAGGACTTTGTTGATGATTCTCAGATCTACCTATCCTGCCCTAACCCCTCCAATCTTGCATCTCCAACCAGCTAATGGACAACTTGAACTGGATGGCCCAGAGACATCTGCAACTTAGCATATTCCAAACTGAACTCATTTTTCCTTCTAAGCCCACCTTCCTTCCCAAACTTCCCTATTACCATCTGGGGCAACACCAACCTCAAAGTTTCTCAGGCTTTCAAGCCAGATGTTGACCAATCTAGGCATTACCCTTGACTCCACTCTATGACCCACTGCTCATATCCAATCTATTGCCAAGGCCTGTCAACCTCACCTTTGCAATATGTCCCTTCTCCCTTCTGACACTGCGACCTCTCTGTGCAGGCCCTCATTACTTCATTACTGGTCCATGACAAGTGCACTGGCTAGCCTGCCTGCCCCAAGTCTCTCCCCAATGCAGTACACTGTCCCATTCAGCTACCAAAGTTATTTTCCTAAAGCACAGGTCTATGTCTTCCTTCTACAAGGGGGATAAACTCCAATGGTTCCCTATCACTTCTGGAATACAAAGCCCTTCACAACCTGTTACCACAGTCTCTGGCCCTGCCAAATCTTACACCCTATACATACTACATGCTCTTTCTCTGTGCCATCTCTGAACTCTGGCCATCTTCCCAGGCTGTGCCTCATGCCTGGAGTGTTCTCCCTCCTTGTCTCTCTCTGCCTATGGTCTTCCTTGGCTTCCTTCAAGTCCCAGCTAAAATCCCACCATCTTTAGGAAGCCTTTCCCAACCCCTCTTAATTCTAGCGCCTTCGATGTGTTAACGATTGACTTCTGATTTCACTTGGTTATAGTTTGTTTGTCCCTATTTGTTTCCTTGTTGTCTGATTATACTGCAGGCTCTTTGAGGGCAGGGAATGTCTTAGCACTTGGCACACTACTTGGCATACAGCAGACACTAATAAATGCTTATTGGCTAACTCACTGAAATTCTGATAACTGCAGTCTGCAAACCCCCAGCCACTCCTCTCCTTCCTCCAAGGAGTTCAGTGTCCTGCCCACAGGCAGTCTTTCTGGGTCCCTTACTCCTGCACCCATCCCGGAAGGGAATGAGCATTTAGATAGGGTCTACTGCATGTTAGGCACTGTGCTAAGCACTTTTTACAAATGTGGCCTTATCTGATCCTCGCAACAACCCTGCAAAAGTAGGCACTATCATTAGTCTTGTTTTACAGCTGAGGAAACCGAGACAAATGACTTGTCCAAAGTCACACTGCTAGTGTCTGAGGTTAGTTCTGAACTCAGGTCTTCCTGACCAGGCCCAGGGCTTTGTTTGCTGCAAAGCCAGCAGCCTCTGTCATCTGTCAGGCTAGGGGACTTTAACATACATATTGACACTGCCTCAAATGCTTTATCCTCATAGTTTCCTAATTTACTCATTTCACATGACCTATTTCTCCACCCCAACTCACACGAAGATGGTTCTAGTCTTGATTTGTCATAACTCAAATGTACTACTTCTGTATTCACGAATTCCAAAATTCCTGTATTGGGATCACAATCTATTGTCATTCCACTTCTCTCTTTGCCTTGCAACCCCAAACCCCATACTTCCTTCTTGCCACGCTCTCCCATCCCTCCATCTCCATGTCCTCTCTCAGGTTACCACCTCAGCACTAGCTTCACTCTCCTCTTTTCCCCATCCTTGACCCCTTGGTGAACCAGCTCCTAACACTGTGTTCCCGAGTCCCTTGACCCCTTAACTGTATTGTCCATCCTGCTTGTTCATGCCCCAGCCTCGGGTCACTCCCACCATCTGCTGCTTTTACGTCTACACATATGCTACTACCAAAGGAAAATATCACACAATTCTTTTGACTAGGTCCATGATAAATTTATGTCGCATATTTATTGCAATTTACGTAGCAACTGGGCCCACTGCAGCAAGACCCTCGTTTTACACCTTCACTCATTCTCCACAGTGGCTCTTCCAAACCTTTTCATTCATCCTCAAATCTCCCTTGGTGTCCCTTTCTTTAACCTTCTCAGGAGAGAACCTCACCTCATATTTCCCAGAAAAAACAAACAAAAAAGCCCTGAGGTCATTCTGCTTACAGCTCCCTCTTCTCCTCTCACAGCACCTAGATACCTTTTGTCAGTCACATGAAGCTGTGGCTCTTCTACAGGCACAACTGATCCTATTCCGTCCCGTCTCCTCCAGCAGTCTGTCCCATTATCCCCACTCTGGTGGATCTTCAGTCTCTCCCTGTCTACTGGCTGCTTCCCTACTGCCTACAAATGTGCATTTTTCAGGTGCAACTCCATTTGGGATTTTCTTGGCAAAGATCCTGTAGTGGTTTTCCATTTCCTTCTCTGGCTCATTTTGCAGCTAGCAAATGTCTGAGGTCATATCTGAACTCAGGCCTCTGGGGCCAGTGCTCTATCCACCACACCACCTGGCTGCTTTGGGCCCCCACCCTTTGCAGTGTTATTTTATGCTACTCCCTTTCATGCACACTCCATTTCCATCAAGCTGGCCTCCACAACTCTGGGTCGGGTTTCCCCTAAATCTAGAATGTACTTCCTCTTAATCTCTTCCTTTTAGAACCCTGGATCTTTCTTCTTAGCATGTCATGTGCCACCTCCTGCATCAAGGTTCTCCCGAAGCCTCCAGTTGTTAAAATTACATAAAAATTTACACTGACTTATGTACCTACAAGCTACCCAAGAGAATGTAAGCTCCTTGAGGACAGGGCTATTTTTCATATTTTTCTTTGTATCTCCAAGCCTAACATAGTGCATTCATGTAGTAGGTATCTAATGCTTGCTGCATAGAAGAGCTGTAAAGGTTAGGTCTTCTTTGCTTTCACTGATTCTAAATCTACCTTTCTGAAACTTACCCTTTTTCTTTTTGTTCTGCCTTCTACGTGCTATCAAAATAAGTCTAATCTTTTTTTTTTTTTTTTTTTTTTTTTTTTTTATCAAGACAGCTCTTCAAATATCTGAAGACAGCAATCATGGCATCATCCCTCTCCTCCAAGTTAAATATTCCTGGCTCCTTCAAATGAACCTTAGAAAATTCTGAGTACTTGCACAATCCTAGATGTCTTCTTCAGGGCTCGAGCTGCCTGTTCACAGAGGAGGAGCAATGGCCAGAAGGTATAGGGAGGCAGAGGTTGGCTTAATAAAATAGAGAGCTGCCTAAAAATAGGATCAGAAAAATAAGATTCAGAGGTAGGACAGTAGAGGCCACACAGTCCACCCCCTTCATTTTACAGAGGAGGAAAATGAGACTAGAGAGGTTGGGGTCACAGCTATTAGATACCTCAGATGAGATGTATATTCACATCTTACTAACTGTGCTGGCTCTCATTACCCATGCTTTAAAGGCAGTGTTATCACCAGAATGGCTGGTTCAGGCAGAGGTTGGATAGTGTAAGACAGTCTCAGCTAGGAGTTGAATCTGAACATCTCTGAGATCCCTTCCAACTCTTCGATGGTGTTTCTATGCCAAACTTCCCCATAAAATCAATTCTCAACTAACTGCATTCAGGGAAGAGAGGAGTAATAACATTCTGCAAATGATGTCTGCTGGGCTGTGGGATGCATTAGATGGGGCTAGGAAGTGAATTTACATTGCTAATTGTATTTCACTTAGGCTAATATAATTATTTTACATTTCCTAAATATTTCTTAAGAATTCTGGGTGGAAGCAGGGGGAAGCCAGTATAGGATTAAAAATCTGTCACAGACATAACATATAAAGCGAAAGCTGAGGACTTCTGTGAGTGAAGTAAAAAATAAGGTATTGTCATCTGCGTGATCGATTTGTTTCAGGTTCTCCTGGGATAAATTCTGCAAAGCTCCTTCACACATATTTCATTCAATCCTTATGCAGCAGGCACTATTTATTTACCCCATTTTGTATAAGGAAAATGAGATAAGAGCTTAGAAGGTAAGCTCCTTGAGGATAAGGAACAATTATGGGGTTTTTTTGTATGAGAAAGAGAGGGGAAGGTAGGGGAGAAGAGGGGAGAAAAGAGGAGGGGAGGGGAAGGAGGAACAAGTTAATGGATTAGGATCATAGGACTTAAAACATGACAGAACCTTAGATCATCTGGGCCAACACTTTCATTTTACATATAGGAAAAGTGAGGCCATGAGAGTTAGTGATTTGACCAAAGTTACATAACAGATATATAGCATAGACTTGAATTCAGGTCCCCTGAGCTTCAAATCCAGTGTTCTTTCCACCACTAGACTATTATTGCTTCACTAAGTTTTCTTAATGTTTATTTTCACATCACATTGGTTCCTGGATTTTCTCTATATTGCAACCCATCCAGAAAGCCTTTTCCTTAAAAAGATAAAGACTGTTAAAAACTGACATATCATGACAGCATCTGCAACATTATGCTCCACAGCCCCATCTCTTGAAGAGCTCATCCCTTCAGGTAGAGGTAGGTGTATTTTCTTGTCTTCTCCAGGGCCAAAAATGGTCATTAAATGTAGTATTTAGCTTCCAGTGATGTTTCCATTTACATTGTTGGAATCACTATGTATATTATTTTCTTGGTTCTATCTTCACTCCATATTAGTTTACAGACATCATCCCATATTTCTCTAACTCTTAATATTCATCATTTCTGTTGGTCTATGAGCTCCTTGAGAGTAGACATTATTTTTTACCATTCTTTGTAGTCCTAGGGCTTAACACAATCTCCAGCACACAGTTGTTGCTGAATAAAATGCTAGGTGATTAATTTCTTACAATGCAATACAATTCTACTATATTAAAATACTCGAATTTGTTCAGTTATTCCTCAAAAGGACGCCTACTCTTTTCACAGTTCTGTGGCATTATTTCGTTATAATTAAGATTTCTTTCTTTGACCTGTTGGGGTATATTCTCATCCCTGGGCATCTCTGAATCAAAGGACTTAAGAGCTCCAAGTCCCAGAATAACACAACATTATGGAAAGGATATCAGAAACTGGGAGAAAGGTGTAACTGGCAAAGGGTGACATTTCTCATGATTCAAAATTGTTGGACCAATTTCTAACTCCACCAACAGTGTATTAGTGTCTGTCTTCCTACAATCCTCCAACATTGACTATTTCTGTTTTTTGTAATTTTTGCCAATTTGCTAGGTGTGAAGTAAAACCTTAGAGTTGCTTTAATTGGATACTGCCTAATTAAAACTGAGGTTTCCTGACTTCCAGTTGGGATGACTTCCCCGGTAGCATACTGCCTCTTTTTATGCACATGACAGTATCAACAGCTTCCTCCCACCCCATTTCTCACTTTCTGCCCTTCTAACTGGCAGCCAATGAGCTGTAATATGTACCATAGCTGGGTAACAAGGGGACTTGGAGTCACCATTGCCCCCAACCCAGAAAAGCCAATGGTGCCCAAAATGCCTGCAGTGGCTATTTTAGATGGGATCTAGTTAGATTAGAGAATCTAAGGAGGTCAATGGACAGAGGGTTCTAAATCTCAAGGCAACATGGATTCCAGAATAGCCAGCAGAAATTAGGGGAAAAGTATAAAACTGAGAAGAGTACTTAATGAAAGCCAAAAGTCTATTCCAAAGTAAATTAAGCTATCTAGTTACAGGAAATCTTCCTCCAAAGAACTCATCCTACAGTATACTGTGGGCAGATACAGCTTATCATAATGCTGAAAACTAGAAGGGAGTCTTAGTGATGGAGTCAAAGCCTTCTTTATAGATGAGGAAAATAGAAAGCATTTGCTCAAGTGCTCACAGATTGTAGGTAGTGGTGCCCTGACACCAGATGTAGGGCTCATGCTAGGCTTGAGAGGCTATTCCACTTGATCCCAAGTCTCTGATATGGATGGCCTTGAACCTTTTGCTCTCATTTGGTAATCAAACCACTTTTTGGGTCTGCTCTTTCATTCCCTAAGCTGACATCTGCCTAGGAGAGAAACGTAAACAACATCCGTGGGGAAACCTTTTAGCCAGGTTCATCTCCCGAGTCAGCAAAGAGGTATCATGCTTTACAAATCAGTCTAACTGGCTCAGGGTGAATAAGTTTACTGAAGTTTTTGGTTTTTTTTTAACCACATGAAAAAACAAAATTGAGTTTCTAACCCTCAAAAGCTGAGGATGAGACCCTGAAGCCAAAGTAGGAGGCTCAAATTAACCAGGGAGTTTCCATACTAACCTCATTATCAGGAAAGATTGGCCATTTGGGGAGAGAGATATGAGAGGAGAAGCTGTGTTGGAAGAAGAGGGATGATGATGTACAGACAAGAGGTTGATGAGTGCTCACCTAATGACTAGTAACCACTGAAACTTGTGGAACCAAGCAAACACAACTGCTAGGGGAAGCAGGACTACATGGGATTGCAGGAATTAGATTCAGAAGGGGGTCCTTGAGACCATTTTTGTACCTCATGTAAAGGCCAGGGTGGAAAAGTGGCTCATCCAGGTAGTACCAGAGAATTCAGCTATTTATATGCGGTCTCCTCCATCAGAATGTGAGCTCCCTGAAGGCAGTGTTCCCAGCACTTACTTAGCACAGGCAAATACTAAGTGCTTAATAAATACATGCAGATTTACAAACTTGATGCCTCAGTTGGTTTATCCCCTTCATTCATCTCTGAGCCGCAGAAATTAGTGGGCAGAGGAAGGACTAACATACAGACTGTTTTGGTTTTTCTCCCTACCCCACCCTCCTAAAACTCAGGAAGGGATCAGGAGGGGAAAGAACAGGTACAGAGAAGATAGATTT
This sequence comes from Pseudocheirus occidentalis, assembly GCA_028646575.1. NCBI lineage: Eukaryota > Metazoa > Chordata > Mammalia > Diprotodontia > Pseudocheiridae > Pseudocheirus > Pseudocheirus occidentalis. The sequence continues at coordinate 49,177,104 of CM053594.1, forward strand.
CTACTCTAATTTTAAGAGACCATAAGATTCAGAGCTGAAACAGCTAATTCCTTAATTCTGTGTATTAGGGAAACGAGATGTGGAGAGACAAAAAGGGATTTGTTCGAGGTCCCATAGGTAATAAGTAGTAGACCTGGGGTTTGAACCTAGGTTCTGACTCTAAATCTTTCCCTTATAACATGGTGTCTTTGGTTGCAGGAGGAAATGAAATCTAAAAACTGCCTCAATTTCTTTCTCTTCTCATCCTTATGGTAAGAGAGGGAAGAAGAGGCATGAAGATGATATTCAGGGCTTACAAACATCCCTTCCATTTCCTCCATGCCCATCACTCCTTGCTGTGGAATTTCTGTTTTGCTCTTTCAGTCAATTCCCTCATCCCCCCCGCCCCGTCCTGTTTTTCAAAAATTGAGAGGGGAGAAAAATCACATAAGAAGAAAACACCCTCCTTTGGGCAGATAGGGAGAGAAAAAAGTCTGAGTAAATTCTTTGTGCCATTGGTCTCACCCTTCACCTTTCCTGTGATGTCAACCTTCTGAGAAAGGATTACACCCTCATGTAGTCTGTGGATTCAGCCCTACTGCTTCTCTATACAATAGCACACAGAATAGGGGCTATTGTAGGGGGTGACCTTGTCTTTAAGCCAGGGATGCTACTGAGGGCACTCTTGTAGACTAGATGGTATCTTGGTGGAAAGGAGGTAGGGCCCAAGTTAGACCAAGAAGTCATATTGGCCAAATGCTCCTAGCTCAGCATACATACAGTCAGGCAAAACTGAGCAATAAAACCACAGAACTTGTGGGGGAAATGGGATTAGAGGCAAAATGCTCAAAAGTTTCTTCAGTAGCACATACAAAAAAGATGGCAACCTAATAAAAAAGCAGCAGCACAGCTTTATAGACATTAAATGGGCCTGAAATACATAAATACTCCAACAGACAATGGTCCAGCCTGCAGCCTAGGGCTATGATACATCTCCATGGTAGAAAGGGGGTAAGGGTGGTGTTGGCCAGTTCTCTCTGTGCACAGCTCCAACTGCACCGAGAAACATGTAAGATGGCACTTTATACCTTGACAACGAACTAAAGTTTACTTGTGGATACTGGGGAAGGACTGTAGCTTGAGAGTTATTGTGAAATGGTGCCATTTTCTGTATTTTCACTGTTTCTTATGGAAGAAATCATGCAGAAACAAACTTGAAATTCGTGTTATGCTCAAAATGTTTCTTAATAAATCAATCATGTTGGAACAAATTCACATTTTTGAAACACGTGTTACAGTAAAACTGACTGTATCTTAAGACTTCTGTACTTTCAAGTTGCATTTTATCTGTTTTACTTCAGTTCACTACTAAATTACAGCATTTAGAATGAGAAGGAAAAAAATGTAGTAAATAGAAGCCTAGAACAAGGAAGGGACTAGCCCAAGGCTGCAGAGCCAGTGAGCAACATAGCCAGGATTCAAATTTGGGTCACTTGGAAAATCTTCTGTGAAAAGTGTCATTTCTGTCCTAGGTGAGGTAAAGCAAAGATTTCTTTCTAGACCAAGGCCTGCAGACAAGGTCCAGGGTCTAGGGTCAAAACAGCTGCAGAAATGGAGAGAGATGGGTCATCAAGCTAAAAGACTATTAGAGAGTGAAGAAACACCGAGCACAATGCTTGGGACTATGGATGGTGCCCCCATTTTTGTCTGTTTCTTAAGGGCTTAGTTGTAACTTAAACTCCCAGGAAGCAATGTGGTACCTGTCTAGCTTATGAGTTTGGTCTCTGGGGTCTTGAGGGTGGATGTACCAATCATTCATCTCCACACACAGAGTGGTCTATACCTTTTATAATACTGAAGAAACACCTTTACAGAAAAAAACCAAAAAAACATTAATTCTTAACACTGAAGTAGAGAAGGCTTTCCTGGGTCCTGGAAAGTATAATGACACGGTAGATAGCCCATATCATAGGGGTCCATGGCAAGGTGGGCAGGGGGACAGGAAGCCAAAATCAGGGGGGATGCCAGCATTGTGAGGAATTAGCCAGTTTTGGAACATTTGGCTCTGACTGGAGCGGTGCCACTGAGGTGAGGGGGACTTTACAAAAGCAATTTTTTCCTTATAAAAAGAACATAATCCAAGCATCCCAAAAGGAAACCCCTCATTTGCCCTCCTCCCTGGCATTACAGGGAATGCTGTTTCTAGTCCGTTCCTCAGATACCCAAAACATTGACTATCAACAAAAATAACACTTTCCTCAGACTGTAGCAACCATGAATATATCTTAAACAGGGGCTAGGAATAGTAAGAAAAGAAAAAAAAACTATGTCTTTCAACTTATTGCTTGAAGTGCTGTTTGAGAAAGCTCCTAGCATCCTACCAAACAACCTGGCCAGGATGCTTACTCAAATGACTGGTCTATTTAAAACAAAAACAAAAAAGATACCCAACAAAATCTGAAAAGAAAAAGCAGTGTCACTATGGAAAGAAACCCTTATGTCGGTGGGCAGGTGGGCGTCGACAGAACACCCCACCCTTAGATGCTCTGCTCGCTTGGTGACACTCGAACCCCGGGCTGACCACATGGCACAAGCTGCTCTCCCCCACTACTGGGCTTCCACGTTAGCTCGTGCAACTATTCTAAGCCTCTGCCTCCTCTCTCATTAGACTGTCGTCTGGTGGCTGAACTTCCTCTCCAGAAAATTCTGAGTGTTCACTCTTCTGTTCTGCTCTCTCCTCTCTAAGCCCTGTCCCAGAGGTCTCCTCGTCACCTAGGAAATGCACAGGGAAGCAAAAAGGACAGGTTGGTTAGAAAGGAAATGGTTTTTTCAGACAATGGCATGATGGACTTTGAGTACCTATGGCCTTTGGTGATCAGGAGGTAAAGGGGTAAAGATGACAATCAATGATCTTTTCACATCTTTGTATTCCTACACTGAGTTCCCTATGGTCATATGGGTTTGGCTCCAATCCAGCTGTTTACAGTACTCCTTTCTCCTATTTCAGGGAGGATATACTCCTACAGAAGCAGGGAGAGAGAAGACAGACAGGTAGTTTGAATAATTCAGCTTTTATCCATAGAAGGGCATTAAATGGATTTGAATGACCCCTTGGGAAAATTTAAACTTATTTCTCAATGCTGAGTCCCTACCAATTATAATGAGCTACCTTAAAATAGGAATCAGTTAGTATTCATCTTAGCCAAACTTCAAATGGTTACGCTCCCTTAAAGACTTTTATCTATCACGGAAGGATTTCCCTATCTTTCCTCTATTAAAAAAAATTAATTCTATGCACATTTTCCCAGCTACCAGCTTAAAATGTGATGCACTGCCTTCATTAATAGCAGAGCACTCTTTGGAAACCATGAAAACCACTGTGCTTCTGAGAGAGGCAGAATTCTAGCCTTCAAATGAAAAGGATGTCAGCGTCCCCACCAACGATCCACACAGGCCCCAGGTTTTTACCCAAGCATGCCAGATTTTATCCTGCTAGCTATCCAGAGAGTAATTGGAGAGAAAAGAATTGAGCTGATGCAGAGCAAGACTGTAGTCTAACTGAAATCTTCTGAGAATACTTCAAAAGACCCATAATGTATTTCATCAGGGTTGGGACTCTCCCTGCCAAGGCAAAGCCTGATACCTCTATGCCTCAAGTAAACCAATTTCACGAATCCCTATGACCAGCCACTGCCTGGGGGAGTCAACCTTCTTGTGATCAGCCTCCCAAACCCATCTAGGCTGATCCACAAATGACCAGCACAGTCTGTCGCCAGGTTCAAAATGACCTGACAAAGCTTATGTGTTCTTCTAGAACCCAGGTTCACTTCGACACTGCTGTGAAACATCAGAGGAGGACTTTAGTTAAGCCTCTAGGAAATTCAGGTCAGAGTTATTATAATCATTATTTAGGTAGATGTCTTCCAAGGAACAGCCTAAAGACAGAAGCACATCAGCAAGTTGGTTGCAAGGTAATTTTTGACTACAACTCTCTAAAACCCATCCCTAAATTGTAGAGAGTTATAACCCATGTTGGTAATCCATGGGTTATCTGTGATAAGCAAAGATCCCTGAAATATTATGGATAATTACTAATGTATATTAAGTGGCCCTTGCTCTTTCTAGGCCAAGCCGGTGAAGCACAACCTCTGGTAGGAGAAAGACAAGGCTGTGAGTTTAGCCCAGGGATGGGCAGTGTGGTTGCCAAGAAAAGTCAGAGAGTTTCATGACCATACGTTGCTCAGAAGGTGCTGAATTCTGACTCCAGCAACTCTTGAAGGTCATTAGCTTCAGGAGTGGTATGGTCTGCAGTGGGAGGAGGACAACCTTGCAGACAACAATCACAGATCCCTGAAGTGATAGTAAATATACCTATTGTTTTATAAGGTTTATTAAGCACTTTGTGCATTAACTACTCTGTGAAAAGAGAAGTGGAAGGAGTCAGAGAAACTGATTTCAAATCATACCCATCGGGCAGACTAGCTAAGTGGCCTCAGTTTCCTCACTGACAAAATAAGAGGGCTGGACAGTCCCTAAGCAACTATCTAACTCTAAATCTATGATCCTATGACCCTTCACACCTGACTCAACTGGTGCTCAGAGAGGCAAAGGCCCAGGGTCACACAGAAAGTGAACACTGATTCTAGGTCTTCTGACTCAGATCCCAGAACTCTTTCCAGAATACACTGTCACTCCCCATACTATCCAGGAAGGCATCAGAAGGGCTCTGAGACCAGTCACTTGTCTATTACCCTTCAAGGTACTGCAAATGGGTCCCAACTACAATATTCCCTTTAACCAGGAAATGTGACAATGTAAATAACACTTCCCTCTCCTTTCCCTTAGGTCACAGTGGCTTCCTGGGTGGGAAGTGTCCAGAAATCTGCACTATGGCCTCTATCTGTCTAGACACAATATGAGTGGTAATTACAGAAAACTCTCGGGACAGTTTCTCTGCAGCTGAAAATTCTTTTTGACTGTTCATCACTGAGAGGAGGCAGGTGACTGGTTGGGAAGGAAGTGGTTCTGGAATACGTATGGCGATGTATGAATGATCAGTTCTGGGGTAAGGCAGCTGATAAGTTAGCAGTCTTCTGAAATATTAACTTATTCCCATTTCCCCCATGATCTTATGATTCTTCTTTGCCTATCAGAGAGAATTCAAACAGGGAAGGAGGAAGAGGTGCTTGCGTGCATGCATGCATGTGTGTTTTTATGAAAAGTGGTGAGAAAATGTCTTGAGAGAGGAAACTGTACAGAAATTAAAGCCAGGCTTGACTAAAAAGCCAAACAGAAAACTACCAAGATGACTCAAAAGATAACTATCAATTCCTCATAAATTTTTGGGGGAAGGTGCGCTCCGAATAGTGAAGAAAGACTTGACTTCATGCCCCTGAGTCAGGCTGACAAAACTGGCTGAGGACTGAAGTGTACTGAAAAACTGTGTCCCTTAGCAGTCAGCAATGCCTGGCAAACTCCTCTTAGACAAAGGTCTTCTCTGACCTCATGGGCTGTTATGGGAACCCAGAGGGGCCAGCAGATTCCCTGTGCCTTTAACAGGAAAGTCCATGTCACTAGAGGCCTAAAGACTATATAATCTGCCAGCTACTAACCAGAAGAATTGTTCACCAAAACTGCCTTGCCCTGGGCAACTGTAAAAGCACAGGGATGGCTACCCACTATACCAGCTAAGAGGAATGACCCTTAAATCTTAGGATTATTACTAATAATGAACAGCTGGGGATACTTACATTGCGCTTACTGTTTACAAAGTACTTTACACCCACTGTCTCATTTGTACCTCACAAGAGTCTTGCTAGGAAGGAAGTGTAGATACTGTTATCCCAATTTTGCAGAATAGGAAACTGCAGCACAGAGAGTGGTTAAGCATCTCACCCAAGGCCACACAGCTGGGAAGTAGCAGGGAGGACTGCAATCCAGTCAGCTGCCTGGCTCCAAATCAAGTGCTCTTTCTGCTACACACAGTTTCCAATCTGAAATCCTTCCCAATGCTCTTCCTGGAATGATTTCTGAGCCTTCTTCCCAATCCCCGGCTTACCTGGTACTGTGAAATCCTGAGTGTAGATGATGTCGTCCTCAATGTCAAAGAGGTCATCGTCCTCTTCCTCATTGTAGCCATGCAGATCCTCCAGATAAGGCACCACTGTCATACTTCGCCACCTGTCCTTGGTTTCCGGGCTGGGAGGAATGGGGACCAAGGCCTCTGCCTGGGGGTGTTTCTTACGAAACCAGCTGCAAGAGCCCAAGAAATGATCAATTCTGGTAAAATCGGTGGGGCGGCCATTACCCCCATCTAATACTTGGTGCTACTTCTAGAACTGTTGGTGGAGACAGTCTCTGCATGCTTTGAAAAAAGGAGCTGGTTTTCAACTGTTCTGTCTCCTCCTACCATGCTTGCTTTTGAAACCGAAGGTTTTCAGGAAGGGGGAAGAAGTTCCTGCTCTCCTCTATCCCTCAGCAGTTTCATGTGTGAACACTGAAAAGTCAAATTTCTCTAAGCCCTGCCTGAAATCAGAACAAATAAATTCAGCACATTTTATAGATCTGACTCCCTGGTGCCTGGGAGTAAGGTACCCACTCTACTGGGGTGGTGAGGGGTCAGGTAGAAAGGAAAGGCCATTGTAGCACACCTGGGACAATAATGAGCAAACAGCAAAAGAATCAGGTTTATGTTAGCTTAGTTTTTTTTTTTTTAAGTTCTAAATTAGACGGGCTTAGCTGTGAGACTCTAAAAATCACTGAACTTTGTGGGCCCCAGGTACTTCATCCTCAAATAAATGGCAGGATGGGGGATATATGTGGGGGATGTTGACTAGATCTCTAAGAGTTCTTTCCACCTACAAATGTAGGATCCTAGATTGAGGTTCCAGTGTTAACATTAGTCACTCTTAAGACACCCTAATTTGTGGCAAGCCCCACTGAAGCAAAATGGAATTTGGTGAGTTAAACTCATTAGGAACAGATTAACAGAAGGGAAAGGGTCAGTGAATGAGGGACTTTACTTCAAGGCCCTCCACTCGCCCCCCCTCCCCTTTTGGAGCAGCTGGGTCTTGGTAAGATAGAAAGCTCTCACTAATAAGCAGCTGAGAAAGAGGTATCAGGTCACCCTGGAATGAGGCACAAGGGAGTTGAGCCAACAGGAGACCTGGGACAGACAATACTTCCCAGCTGTGTGACCATGGGCAAGCTTCTCAGAAACTGAGTAATTTCATCAGTAAAGCAGATATAATACTGGCATTATCTATTTCATAGGGTTGTTGTGTGGAAACCCCCTTGTAAATCTTAAAGGTTTCTAGAAATAGGAGCTAATATTATGGTGAAAGCCCAAAACGAATCTCCAAAAGTCTAAGAAGCAGAGCCAGTGTCAATCTGCATTGATGAGGAAGTTTCCTTCACCAATGAAATCATAGATCCGTCTCTTCTCCCAAAATTATGAGGAATATTTTCTTTATTTCAGTATATACTTGTGTTTTTTTTGTAAGCACCTCCTCTGACCACTTCAGTAGACACTTATAACATTAAATGTGAGCTGACTAGGCCAGCAGTTGAAAGGATGATTTAATTACCATCTCTATGCTAACCATTCTCCTGGTCTAAACTTTGCTGACCTCCAATCTTAAATCTCTAATTGCCTTTCCAGATATCACAAACTAGATATCTAGTGGCCATCTTACACTCAACATATCCAAAACAGAACTCAATATTTTCCTCCAACCCTTCTTTTTCCTCAAGCCCCCTTTTCTATCACTGTAGAAGGCAACGCTGTTGTGTCAGGCTTGAGGACTTCTGGACTCTTATCTCTCATACCTCACATCCAAGCTGTTACCAGCACCTGCAGATTTTCACCTTTGAAACATTTCTCCAATATGCTCCCTCCTCTCTTCTGATGCTGCAACAACCCTGGTGCAGGCCCCTCATCACTTGATATTGTAATAGGCTGCTGATGGGTTGGCCTACCTCAGGTTTCTCTCCACTCTAGTCCATTTGCTCACCAAAGTGGTTTTCCCTAAAGCGAAGGCCTGACCTTGTCACTATACCCTATACCCTACTCAATAAACTCCAGTGGCTCTTATCATCTCCAAGATCAAGTATAAAATGCTCTGTTTAGCATTCAAAGCCCTTCATAACCTAGCCCCCTCCTACCCTTCCTACCTTCTTATACCTTTCTCTCTGCTATGTATTCTTTGATCCAATGACACAGGGCTCCTGGCTCTTCAATGTCTACGACACTCCGTCTTTCAGCTCCAGGGGTTTTTTCTGGCCATCTCCACACCTGGAATACTTTCCCTCCTTATCTCTGCTCCTTGGCTTTCCTGACTTGCTTTGAGTGCCAACTAAAATCCTACCTTTTACATAGTCTTTTCCAATCCCTCTTAATTCTAGTCTTTTCCCTTTGGTATTTATTTCCTATGCATCCTATATATAGCTTGTTTATACATATTTGTTTGCTTGTGGTCTTCCCCATTAGACTGTGAGTCCCTTGAGGAGAGGGACTACCTTTTGCCTCTTTTAGTATTCTCAGCTCTTAATATAGTAAGTGCCTAATAAATGCTTACTGAGAGACTGAAAAAATGAGGACAGAATACGAGGCCCCCATTGAGTCAAAACATCTGTTTGTATCACTTTAAGACGGATGCTGCAGAAAGTGCAAAGAGACTCAGGGTCAGGAGACCTAAGATTTCAATCCCACCTCCAGTATTTAAGTCACTGACTAACTCTTTAACATGTTAGATATGTCTAATAATACACATACTGCTACCTACCTCAGACATTACTGTGAGAGAAGCACAACAGAAATGAGAGTTGTACTTTTCTGAATTTTAACTGAACCTCTGAGTGGAGCGATGCCTGACTGTTCATTAAGCGGAATGGTTTTTTTCTCCTTGCACAGACACACTTGGCTAGACCGTGGTAGCCATTTTATTCTTTGTCCTCCCTCTTCCCTGATCTCCCTGGAGTTCCACTACTATGTAATACATCATATGTCATATGATTCTAACTTCCCATCTGTCCAGCCAAGAATATGAAAAATATGGGTTTTCATCGGATCAAGAGTCCGATGGTCTTCAAACAAGTCAGTTACTCCCAGAGTCCAAAGAGTAGTACATCTTTACAATAGCCAATGTTTGCTCCATCGGTTCCTCTATGTTTAGCTACTAGTGAACAAAGGACTTAACAGACAACCTCCAGAATATAGGATTTAACTTTAGGAGTCCTAAATTGCCTAAAATGCCCAAAAAACACTGAACTATGGGTGTGGAGGGAAGGTTTCCACTACTAGGCTCTGCCATTGCTGTGTGAATTTGGGCAAATTGTTCTGTTCCCCTAATCTATAAAATGAGAATAATATGGTAACATCTGTTCTACTTGCATGTTCAGAACTGTTACTTTCCAGGGAATAAAAAGATACAGTGCAGAGTGAAGGATATGTTAAGAGCTGCAATATGAAACAATGAAAGAAGGAGAAAGTCCAAAGTGAGAATTTCAGAGCTGTAAGGGACTCCAGAGCTCATCTAGCCTGACTGCTACCTTAATAAGCATTCTGAATGATTGGTCAGTTAGTCACTAAACACTTATTAAGCATCTACAGTGTGCCAGGCACAGTGATAAGTACTGGGAATACAAAAGACAGTCATTCTCTGTTCTCAAGGAGCTCACAATCTAATGCAGGAGACCACATGCAAACAACTATGTCCAAACAAGATACGTACAGGATAAATGGAAGATAATCAATAAAAAGAAGGCAACAGAATCAAGAGGGATTAGGAAAAGTTTCATGTAGAAGGTGAAATTTTAGCTGGTGTTTCAAGGTAACCAGGGAAGCCAGGAGTTGGGTATAGGAGGGAGGGAAGTCCAGGTTTAGGAGACAGTGAAAATGCTCAGAGACAGGAGATAGTGTTTTGTTCAAGGAACAGCAAGGAGGGCCATTTCACTGGATTATAGAATATGGAGGTAGATGAGAATGTAAGGTGTAAGAATACTGGGGGAGGGGGAAAGGAGGAGTGTGTGTGTGTGTGTGTGTGTGTGTGTGTGTGTGTGTGTGTGTACGTACTTTGGGTAACAGAGGATTTCATATTTCATCCTGGAGGTGATAGGGAGCCTCAGGAAGTATTGAGAGGAAGAGGGAAGTAGGGGAGACAGAGAAGAGGGGAGGGAGAGGGAAAGAAAAAGGGGGAGGAGTGGTAGAGAGAGAGGGAGGGAAGGAGGAGAGAGACAGAGAGAGCGAGGGAGGAAAAGAGGGAGGGAAGAGAGGGAGGAAAGAGAGAGAAAAAGAGAGAGAGAGAGAAAGAGAGGGAGAGGGAGAGAGAGAGAGAGAGAGAGAAAGGGAGGGAGGGAGGAAGAGAGGAGGTGGGACTTTAAGGATTTAAGGTCACTGCCAGCTGAGTGGAGGATGGACTGGAAGAGGAAGAGTCTCACAGCATCAACCAGTGGCTACTGCATTATTTCAAGCACAAGCTGATAAAAGCCTGGTTCAGGATGGTGTCAGTGTCAAAGGAAAGAAAGGTTACAAAGGTCTTGGTGAGAGTGTATAGTTGGGGATGACACCTAGAATGTGAACTGGGGGGACTGGGAAGAAGGTGATGCCTTGACAGTAACTGAGAAGACTGGAGAGAGGGAGGGGTTTTGGGAAAAGACAACAGGTTCTGTTCTGGACATGATGAGTTTAAGGTGTATACAAGATGTCTACAAGTTATCTGGAGAGGTGAGACTAGAGCTGAGCAGAGAGGTTAGGGCTACATAAATAGATCTGAGAACATCTACACAGAGATGATAACCGAATCCATGAGGGCTCATCAGACTACCAAAGGAAACAGTTGTTCAGTCATTTTCAGTTGTCGACTCCTTGTGACACCATTTGGGGTCTTCTTGGCAAAGATACTAGGGTGGTTTGCCATTTCCTTTTCTGGTTCATTTTATAGATGTGGATACTGAGGCAAACAAGATTAAGTGACTTGTCTAGGGTCAAACAGCCAGTTTTTAAGGCCAGAGTTGAACTCAGGAAAACGAGTCTTCTTGATTCCAGGACATGTACTCCATCCACTGCACCAGCTAGGTGCCCCTAAATTTTCATGGAGAGAAAAGAGAAGAAGGCCCAGGATAAAGCCCCATAGGGCTCCTCTGATTAGTGGATCTGACTTCTGCTGGCTGGACAGAAGTCAGATAGGTAAGAGGAGATGGGGAATGAGTAGCATCACAGGAAAATCTAGAGACTGAGAAGAGGCCGCTGAATTTTGGCAATTAAGAGATTCTTATGAACTCTGGAGAGAACAATTTCAGCTGGATGATGTCAGAAGTCAGACTGTAGAGTATTAAAAACCTAACAAAAGGAAGGAGAGGCACCTCTTTTAGATGACCTTGGGAAGGAGCTTAGCCACAAAAGCAAAGAGAGATATGAGACAACTGCTAGAGGCAGGGATCAAGTCAGTGGTTTTCTGAGGCTAAGGTAGACATAAGCAGCTCTGTAGGCAACAGGGAAGCAATCATGGGGATTAAAGAGGGGACGGAAGGATTTCCCTTGATGAGATGGGGTGGGGAGAAGGAGAGGGCAGAAGGCATCTAGGTAATGTGAGATGAGGAGCGGTGGACAAAAGGGTGCTCTTGGCAAATGGCCTCAATTTTTTCAGGAAAACATGAGGCAAGATTTTTTGCCTAAGAGGGTGGAAGAGGGGAAGCATGGGAGATTTTAGGGGAAGGGATGATAAAGTTTGGTATAAATGTGGTGAGGGAGTAGTGAATTAATTAGGGAGATGTAAAAGGTTTCCCTTGTAGATTTAAGAGTCCAACATTACAGTGGACTCAGCCAGTAAGCTAGGTGGTGTAGCGGACAGAGTGCTGGGCCTGGAATAAGGAAGACGCATCTTATGGAGTTCAAATCCAGCCTCAGACACATACTAGCTATGTGTGATCCTGGGCATGTCACTCAATCCTGCCTGCCTCAGTTTCCTCTTCTGTAAAATGAGCTAGAGAAGGGATGGCAAACCACTCCAAGAAAACCCCAAATGGTGTCATGAAGAATCAGACACAACTAGGAAAAAAAACTCCAAAACCCTGACAAAATGGAGATAGTCTCCCACAATACTGACTTCATAAAGCTGTTGAAAGTTCTTTGAAAACTGGAATTTCAATTATTAATTGTAAAATTAATTTCCTGGTCTCTGAAAAAAAACAGAAGCATGACTTTTTTTTTTTCCTTTTAAAAACTGCACATTATTTCTTTTTTAAGAAATAGCTAGTGAAGG
>CM053594.1:49189442-49226368 GCA_028646575.1 Pseudocheirus occidentalis
AGCCTGTACAGTGCCATCTGGGCTGCTGAAACCATTCATTCATGTCCTCTTCTGGGAGAGCTCAAATATTTCCATATGTATTTATGTTAATGAAGATAGCACTGACCGAGAGGGGGATTTAATTAACTACAAAGAGGCCAGTAGGAGGGATGTTCTCAAGACTAAAAGAGGAGATTTAAACACCTGGCATCCATCTAGAGTGGTATTTACTGGGAAGCTGTGTGTTGGCCTAAAGCTTCAGTGACCTAAAGCAATCTGTGGACTCAGTGTCAGGGAAAAGTTTCCTGGGGCCTCAGGATTTTGGGGGAGATATAACCTGTATGCCCCAAAGCTATCCTCAGGGAGGCCACTCTGGGTAAGTCAACCCCCCTTTCTTCCCCACCATCCTCCAACATCCCAGTCTGGCCTCTAGAGAGAAGAAAGGGAGCATATCCTGTTTCCTTCCATATTTGCCTTTCTGCTTAACAGGCTTATCTTATCAGCTCACCTAGATACCAGGATCCTTGCTGGATACCATGGTGACAGGTACCATAGAAACAAGGCCCTCAGTTCATTCAAAATGGTCTATTACCATTCACTCAAATGAATGAGGAGAAAGTGACCATTTGGAAAAATTTTCTTGTTTCCCACTGCCAATCCTCAATGGAGAGCAGTCTCTGAGCTACACAGGGGGGTTATTTCAAGTAGTTTATTTTTTGACTCTAAGGGTCATTAGCTTCTTGAAGGCTGAATACAGGCCCTTAGTGGTTTCACAGAAAAGCTAGAGTAGGCAGAGTTAGTTCCCTTATATGATTTCTATCAGGTGAGCCAGATTCCAAAGTTTATAGTAAAATCATAGCCCTCCTCTACCAGGGTAACTGTAAGGCAGTGGTTCTCAACCTGTGGGTTGCAACCCCTTTGGGGGGTTGAATGACCTTTTCACAGAGGTCGCCTAAGACCATCAGAAAACATATTTCTGATGGTCTTAGGAACAGAGACATCGCTCCTCTGTCTGTCTCCAGGCGGAACCACCCACATACAAATATGCCCACATATGAGTATTAAAGGGTTGCAGCATTAGGAAGGTTGAGAACCACTGCTGTAAGGGGTCGTAGGAAGGAAGAAGATTTTTATATCAGTCTCCAGAAGACAATTTTCTGCCCCAAAGTCTGAATTCGTTATCTTGTTAGAAGAGGCTTAAAGAACCTATACACTGACAAAATTATAATCTCTTATCTCCAAATTTTCAATTGTGAACACGGCTGAAGTCAAAACTTACATAGAATTCACTGCAAGCAGAGCTAGGAGGATTTGAAGAGTGGCTTTCAAGGGACTTGAGCAGGTGAGGAAGAATGAAAAGGGGAGGGGGCACCTCCACAGAATACTCAGGCTAGTCTCACTCTTGAAAAAGGTAGATTCAAATAATACAGGAAAGAGATCACTCAACCTCCCAAACCTTAACCTATCACAAAGCCTTGCAGCAAGATAGGGAGGCAACTAAGTGTCAGGGAGAGATCACAGAATGCCATTGATAGAAAGCTCCTTAAAACACAGTCAGAGCTCAGAGGGACATTGGAACACAGAATGTCAGAGCTGGAAGACCTTTTGCCCTCCCTAAACAGACCAAGTCTCTTATTTTACAGGAGGAAAAACTGATGCTCAGACCAGAAAATGACTCCCACATATTTAGCTGATAGACTAGACTCCCATGTCTCTTGACCACATTTATCTCCCACTATACTACCCATAAAGTATTAAAATAGAGTGACTTTACTAAAATTAACCCTTTAGTCACATGGTTGGGTAAGCAGAAATAGAAAAAGGGACCACAGGGGTGGGTAGGAAAGTGTTATACATAGGCCCAGGAACTCCTACCACTCCACAAAGTCAATTAAGTGAAATGGCGCCCAGTCAGACTGGTGGCTCAACAAAACCATGGGGTACCTTTTGTTCAAAGAGTCATAGGAACTAAAAGACCTTCTGGATAACAAGAAATGAAATCCTGCCAGGAAGGCAGGAATGGCAAGAGAAATCAGCATTTAATGAGCACTTTTCATCTGGCAGCTCATACAATTATTATAAATCAAACCCTTGTTCTTTTTAACATCAGAACTTCCTTATTCCTTTTAAGTCATCCTTGCTCCTCCTCTATGGAAAAAAATCACTAGAGAAGCAGTCACAGAGTGTTTGGGATTGTTGTTATTTCCAAGTGGGGGAAGGATGGTTAATATGTCAATCTTACAGAAAGCAGATGTTTAACTGTATGCAAAACTGTACCCCTAACAAATAGGGGAGGTTCCTGGATCTCTGTGGGCCACCTAAGGTCTTCTCTTCAGCATCAGGCTGACCAAACTAACTTGGCTACACCCAGAGCCCTTGGGCTGTTTTACTTTTACCTAGGACCCCCCACACCCCACCTGTTCCCTTCATGGTTTTCCTAAGTAATGCCTCTGAGTCACTGGGGTATATTAACATCAAACAAAGGCTACAGTTTACCCCTCCTCCTGCCCTTTGCCACCCCTAGTCTCAGCTGTTAGGAAATAAATCCTCTATCACTGAAACTTCAGCAACTGCTTTCCAGCTGCTCCCTCAGCAGGATGTACCCCAAGGTCATAGACAGAATTCATTTACCAAGGGGCATAGGATGTGAAAAGGTAAAAGGGTCAGGCATTCAGGGAACATACCACACACACATACGCACACACACACACACGCGCGCACGCGCGATAGATTTGGAACTGAAAGTGACCTAAACTTTCTTACTTATTGAATGAAGGGCTGAAGGTCATATTCCTCAACAGATGTACAGTTTGCTCCAAGAACACCTGGCATTCGATCACAGACAAGCGGAAGTGACTGCTAGGGAGGGGTAGGGGTGCATCTTTAATTTCAGGTGAGCCCTGGCCTTAGCTAGTGCATGGATGGTTGACAAAGTCTTTTTAAGACTTATAGTCCAACAATGACAATTAGGAGACTGAGGACCACTGGGTCACCCCTTTCCCCCAGCTCCACAGTGAACAAACAGCACAATCATGCCTGTCTGTGACTGAGAAAATGAAGGAGACAAAAGGCAAGACCGTTGTCTGGGAAACAGGGACTGATGGTGGATCTAGCCTCACCCTCCTCACTTTCAATTTTCTTTCAAGTGCTCCAGGAGAGTCATGGAAGCAAAGTTCCCCAAGGCAGCAGCTGCCTCTTGGTTAACAAAGCCCAGCAGAGGGAAGATGGACTGTCACTGCTGTGGTGGAGCCTTCTTTTTACTGGGAGGCCCCAGAGAGATGTCTAACCTCAGGGAAGTCACAATATTTCCAGCATGTGGGGCCCAGTTTAGGCTGCTGCAAAGTTAGACAACTCTCTAGCCCTTCAGCTGGCAGGAGGCTGAGAATGACTGGAAGGCAGCTCAGATAAGGGATTTCCATCCCTGCACATGGGCCTTCTGGTGCTGGTGAATTTTAAAAATAAAAAAATAAAAAAGATTTTATTTTATTTGGTAAATGAAAGCCAGAAATCTGAGACTTTTTCTCACGAAGTCCATTTAAAATAAAACCATTAATTGATGCTTTGAGGACTAAAGCTGCATTGTCTAGACCAGCTAAACTTCCCTAATCAAAACACACTAAAAGCTAAAACGGAGGACTCTCAAGTTGATCGCTCACTGTAGGATCATGGGTAGATTTACCTTTTCCTTAAAAGGAGCAAGCTGGACAATGTTTGCTCTCTATCTTCCAGCCAGCTTATCCCAACGGCATCCCAGGGGGAATTCACTCTCCAAAGCTGCCAATCTAAAGCACAAAGAGGCAGCAGAGGATCTGTGATCAAGAAGAGGGTCATGGATGTGCATCTGACATAAGGTGAAGCCCACCCTGTTTCCAAGACAAATGTCAGGAAACATCTCTCCTTGCGAGCTGGCATGAAAGAGAATAGATGAGCTTAGTGATGGGGGTAGGGCCAAAGCAAGAGATTTTTGCTATTTACCATGGCCAAATCAGACAGGAGACTGAGGAAGGAGAGAGGTTCCCTGAAGCCCATTCCTGCCAGTACAGGAGGCATAGAACACTTTCCTGGACACCTCAGGTTCGTAAGGAGATGCTCTGGTAGGAAAAGCATTTTCTGCTACAGCAGGAGCTGTGTCCAATGAAGAGGAAAGAGATCCTGTCCTTCCAAACATGTGAGCTTTCCAGTCCCCAGGGCCAAGCAGCTCTGTTTGCACTCTCCTGCATGCTCTGCCTACCCACAGAGTCTCTGGGGCCCTGCCTGGAAAACACTGATGCAAAAATTTTTTTGCTATTAGGCAGAAGGAGAAAACAGATACTGGAATCAAATTCATAGCCTTTCTTTCCATGGGTAAATAAGCTGGATGACAAACTCTAATACTTGAGAATAACTTCTATCCCCGCTGCTAGATCCATGCCCTCTTCCGCCCAACCACTTGCTCCAAACTCAGTGAGCCAAGGAGCAATGTTCTAGAAGGAGCTTGGAGCCTGTGTCCTACACACATGGATCAGGGGAAAGAACTGAGGATGTTTAGCCTGAAGAGAAGACTGGTAGGGAGAGAGTGTCCCAATTGCTGTCTTCAAGGATGTGAAGAGTTGCCATATGGAAGGGATTAAACTCATTCTACTCAGCCCCAGTGGAGCAATTGGTACATGGAGTCAGATTTCAGTTCAATATATAGAAAAACATCAGAAGTCCACAACAGTGAAATGAGCTGCCTGGAAGAGGGCTGAGCTCCCCCTCCCTGGAAGTCTTCAAGCAGAAGCTGGATGACTCCTAGGGGGCTGGCAGGACAGTGTAGTGGAAAGAATACAATTGGAACAAGAAGACTCAGGCTTCAATCTGATCTCTGTTCCAGTGTGCAGCTCCTCATTGCCTACATGATCCAGCACAAGTCACTCCTTTCTCTCAGTCTCAGTGTCCCCAGGTGTTGGACTAAAGGGCTTCCAAGATCCTTCTGAGCTCTGTATCATGATTTAAAATGATCTCCTTACTTAGATGAAGAAAATGAGGAAAGGGAGGAATAGCAAATACTTATTTCCTTTGTTCACAGGCTCTTGGGTTCATATATGAGCTAAAAAAGACCTCATCTGACAGAGAAAGAAATGAGCTGCAGAGAGGTGAGGTGGTTTTATTAGTGCAGTAAGTGGCAGAGTGTGGACTTGAATCCGGGCCTCAAGACCCAAAATCTAGTCCACTTCTTCTGGAGAGCTACACTGCCTTACCACCACTATATCACCCCTCAGCAGGCCATGCCTACTCCCCTGGAGACAGTCACTAGTTCTAAAAGGTAAAAAGGGTTAAAGAACATGGGAAGAATGGCAAAGCTGAGAACTCCAGGGGAGAGGGTCTTCAAACAAGATAATACTCTGGGATTGGACCAAAGCCACTGGTTTTAATAGTGACACACTCTGAATGTGTGTAACCCTTTTAAAACTGAAGCCAGACCAAGAAAGGGAAAGGACAGAAGAGGCTGGGTCAACAGATGAGTTCCAGGAGAGATGACTTCCAAAAAGATTATGAGGCCGAATTCATCAAGGGAGTACTCAAACCTCTGGAGGCAAATACACAGGTGACAGGGGATGAGCTATGCTGTGGGAAATCTATTCTCCCAAACAGGCAGTCCGGCTGAGTTGCAGATCTGGGGCTTCCCATCCTATGCTGTTCCATAGCTAACCAAAATGCTGAGTCAGAAATTAAGCATTCCATAATTCTGGTTCAACCAAAGATTCTCTGGCAAAGTTTTTCCCTGTTCTGTGCCTCAGTTCTCTCTCCTCTCCTATGCCTCACATGCTGGGAAGGGCCCTGTGCTAGAAGAACACAAACTCAGGGAGCTCTACCAGGCTGAACCTCTGGGGTGTAAATCTGACAAGTTCTTTTTGTTTGTCACACCCAGACCAGACCAGTTAAGTGTGTCTCCATGCTTTACAAGGAGGTGGGTCATAAAAAGAAACCCTGCTTTGGGGCATGGCAGCTCACTGAACCAACTTCTAAGACCAGGAGTCATCAGACCTGGCTTCCACCCCAGGTTGGGCTATCTGCAGTCTGGAAGACTTTGGGCAGGACATTTAAGCTCTCCAGGCCTTCATTTTCCTTAGGGGAAGATCTGATCAGGAATCTTCCAATCTCATTCAACTCTAGGGGCTTCCTCCGACTTCTAGGATCAGACAGAAACTTTTCTGTTTAACTTTCAAATTCTCCCCCGTACTCCTTTCCTACTGCCATACATAATCCTGGCTGGTCACTGCAGTTTCAACGGATATTGCTTCCTCTCCAGCAGTCAGGGATTCAGCTGATCTAGCCTCAGCTCTGTTCCTCCCTCACAGCATGCCATCTTCTCTCACCTCTGCCTTTGTACTAGCTAAAATGCTAGAAATTCACTCCCTCCACAGGTCCACCTCACAGAGACCCTCTCTTCCTTTAAGATGTAACCCAAGCATCATCTTCTGAATGAAGTCTGTCTTATATCTCTTTCTCCCCCCCCCCCCCCCCCCCCCCCGCCAAGTGCTGGTGCCTGACTTCTAAATTATCAGGTGTTTAACTCCTTTGTATACATATATGTGTATTGACTTGTTTTATATTCACATTGTATATATGTGTTATATGTGCTTACTGTCTCCCCTATTAAAATGTAGGTTCCATAAGATTTGGGATTCCTTTCCCTAGTACCTAGAGCACACAGTAGGTGCTTAATGCCTGCATCGATTTCCTTATCTATGAAAGCCTTTAAACTTTGTTGGTGTCATGTACCCTTTCAGCAGTTTGGTGAAGTCTATGGACCCCTTTCTCAGAATATTGTTTTGAAACACATAAAATAAAAAGATTACAAAGGGCACCAATTATATTGAAATGTAGTTATCAAAGTATTAAAAAAAAAGTTCCTTGACTTCTGGTTAGAGTCTAGATTAGTGGGTTATGTTCAATTTGTGACAATGAAAATACATCCTGCATATCAGATATTTACAAGACGATTCATAACAGTAGCAAAATTATAGTTATGAAGTAGCAACGAAAATAATTTTATGGTTGGGGGTCACTACAACATGAGAAACTGTGTTCAAGGGTCACGGCATTAGGAAGGTTGAGAACATTTGGTCCAGATGATTTTTAAAGTTTGTCTAATGAATTCATTCAAGCCTGTACTTCATTCTGACAAACATTTATTAAGCACCTTGAATGAAGAAGGCATGGTTCTGGATGTTGGGCATACAAAGACATTTCATTCTACTAATTCAAAGGTAAAGAAATGCAAGGTGATCGATCTTGAGGAAGCAGTGGGGAGAGTCAGAGCTAACGATAGAGGATGGCAGCATGGGAGCTGGGCCATGCAGTGAGTTAATCAGCATTCATGGAGCACTGCTGTGTGCCAGGCACTGGGTGAGGCTCTGGGGATACTAAGAAAGGCAAAAGGCAGTCCCTGCCCTAAGGGAGCTCATGTTCTAATGGGGGAGTCAATATGCAAACAGCTCTATATTCTCTAGACAGAGAATAGCAAAGAAATAATGAACAGAAGAAAGGCACTAGAATTAAGAGGGGCTGGGAAAGGCTTCCTATAAGAAGGTGGCATTTCTGCTGAGACATGAAGGTTAGGAGAGGAAGCAGGTAGAAATGAAGAGGGAGGGCATTTCAGGCAAGGGGAGCAGCTAATTGAAAACCCCTGGAGCTGCAAGGGAGCCTTGAAGGAAGCTAGGACTCTTAAGAGGTGGAGAAGAGGAAGGACAACTTTCCAGGGATACAGGCCAACACCCAAAAACATGAGGTGGAATGCTAAATCCTGGAAATAACAAATAAGTCAACCTGTTTAGAACATAATGAAGACGGGTAAAATGAAATGTTGAGAAAGACAGCCTGGAGTCAGCTGATGAAAGGCTTCAGATGCCAAGCTGGGCAGCTTTTAATTTATGCTGGTAGGTAGCAAGTAAAGATTTTTGAAGAGGGGAATAGCATGCTGATGCCCAAGTTTTAGAAAGACAGCAATCTTAGAGGCTGTGTGGAGGATGGTTTGGAGAGAAGAGAAATGAGAAGTGAAGAAACAACGTAGGAAGCTGTTGCTATAACTTGCAAGAAAGAGAAGTTGAAGGTTTGAACTAGTGTTCTGGCCATTCAAATGAAGAAGAAAAAAGATGAGAGATAGTGTGCAAGTAGAACTGACAAGACCTGGCAAATGATTTGATTTGGGAGATGGTGTCATGGATGGTTCGTTCATAAACTGTGAGTCTTGATGACCAGAAAGATGCTGGTGGCTGAAACAGATACAGGGAACTCTGGAGGAAGGCCAGGGATTTTGTTGTTATGGTTTGAGAAACAAAGTGAAGACATGCTGAATTTGAGATGCTAATGGAAAATCCAAGTAGAAAAAAGAAACTCATGATATTAGGGTTACTATATGCATCTTGAAGCCATCTGCAAAAAGATGGTAACTGAAATCACTAGGGCTGATTAGATCACTGAGAGACAGACCAGAAAGATGTTCTAGGAGAAGAACTTAGGAAACATTGAAGGTCAGTAGGAGAATATGGATGGGGATCCAACTAAGAAAGCTAAGAAACAGTTGAAAAAGTAGGATGGGATTAAGTGAAGATCAATGTTGACATAGGAGCAGTGTTACCCATGAAATGTCCTATTCTAGTCTACTTCTCCCTATCATTTCGACTGACTTCATATTAAAGAGGGCAAGTGGTAAAATTCAGCATCTTCCTGACAGAAGTTTCTCTTGCTCCTAAAACAATCCTTTTCTGATTATGTTTTGAAATTAAAACTCCTTCCCTCATGACCACTAAAGAGGAAATGGGAGATGTTAAGACAAATCCAAGTACTTGGTAACATTAAATCTGTACGCCTTATTTTCTTCTCTATCATAAACTCCTTTCCCTATCATGATCCATATCCAAAATATGTATAAAAATTTAACATTTCTATCCCACAGGAAAACAGCACTAGACTTGGGAATCCCATGCTATGAATTAGCTGTGTGGCCTTGAATAAGCCACACAGCTCCTCCTCTCGGCCTGGGCTCTGACCTGTCAACTATGGGGGCTGGTGGGATGATCACTAGGGATTCTTCTGACTTGGATGGTCCTTGTTTGGGCTCTTCCAACTCAAGATATTTCACATTCCCAGAAGCTCAAGGTCTGGAAGGGACAGGCCCCTTTAAAGGTATCCTCCCTAAAACACCCCTGACAAGCAGTAGGGCTATTTTGCTTCCATTTTAAACTCTTCTTCAACTCAGAATCTACTACCTCCAGGGCCAGACCATGCCCCTCTGGGCCTGCTCTCCTTGTTAGAAATTTTTTTGTTACGTTGAGCTAAAAGCTATCTCTGCAATATATACCCATTGCTCCATGTTCTGCACTCCCTTCCAGCTGTAACACTGTATGAATTATGACCTGGGTTCAAGTCCCAAATCCATCACTCACCAGCTGTATGAACTTGGGCAAGTCACTTGGTGGCCCTACTCCCAACCCTGAGCCTGTTTCCACATCAGTAAAATTGGGCTACTATGTTAGCTCCTTTACAAGGCTGATGTAAGGATGAAGTGAGATACAGATAATATATTTTGTAAAGTACTTTTTAAACATCAAGTGCCATATAGATGTCAGCTATCATTGTTCCATTTGACATTTTCTGGTTAGAAATTTAAAATACCCAGTAGAAAGTCCCATATATAAAATAAAAAATGGGAGGGAGAATGAAGGGTAAGAGAGGGAATGACATATACAAATCATCTGAAGGTACTGTAAAGAGAAAGAGAAATCGAAAGCTGACTGAGGAACGTCTCCATGTTCATGGTCAATTACCGAGCAGAGGAGCCTGGGAGAAAGCTCAAATTTGCAGGAACACTCACTTGTGCTGCCGTATCTGCTGTATTGAAAATCTCTTGGATGGTTCATATTCAAGCATGCCTGGAAATGGGGGAAAAAACCATTAAGTTGTAAGTCTGAGGTGAAGAAAAAAGAATCCCAAATATGTTATCCTAGTTTCTTCCCTTCTCAACCCCCAAAGTGCTGCTCCTTCTGTGCTGATGAGGCATCCCAGCAATTAGAAAAAGCAGCATTCTTAGTGAAAGGGCCCTGGGCAAGGAGCCAGGAGAACTGGGCTCTGGTTCAGTCAAGGATACCCTATGTGATCCTGAGAACAACCCCTTAAAGGCCCAGTGCTATCATCTATCAAGGAGCTTCATTAGCAATTTCACAGGGTTCTTATGAGGATCAAATGATATAATTTACTCAAAATGCTCAAAAACGATGACATGCTCTATAATTCTAAGCTACTCTCATGGTTCCATTCTCATACTTTACTGTTGCCTAGCGAGTTCTTGAAGGCTATGCCAGGGGAGCACAAGTACTGGCAGCTCCTACAAACTGGAAAAGTCCAAGGTACAAATCCAAAGACAAACTCTGCCTTTTGGAAGATGACAGATGACTGTGCTTGGCATTCTATATGTCACCTTGAACACCTCTGCCTCTTGCCCCATCAAGGTTCAGGGCAAATGCTACTATCTATCCCTTCTCAAGAAGCCCTTCTGATTCTCCTGGTTTGCAGTCCTCTCCCTAATCACAGTGTATTTTATTCATAATCTCTCCTGTAATCCTCTGGGAACATCCTGTCTCCCGCAAATAGATTTAGAGATAGAAAGGGACTCAGAGTTTACTGAGTTCATTTTATGGAAGAGAAACCTGAAGCCCAGAGGGGATAGAAGATATCCACAAGGTCAAATAGGGCGCTGTGTGTGTGAGAGAGAGACAGAGACAGAGAGAGAGGGAGGGAGAGAGAGAAAGGAGAGAGAGAGAGAGAGGAAGAAAGGGAGGGAGGAAGAGAGAGAGAGAGAAAGGAGAGAGGGGGGAGAGGGAGGGAAGGAGGGAGGGAGAGAGAAAGAAAGAGGGAGGGAGGGAGGGAAAGAGAGAAAGAGAGAAAGAGAGAGAGAGAGAGAGAGAGAGAGAGAGAGAGAGAGAGAGAGAAAGAAAGAGAGAGAGAGCATCAGAGTTTGAGGACCTATGGCTCCTCCAATCCCAAAACTTAGGCTTTAATGCTTCCTCCCAGATAGATAGTCCTGCTTTCCATGAACAGATTATAAGCTTCTTGAAGGTAAGGACTTTGATATTTACCTTTTAATTTTTAAAAATCTATTGCTAGATTCCATGCTAGGGGCTACTACAATGTCTGGCCCACAGAAGGTGCTTAATAAATGCTTTATTAATTCACGGATTGGTTTGTTCAGAAAGGCTCATGACAGGAAGGTTGGCCATAGTGACTCAGGAATTGTCTACTAAGATGTGAAAGGGTGGAGGGAAGATTCAAAGTGGATGAGCTCATAGATCTTTTGAAGCTTACATTAGCATTATCATCATAATGCAATTTCATGTCTCAAACATTTCCATCTTTCTGCCTCTCAAGCTCACAGGTAAGATGCATCACTATAGCTGAAGTTTGCAGAAGCTCAGCTCTGTGGGCCCTCTTGCCACCTGCTGGACATCTTATGTAACATGTGAATTAAACTCAATTCAGTTCAACAAACATTTAACTTATGTTTACTACGTGCAAGGCTCTACTGTAAAGAACCCAAGTAACACTAAACACATGTTCTTCTCAACCCTCATGGAGTTTATTTAATAATCAAGGTACCCCATACAGCTGGCTTTGTCAAGCAGGAATCTGCCCCCAGAAAGCTGGCACTGGAAGACAAGCGGATCCAAAATAACTTCCTTTAAATTATGGTGGGGAAGGGGGAAATAGGTTTCCTCCACCCTATTCTATGGCTCTTATGACAATAACAAGCCTGAATTAAGTTACATAAACTAAAGTTTCTTCAACTTCATCTTCTCCCTTTACAAAAGACACACAATCAGTTGTAGACCAACAGTAAGCAGGCAGGGTTCACCCTTAGTGTTCTATTAACTTTCATCTTGACCTGTCCTCCTGAAAGGTCAGGTGATAAAGTAAAATGCCAACCTAGTATTGTAAGATTTCTCCCCCAAGGTCCCTCAATACATCTGATTGGCCAGATACATGTCAGATAATGACCCAGGGAAAAGCATGGCACAGAGATATAATAATGATCTGGTAAGAGAGGTAAGCATCTTTCTTTCTTGACTACACTTCAGAGCAAACCAAAACAATCGTTTATCAGAGAATCAATTTGACATATGGTTATTTTCAAGAAGGGAGAAATTTCCCAGGCAAACTGAGTCAAGTCTGACTTAAAATCACAAATGTAGCCGCTACTACTAGACGGTTTTGAATCTGGATTCCTAAAGGGGTCTTTCAGGAAAGGATACTTTTGCTAGGCTAGGATTCTAAGCTAAAAACAAAACCCTTGGGGCAGCTAGGTGGCTCAGTGAATAGAGCACTGGTCCTGGAATCAGGAGGATCTGAGTTAGAATCCAGCCTCAGACACTTAACACTTACTAGCCATGTGACCTTGGACAAATCACTTAACCTCAACTCCCTTGCTCTCCCCGCTCCAAAAAGTAAAAAATAAAACAAAACAAAAGCTAAACCCTTTCCCCCAAATTTGCTAATAGTAACTACACACACAAACTACACTGCATCCACAGATAAGAGTTCTCCAAGATGTTGAGTAGATGCAATCTGGAGAATTTGCAGAAAGATTACAGATGAGAATTGTACAGTATGAGACTGAATGTACGTATAGTGAACTGCACCAGTAGAGTGGGTACCCATGAGATAAGATGACAGATCGCTACATCTATAAAAAGTACCATTTATACAGAGTGTCTCAAAAGTCTTCATTTTAGTACACTAAAACTTTTGGGATACCCTACATAGTGATTTAAGGTTTATAAATGTTTTCCAAATAACAATTCTGTGAGGAAGGGAACACAAGCATTTTATCTCCATGTTACCAATGAGGTATGGTATGAGGCTAGGTATGAGGGAGGTTAAGAGACTTACGGCTCCACTGTGATAAAGGAACCTAGAATCTGGAATCAGAGGTCTGGGTCCCACTACTGGCTCTGCCACTTACTGCCAGTATGACTCTGGGTATGAGACTTAGGCTCTCTCTTAGTTCCTCCCCTGCTTGGACTAGATTAAAAGATATTTACTCTGGGGTCTCTAGAGAGAATGTGGGGAGAGAATAAGTTTTGACTATTTTCCTAAGTATACTTAATATAATTGGCTTTCTTTGTAATCCTATGTACAGCCAGTTCTCATTTAATATAAGTGGCCCCTTTCTCAGACCTCCCCCTACCCTCAAGGGGTTTCATGTGGCCCTCTGTGGCTTCAATGCCTGGAATGAGGATCCTAGCACCAGGCTACACTTGTACCTCAGCTACCTGCCCTCAAATATGCATAACACAAATTTCCATGAAGCTAGAGCTGCCTGTATTTTATCTGATCAATTTAACAACATGATTCTGAACCAGAATCCATAAAGGGTCCATGCTGCCATCCCTGATGGTCTAGAGCAGTGGTTCTCAACCTTCCTAATGCCAAGACCTTTAATACAGTTCCTCATGTTGTAGTGACCCCCCAACCATAAATTTATTTTTGTTGCTACTTCGTAACTGTAAATTTGTTACTGTTATGAATCGTCATGTAAATCTGTCTGATATGCAGGATGTATTTTCATTGTTACACACTGAACATGACCCACAGGTTGAGAATTCCAAGGCTGTTTGTACTGTGGGGAGTCATTAAAGAGGGTAGTCTGGAAACCCTGAGCCCAGTGTCTGCCTTAGACAGTGACTGGCTCTGTGTCTCTAGGTGAGTGACTTGTCCTCTCTCAGCCTCAGTAAAATGAGAACAAGGATAACATCTATCACAGAGGGTTTTTGTGAGGATCAAGTAATATGTGTAAAGTGCTTTGCACACCTTAAAGCAATATGTAAGCTGTTATTATTATTACTCTAGATTTGGGAGTTGGGAAGATCCAGGATGAATCTTGTTTGAGACACCCTGTGACCCTAAGCAAACCATCTAACATATGTCTGCCTTAATTCACTCTTCTGTTAAGTTGGGGGGTGGGGAGTGAATCTGATGGCCTCTAGGGTCTTTGCCAGGTCTAAATTTAAGATTCTTTGTATAACAGTATTCAAAGATCCAGATGTGTCTTCCTCAAGTTGGTATAAAATTCAAGGATCTGCTGAGATAATCCTTTATTGATTAATCAAAATTTAGTGGAAAGAATGAATCAACAAGTATTGATTAAGCATCTGCTTTGGGTCAGATACTCTGCCAGATGCTGGGTATACAAAGGCAAAAGTAACCCCTGCCCTAATGAAGCTCACAGTCTACTGGGGAGACAACACGTACAGACAAGACAGACAGACAACAAAGTAATTTGTAGCAGAAAGTATTTTACAATAGGTGGTGGAAAGGGGAAGACCACAGAAGGCTCCATGGAGAAAAGGGGTTGGCAGACCATGGTCCATGGGCCCAACCTAGCCATTCTTAGCTCTTGGCTATTCAACAACAGTGGGCAGGCTGGATTTGTAGGCCACAGTTGGACCCCTGATGGAAAAGGTGATATTTGACCTGAACACTCTATCTGATGTCTGGACCCCTGGTTTTGAGTCCTAGTTCTTCCATTAAATAGTTAAAATATAATTTTGTGTAAATCTTCAGGCCTGAGTTTTCTGTCAGTAAAGGGTAATACTGACCCCTCAGGGTCATATGTCTCACTACTACATAACAGTCAGCTATCAAGTCTTCCACCCAGGCCATAGCTGCCATGAACCTACTACATACACCCTAGACCTCAAGAAACCCTATCCTGCCTCTGGTCCCCTGGAAGCTAATCTACTCATCTCTAGAGTATCTGTCATAAGCATCCAACTCATTTATTCTTAATTGAGTTGAGTGCAATCTAAGTCACCCTACTGTATTTGCTAGCTGGTTCCAGACCCCAGACCATGTTTTGCTTCAACATGTCATCCAGCTGCCCACTGAGGCCATCTTGCCATCTGGTCTGCTATGAGTATGTTCATCCCTCTCCCTGCTTTCCACTTCTGCAAGTAGAAACAACTGACTATCCTATACACCAAATCACCAACTGACTCCCTAGACCAATAATCTCTTATATGTTGTCTTCTCTTCATAATATTTTTATCCTCAGGTCTTAGTACACATTTTAATAAATGTTTGCTGACTAATGTTTTAATTTATTCATTCACTGTAAGAAACACATTTTGTAAACCTTAAAAGTTTCTAGGGGCGCCTGGATGGTGCCGGGCCTGAAGCCTTCCTGAACTCAAATCTGGCCTTGGATATTTACTAGCTATGTGACCCTGGGCAAGTCACTTAACCCCATTTGCCTTAGTTCCTCATCTGTAAAACGAGCCAGAGAAGGAAATAACAAACCACTCCAGTATCTTTGCCAAGAAAACCCCAAATGGGGTCAGGAAGAGTTAGACATAATTGAAAAAAAACCCAAAAAACCTTAAAGCTGTTACAGAAATCCATTATTTTCATTATTATTAAAGCATACTGTATTCCAAATAAAGCCAAAGTACAAATAAAGCCATAAACTAGTTAAAGGACAGGGTCTATCTTTCTTCATGTCCTGCACTCTCTGGTTGTGTGTGTACTACAAAATTCTGTCCTGGGCTCATTTCTTTTTTTCTTTCTACACATTTTGAGCTCCCATGTTTCATTATCATCTCTATGTAAGTACTCCCAGAGATGTACAGAGCCAGTCCTAGTCTCTTTCCTGAACCCCAGGCCCACAAGACCTACCACCTCTTGGATACTTTGAACTAGATGCACTCTATGGTAACCCAGCCTGAACAGGTCAAAAGCAGAACTCCTTATCTCCTTCTCCTCCCCAGACTACCCCTTTCTGAGCTTCTCCATTTCTAATAAGGGCACCAGCATCCTTCTTATCACCCAGGTTCACAACTCTGGAGCAATGTTCCAAAACCCTTCACTTATCCTCACACAGATGTACTAAGTTGCCAAGTTTTGTTGATTCTCCCTGCACAACATTTCTCACATCCCACTCACACAGCTCTCCTCAGTGTTCACTCAGACAACAATCACCACCTAAATCAGTCTCCCTGCAATCCATCTATCCTCCACAGAAATATTTCTAAAGCATACATCTGATTGTACCATTTCTCTGCTCACAAAACTCCAGCGCCTCTCTTCTCCCTTTGGAATAAAACACAAACTCCTTTGTTCAGCTCTTAAAGTGCTTCCTAACAGGGGAAGAAAATAAGTATTTATTAAACTCCCACTATATGCCAGGCACTGTGCTAAATGTTTTCCAAAATATTATCTCACTGAATCCTCACAACAACTAGATGCTACCGTTACCCCCATTTTCAGAGGTTGAGTTACTTGCCAAGAGTCTTATAGGTAAATGTCTGAGACTAGATTTGAGCTCAGGTCATCCTGAATTAGGCACAGCATGCTGTGCACTACAGCACCCCCTACTGGCTCCTAAGAAGACCGCTTTAGACTAAGCCATTACTGTCCATCTACAATACCACATATTCTCATCTGGACACCTTTGCACAGGCTCCACTCTCCCCTCACCTCTAGATCTTAGAATCCAGCCCTACATTTTGCACGAGGCCTTTCTTGAAACCCTCAGGAAGCTTCAGGGTCTCCCTCTGAACCAATTACCATGTATTTACTTTATAGATATTTTCTACTTACATGCCATTTCCCACCAAAAGAATCTAAGCTGCTTGAAGGCAGGGACAGTTTGCTTTGGACTTTGTATTCCCAGAACCTAGCACGGTACCTGGTACATTACAGATGCTTAAGAAATGCTGATTTACTGACTGTATAGGCAGGTAACTAGGGGAGAAAACTGACATTTTTAGAAAACACTTATTTGTTATCCCTCCCCTCTTCCCTGCTCCTCTTCCCCCCCAAAAAAAAGCAAACTGGCTGCTCTAAGGCACCCCAGGAAGCAGAACAGGAGGATATTCTGCATAGCTTCGGGGCAGAATTTGGCCATTGTCTAGACCAGACTTCTAAGTATTTAGAGGAGGAACACAAAGGAGGAAGGCAGTCCTCCATCAGCCAGATGGAAGGACTCATTTGCTATCACTGCTGCCTCCTGCAAGGACTGACAAAACCAACAGCAAAATAGGGCCAGAGGTAAGTCAAAGGCCTTCAGAAACCAAGGAGAAAAAAAACCTGCCTTATTCTTTAAGCTTCTCCAGCTCATTTTACAGATGAGGAACTAGGGCAGATGGGGTTAAGTGACCTGCCCAGGGTCACACAGCTAATAAGTGTCCAAGGCCATATTTGAACTCAGGAAGGCTTCAGGCCCAGCACTCAATCCACTGCACCATCCAGGAGTCCCTAGAAACTTTTAAGGTTTACAAAGTGCATTTCTTGCAACAAATGAATGAATAAACAAAAACATTTATTAGTCAGCAAAAGTAAGTGACTGAAAGAATGAGTTGGTTCTTTAACAGACTTACTAGCTGTAAGCTTGTAAGTTTTTTAACAGACCACAAGGACATAGAAATGTCTGTAGGGCAGGACAACCCTTGGCCCATCTGGCCTGCCTCACCTACCCAGAGATGGCCAGAGAAACAGTATGGCAGAAACTAGAGAGATAATACCCCTCATTCTAAGGGTGGGGAAAATGAACCCTAGGGAAGTGAACGGATTTAAATGTACCAAAGGACACTCCAAAGGACACAAAGTCAAGCATATCAACTTGGAAAGGAATATGTTGTTGAATCTATTACAAATACTTTTTGTTTTAAAGTGAGCTCTACATAAAGAACACAACAAATCTTTTTTCTCATCTGCTTTATATCTGGAAATGTTTATTTTGGGTATGTTTGTGAACTTTAGGATTTTAGCAAATTAAATTTAAAAAGAAGAGAGATCACTTGCACCCAGTCCCAGAGATCACCACAGTAGGATGGGCCTGAAGCAAGACCACCCTCAGGTGCTTTCTGGGCTCTTCCCAGACCCGGCCCTCTCTCCAGGACTCCATAGCAAAGGGAATACCCATAACTCCCCCTCCCCCATTTGTCTGACCACCTGAGAGGGAGGGTGTGCTTAGAAATCAGCTGAGCCTACAAAGCAACTATTGAAGACAACACTGAGAGGTAAGGCCAAGGAGCTGGGTAAGGAGAAGGAAGCAGTTCTGAATTTTATGAGATCAAGATTAATAGCACCAGCTATGTATAGCTCTGGTGCACAGAGGGGAGGCATTGTTCTCAGACAATGTAAAACAATTCTGAAAGCAAAACAAGGAGATACAGTCTCCAAAGTTGAAGTTTTTTAGTGGCACTGAGAATTAAATGGGAAAGTTACAGGGACCAATTGAGTACAATATTTTAACAGCCTGGCAAGAGTTTAAACAACTCCATGAAATTCAAATACCATGTGGAAGTGAGCTCACTGCCAGGGAGCAGAGACAGAGTTGAGAAGGAAAGGAGTCTGGTGGCAAGTGCCCCAAAGAAACAGTGGGAAACCCGAGTCTGGAGGCTGACTCTGCTATCTGCTGTGTAATAGCTGTGAGCAAGTATCTGTTCTCTGAGATTCAGGAACCTCATCTATTAGATGGGAGAGAATACTTGTGTCAGACTTGGGAGAACTGCTCGAAGAAAATACTCTGTGCTCTTTAAAGCCCTAGAGAACCTTGAGTCACTGGGCATTGTCCAGGAGCTAGGAAATCAGACAGAAATAAAATCGCCCCTGCCCTGACGGGGCTTACCTTCTATGGGGTGGGAGAGACCAGACAAACAAAATACAGACATATAAGTAAATATTAAATAAAGTATTGGCGACATGCTTAAACAATGCTTTCTGAATGAATTATAATGACCTGCCCAGGTTATATAACTAGATGACAGCAAAGCCAATACTGCAGCCAGCTTTTGATTCTAGATCTAGGATTCCTCCTGCTCTACTTGACTGGGTCTCTGTGTAAGGATCTATGGTTTCTTCAGGGTGGTCATTCTTTCCAGTGACGTAGCTCATCACTCCTACAACTCAGCAGACACTCTAAGAGTTGTTATGGCTCAAAAATTCATTGCCCTGTTATCACTTTGTGATGAGCCTCTCTGAACATGTCTGCTCGGTCCTTGGACAACAGAGTCCATCACTGGACCCATATTCAAAGTCTTTCCAACTTCAGAGGACCAGGAACCACTTGAGCTCCACTGTCATGGCCTTTGAAAACCAAGGGTCCCTGACCTTTACCATAACAATATATCAGACTAAGTCTTTTGCATTTAGGGTAGTATTCCTTTATACCCTGAGGAATTCTGGAGGAGCTATGGGAATGGACTAAAGGAGGTAAAGTGTTTTTTAGTGTAAAGATGACTATTTTAGAGTTCTGCCCTAATAGAAGACAAATTTCCCTCCTAAGCCTAAGGTGCTTCTAAAGGAATTTGACTCAATTGTGAGTTTCTGAAGGAAAAATCCACTAATATTGGGCAAGCTCCCCAAGTTAGATAACAGAAATGTTGACAAATGCAGTTCTCTGCTCCATCTCGATACTATACCCTTTTATTAGGTTCCATGAACAATTCCAAGCTTTATCTAACTTCACCAGGCCATCTCTTCTGAGGTTCCTGCTGTTACCACCTCTTTAGGAAGGGTGAAGGGGGAAGTGCTTTTCCTCTTCCCTCTCAACAGGGGTAAGATCAATTACTAACCCACTTAGCCCCTTTCACCACAGAACATTTTACCTTTTCCTATAAATACACACCTACAGCTCACCTCCTCAAGAGAATGAGGGCAGTAGAGCTTTACAAAAAAGGGAGGAGGGGTAGGGAAGAGACAATCCTTAAAATAATGAAAAATCTAGAATGGGACTAAAGAAAATTAAAGGGAAATGTGAATGGAGGACAGGGAGAGAGGTATAGAGTACAAAGAAAGAAATCAGTAACAAAATGTTTTAAAAAGCATCACTGAAAAATTTCCCCAGAAATTGGGCTGGGGCCCCATTGCGCACAGCACTGCTAGAAGAGAGGTGCCAAACTTCCTTTGTTGTGCCAGGGAACTTTGAGCAAAGGACCTAGTAAGGAGAACCATAAGATGCACACAGCTAGCAGGGAAGGGGCCCCTCCATATCTCAGGACTGGTTCTGGTGCAAAGCAGAAGGGACTTAGGAGGAAGGGGTACGACTATTAAGGGCTTGAGATGTACTGAGTTCAATTTCACTGACCAGTAGAGCTGTAGGCAAGAATATTGGAAACCTAATTTGCTGAATCAAGCTGATTCTTTAGCATGGAGGCCAGAAGCCAACTCTGTCTACTGAGGTGGGGGTAGAGCTCAATCTATTACCATGCAGAGAACATACTCAATTGTTTCTAAAGTTTCTTGGAAATAGGTCTTTAATTTTGGAGGGGCTGGCCAAGTGTTCTGGAGTAACATTAAAGTGGGAAAGGTCAAAAGAGGAAACAAGGGGTGGCTAGGTGGCGCAGCGAATAGAGCATCAGCTCTGGAGTCAGAAGGACCTGAGTTCAAATCTAGCCTCAGACACTTGACATACTTACTAACCGTGTGACTTTGGGCAAGTCACTTAATCCCAATTGACCTCAAAAAAGAAAAAAAGAAAGAAAGAAAAGAGGCAACAAGAACAAAGGAGAAAAAGAGAAAATCCTGCCATTTCCTCTGTGAGAAGCAGCAGCTAAACACTAAGTAATCTTTAGAATAAGAACTGCTAAGAAAACAGGTCAAAACAAGCAAAATTCCTAATTCTAAGTTTGGGGTCAAGGACAAACAATCCTTTGTGTGGACATAGCTCCATATGCTATACAGGCCCAGCACAAATTTCTAGGCTGACATGTTTTATTCTCTAATAGATGATTAGTTTACAGATAATAGCTGTTCCTGAGAGTGTTGAAATATCAGTTAAGGGTGACATCATTTGTCTTGTTGCTCTTAAGGATTTTTTTTGAAACTCACCTTACAGGGTGGGGAGATCTAACACAATTCAATTCGATTCTCCTCTCTGTTCCTGAGTATTAAACAATTCCGCACCATTTACTAGTTTTCCCATACAAATAGGCAAACAGGAAATGGGTCTTCTGCATCTATGGAAGCAATACTCCCCTTCTAGTCAGTCTGCCAAGTTCTTTCTATAAACTCAGATTCATCTCTGGCTCCTTTTCTCTTCCTCTGCCTCTATCCCTTCCTTGCCACGTATACTGCCACCACCCTAATTCAGTGTCTAACCCAATCAGCGAAACAGCCTAAGTGGTCTCCTAACATTCATCCCATCCTATATACTACTTTCATATTGATCCTCCTATATATAAACCTAATTCTATCAATCTATAACTCCAGGACCCTCAATAGTTCCCTACTGCCTATCAAATCACATCTCTCTATAACCTAGGTCCATATAAAGCTATATTCCTAGCTTTAGCTTCCACTGCTGCCCTTTACTTATTCTATACTGAAGCAAAACTGCATTCCACACCTTCTCCTGACCATGTCCTGGACTTTATTACACCCGCTCAAGCTGTTATTCAAGGCTTGGAATTTACTTTCCCCTAATCTGTAGTCAAGGGTCACATCAAATACCTCTTCTTCCAGGAAAACTTCCTGAACCCTTCAAGTCAGAAATGTTCTTTTCTTCATTTAATCTCAAAGAATTTTCTAGTCCCTTTATGCACTGACAATGTGTATCATATCTTAGGCCATCATATTTCTACTACTACACTGAAACCTTCTAGAGTGTATGAACTAAGTTTTCTTTAATTTTGTATCTCCTCAGTGCTAAGTACAAAAATTGACTAATTTTTGCTTTTCTTTTTTTTCATTGCATTTGTTTATACTTTAATTAACAAAAATTTACTGAGTGACTACAATGTGCAAGGCATTGTAGGAAACACAAAAGTGACAACCAGAGAGTTGTAGATATCTTCACACTGGATGGCATCATAGGCAAATATTTACTGAAACTATTAACACAGTACAAAGAATACATAAAAACAAATAACAACAGACAGGCATTATAAAAATGGACATTATTACTTAAGTTTCACAAAACAAATATAATTTAGCTTATAAAGAAGTGGTATTATTCTACCACCTCAGCATTATTTAGTTTAATTTTTGCTTTTCAATATCTATCAACTGACATATTTTCAAGAGAAAATAAACAATTTCCATCTTCAGGAAAATTGCTCCCACAAATTGTGCACACTCATCACTGATGCTACATGCACTATGAAACTGGCCATTATCTTAGAGGCTTCAATATTCTCTGCCAGCAATGTTTTGGTCGATAACCTAGCACAGAGCTATTTCTAGCATAGGCTCATGCAACTATTTATGAAATAGTTCTAGCTTGCCAAAGGAAAACCAGAAACTTTTGCCAAAGAACCTGAAAAGGTACTGAATTAACCACTTGGTGGCTAGGCATGCTGGGGATGAGAGAGGTCAGTGTATAAAAGCACAGCTAAACCATAGGAGGAAAAGTACCATCTGCCACAGGCCAAGTGTCCCTAGAATATCCCTCTGGGGAATCCTGGGGAATAGATAGTAAATGCAGAGAGCACCACCTACTGCACTACTCTGGACACGCAACAGAGAAAGGATTAGGTCAAAGCACCTTCAGGGCCAACTCTGCTCTCCTCAGAGTTAATAAGCCCAGGAGCACCTGAGTCCTTAATTTAGTTTATTTGGATGAGGTCCCAATTCCTTGGTCAATACTAGATTTTAAGGCCTAAAAAGCAAAATATCCTTTCTCTAGAAATAAGTAGCTTTCCCCCATGATCTGGTGCTAGTTTAGAAATCCAAACCTGGATCTCCCACTATTTTCCCCTCAGCACATATGCTCTAATTGCAGCCAGGCTACATTATTTGCTGCCTCTACAGCTTTATATCACAGGCTTCAGAATGAGAATGTACATCAGTGATCAGCTAGTCAGATCCCTCAGAGAAGTTAAATGATTTACCCTATCACCCAGATATAAGTAGAATATAGGAGGCAAAGACAGGCCCTTTAATTCTCTGGTGTTCTTCCCCCTATACAGCAGAGACTAGGCTGTTCTCTACACCTCAATACCCTCTCCATGCTGCCAATAGTTGCTACTGACATCCTTAAAGACCCTTTTAAAATAAAAATAGCTTCCCCTCCAAGCTTTCTCCTTTGACCTCACAGCACCATTAAGAGGCAAGGTGACATAATGTAGTATTAGACTTGAAGTCAGAGAGATCAGAGTTCCTGTTCCATCTCAGACCCTGACTTGCTGGGTGACTCTGGATAAGTCATTTGAGTCTGAATTTCCTCATCTATAAAATGGCAATAATACCAGTACCTACTTCACAGGATTATTGTGAGGCTCAGAATTAGAAAATCTTCTGCAGATTTTAAAGTGGTATATAAATGTCAGCTAATACTATTATTATAACTTTCCATTTCTCTTCAGCATTTAACATTCCAGTACGTATATTTATCCATGTACATGTCTTACAATTTCTACTTGTTGAGGGGAAAGGCTCTGTCTTATGAATCCTTGAATCCACCCTAACACAAAGCACAGTGCAAATGTCTGTCTAATATACGATCCAATCTTACATTCCCTAGCAGGAGAGCCCTATCAAGAAGAAAACTAGAGGCACGTGAGACTTCAAAATGGTGTCTTCCAAACTTTCCCTCTTTTAGGGGCTGCCCAAATTGGCACAGAGCTGAGAATCATCTGAGTTGGGTAAGGGGGGATGTGTGTGTATGCATATGTGTGTCTGTGTGTATCATTTCCTTAGGACTGACTTGAGTAGTTATCTTAAAGAATTTTTGGAGTGCCCTGTAACAAAAAACACCTTATGAATTCTCTTGCTTAAAAGGTACCAAATTAAAACATAATTTTTCCTTGATCTTCAGAGAAAGAGTGTGAAATATGATGTGTAAAAGAACCCCTATCTCCCAAACAAACAAATCCTTAATCATTCCCTAAGAACTAAGTCTGACTACTTCTCATCCATCTTCTCAATAGTGTACAAACATCTGGGATAAAGTTAAGCTACACAGGAGGATAATGGAATGCCTTTTTTTCAGGAGGAGGAGGAATCACTGAGAAAGATGCTTCTCTGAACCTGCTGTTTGTCCAAAAAGCAGGAATTGTTTGCTGAAGCTGAAATAATGGGTGTCTGGGGGGGGAAGTGACCATTCCATCTTGAGAGGACCTTCTGATAGAGAAGAAGAGAAAAGCAGAGTTGAGTTGGAAAGAACTCTAAATTTGGAGAGAGTGGTTTTCAAAGAGTCTAAAGACAGGCTAAGTGGAAACACCTTCTTTCAAATGTCTACATGGGAAACCAGGCCAAAAGGAAGGGGAAGTTCTCAAGAATGATATTCTGAAGACACAAATGACTCCAGGGAAGAACAAAAGGGACAGCTACCTAAAGAGACTGATGGAGACACACTGAGAACTTGTCAACCAACTTAGATCTGAAAAAGATAGGCACAGACGATGATATTAAAGACAGGTAAGGAACACTAAGGACTAAAAAAACTAGTACAGACCTATAAGATTAGGATCAGAAGCATTAAAGCTCAGAATGATCTGAGGCTGATAATTAACATTAAGGACAAAAAAAAAAAAAGAGCAACAATTCTTATTTAACTGAGGTCTGGTATGGTTCATTACCCTGATAGGCCACTCAATACTTACTACATTTAGTCACAGACTTCAAATAAAGGGTTTACAATGAATAAAAAAATTCAAAGTGAAGGCTGAACAATATAATCAAAGTAGGGGTCTAGGCTGAAAGAAAGTCACTACTTCTTCAAAGAAACAGCAATTCTGCTCCTGTTTCCCCAACTGGGGCTTTGAGATAAGAAAAGCAGAACTGGCACAAAGTTACAGAGTGGGCAGGGACCCTAGGACAGCTAAACCAACTCATACTAGAAAAGTATCTCCCTCTGAAATGGCTTCAACAAGAAGTCAACCAGTCTTGCTTTAAAACTTTGTTATGGGGAAGACACCACATCAGCTAGGTAGTACAGTGGGGCTGGAGTAAAGAAAGGTCTGAATTCAAATTTTGCTGAAGACACTTACTAGTTGTGTGACCTTGGACGAGTCACTTAAATTCCATAAACTTCTGTTGATTCTCAACTGTCAAATAACAATAATACCTATGACAATAGCACCTACCTCACAGGCTGTTGTGAGGATCGAAGGAAATGATGTTTGTAAAGCACTTAGCACAGTGTCTGACATATAGGAGCTTTATAGATGCCTGTCCCTTCTCTCTTCCCCCTTCCTGAAGGTGCCCACTTCACTTCCGCAGAATTCTAAATCACAAGGTCATGGAGGTTTTGATGGCTAAAAGAAGTTTTTCTTTATCTCAGCCCCAAGTCTTCTTTTCTACAACTTCTACCCTCTGACTCTGGTTCTGTCCTCTAGAGCAAGGGTGTCAAATTCAAATAGAAAACCACATATTACCATCATCTAGTTCTACCACATTTTCATCTTTTATTTCCAATTACATTTGAATCTGGTTCCTAGCAGGCTGTGTGTCTGACTCCTCCACTCTAGAGTTAGGAGGAACGAGGCTCGCAAACACCTGAAGACGGCAAGCCTCTCTTTTTCAAGCTGACCACTCAAGGTCATTCAAGTGGTCCTTACATGATGTGGTTTTCAGTCTTCTCTCCAACATGGTCACCCTTTTGGACATGTTTCAGTTTGTCAATGTCCTTTCTAAAATATGACATAACCAAAACTCCGATATTTTAGAGAAGGAAACTAATGTCGAGAGAGGGGAAGGGATGTGTCCAAAGTCATTCAGTGAATGTGCAGCAGAGCCTTTGCTGCTCCTTCCCAATTCCTTCCCCCCTAATTCCTCTTATCCTAACCAGGCCAATTCGAAAGGCCCTTCTTTTTGTCTTAAACTTTCCCCCTAAGAGGCCAATGAAACCCCCAAGTTTAAGTCTAGTTGCCAGCGTGATATAAGTGATACTTAAAGTCAGAAAATTTCCTCTGGTCTCAAAGGTGTCCTAGAGAATGCCTGCTAGTGGAATGCAATGTTTCTAGAAAGATTTTTAGATCACCCTAAAATAATTCTCTGCATAGATTCATCTCTGGAGACCTATAAATTTCTGAAGTAACCAAAGAAAGCACTGGTGATTTCTGGGATTTGGCAAAGGGGCACCTATCATTTGAGCCTAAAATATAGTGAATATTTATGATAAGAAGAGGACAAAGGACTAAAAACAGTTGGATGTGCTGAGCTTAGTGCAAGCTGAAATAGAAAGTCCTGTCAAAGCAAGAAGGTGGCAGAAACTGAATGAACTGGATTAGTAATTCTTGGCACCACTTCAGTTAGAAGCCCTAGAAAAGTGGAGGAATTTTTAAAGAACTATTCAAGTTCCCTGCCTGTTTATTCTCAAATTTCAAGGACAGTTACCCCGTTTTTTTAATGTCTCAGAATCAGTAACAAACACTACTTATTTCAAGGATCTCTGGCTTTTTTGGTGAGTACTCACACTATGTCTCAGTAAGCAGTCTTCCCAAGTTACTATAGTTAAAAGTATATCTAGCAGCCAACATTCTGGTGATGTGTACCTCCAATCTGACCTAGCCTTGGTCTTAGACTGCAGATCCACAATACGTTACAAGGTTCATACTCAACACCAGAATTTGCACTCCCCTTTGTCTAGCCTTTGAGACTCCTGGGTCACTCTCATATCACAATTAAGCCCTAGAAGAGAGCTTTTGAATAAAGTTGCCAAGTGGAAAAGTTTGGTTTTTCCACTCCCCGAGTTGCTTCACTCAAAGTAGAGTCAAAGGCTAATGTGATAAAAATAATCCCAGAGGAATCCCCCAGACCACCATTACCTCAGGTCTCCTTACCTTTTAGCAGGTCAGAGAGTGGAGGACCACAATCGCCTGGAATCGTATAGTCTCCTTTCCCAATGTTTTCAAATAATTTATAGATGTTGTCCCCTTCAAAGGGGTAAAGACCTGTTGTAATGTTGTATCTTGAGTTGGAAAGAAAGACAAGGAGAAAAACATGAGTTTGCTGGTGAAATCTCCAAGTACAATCATTTCATTGCCCTAGGATTTTCCAAAGGTTCTTAACATTTTCTGTGTCCTTAGAACCCTTCTCTGGTAGTTCTGTGAAGACTATGACCCCTTTCTTGAAATAATGTTTTTAAATGCATAATACAAAATATATAAATAAACTAAAAAAAAGAAATTAGGGAAAACAAAACACAAAGGGCTACAAAAGAAACTAAATATGAAGAAATACAGTTATTTGACAAATTCACAGACCTCAGGTTAAGAACTCTTGTCCCCACTCGCCTCTCTGGCACTTTCTTCAACTTAGCCTCAACCTTATTGCTTCAATATTGTTTACATGAGTGGCTAGGTACTACAGTCAGGAAGATCTAAGTGCAAATTTAGCCTCAGATACTCACTAGGTGTGTGATCCTGGCCAAGTCCATTAATTTTCCTCAGCCATAGTTTCCTATTCTGTAAAATGGGCCTGATAATCACAACTACCTCCTAAGGATAAAATATTTGAAGCTATATTGTAAAGCACTCCGCAAACCTTAAAGTGCTCTGTAAATGATAGGGCTATTTATCTTTATCGTCATCATCATCAGTCCCCATTTTACTGTAATTCAAGCCCTCATTACTTCTGACATGCGAATCATGGTCCCATTTATGTAGCTAAACCTATTCTTGTTCCCGCCCATCCTGTGCCACTCCTGGCCACAGCCTCCTATCTTCTTCCCTCATTATGTGAAAACTAAGCAGTTCCCATCTAAATATGACTCATATTTTCCCAACTCAAATGTCTTTAAAACATATTCACATTCATCACCTTTTCTCCACTCATGTGGTTACCACCTCAGTTCAAGCCCTTAATTCCTACTACACCTAGACTATTACAATAGGCTGCTAGGAGTCTCTCCTCCCTCCTCATCACAGAGATTCCAAAACAGTCTTTATATTAAAAAGCACAGGTGTGATGTCACTCTCATGCTCAAGAACCTTATGACCTCTAAAATAAAAAAAAAACTCCTCTGCTTAGCATTTACAGCCCTTTACAATACAGGCCAAGTCTACCTTTCAAGATTCATTTGAACTCTTCCACTTCATTCATTCTACATTTGTCAAATATGTCCACTGGCCATCCCATGAAATCTGCCATCCATCTCCCTAGATCTGTAACTCTGGATGTGGGGTCTAGAGAAGCATTTCCTCCTCACCTACCTTCCTTCATGGCTGTTTATATATCATCTCCTATGAGCAGCCTAGTTATTACTACTCTCTCCTTGCTTAGATGACCATATATCCCATTATCTGTTTTTTGTTTTTTGGGGTTTTTTTTTGCTTTTTTTTTTGGAGGGCAGTTGGGGTTAAGTGACTTGCCCAAGGTCACACGGCTAGTTTTTGTGTTAAGTGTCTGAGGCCTGATTTGAACTCAGGTACTCCTGACTCCAAGGCTGGTGCTCTATTCACTGCGCCACCTAGCCACCCCCCATTATCTGTTTATATATTGCTCTTCCAAGTTGAATTTGAGCTCGAGGCTATTTGTGTTTCTGTATTCCAGGCAATCAGACTCTTGTACAATGCTTTATACGCTGTGGGTGCTTAATAAATACTTGTTGAACTGGACATTTGTTTCACATGTCTTGAATGCTACCCCTAAGTACCTGTTAAAATCTAACCATTCATCAAAATCCTCTTCAAATGTCAGTTCTTTTATGAAGCATTCCCTGATTTACCCTGGGCAGAATTAAATTTCTCCCTAATCTTATCTTACAGCACTTGTATTCCTCCCACTCACTTAAAAATAAACTATACATACACTGAGATATTATATATAATGTATACGTATAATGTGTGTGTGCATGCGTGTGTGTGTGTATGTGAAAGACAGAGAGAGAGAGGGAGAGGGAGAGGGAGAGGGAGAGGGAGAGGGAGAGGGACAGAGAGAGAGGGAGCATAACCTCTACTATGAGGGCAAGGGGCATAACTTATTCCTATACTGATTCCCACTGTGCAAAGCACAGTGTTTTGAGAACAAGTAAATACTAATGACTGTTGGAGGAATAACCCAACGTCTTTAAACTCTAGGGAATATGGAAACAGTGCGAGGTGAGTTGACGAGGATACGACTGCTACTCTCTAAATTTAATCTGTTTTTTCATCAGAACTTTGTTTCAATCATAGTACTCTCTCGGGAGACAGTTATAGTTTCTAGAAAAGTCAGAGACAGTGTGGTGGCTCAGTGGATAGAGCACTGCACCTGGAATCAGGAACACCTGAGGTCACATCTGGCCCAAGACACTAACTAGCTGTGCTGTGTGACCTAGGGCAAGTCACTTATCCTCTACTTGCCTCAATCCACTGGAGAAGGAAATGGTGCACCATTCTTGATTTTGCCAAGAAAACTCCACAGTGTCAGAGTGCTATGGTCCATGAAGTCATGAAGAGTCTGACGTGACTGAGTAACAACAAATGTCACCAGGTTCTCTCATCATACACACAACTTCAAGAAGCCATAATGACTAGATACAGCTAATCATAAAAGTCTTCAAACGGACAATGTGGAAGGTATACACTAGTGTGGTTAATCCCCTTGGGTACAGTGGAAAGAGAACAAGATTTAGAGGCAAAGGACAGAGATACGACCTTAAGGAAGTTTTTCCCTTCTATGTAGAATGAGGGATGATTTCTAAGGTTTCTTCTGGTTCCAAAGATCCCTCCTTTCACACCTTATGGCTTTATTTGGTTCCTTAATTCAGCCCTTGTATGAATGAAACTAAAGTTCCCGATGATTACAGTTTAACGAGTTGCGTTTTGGTTATCCAACTGTCACCATCTAAGTTAATGAAAAAAGCAGCCAGGGGTTTTGGTGTACAGACATATTAAATAACAAGAGGTATGTGGTGTGTGTTGTCTTGATAAGCCGAAGTAGGAGCTGGTTTATTTCTCAGCTGGGTGTGAAACATATTGATAAGGCTGCTTTAATCATTTTACTTCTACTAGCTAGGGATGAGGAAAGCAAACTAGGGCACTCTCAATACACCGTCTCGGGCTTCAAGGCCCAATTGTATAGCCAGCATTCTATAAACAAGTCAGTAAACTGGACACCTCCAAATAAGACTAGCTAGGCCTGGGGATCGAGTGCCTGGGGAGGAGGTGGGGGTAGCTGATATATAGGCCTGATACAACGTACTTGCCCTTTGAATAGAACACCTCACAAAGAGGACCCTGTCCCTATAGGCTGTATCCCACTTTTTCCCACAAGTTTGCTGGGTTACCTTGGACAAGTACAAATCTGGCTTTCTATTAAATAAGAGGGTTGAACTTGTTTTCTAAGGCCCTTTTTCTCTATATTTGAAAGGTACTTTTAACTTTACATTCTGAATCTCTAGCTCTTCACATTCCAACAGGTCTCCTAGGATGAACTCTGAAAGGTATTCCATCCTCTGAAGCCCAAAGCTGAGAGCCCCTTGTCTGTCGGGTGTTGTCTCAGCTTTTCCTTAATTCTCCCTTATTTTCCTAACAGAAACAGCATGAGAGGTTCATAGATTCAACTTCTGAGCTGAAAGGACCCTCCAAGGGGCATGGGATCCACCCTCTTACTCAATGAAGGGATCCCCTCTACAGCATTCCTGATGGACTATCATCCGTCCTGTTTAAACACTTCTGCTATCTCGGTGATGGGAACTTAATCACTTACAGCGTGACCCCAGCTGACCAAATGTCCACTTTAAAGCCTGAAAAGGTGTCTAAGCCATTGGCTATTTCTGGAGGCTGGAATGCTGGTGACCCTTGGCTCGTTCTGCACGTGTCATCTTCTGCAAAAGGATGCAATGCCTATACCAGAAAACAGGAAAAAAAGAAGAAATCAGCTCCTTACAAATTAATGTGTCTCTGCCACACCACCTTTACAACTGTGATGGGAAAGGTGCCACTTTCTATGAGAATAGGCCTGGAGGCAGCATGTCAAAAAGAAACACACATACTCTCTCTCTCTCTCTCTCTCTCTCTCTCTCTCTTACCTCTGCTACTCCTAAGTCAGATATTTTTAGAGTCCCATTGGTTGTAAGCAGCAGGTTCCCTGGTTTTATATCTTTGTGGACAATTCCTTGGCTATGCAAGTATTCTAACCCATCTATAAGCTGGCAGAAGTACCTACAG
Organism: Pseudocheirus occidentalis; assembly: GCA_028646575.1. Classification (NCBI taxonomy): domain Eukaryota; kingdom Metazoa; phylum Chordata; class Mammalia; order Diprotodontia; family Pseudocheiridae; genus Pseudocheirus; species Pseudocheirus occidentalis. The sequence continues at coordinate 49,220,474 of CM053594.1, forward strand.
AGAATGCAAAACACAGAAAGAATACAAGGGCATCAGGGAAATGAAGTACATTCAGATCAAGGTTAAACAGACCCATCTGGTCCCCAAGTGTACACACCTGCATTATGGAGCACTGAACAAAAGTTAATAAAAACTGGGGTTTCAACCCTGGCTTTGAAACTAATCAGCTGGGCCACCTTCAGAGAGCAAATGCTCATGTCTCAGATTTTGGACTGGGAGTTAAGAGACTTGGGTTTTAGTTCTACTTCTGCAAATAAAACTTAGGTAAGTTTGTGTAAACTTAAGTAAGTCCCTCAGTTTCTTCATCTGTAAAATGAAGGGCTTGGACTGAAGGAACTTTAAGGCTTCTGCCAGTTCCAAATTCTACAAATCTATGCTCTGCCAAAGGCTAAGGATACCAAGGATCACACTTGCAGAAGGGTGTTAGAAGGAAAAGGGCACACATGTGGACAATGAGATCATCAGGCTCTAGAGCAGTGGTTCTCAACCTTCCTAATGCTGCGACCCTTTAATACAGTTCTTCATGTTGTGGTGACCCCCCAACCATAAAATTATTTTCGTTGCTACTTCATAACTGTAATTTTGCTACTGTTATGAATCATAATGTAAATATCTGATAAGCAGGATGTATTTTCATCGTTACAAATTGAACATAACCCACAGATTGAGAACCGCTGCTCTAGAGCAAAGTTAAGGGGAGCAAGGGAACTGTGCGTGCTATAACAAGGGGGTTGATACTGATGATATGGAAAATTCTTCCCAGCTCTGATGTTCTATGTCCTATTGTCCTTTTTAGTGCCCATGGTGTACTTCTGAAAGTCCTTTCCACCTGATGACTATAAGATGAGTGGTAGTAGGGGGGCTAAGGGAAAACTTCTTTGTTCATTAAAAAAATATTTTAGATGGTACATACTTATTTTGCCACTTTGGCCCTGATAAGTACAAAGGAAAATAAGATCTTCTAAATATCTAAGCACATCCATTCCACCCCTCCTATGTCAAATATGCTTAAAGGATTCTGCCTAACCTTTAGTCTCATGGCATATATGTGCTGTACTGAACAAAACTGGCCTAGATTCTATGGCTGAGAATTTATTGGGAATGCAAATTCCATCACTGGCCATTTTCTCCTTGGGTACTCTAACTTTCTGAAGGTCAAAGTTTTCTCCACAGCTTGGAGAGTCCCTAAGTTCAAGGACTTCACTAGCAAAGCCTAAGGTCACAACTCCCTTGCCAAGGGGCTTTGAAGAAGTTCAGGTGGCTCTATTCCAGCTTCCAATAGTGAGTCATAGCAAGATCCCTAGAAAGTTCCTCATCAGAGGAAGAGGACAGCTATCAGGAAGGGCCAGTCTTGGGGATGCTGCTATAAACTAGAGAACAGGAGGGCATTCCTAGAGAGCAGTTTAGCGCTAATCCTATATCAACCATCAACTTCCTGAACAAAGACAAAAATGGGTAGGAATGGTCATGTTAAAGGCTGCATTTGCTTCAACTCTTTCAAGGCTTCATGGACTAGAGGCAGAATACTGGAAGAAAGCTTTGTTGATAGCCCCAGGAAATATAGAAGTCAACAGGCTTTTGTTTCCCAGAAGGAGAAAAGGGAATAAATATCTCCTTTTAAAAAATATTTCCCCCACAACAACTGCCCTTTCTCTCCAGGCATGTGCCTATGATGACTTTCCTTTGCTTTTATGCAAAATTAAAGGAAACTGGTGCTTTTCCCTTGGAACTGCTCTGCCAAAGGCTAAGGATACCAAGGATCATGGTTGCAGAAGGGTGTTAGGAGGAAAAGGGCACACACGTGGACAGTGTGATCCATCAGGCTCTAGAGCAAAGCTGGGGGGAGCAAGGAACTGTGTGTGCTATAATCTTTCATCCAAGTTTAATTCTTCTGGTGCTTCCCCTCCAGTCAAAAGGTCAGCATTTCATCAGTAATACTCTTAAATCCCTAAGAGTCTTAAATCCCTGAACTGAAGACAATAACGGGAGTAGTTTCCTTTTATTATGGATTACTGTAGCTACATGAAGAAACATCAGAGAAGGAAAGTCTCATTCGGTGTCAGGATGAAGTTTTTCTTTGCTCTACTAGGAAAGGCTAGTACATGGGGTGAATTTGGCAAGGAAGGTGGCTTCACAATAAGCCAACAATTTCTATCCTTGTGTCCTGACAGGGATAGAACACATATATAGTGAGGAGAACACTTGAAATCACATAGTATTAGCTACTTCATTTTACAGATGTGGAAACTGAGACTTAGTTGACTTGCCTAAGACACAGCTATTTGGTGGCAGAGTTAGGATTCAAATTTAGATCCTACAACTCTTAAGCAGTCCAGAATCCCAGTGCTCTTTCCACTACATCACATAAAAAGCAACACAGCCAGGATTCCAGGAGAAATAGATATAAGTAGAGGCCTTGGGAGAATCTACAGTAATGGATTAAAACCTAGGATCCTAAAAACTTCACTACTTACAAAACCATGGAAAATGTACTCATAAAGTCCTTGCCAAGATATATACAGGGCTAAATGACACTGACAAGGAATATGTATTTTATATATATGGAACCCTGATTGCAGGATCGTAATGGAGAGATGATATTGCTTGAAGAAATGCCCTCTGCCTACTAAGTATAGCCAGATCAGGATGTGCTTCTTGGGAATTTAGTCTTCAAGAAGTCTTGCTGACATATGCCAAAGTCAAGTCAATTCAGGAAAATGGAATCAACTGAAGGTATGGAGGTGGGAGGGAATAGAGGGACTGAAATTAGACTTACCCGTGAGCCTGAAAGACTGGAAATTTTTTCTCTGGAACGCTGTCCAGCATCTCCTGCATCCCACACACACAGTACTCCATCACCATATACGTGGGGACATGGTTAAAGAAAACAAAGGGGCAAAGATCAAACCAACCCCAGGCAGCTTGTGACTGGTATAACCGCTAGGCTGTAAACACCTGGAGAGGATGGTGGAATATTTCAACTCCAAGGATTCCTAAGGGGCACTGAATTTTTGTTCTTTCACTAATCTCTCAGAAATCCCTATTCAAATTTCTTTAATCTAATTAAAGAAAAAATTAAGTGTTCCCATCCTCTACAGCTTCCTCCAAGGACCCCTCCCCTCCCAAGTAATACCCTCTTCTCTCATGTATCTTCTACTGAATCAAGTCTATCCAACACTGAAAAATCTTCCCTTAACCTCTCCAACTCTTCCAGCTACTGTACCAGTAGCTCCCCTTCACTGCTAAGCTTCAGAAAGCTGCTCAATATCCAATACCTCTATGTCCTCTCAACCATATGTACTCTCATAAATCTGGTCCAAGGTCACCAGTGACCTCCTAAATACCAAATCCAATCAACCAGCATTTACTAAGTAAATTATTATTCACTAATATGTGAACCCTGTTAAGTGCTGGGAACATAAAAACCAAAACCTGGTATCTTTTCTGGCATTATCTCTGCAACGTCTGATTACTCCCTCCTACTAGATACTTTCTTCCTTCTTCAACTTAAGAGCCACCTGTGTCCCTTTCATTGGTTTCTGGTCTTCTCAACCCCTTAATGCTGGTATTCTCTAAAGAACCTCCTCAGGTGCCTCTGTCTCTATACACTGTCCCCCCAGACCAAGTTGGATGCCAACGCCTCATTGCAGTGGCATGCTACCAGGATTTCTCTATCATGCTAGAAAGTCTTCCATTGACTGTTTTGCAAGAAGAAGCCTAGTTAAGTCCAGAGAGGCTCATGACCAATAAGTTGGCCACTTGGGGATGAATTCTTTGGACACTGCAACCTATGAAAGAAGAAAAATACAAAGTCCTATGCAAGCCACTTCTGCTTCTGCAGTAACAGTAGCAGAAAGGAAAACGAGGGTTTTTAGAGATTTTTTTTTCTAATTTTTTAGAAATACTACAGGAGGAACTGAACTATGTCCATCTTGATGTTCTCTCTATAAAAGAAATAAGACAAAAGGAAGTTCATACAGCTAAATGGAAACATGGTTCCCAATACTCCTTGAAAAAGTTAGTTTCATAGTGCATATGAAGGTAATAGAAATGTCACTTTACCAGACATCTGGCCATCTTGTTTTGCCATACTGAGAAGCATTTGCAAAAAGTTCAACATCTGTTGCAGAGGATGAAGAAATAAATTCTACCAAGAGTTTGATAAGTCCCCCCTAAGTTAAATTATCAACCAATTTTACATGTAAAATTGGACAAAAAGAAGGAAAGCAAAATTAGGTTGGAAACTATGGATCAGGAATAAGAAATTGAATCTGAAGGCTTACTGATCACACATGAGCCTGCTATCTATATATCATGAATACTCTCTTCAGAAAAGTATTTAGGGGCAGTGCAGATGGTAAATAGCAAATAACTTTTGGAATCAAACGAATTTAAATTTTAAGATAAAAAACAATTCATCTACTCATCTGGAAGTCAATCCTGAATCATCTATGTACAATCAGACCACTGATTAAATCTGTCAGAGAAAATGTCAAAATGAAAAAACAGAACTAGAATTTTTTTAAATGGGAAGGGTGGTGGTGGGGAGGAAGCAAGAGAAAGGTAGTTATTCCAATGGACCTGTGATCTCACCAATGTCTGCTACAATGATGCAGATGACAACACATCCAAATCTGCCCAAGCCTATGTGACTCTTGTCCACCTCCTCCCATAAATTCAGCACAGCAAATACATCTAACCTGCTGGGACATCCCTCATTTTCTACTAACACTGTGAAGACACCCATTACCTTTGCTGGTCACACAGCTTACTCACATCCATCTTACACCTCTCCATTTCTCTCCAAATGAAAAAGAATATTAGCATTACTCAAAGGAAAATGGAGACACATACAATGGACTTAAACGGGATGAATGCATAACAAATAAGGAGCTCTTAAAGGGATCTGATGGAAAGGGTGTCAGAGAAGAATATGATCGACAAGGATGATAAGTGGATGGATCACATGACAAGAATATGAGACAGATAGTGTGCTCTCTGGAGTTATTAAAGGAGAACTGTGAATGCCAAAGATAATTCAGCCCTCTATTCTCCTTCAGTTTAATTGTAGGCTTGACTTTAATTTACACTATTTCAGGCACATACAGTGATGAACAAGGCTTACAGATTTTCAATCTATTTGGTTTTTTCTGTGTGGATGGTTAAACCAAACTCTTGGGTTATTATAAATTCTCCTCAAGGGCTTAATTCAATCAACAAGGTGTCATCTGCAAAGAGGAGTCCTGTAAGACCTCGCTATCCACAGAGAATCCCTTCTTTAACTCAGACTCCATGCTGGATCTCCTCTGTGATAGAGAAAAACCCTTTGATTGTTCACATATTATCTCCCTACCTTAATCCTCCCTTGATATTAATGTTTAGAGAGTTATCTAACAACATTATCTGTCACATCTATACCCTGTTAGGAAGGAATCTTAAAATGGCATTTTGTTCTACTCAATCAAATGCTTATTTACAATCAATAAACAAAAAGGCACAATGAAATCTTACATTTCCTATATCTTTCAGTTCACAATTTAATAATAAATATGTGGTCCACTGGGGAATACTGCTTCTGAAAGCCTGTTTCCTACCAATATCCTCTCTGGGAATGTCCTTAAGATGTTTACAGACTGTCCTTACAGAAATTTTACAAAGGTAGCCATACGGGTGAGTGGTAAGTGATGTTCTTCAAGCTGCCACTCTTTAGGCACCAGATTTTTTCCACGTCTTTGTTACTTTCTTCTCAAGAATAGATCCCTTCTCAGGATAACCCAGGATCTGGCAGCTTCTACACTGAGGGATCAAAGGGCCTGGAATACGATATTTTGAAGATTAAGGGAGCTGGGATTAAAACCAAGAATCAACTACCCAGCAAAATTGAGCATATTGTTC
>CM053594.1:49226868-49256237 GCA_028646575.1 Pseudocheirus occidentalis
GGGCTTTACAGTGGGATTGCTGTGTTAGGGTTGGGGCAGGGGCAAGATGGGGAGAAAATGTGTAATTCAAAAATGTAATGAAAATGAATAATGTAAACAAGAAAACAAATAAAAAATAAATTTTAAAAAAATCAATAAAAAAGAATAGATCCCTTCATGTCCTTACAACTGTGTCACCTTGAGCATGTATCTCCTCTAGAAACATGTATAGACTGCAAAGTTCGACTTTATGATCCTTAATGGTGAAAACAGTTGTTTATAACGATCTTTGGAGAACTTTTCCAACTGCCTTTTCTTGTTATTTTCATCTTTAAATTCCTTACTATAACTATGCTTAATCAGATCTCTCACCAAACTTGCTTTAAAATGATTTTACCCTGCACTGCTTTCATGATGAGATTCTGCTCGTCTTCTTACATCAACTTACAAACATGTTTATAAGCCAATCAAAAGATTGCTAAGAAAATTTTAGGCTTTTTTAGCCTCCTCATTATGGCAACTAATTTACATCAGTTAAAACTCTGCATGAAACAATTGCAGCTTGTGTCCATACCCTTTCTTCTCTCCTATATCTAATCAATAACTTGTTAAAATAGGTCAGCCCATATGAATAAGTACATGCAATAATTTTTTATTTCATTTTTATTATTTCTCCTAGTTTTGTTATCATTTTGATCTTTGCCTTAAGAAGTCGTAGTCTGACTACAGACAGCTGATTCAGGAATGACTACCAAAGGAGTAACAAGGGTTTCCTATCCATTAAAAAAAAAAGTCAATTTCACTTTTTATGATACTGACTGGTGCTCACTATGTTCAGCACCTTCTGAATCTTGAAAATATAAATCACGAAAGTGTTCATGACTTGGAAGAATGCAACTTTTACAGGTCTTTGGCCTCACAAAATCCTTACTCCTGGATCTATGTTTTCTAATATATTTCTCACCATCTTTACCTATTCCTACATTCATACTGAAGTCACAGAGCATCAAAGCATATCTTTATTTTTATCCGGAAAGTCTCATCACATTCTTCACTAATATTTCTTACCTCTACAAAAAATGTTAGTACACAAGTTCAAATATTTTCACAATTTTGCAAATGTTTACCACATGCACAAGACAAGATAATAAAATGTCTGATGAAAGAATGCTTCTTATTGTCTTTAGATACATTATATGGAGGCAGCTAGTGGTACAGTGGCTGGAGCACTGGGCCTGGAGTTAGGAAGACCTGAGTTCAAATCTAACCTTCACATACTTACTAGCTATGCAACACTGGGCAAATGACCTAATGTGTTCGCTTCATTTTCTCTACCATAAAATGGGGATAACAGCACCTAGCTTGCAGGGTTGTTGCAAGGATCAAATGAGATCATCTTTGTAAAGAGCTTAGAATAACAACCTAGTACACAGAAGGTGCTATATAAATGCCTTTTCTGTTTCCTACTAAGAAACCAACTCGGCCAACTTCTTTACCTTTCCAAAGAAAATCTGTGAACTAGTCTTTCAGTTAAGTAACAGTTCCTCCTTTCTTCTGTTTTTGTTTATAGTGAGGACGCCGAGATTGTTATGAAGCAGCTCCTAGTAATGTGTCTACTCAGTTGTCACTGGGCATGAATCTCACATTTAGAGTGAGCTGAAAGCTCAGTTTAAGATAACAGTATTAACTCTAAGAGCTATGGTTATTAATTGTCTTTAAAAATTTAGATTCTAGGAGAAGCTAGGTGGTGCAGTGAATAGAGCACAGGCTCTGGAGTCAGGAGGACCTGAGTTCAAAGCCAGCCTCAGATACTTAACACTAGCTGTGTGACCTTGGGCAAGTCATTTAACCCCAACTTTCTTGCCTGCCCCTCTCCAAAAAATATATATATATATTTAGTAATTCTAGCACTTTTTAATACCTTCCTCACCACTTTGCCACTGTCTTTGCAGAAACAGAGCTGGGCATCATAAGACTGAAAGCCAATTTGTATTTGTCTTTGTTTCATGAGTTGCCATAGCCAAAGAATTCATCATCAAGTAGCAAGTCTACCAGTGAAAAAGACAGGACATGCAATTATAACAATTTCAACTTGACCTATTTAAAAATATCACTGATGCTAAAAAACGGGAAAAGAATAGAGGAAAGTATCAATTAAAATAATTTCTTATATTAAGTTTTACTAATCAAAATCAGCTGCCATGAGAAGACCCAAAGAGGTGTGAAACTACTTTAGCCAGAAATAACCTTATTTCTTTATCAAGTGAGAGATATGGCAATCAAGAGCAACACCAATTTGGAATATAGTCACTTGCAAAATTTCACTGGAGAATTGTGGAAGATTATAAGCTGTAATGCCTCATAAAACACTGAAAAGATGCTGAAGGAAAAACAAATTTTAAAAAGTGTAGCAAGAGATGCAAATAAGCAGTCATCCTAAGGGGATTTAAGGATGAAATTAGGAGGATGAAAAATGTAAAAGCCCTGCAAGATTTTTATTAACATACTCTTTTCACGTGAACATGGAGAACAGAAGAATCACCACATTTGGACTCTAATGTTACAATACTGTGTGAATAACAGAAATAATAACAGATAAGACAAACATGGAGAAAGTAGCTAAATTAGATCACAGAAAAACAGAGAAAGTTCATTCTGTGCATCACTTAACTTTCAATGCACCAAGGAATTAATTCACAAGGTGCATTAAAATTAAAGAGGAAAAAGTAGCAAAAAACCAACTAACCAAAAAACTGAATTAAACATTACTTTAAAAAAAAAGGGGTGGGGGTGGGAGAAGGGGCAACAGAAAAGATCAATGGCTCTGGATCCTTTTCCCTACTTTCCTGGCTACACAAAATTTTCATGAGACTAATCTACCAATGCAGGGAGATCATCCAGAGAGGAAGGGATACACCTTTACAAGTGATATTCTTTAGTAGACAATAATACTTTTACAATGATATAACTGACTTAGGGTATGGAAAATGCAACATCCCCTTCATGCTTACTGTTTAGTGCTTTGTTTGGTTGGGTTTTTTTAAAAACCATCTTAACTGGAAGAAGAAAGGCTCTTTTCCAACAAGGTTTCTCTCATGAACATAAAAAGTAGGCAAAAATATGTTAGTGGACGTCACAGAAAGAACTCGGCTAGCTAATACTGTTAGGATCAAATATGGCATAAAAGGGGCATGTATGCTCACCAGAGCTGTTTGGCTCCCTCATGGGGCTGATCCAGTACAGAGGACCCAAGTTGAAGAGGGTCTCCTACATGTGGGAAGTTCCTCCAAATGCTTCTTTTTTGCAGATGGCATTTTACTTACTGCATCAAGCCCAAAACGCTACAAAGATTCCTAAGCAAGATTCATAGTCACTGAGGACAGTTTGCTCCTTACACACCAGAAAAAAATAGTTGGCTATTTCTCAGACTTAAGAAATGCCAGGGGATGAACAAATTAATAGATACCTGGGACAGACACTCCAAACAGATAAGGACCTAAGCCCAGAAATGCACAGGAAAAGAAAAGTATGTTGGATTGCCAAGTGTAGTTCTTTCAATGATCACAAACTTCAACTTGAAACAAAGGTTCATATTTTTAACAGTAATATTTTTCTGCTGATGGCAGCTGTAAATCATAGAATACTATAGTCCAGTAGTTCTCGAAGCTTGGCTTAAGGAACCCTGGACATTCTCAAGAGTATTTCCGGGGAGCCCACAAGGTCAAAGAAATTTTCATAACAATACTAAGATGTTTTAATTTTTAATCTAGAAAATATCAGTAGATAGGAGCCATATTAAAAAAAGCTTTTTGGAGGGTCCTCAATACATTTTAAGGCTACAAAGGAAGGAAGACAACAAGCATTTATTAAGCACCTACTATCTGCCAAGCGCTATGCTAAGTATTGTGCAAATATTATCCCATTTGAACTTCACAATAACATGGGAGGTGGGTACTATTACCATCCCCATTTTACAACCAAGAGGCTGTGACAAAGGATAAGCTCAGACACACCTATTAAGTGTCTGAGACCACATGTAAACTCTGATCTTCCTGGCTCCTGACCCAGTACTACTGTATCACCTATATCCTGGAACCCCAAACGTTTGCGAATCACTGCAATAGATTCCAAAGAACTGAGAGTGAGGATCAACCAAAGAACAATGGAAAACTTTATGATGAGTGTGGGCAGGTTGCAACACATCACAAACAAGTTATTTTGCAGAAGTGATATAATGGAAGGAAGACTGGAAAAATAAGACAAGGGCTAATTATATAAGACAGCAAGAGATTTCTGATATATAGTTCACATGCTCCATTAGCATTCACGTGATGTAAGAAAATGAAGAATATTTCCAGCACACTGAGTGGTGAAGAGCAGTTTTCGCACAGGATGGTAAAGTCTGGATGGATTGTGTTTTTCACTATTAGAGAAAATATCACTTTTATAGGACCCTGGATCCACTGAAATACCACCTCCTTTGGCAACCTTATTAATTCCCTCTACTTCAACTACCACCTCTATATAGATGGTTCTACAATATATTTCTCCAGTCCTGATCTTTTCTTTTGAATTCCAGACTTTCATTTCCAAATAACTACAGGACATTTCCACCTAAATGTCCCATTAGTATGTCTCATTCTCTGTGTCTGAAATCAAGCTTGTCTTCTTTCTATGTACCTGCTTCTGATCCAATCAGTTCAGCAGTAGAATAACTCCATCCTGTAACTTTCTCTATGGCATTCCTGTAGGTGGGATATCCAGTTCCTTCCTGAGGTATGTCTAATGACATACTCCACAGAGTAGACCATTCTATTGTTGAACAGCTTGGCTAGAAAATTCTTGCTTACACTGAGCTAAAATCTGCTTCCCTGCAATTTCCATCTATCCATGCCAGTTCTGTGCAAAGGTATGGAAATTAGAGATTAAATATTTCCTTTGAGAAACAGAAAGACAGCCAGACCTGCCCATCATTGGGAAATATCTACTGACAAAATGTACAAAACACTAGTTTCCCTTGCATTAAATCACTAAGTTTTTTTTTTTTAATGAGAATTACCTATGTGAAGGCTATATATACCAGATATTATTTTCCTCTAAACCCAGAACTTCAGTATTCCATTTGCTTTTAGGATCAAGATAAATGGTATTCAAACATCAAATTCACAAGTTGTTACATTTCAGAGATATGAAAGTAGAAGGAACCTCAGACCATCTAATTCAACTCACTCATTTTAAAGACAAAGCAACTCTCAAGGGCAGCCAGGTTGTACTGTAAATAGAGTGCTGGGTCTGATGTCAGAAAGATTCATCTTCCTGAGTTCAAATGTGGCCTCAGACACACAGACTAGCTGTGTGTCCCTGGGCAAGTCACTTAACCTTGTTTGCCTCAGTTTCCTCATCTGTAAAATGAGTTAGAGAAGGAAATAGCAAACCACTCCAGTATCTTTGTCAAGAAAATGTCAAATGGGGTCACAAAAAGCCAGATGTGACTAAAAAATGACTGAACAACAGCTTGACCACAACCAATTTCAAGCAATTTAAAGTTTGAAAGTTTAAAAAAAAAAGGTGAATAGACCACTGGCCCTGGAGTCAGGAGGACCTGAGTTCAAAGCCAGCCTCAGAAACTTGACACTTGGTAGCTGTGTAACCTCAGGTAAGTCACTAAACACTTACAAGCTGTGTGACCTTGGGCAAGTCATTTAACCTTGACTGATTTGCCTCCCCCCCTAAAAAATAAAAAAGAATTCTAAGAAACTCTAGTGTGATCAAAGGCCCAGAAAGGTTAAGTAACTTGGCTAAGGTCATTTAGGCAACAGGAACATCAGGATTTAAGCCCCCATCCTCCCAATCCAAGGTTATCCCCTAGTCCTAGAATATCCTCTTCCATTCCCCTTTTTCTTCATGAACTCCTATCTGTCCTTTAAAGCTTGACAGAGTGAGAGTGAGAGTGAAAGTGAGAGTGAGTGAGAGAGGGAGGGAGAGAGAGAGAGAGAGAGAGAGGACAGACAGATGGACACTCCTGTTCAGGCCACATCTGGAGTCCCCCAGAGGTGAGTTCAATGCTGTCCGAAAAAAAGGTATGCTGAAGTGAACTGAATGATTGGCCTGCAGTAACCTCCTAGAGGTCAGTGAGCCTAGGCATTGGTTAGGGATGAATGAACATAGAGGATCAAACCACGTATGGAAGTTATCATTATCAAGAATGAACAGAATCTGCTTTATGTGGATAGATATAAATTATTTGGAAAAAAAAAAAACAAACCAGGCAGTGCCTAAGGAAAACCAGCTGTCTTGCTGGTATGAAGTTTCTTCATCAGGATTCTGCTACAAGTTTTAGATGTCCCAGACAAACTGGCTCCAAGCAGTAGAAAAGAATTCCCTGACTAACTAGGCTTTCTCCTTTCCATTCCGTCTTGACGTGGTCACAAAGTAATCTCCCTCAGGGGTAAGTACATGTCACACCAATGCTCAAAAGTCGATAGTAGCTCCCTATTGCCCACAAAATAAAATGTAAACTCTCAGCCTGGCATTCAAGGCAATCTCCACAATTCATGCCGACTTACCTTTCTAGGGTTAACTTAACCTCATCACCTTCATGCTAAACCCAACTATTCGCCCCTCTCCTGCCCCCAAGTCCCCACCAGCTTGTGTATTCAGGTATACTCTTCTCCATATCCAGAACGGATGGCATCACTTAATAAAATGCTTATTCATTCATTTAGTCATTAAGTATTTACTCTTTACCTTATTAAGTTTGTTCATATCTTTCTCTCCAACAATTCTGGTGCCACCTCTTATATGAAATCTTCTCTGATCTCCCCAGGAAGAGACCTCCCCCAAGCACTTCATTTTGCTGGAGCATTCTGTAAGGCTCTTTTCTTTACTCTATCCCATTTTAACTTATATTACACTTGTCTGTGTATGCATCATATTATTCTTGAGAGACTGTAGGCTCCTTAAGGATAAAGGCTGCCATTTTTCATCTTTACATTTTTCAAATATCTAGCATAAAACCTAGCAGAGAGTTAATTAAAAAATATGTTGAACCGAATCAGGCCTATAATTACTAAAGCAGATTTTAAATAGACATACAAACTTAGGGACTCCAGGTCAAGAAAGGAAAATATACAACTAGGCGATCTGAAAAAGGGGAGAGTAGTTTCAGGCACAGTGGTAGAAACAGGTCCAGTAATGAGATGGACCATTTTGTTTAAGGTGTCTCCACATCCCAGGATGGGAAATTACCTCTGGGGAAAGGGTATCTGTGATTAAAATCTAGCATCATGACTGCTCAGGGGTCTTTTAGTATGGGTAGGGCCTAATATTTTTTTTTAACAGGATTCTTTGATCATGCACACTGGCTGATATCATACTTGAGAAGTACCCCAAATCCTAATGACAACAACAACAACAAAAATCATCAAGCATTTCTTCATGTTCTACTGCAGAGTGGTTGTAGTTCAAATTCAGCACTGTCCACTGGGTGAACCAGGGAATACATACAGTCTGGAGAGCAGGATACACAAGGTCATCAGAAATTTATATACCTGGAATAGGGGTCGGAACTAGGATAGACATTATTTGAATAAATAAAAAGAGACAAATAGATGATGGTATCACCAAGAGAAAGGAGTAAATCTGGAGGAAGGATGAGTTTAGGAGGAAACAGTATATATTGAGTTGTTTTGGACAGGATAAGTATAAGATGCCTATGAGATTTCCAGGTAAAGACACCTAGCAAGTCGTTCCTGATACATAACTGAAGCTCAGCAGAGTGACAAGGGGGCTGAATATATAGACTTGGGAATCATATGAATAAAGATAATTGAATACATGGGAACTGATGAGATCACCAAGAGAAGAGAGAAATGAGGATCCATCATAAAGCCTTGGGAATCATGACCACAAAGTGGACAGGAGAATGAAGGCAAAAATCCAACAAAGACCAGTGTTGCAGAAGACAATGGGAAGAGAGTGTCCATGGTGGAAGAGGGTAGGGGGCAGGTCAACAATGTCAAAAGCTACAGAAAAGTCAAAGATGATGCCGAATGAGAAAAGGCCACGACAACTCACAAAGCAAAATGAGGAGTATATTTTTGGACTTGTACAATATTAGAATATTTCCCCTGACAACAAGGATTTTGTTTTCCCCAAAGGGGGAGGTGGGAGGAAGAGAAAACACATATTTCTTAATTGAAAACAAAGGAAAAAACCTTTAACAAAACCTTTTAAAAAAACCCACTGGATTTAGCAGAGATTTAATTAGTAAATTTGAAGGAAGCAGTTTCATAGAGACTGACGGGGTTGGAAGCCAGATTACATAGGATTCAGAGGTGAGTTGAGAAAACAGAGACAATAAACACAAATAACTCTTTCCAGAATTACAATTCTGAAAAAAAGGATTTATAGGAAAACATGTTTGAGGGAATGGCAGGATCAAGTGAAAGTTAAGCATTGGGAAAACCTGGGTACATAAGCTGGGAGGCTTGGGGATGGAGCCAGTGGTTAAGGAGAGACTGAAGATGAGTGAAAGAAATGAAGGGGAATAAAAAGGAAGCAAGCTCCCAGAGACACCTCAATAACCACTATAAAGATATCATAGTAAAGGATACGGTAAGCTTCAGGTATAACGGATGACTTTTAAGGTCCCTTCTAATTTTGAGATTCTATGTAGCTGAGCAAGCCCTTAGGGTCCTGCTTCTAAATTAGTTAATAAGGGCACAATATGGGCTGGGCATCATTGTCCCCTATATCATCGCCAAAAGATAAGGCACAGATCCCAATATATATTAGCTTAACTTAAGAATTAAATATGACTATGCCATCCAGAAATTTGTATAAATATATATCATTTTGCCTTCTTCACTGAAAAAGAACAAATACTATATAAAGGAATTAAAACTTTTAATAGGTAAAGAGTTAATAAAAGAACACTCAGTTACTTTAAATGAATGTGAGTTTCCAGGTACCGGAATTCCATTTCACTGTACTCAGTAAATCTGCAAAAATGAACAAGGAAATCATTCATGGCCAACAGAAAAGAATAAAAGATAGGCCAAGTATTCCCTTTTCCAAAGAGGACAAAAAGGTTGTTTTTGTAAACTATGACCCTCTTAACTCTGATAGTAACCTGTGGTGAAACTGTTAAGGATGGTTTTTGCTCAGGTGGTCACAGAAGAAAGTGGTTACCATTAGGCAACATCAAGGGTTCACAAGAAACAGGCCATGACTGATGAACAGGAGTGGCTTGACCACTGCTCCTATGACCAGGTCTTTTGAATCTGACCTTTGAGTACCTCCAAAGTCAGTTTATTCCCAAGGAAAAGGCTGAAGAACTAGTGAAGAACTACTTAGGCCAAACTGTGCTCAAGGAAATGGTGAAGAGCCAAGTTCTCCAAATGTTCCTCTAAACTGAACAGCATGTTCCTACTTTAATCCACAGAAATAAGAGTAAGAACAAATTGTTATCTGGTCCATTCTTAAATGACACAGGATCTGTCTCTGAAATACAGGAATAGAAGGTATTTTGTTGGACTTCTGTGTCCCTTCTACAGCAATATAATATCAGAGCTCATAACTTGCAAACTTACTGCTTTGAGTACTGACTTTTCCTAGGTGAGATGCATAAATAAGAAAAACTGTAGCTGCTGCCAAAAGAGCCTTCCTCGCAGAAACACTTATTAGTGTTTAGCAAAAGCTAGCCAGAGTGTCAGGTGAGATTATGACACTAAATTGATAAAAGGGTCTGACACACTACTATAATTACAGGTAAAGAAGGCCCGATCTACAGAAGAAAGCTTTCTGATGAGAGAGGAAGCCTTTATTATTATTAGAGAATGTCACTGGCTAAAAGTAAGCTGGCAACAAGTCCTAGTCATTCTGTGCCATCCAAAACATGAGAATGGGGTCTATAATTTAGCTAATCTTTGGGCTCCTGGTACATTGCTTTGCACACAGTAATAGATCATACTAGTCATGCTCAAAGGATCATATTTCATCAGCACAGGAGGAACTCCTAGTGTGGAAAGTCCCTCCATTTGTCTATGACTTTGTGGCAAGAAGTCCTAGGAAACAAGAAGAGACAAATTGGCTTTTTACCTTAAAGGGGCTAAGTGACTTGTCCAGGGTCACACAGTTATCAAGAAACTGAAGCTGGCTATGAAATTAGTCTTCTCTTCATCCACTAGGCCAAACTGTCACTTTTTATCAGGTAGTACTTCATATTTGCTGATGACCCCCATACTCACTGAATTAAAGAATCTGAAAATCTGCAAGAGGCCTCAGTGGCTATCTTATCCAACACATATATTAAGGAACTCCCACTAGAGCAGTGGTTCTCGACCTTCCTAATGCCGCGACCCTTTAATACTCATAAGTGGGCATATCTGCATGTGGGCAGACCCGCCTGGAGATGGATAGAGAAACGGTGTCTCGGTTCCTAAGACCATCAGAAAGATGTGTTTTCAGATGGTCTTAGGCGACCCTGTGACCCCTGTGAAAGGGTCGTTTGACCCCCAAAGGGCTCGCGACCCACAGATTGAAAACTGCTGCACTAGAGCATGTTCAACAAATGGTCATCCAGCCTCTGCCTAAAAAACTTCAAGGCTGGGCAATCCACCTCATCTCAAGGGAGCCCATTCCATTCTGGGAAATCTCTGATGGCTGAGAAGTTTTTCCTGGTATCAAGCCTAAACTGGCTTGAAATTTCTTCCTTTTCCTTCCACCTCCTGCTCCACTCCAACGTTCCTGGTTCAGCTCTCTAGAGTGAATACAACAAGTCCACTGATGCTCCTCCTCTTCTCTTCATGCTAGATATGCCCAGTTCCTTCAGCTGATCCTCATATGGCACAAACTAAAGGTTCTATATCAACCTGGATGCTCTTCTCAGGACACTCTTTAGCTTATCAATTTCATTCTTAAAATGTGGTCCCCAGAAATTAACACAACACTACAAATGAGATCTGGAAAGGGAAGAGTAAATGGGTATTACTTCCATGTTCCCTGTAGTAGGAAGCCCAAGATTGCATTAGCTTTTGTGGCCACCACAACACATTGCCAACTCATGCTGAACATGTGGGTCCACTAAAACCCCCAGATCTTTTTTCAATCCATGCTGTCCTCAAATTATACTGGTGCTAGATTTTCTGTACCCAAATACCAGACTTTAGAATTATTCTTAACAAATTGCCAGATTTATTCCTATGATCTCCTTTACAGATCTTACGGGACCTTGGTTTTGTCATTCAGTGTATTAGCTATCCCTTTCAGTTTTCTGCGATCTGCAAATGTGATGAGTAGACTATCTGTGCTTTATCCAAGTTTATGATAATAATCAAAAGCATAGGGCCAAGTACCTGTCCCTGGGGTCCTTCCACATCTGCCACACTGACACTGAACTATTAATAACCCCTCTCAGGTTGGCCATCCTGCCAGTTCTGAATCCACCTGACTGTATTACTATCTAGTCTATATCTTTCTATCTTCTCCACAAGAAATGGAGATACTTAAAAAGAAAATTTTGGAGTCAGGAAATCTGTGTTTGAATCTTGGAACCTATATGAGAGCTCATTCCAAATGGCCACTGATGCTCTGCCTGTTTTCAACTCCACAGAACAAGATGCCCCTGTAGTAGGCACCCCTGCAGTCCCATCTCCCCCTCCTTTCCTGCCTCTTTCTGTATGTTATCTCCTGCTTTAGACAGTAAGCTCCTTAAGGGCAGGGACCATCTTTCTTTTTTATTAATTGTATCCCTGGTGCTTAGTACAGTGTCTAATAGTAGGTGCTTAATAACTGATTTCTTGAATTGGACTGGTCCTGGAAATGAAGAAAAAGACAAAGGTCAGTTCCTCCAAATGGGAGACTGAAAAATGCATATCCTTCCATAATTTGGTCTTTCCACCAGTGATCACACAAATTCTCCTACTGGCACAAATATAAGATCAAAAGCAATTCCTTTCAAATTTCCTAGAAACCCCAGCTTCTTTTAAGGAATAAAGTCATGGGCCTCCTCCTATTTTCTGAACTAGCTGTTAGTGGTGACTACTATTATATATGATCATATACATTGATGTGTTTACATTTTTATTATCCCCTCTTTCCCCCTTCACCTTCCTACCCTCCCTCCCACCCCCTAGTAGAATGTCAGTTTCTTGACATCAAGGTCTCTTTTTCATATTGCCTTCGCATTCCTAACACCTACCACAATGGACAGTTGCTGTATATGATGACATGTTTAAAATGAACCACCAGGAGTAACTAAATGAACAGCATCATGTACTCCTCTGGCCTCCAAGTCACTGAAAAGCATTACTATTTGTTCTAAGAGACATATTCCCTTAACTTAGGGAGTATCTGAGTTGAGCAGATATCTTCTCTATAATAGGAAAAAACATGTACAGAGTGGCATCAACAGAACATTCAGAAATAAAATTCCCAAGACAGAATCTGATAATAGTTCAAAGTTTTTGCATTCTAAAATAACAAAGATAAAGAGATCTAGAATGACAGGTTATTTATATTTATGCTGACTTAAAAGCAAAGTAATGGGAGGCCAGGTAAGGCCATATTTAAAGTTAGATCTCAACAATCCATTCTTGTGGAGAAGACCAACAATATGGATAATACAAAACAGTAAATAATTTTTAAATGCTTACATTTGGCTTTGGAAGTAATTTCCTAATTCTTGTAGCAGATGTCATCAATTTTTGTTGTTGTTCTGATATTAAAAAGGAATGTTAAAGAATTAGTTTGCATTATAGAAAACACTTGGGAGTCTCCATGCCAAGACAATCTCAGGAACTACATGAACACAATTACAAAATACTTTTCACACAAAGTCAGATCTAAATAAATGGAAAAATATCAGTTGTTCATAGGAAGGCTGAGCTAATATAATAAAAATGACAATTCTACCTAAATTATTTTACTTATTCAGTGCCATATCAACCAAACTACCAAAAATTTATTTTACAGAGCTAGAAAGAATAATAAAATTCATCTGGAAGAACAAAAGGTCCAGAATATCAAGGGAACTAACAAAAAGAAATGAAAGGGAAGGTGGTCTAGCTGTACCAGATCTAAAGGTATATTATAAAGCAGCATCAAAACTATTTGGAAACTAGCTAAGGAAAGAGTGGTGGATAAGGAAATAGGTTAGGAACACAAGACACAGTAGTCAATGACTATAGTAATCCACTGTTTGATAAACCCAAAGACTTCAGCTTCTGGGATAAAAACTCACTATCTGACAAAAACTGCTGGGAAAACTGGGAAGTAGTATGGCAGAAACTAGGCATAGACCACCATCTTACACTGTATAACAAGACAACATCAAAATGGGTACATGATTTAGACATAAAGGATGATACTATAAGCAAATTAGGAGAGCAAGGAAAAGTTTACCTGTCAAATCTATGGAGAACAGAAGAATTTATGACCAAAGAAGAGACAGCATTATGAAATGCAAAATGGATAACTTTGAATACATGAAATTAAAAAGGTTTTGCACAAACAAAACCAATGCAACCAAGATTAGAAGGAAAGCAGAAAGCTAGGAAACAATTTTTACAACCAGTGTCTCTGATAAAGGCATATTTCTCAAAATATATAGAGAACTGAATCAAATTTATAAGAATACAAGCCATTTCTCAACTGATAAATGGTAAAAAGATATGAACAGGCAGTTTTCATATGAACAAATTAAAGTTACATATGGTCATATGAAAAAAATGCTCTAACTCATTACTGATTAGAGAAATACAAATTAAAACAACTCTGAGATGCTATATCATATCTATCAGACTGGCTACCATGACAAAACAGGAAAATGATAAATGTTGTAGAAAATGTGGGAAAACTGGAACACTAATGTACTGTTGGTGGAGTTGTGAACTGATCCTACCATTCTGGAGGGCAATTTGGAACTATGACCAAAGGGCTATAAAAATTTGCACACAAAAAGTTTGTATCCCAAAGAGATCATAAAAAAAGGAAAAGGACCCACGTGTAGAAAAATATTTATAGCAGCTCTTTTTGTGGTGGCAAAGAATTGGAAATTGAGGAGATGCCCATCAACTGGACAATGGCTAAACAAGTTGTGGTATATGAATGTAATGGAATACTACTGTTCCATAAAAAATGGTGAGTAGGCATATTTAAGAAAAACCTTGAATGCCTTGCATAAAATGATGCTGAGTAAAGAACCAGAAGAACACTGGAACCAGGAGAACATTGTACACAGTAATACCAATATGTGCAATGACTGATTTTGTCAGATTTAGCTCTTCTCAGCAATGCAATGATCTTTCTAAGACAATTCCAAAAGACTCCTATGCTATCCACATCCAGAGAAAGAACTATGGAGTCTGAATGCAGATCGAAGCATACTATTTTCTTTTTTTTTTTCCATGGTTCTTCCCTTCCATTCTGATTCTTCTTTTACAACAGGAAATATGTTTAACATGATTGTACATGTATAGCCTATATCAGATTGCATGCCATCTTGGGGAGGGGTAAGAGAAGGGATGGGGGGCAGAATTTAGAACTCAAAATCTTGTAAAAGTGAATGATGAAAGCTAAAAATAAATTTAAAAATTTAATTTGTATTTTGTTAGCACACTTCAGTATGGGGAAGATGAAGGAGTACAAGAAAGGGCAGAGAGCAGAATCTGGAAGATAGGAAGTTTGCTGCAGATTCTATATAATGAATGAAATTTTCTATAAAATGTGGCTAATCAGAAACTGACTGCAGGCATCATATGGAAATAAAAGAGCAGAACACTAAAGTCAGGAAATCTAGTTCAAGATGCCGAACTCCAGTGAAATAACAGGGCGATTTTAGAACTTTCTCTGGTTCTGTTTTCTCATCTGTAAAACAGGCAGTTGAATCAGATTAGCTCTAAGATTCCTTTCTTCCTTTCTAGTTTTAAAACTCTAAAATTCTGGATAGAGCTAACACCACACCCCTCCCCCCCATCTAGAAGACATTCGGGTTTCAGTCATAAGCTTGGCCCAGAAAACCTCAAAGCTGCCTTTCAGCTCAAATTCTAGTATTCTCTAACTAAATAAAAATCCTAAGTCTCAAAAACTAAAAGTGCCATAATGTCAAATAAATTTAACCTGATGCCCAAACATTGCACCACTACGATGCAGACACCCTCTAAGTACTATTAACAATTCAAACTAATGCATTTGTTTGTTCATTTGCCCATCTCCTTACTTACCATTGCTCCCTCCTAAGGCTAAATCTGGATGCAATGGTCAATTCAGCTTAAAAACCATAGCTTCCCTGCCAACAGCAGCAAAGAATGAGCACTTAACAGCCAAGCAGGAACAAAGGAGAGGAAGTCAAAGATCACACTCCAGAGAACCCAGCATTACTGAACTGCCTGGTCAAGCACTGGGTCCAGAGATTCACAAGAATTAGGTAAGAAAGGCCAAGTGCTACCCTGTACACAAGTCACTGCGCTAAAATACATTTTAAAATATTTGGGATGGTGTGGCCATCCAGCAAAATTTGCTGAAAGATGAAAAAATGATTATAGAACAAAAAGCAATGATTAACGAAAGGGCTATTTGTCTATGGGAGAGCAGAATTTCAAGAAATACCCAGACTCCCTTTCTGAAAGGAAACAATTTAAATTTGAAAAGCAAGGTTGTACATTCCAGGGGAATGACATGCTTCCAACTGCCACGGTCTTTTCTGGGCCAGAGGCCACTGAAAGCAACATCATAGGGGGCATTCCTGTGAATTACAAATAAAAACAAGGTTCTCAGTGAGCCACTAGATGATAACTGGTTTAGAGAGAAGGAGGAGATCTCAGGGCCTGTTTTGACTTATTTGTCCAGAATGGAACAGTCCAATAATTAGGAGAGAAAACTTATTGCAGTGGTTGTTTATACCAAGTAGGGCCATAGCAACCAAGCTTTTAACAAAGGAGGTATTGAAAACGAGAGGTACAAAACAGGTCAACAGAGTCAAATGTAATTAGGAAATAATGAACAAAATTAATTAAAAAGAACAGAACATAGATAATGTTAATGTGTGGTTTTCTAAGTCATTATGGGATCCAAGAGTACCTCCCCTTCTTTCTTTATGAGTTTGACATGACTACTGCAAATAATTAAAAATAATGTCTGAAAAACAGTATTTTTCTCAAATGGTTCTAAATAAACTAAGTTTTGAAATCATCAGAAATCTGGACATAGGCAAATCATCCTTCCAATGTCAAGTCAACACACTTACTATGTGAGGTAGATCTGCCCATTAAAGAATTCTGAAAGCCAACAAATTCACTCCCAAAGGAATTTGGGAACAAAAATTACATGATCTTACAATGAAAAAGGTCTTATGGAAATTATGGAAAATCTCTTAACGTTTTCTGCATCATGTCTAATGAAGCCTATGGAGCTCTTCTCAGAATGTTTTTAAATGCATAAAATAAAATATACATACAAAGGAAACCGCTGAAATAGTTATCAAAATATTTTTTAAACATAAGTTTGCAGACCCCAGGAACCTTTCATCTAGTCCAACAGTGCACTCCATGTAAAATTCCCCTCTTCAGAATCTCTGAACTGTGCTCATGAAGCTTCTGCTTGGGACACTTTTAGTGAAGGAAAACTCAGAGCTACTAAAGTCACTCTAGTTCATTGTTTGGCACCTTAAGCCACCATAAAATTACTTTTACTGAAACAAAATCTGCCACCCTCTATCTTCTAGCCACTGACCCTAGTTCTGCCCTTTAGATACACAAATGAGAAGTCTGCTCCTTCCAGATGACAGTTCTTCAGATGAAGACAGATATCATCATTTCACCATTACTACATAAGCACACACATAGATCTATTCCTCAAGTCAAAAACAAATCCCAAATTCTTTCTTTCCATCTGTTCTCACAGTAACTCATTTAAAGTCCCCACACAATCCTTTCTCCCGTATCTGGATACATTCTAGCTTATTGACATCCATGACAAGAGGTCCCCTAGATAGGAACACAGTAGAGCCTGCTAGAATTGTGATCCCATGGCAGTATGATGTAGTAGAAAGAACACTGGCCTGGACTCAGGGAGTCTATCTACGGCCCACGACTGGGAGCTGCAGAATACTGAGTCATTTAACTTCTTGGCACCTCAGTTTCTTCAAACACTAAATGAAGATATGTCTCCATCACCTGCAGATTCATAGAAAAGAGCCTTGGAAACCTGAAAGTGCTGCAGGAAGTGTGAATCACTGGCAGCTATGACAGCAAACTGACTGGTCTTGAGACACTCAAGTCCCCAAATCCCTTTCACATGAATGGCTTTCAAGCTACATCTGTCCATCCTAGCTTTGTGGACTTTGAAGTACTACATGCGTGTATGATAATAGACATTTAAGAAAGATGCCAACCTTCACTGCCAAAGCACATCAGGGTACAACAGAGGCCCAAAGGATATATTTTCTGCTTCTCTTCATTATACAATACATCCACCAGCTGTATGACGTTTTTGTGCCGTAACCTCCTCAGTAGCTGAATTTCCCTAGAAGAAGAATAGGGGGGAAAAGAAGCTGTTAGTGCATCTCTCTGCAGAAATATAAGTTCCCATATTACTGAACAAGAGAGATAATTTGCTGAAGTTGTATTTTCAAGCTGCTCCTCCAAAAAAAATTATTTATTTATTAATTTATTTTTGAATCAAGGCCAACATCTGCTCTATCCCCTATGATAGCTCTAAATCTGACTGGCGTGCCAACAGCTGTGGTATGACTTTGATCGTCTAGCCAAAGATTAGAACCTCCAAATACTTACCAGGATCACTGGCACACAAGGTTTACCTCCTCAAATAATGCTGCACATTAACTTAATCCTTCTAGGATTTGTATTCCAATGCACTGGTAGAAGACTAGCAGAGAAAAACTACAGGCAGGGGAAGAGAGAAGAGTCAAGGCTATTGTTGGCCCTGTTACAAGCAATAGTGCATTGGTGCCCTGGCCCTGATGCCAGAGCTGTTTCTTGCTCCTGGTGGGGTGTATTCAGAACCATCAAACAGAGGCTCTGCGAGGGGAGACATTTACTTGCCTACAAGCTTAAATTTCATACTACCTATGTCTTCAAACATACACAGCCTTCAACATGCTTCCCCTAGCCCCTCCTGCTACCAGGGAAAAAAGAACTTAAAAATTAATAATGAAAAAGAGCAAAGGCAATAAAATATCAGTTAATAGACTTTATGTTTAACTGAAAATGAAATAACATTGGAGAAATATTAATTGTTCATGAACAATTGTTCGATATAATTGTTATTATTTTGGCAGGCTAAGCCAATATAATAACAATGACAATTACACCTACGATAAATATTTTGTAGAGGTATAAAAAATAATAAAAATCATCTGGAAAAACAAAAGGTCAAGAATATCAAGGGAATCACTGGGGGGGAAAATGTAAAAGAAGGTGGCTTGGCAGTATCAGATCTCAAAATGTATTACAAAGTAGTAATCATCAGAACAATCTGGTACTGGCTAAGAAAGAGAATGATGGATCAATGGAATAGATAGATAACACAATACACAGTAATTAATAATCAGAGTAATCTAGTGTTTGATAAATGCTAAGTTTCAAGATTTGGGACAAGAAATTACTATCTGAAAAAAACTGCTGTGAAAATCAGAAAGCAGTTTGTCAGAAATTAGGTATAGACCAAAATCTCACACCGTTCATTGAGATAAGGTCAAAATAGGTACAAAGTGTAGACAAAAAAGGTGATTTCATAAGCAAATTAGAAGAACATGGACATTTTTACCTGTCAGATTTATGGATAAGGGAAGAATTTATGACCAAATAAGAGAGGGAGGGCATTAGAGGATGTAAAATGGATACTTTTTATTACAACAAAGTAATAAGTTTTCCATGAACAAAACCAATGCAGGCAAGATTAGAAGGAAAACAGTAAACTGGGAGAAAATTTTTTATAGCAAGTTTCTCTGATACGGAGTCAAATCTAAAAAAAGGGAGTCATTTCCCCAATTAATAAAGGGTCAAAGGATATGAACAGTTTTCAGAAGAAATCAAAGCTTTCTAGTCATATAAAAAATGCTCTAAATCACTATTGATTAGAAAAATGCAAATTAAAACAATGAGATACCACCTCATGCCCATGCTATCAGCTACTGTGATAGTAAAGGAAAATGACAAAAGCTGGAGGGGATATGAAAAAAATTGGGACTCTAATATATTGTTGGTGAAGATATAAACTGATCATTCTGGGGAGCAATTTAGAACTATGGACAAAGGACTATAAAACCATGCATACCCTCTGACGCTGCAATATCACTACTTAGGTCTATACCCCAAAGAGAACAAAGAAAAAGAACCTATAGGAACAAAAATTTTTATAGCAGCTTTTAGTGGTGGCAAAGAATTGGAAATTGAGGAGATGCCCTTCAATTAGGGAATAGTTAAACAAATAATAGGATTTCGAGAGAATACTAATGTGCTATAAGAACATTATAACCATTATAATATTATCGTAATAAAGATAGTTTCAGAAAAACTTGGGAAGATTTACACAAACTGATGCAAAGTGAAGTGAGCAGAACCAGGAGAACATTGTACACAGTAATAGCAATATTATGCAATGATTAACTGTGAATGACATTCTCAGCAGTACAATGATCCAAGGCAACTTCAAAAGACATGAAAAATACTATCCACCTCCAGAGAAAGAATTGATGGATTCTGAATAGAGATTGAAGCATACTTTTTTAAACTCTGTTTTTCTTAGTTTTTATTTTTTGGTCTATGTTTTCTTTTGCAACATGGCTAATATGGAAATATTTTGCATAACTGTGCATGTATAATCAGAAGCAACTAGGAGATACAGTGGATAGAGAACTGGGCCTAGAGTCAGGAAAACTCATCTTCCTGAGTTCAAATCTAGTCTTGGACACTAGATGGGTGGCGCTAAGCAAGTCACTTAACCCTATATTTGCCTCAGTTCCCTCATCTGGCAAATGAGCTGGAGAAGGAACCACTCCAGTATATCTGCAAAGAAAACCCCAAATGGGGTCTCAGAGAGTCAGACACCACTAAAATGACTGAATGACAACAAAATGTATTATCTACTAAAACTGCTTGCCTTCTCAAGCAAGAAGGGTAAAAAAATAAAAATTAAATGTAACAAAGCAAAACAACACTGACCTGAGCTACAGGCAGGAATGCCATGAGAAAAACACTTTGGAAACTATCAAAATGACAGAGAAATATGAATTACAGTCTTAAGATCTCTTCCAGCTCTGATAGTTTATGATCAAGATCTAGCTGTAGAAATGTGGTAAAATATTTTCAATAAAAGAAGTAAAGCTTTATTCATTATTTCACTGTTACTCAAATCCTAAAATAAAGTAAAAGGGGAGGGAGGGAAAAGAGCTCAGCCATGCGGACCCAACATAAAGTTACACTCTAGATAGCATCACTATGAAGCTAGATGACTAAAAATGAAAATTAGTTTTTATAAGCTAGATTCACTTTTACTATAATAATTTTTGTGTATACATCCGTTCTTTAACTTCAAAACAAGCAAAATAGATTGATGAAATTCATTCCTGGCTGCTTTTGCTTGGGGGGCGAGGAGGGGGATAGGAATGCCAAGATCACTTCTGTCTGTTTTAATCTAAGTTCCATAAAGAGATTTGTAAAATATTAAACCAGCTACCCTGAAAAAAGAAACATAACAATTTTCCCCTGACTACTAATTTCTCGTTTCAATGTGGGCAGAATTAACTATCCCCTTAGCCAGGAAACACAGCTGGATGTTTTCCAGAAAAATAAGTCAGAGAAGCCACCCTATATTTCGAAAAGACATTGTCCAATTCTCTCCTCCAGTAGTCTACAAGTCTGACATCTCCTATTATCCACTTACTCCCTTACTCCCTTTCAGGCAACCCCCACTGCCTCCAAGATCAAATACAAAACCTCCTGCTTGTTCTTTAGTCTCTTCATAGGCTGTCTGCTTTCTACTGTCCCAGTCTTCTCATACCTTAACTTCATGAAATCCGCCATCCAGTGAACCTGGCTAGTGTCCATGCCATTCCTTGAACAAGACACTCCACTCTGATGTCTGGCATTTTCACTGGCTGTCCCTCATGCTTGGAATTCTTTCTCTCCTCATCTCTTCCTCCTAACTTCCCCAGCTTCCTTCATATTCTCAGCCAAAGTATTACCTACGGCAAAAAAGCCGGTCCTAATCCCCTTAAATGTTAATGAAACTCCTCCAAATGTAGATTATCTCCAATTTATCTTGTATAAAGCTTGTTATCTGCATACTATCTCCCCCATTAGACCGTAAGTTTTCTGAAAGCAGGGACTATCTTTTATCTTTCTTTATAACCCTAGTGCTTAGCACAGTGCCTAGCACATAGCAGGTGTGTTATATATTAATAAACAGGGAAGAGGGAAGGGAATAAGCATTTATATAGCATTCAGTATACACTAGGCACTGTACTAAATGCTTTACAAGTATCTCAGTTCATCCTCACAAACAACCCTCAGCAGGAGGTGCTGTTACTACCCCATTTTACAGTTGAGAAAACTGAGGCAAACAAAGGTGAAATTACTTGCCCAAGGTTTATACACTTGGTAAGTCTCTGACTTGGATTTCAACCTGGGTCTTTCTGATTCAAAGCCCAGGGCTCTCTATTCACTGAGTAAATATTAGGTTAACTCACTGATTTCTGGGGAAGCCTCTTTTCCAGTTCACGACTCATTAGTGACTTGAAACAAAATGGGAAGTCACTGATTTATAACTGTAAAGAACCTTAGAATTCACACTGTCAGTTATAAGTGAAAGTGCGAGTGTGTGTTGTATAAAAAGGAGAAGTAATCCCTCTTCCTTCTCCCCTAGATGAACTAGAAATTCAGCAAATGAAAGTGATTAGCCCAACAATCCTTCACCTGTTAAGAAGCAGAAGCTGGTTTTAAACTCAGCTTTCTAGACTCAAATCTCAACCACTTTTGACCCTACCATGTTGTCTCCTCTTTTTACACCTCTCTTAGGGGATAGGTATACTAGAACATGCCATTACATCTCAGGTCATTGGTGTGAATTTAGCCTAAATCGGGGTCTATGTCGGGGAGAGCTTTGAACCTTTACTTACTGCTTTTTAATATTAAGTAGCCCATCAACTGGTGAATGATTGAACAAGTTGTGATACATGACTGTGATGGAATGCTATTATGCTTTAAGAAATGATGAAGGGGATGAATTCAGGAAAACCTGGGAAGACTTATATGAATTGATGTAAAATGAAGTGAGCAGAACCAGGACATCACTGTACACAATAACAGCAATATAACGAGGATCAATTGTGAAAGACTTAGCTACTCTGGTCAAGACAATGAATGATCTAAGACAATTCCAAAGGACTCATGATGAATCTACCTATCTATCCACCTCCAGGTAGAGAACTAAAGAACTCAGTGCAAAGTGAAGTACAATTTTTAAAATTTTCTTTACTTAATAAGCTTAAGTACAAATAGTTCTAGCAAATGACCAACATCTAGAGCTACATAATGCTTTAGCACTCTGAGGAATGCACAATACATGTAAGTCAAAGTCAGTCAAATCAAACGTCAAAAGCTATGCCCCAGAGAAACAAAGCTATCATAGCAGATAAGACCGTCAGCAAATCTTACTGCTTTGCTATCTGCATTAGTCCGTTTTGCCAGCCATGCCCAAGCACCGTCTGAGATGGACTGAAGTCAGTCTTGTGAATAGTCAACTTACCGGTTCAGAATCTATCACAAAATCTGCACAATAACACGTGACAATCAGCAGACTAGAAAAGCCCATCTAAGGGTGAGAGGAAACTCTCAGAAACGAAATTCTGAAGGTATGAAACCATTCCAATGAGGAATAAAGGTAAAAGGGCTACATCTAGACATACAAGAAACTTAGATTGTAAAAAGAGATGTATAGAAGATGCCCCAAATTTGATATAAAATTTTGGTTTTATTTTCTGAAAAGGTCCCAAAAGGGTAAAGATCCTTACTTACAATATGAATAAACCTTCCATGCTTCTCTCCAAGTCTTCCATTTCTCTGTCTGCATTTTCTATCCCATCCCTGCTCCCAACTCCCAACACACACACACCCAACTTTTTTTTTTTTTTTTGCTTTTTGGAGGGCAGTTGGGGTTAAGTGACTTGCCCAAGGTCACACAGCTAGTTTTTTGTGTTAAGTGTCTGAGGCCGGATTTGAACTCAGGTATTCCTGACTCCAGGGCCGGTGCTCTATTCACTGCGCCACCTAGCCGCCCCAGCACACACCCAACTTTTGAGCTGTGAGAGGCAACATGGATAGAATGCTGATCCAGAAGCTAGGAAGACCTGGCTTTAAGTCTCATAACTGACACATATTAGATAGGTGACTATGGGCAAGCCACTTAACCTCAAAGTGTCCTAGACAACTGTAGAAGGTTAAGTTGCAAAGAAGGTGCCAACTTGCACTAGCAAAGTCTTTTAATCTGGAATCTGAGACCAGTGGAATCACAGGCTTAGTCCCAACCCCTAACTAAATCCGCTCTAGCAATCCAGTGTCTGAATTGCCACTGACTCTTGTGCCCTTGACAAGCTAACCAGATTCATCATCTCAAGCACAGGAGCACCAAGTCCTAGCCAATGTCCTGCAAGAATATGGTGCCCAAAATGTTTCTGATTCTTGGGAGTTGGTTTCTCACTCTACTATACTCAGTGTGGATTAGTAAGCTTCCTGTGTATATTTTATCTATTACTGTAAAATATGAAGATGCTGAAATCAGCTTTGCCTCTTCCTTCAAGAAAATGCTTCAAGACTTCCTGACTGTGGATGTCATGGGCCCTCTTTTCTTCTCTTTCTATAATCTCTAAGTGACCTAAGAGATCTGATAGGTTTAATGACCACCTGCATGACTCCCAGCTCATAATCCAGCCCTAGCCTATCCCCTGAGCTTCAGTTCTCCAATTGCCTGTTGGGTACTTTAAACTGGATGTTACAGAACATTTTCACTAAGCAAACCCACACCCAGCTCTCTTTCAAATTTCCCAATTTCTGTAGAATCATTACTAATCTTCTAATCTCCAAGGTTCATAATATTGTCACAAATAAGTTTTAAATGTTATTATATGATATACAATTATCTAATATAGTTATCAGATATTATATTAAATATAGTAATCATCTGAACTCCTCAAACTCTATCAGTTGCCAAATCTTGCTCTTTCTACCTCCAAAACATCTTCCTCTACCTCTTTCTCTCTACTCAACAGCTCTTGCCCTCATTAACTCTCATCCATTACTGCCAAGACTCCTGACAGTCTCTGCCAAGTTTTTCACCACTCCCGAATATCCTTCAGACTGCTGCCAAAGTGATTTTCCTTAAGCTTTGATCTGACCATGTCACTACCCTGTGGCTCCCTACTGTCTTTAGAATTAAACACGAATTTCTTCATGAGGCTTTAAAAATGTTTTTAACTTTGCCCCAGCCTATCATTACCACCTGCACTCTGTGACCCAACAAAACCATCCTCTTCTCTGTACCTTGCACATAACACCACCACTCCAGTCTCCACGTTCACACTGGCTACACTGCCTGTACCCATGGTATACTCTTTCTTCAAGCACCACTTTCAATGTGAACAAAGCCTTTCCTCATCTCCCCACCTGTTCATTTCCTTTTCTCCAGACTCCCTGCTATTTAACTACTTTGTATTTATTTGTATTAATCAATTTTTATTTATTCGAGGTGTATATACACATACTTGTCTCTCCTTTAAGGATGTAAGCCTGGGGCCAGGTGGTACAGTGAATAGAGCACTGGCCCTGGAGTCAGGAGGACCTGAGTTCAAATCCAGCCTCAGACACTTAACACTTACTAGTTGTGTGACCTTGGGCAAGTCACTTAACCCCAACTGCCCTGCCCTCCCTCCTCCAAAAAAAAGACCAAAAAAAAAGAATGTAACCTCCTTGAGAGGTGGTATTGTTTCATTTTTTGGTATCTATATCTTCAGCTCTTACCATAAAGTATCAACTTAATGAATACTTTCTGACAAATTGAAATTAGAACAGGTAACGGAATACAAATTTAAAAATGTAACATGTTACCATAAGGATAGTGTAAAGAGTATAAAGGTCAAAATGAGCTGAGTAAGGCTGGCAAAGAATGCTACGGGCAATAAAAAAGAATTTTTAAAAATCTGCATTAAAGAAAAGAATAAGATCAAGGAAGGAATAGTCCACTGCTCTGGATGGATAGGAAAATGATTTTTAAAAAAAAGTAGTGGGAAATTTAAACCCAAGTCAAGCAGGAAAACTTAATTGCTTTTGATTTCAAATCACTAAGTCCAGATAAAGTAAAATCCATAGTCCTTAGAGAACTAAAGAAGGTGACTGACAAGCCACTGTAAGCTATCTTTGAAGAACATGAAAAATGAGAGCAATACCATAAAACTACAAAAAGATATATATCTTGATTTTTCCAAGAGAAAAAAAGAACAGTCTACAAATTAATGGCCTATGAGCTTGAAGAATTTCTGGCAAATCCCTAGAACATATTATTGAAGAGATGATAAATGAAAATCTAGGGAAAAAAAGTAGTAATAATAAAGAATCAGAAAGGCTTCTTTTCTGACAGAGTCTGCTACATTAGGAGAACACTACAGTTTATCCAGATTTTAGCAAGCCATCAGAGTTTCGCATATTTTCCTTGTGTATAAGATGAAGAGATATGGGCTAGATGACGGCACAGCTGGTTAAGTTCTGGAATGGTTGAATGTCCACATCCACAAATCAGGCACTAATGACTCAATGTCAACTGAGAAAGAGGTCTCTCTCCAGTGGAGTGCCTCAAGAACTTGTTCTAGATTTTATGCTTTTTAACATTTTTCTCAATGACTTAGATAAGGAAAAATTGCACTAACTTGCTGATAGTTTAAGTGGACTGAAATCAGGGATATGATAAAGTCAACTTGAGCTGGTTCCTGAGAGCCAACTGTTAAATATTCAGTGTGATAACTTATTCCTCAGAAACCAGCAAATACTGCAAATCAGGGTTTGAGTTATTGTTTTTGTTGGTTGTCTACACTTATGAAAGTGATGGAAAAAATGTTAATAAGGAAGATTAAACTTAAAAGTGTGCATACATTTAAACTTTTTAATGCATATTTTTTTCAGAGTCAGTTGTTAAACATTTACCAGCACTGCCCTGAGTGAAACCCAGTATGAGTCAACATTACTATGTGGCAGAGAAAAAAGCTAATGTGTTCTTGAGAGATATGATATATAATTTGTGGATTCTTCTTCGTTTTTCTTAAAAAATCAGACTGTCCTTCTCTGGTTCTATGGCACTTCTCCCATTCTTCCTGATATGGAGATATTAAAGTGCTGTATTCTGCTGTGCTAAGACTAAATGTGGAATATTGTGTTCAGTTCTTTTTTAAAAAAATATTTTAGTAGTATTTTATTTCTTCCAATTACATGTAAAGACAATTGGGGGGTGAACTGGAAATTGGGGTTAAGTGACTTGCCCAAGGTCACACAGCTAGTAAGTATCAAGTGTCTGAGGTCAGATTTGAACTCAGGTCCATTGCTCTATTCACTGTGCTACCTAGCCACCCCTATTATGTTCAGTTCTTGATGCCATATTTTAAGAAGGATACTGATAAGCTAGAGAATAGGAAGCACTGGAAAGGTTGTCATGTAGAAGAACTGATTAGGCTTGTCCTGCTGGACCCAAGATGAAAGAATGAGGAATGGTAGAAACAAGCTGCAGAGAGGCAGATGGTAATGTAGTAAGAAAATTTCCCCAAATCAGAGCCACTGAAAAATGAAATGAAATGGGATACCATAGGAAATGACAGAAAATCTTCAAACAAAAGCTGGACAGCTTTATGTTACTTAGGGATCCTGGAAGAAAAATTCTTGTTCAGGGAAGAGTGCGATTAGGGCAGCTTCTAAGTCCAGGCCAGCTCTCAGATTCTATTGGGTCTGTCTTGACAGACCCACAATCAATGTCTATTTGCCAGGGTTTTGATCCTTAATAAATTATTTTTAGTACCAATGTGAATTCTGAATAACTGGGTAAAACTTGCAAGTTTGAGGAGAAAAACAGCAAAATCATTAATGATCAAAATTCTACCACTGAATCAAGCATTCATGAACCTCATTTTAAGTACCAAAGCTAGCAGAAATGAAAGGAAGGGTGGTAGTTAATTCTCATTTGGACTTACTTTTAATGATCCTTTTGTGAAGTACATGTCATCAAAATTTCTCTTTAAATTTCCACAAAATCAGTGAGTGTATTTACCAAACACACTTTTATTAACAAAGCAAATTTCAAAACATTCTCATTTTTAAAATGAATATGTAGTTAATCAAAATATTCAAAAGAACTGAATTAAGTGGAGAAGAAAATAAAAATTTCTATGAGGCACTGTATTACAAAAGGGAACTAGTTAATCCAATAGTTTCCAATTTATAAAATACTTACTGATAGCTACCACATCCCTCTCACTAAATAAGTTGACTGCAATATTGTTTCTACAAAGATTCAAGATTATAATGGTGTGGTCACTCCACTCCACTGACATAGATCACAGCTTCTTCATTCCTTAGTCATTCTAAGTAGCTTGGTCAAAGGATATTAAAAAAAAAAAAACCCAGTTCTCAAAAGAAACAACTGATGACCACCTAAAAATGTGTTCAAAACCACTAATCATCAGAGGGACTGCAAATTAAAGTATCTCAAACCCAGACCAATTAAATTGGCAAAGACAGAAAAGAATTGAAAATGTTCATGAGAATTCCAGAAAACTAAATCATTACCATTAGATCTTTGAACTGGTCAAGACATTTTGGAAAACAACTTGCAATTTGCAAATGAAATTATAGAATTTTATTTATCTTTTGATTCAGCAGTCCTACTGGGTTTATTTCCCAGAGAGGTTATGAACAACAATAAAAAAAGAACTACCTGTATGAAAATATCTAAAGTAATACTATTTGTAATGGCAAAAAACTAGAAATAAATTATGTGCCCAAGGACTGGGAAATGATTGAACAAAACTGTTGTATATTAATTTAATAAATTATTGAACCATAACAATATGAATTCAAATAAATATTTAAAGACCTGAATTCAGCAATGTAACAAGAACCAAATGGACAATATTTATAATTACTACAACCATATAAATGAAGACAATTTAAAAGGGTAGCAAAGATCTGAACACTGGTGTTAACTTATAAAGTCTTTTAACAAGCAGAAAACTACCAAAGTATAAGGTTCTACATGTATTATCAGTCCCAATCACTTTTATGCTGTTTTGATTTAACTGGTTTGGAGGATTATATATTGTAGGGGATTCAACTATGAGTTGAATCTTTGAACAGACAAAATTTGTAAAGGAATCTTATCACAAAAAAATAAAATAGGAAAAACATGAAAAAAGAATTCCATTAACAGAAATAGTTTCTTTTTTGAGGAAAACAGTCTACGAAGCTTAAAGCATGATTAAAATGTAGGCTATTCTTATTTTTATCACCTCATTAGCAGTGCTTACTTCCTCTGGAGTAAGGATGAAAGCACTGGCTAGGTAGAAAGCAGAAAGGGAAAAGAAAATTCTACACCAATCCCAGCCAGCAACAGCAGAGCAACAATACTAAATTAAAATCATTACTTTTCCTCTAAAATTTGACCACCATTCTTTCAGGTACTCATGTTCAGGAGTTATACTTCTGACTTTTTCCTCAATTTACCCACCACGCACCCAACATCGATTGATCAAATCTTAAGAGCTTCACTCTTCCTATTATCTCATGAATCACTCTCTCTGGTTTTCTTCTCAGCCAGTGATCCTAGTTTCAGTAACCTAGTAACCTCCTAACTGGTGTCCTAGCTCTCATCTCCCACTATAATACATTCTACACACACTGCCATATGAATCTCCCCAGGATTCAACTTTGATCATATCATTCCCTTGAATCAAAAGCTTTATGGCACACAAAACTCCCTATCTCAGCATTCAAAACGTTCCACATGTTGGCCCAACCTATGTTTCCAACCTTGACACAGACATCTCTACTTATGAGGGAATGACCAAGAATGTCACCATCCATGAGATGTACAACTGCAGTGGAATGAAGACACTCATCAATCAAGCAATCAATCTACAATATGTGTCAGGTAAAGACAGAAGTCAAATAGCACCAGACCTCAAGTTTCAAACAGTGATTATTAACTGGCATATATTTAATGGGGGAGGGGGAGAAGAGGGGTGGAAAAAGGGAGATAGGGAGAGGAGGGGGTGGGGAGAGAGAGGGAGAGAGAGAGACAGAGAGAGAGAGGAAGGGAGAGAGAGAGAGGGAGGGAGAGAG
>CM053594.1:49256337-49289514 GCA_028646575.1 Pseudocheirus occidentalis
GGGGCAGAGGTAAGTAGAGAGTGCAGGGTCAGCCAGGAAAAAGGCATAGAGATATGAAACATAATGAACATCTATAAGGAACAGTAAGTTAAATTTAATACAGATTTTTAAAAAACCTGTATCTTAAAAAGAAATTAAGTTTCACATATAACTATTTTGTATGTCTTTGTTTATTAAAATGCTCATGCTTGCTAATATTAAAAGTTCACAACAAAACACCATATCAACCACTCCTCATGCCTCCACCTTTTCTAAAACCACACCGGATCTCAGATAGATGATCATCTTCCAGGTGAAGGATCAGCCTAATAAGGGGGACTCTAGCAAGAATCTTACAAACAGTGACGAAGAGAAGACAATCTATTTACTTTTATAGAGATGGACAATGGAGTTGTCCTTAAACTCCTGAGGGATAACCTCTTCTTGCTATACAAGTGAGAAAATTTCAGTCAACTTTTGTATTAGCAGAGGACCCCCCCCCCACCTTGTAAATCTCAGCTGGAATAGAACCAGAACCAGATGCTTTGCCACACAAAAGAGCCTAATGGCATTCAAAAACTCTTCTTCAGTTGAAATCTCAACCCGAGGGAAATGGTTAATGGCTTCAGCACTGATGACGGTCTATTAAGAACACTATGGAAGTGTCCAGGGATGGAACCTGTGGCCTCGAGGCCACACATGACCCCCTAGGTCCTCAGGTGTGGCCTTTTGACTGTGTCAAAGTTTTACAGAACAAATCCTTTAATTAAGGGGAATTCAGTCAAAGGGGTCCCACATGTGGTTCCTTCCCCATCTCTAGTTCAGCCTATCTCTAGGATAAGTTGTTATCACTAATCAAAGTGGCTCTGTCAGTATGTGGAGTAGTGGAGGCATGAGGAGTGGTTGACATGGTGTTTTTCTTTCATTTAGGAGCTTCTGAATTACCCCATAATTTTCTAGGGATATACACATTGATAATGAAGTTGATACATGTATTGCCAATGCTAGCTCAATGTGTGGGAGGTTTTGAAGGAAAGTCTGAGAGGGAAGAGGTATCAGACTGACTACCAAACTGAAGGTCTACAAAGACACTGTGCTGACTTCATTGTCACATGCCTGTGAAACCTGGACAGTATACCAGAACCACAGCAGTAAACTGAATTGCTTCCACTTGAATTGTCTTAGGAAGATTCTGAAGATCACCTGGTGGGATAAGGTATTGGACACAGAGTTCTTTCTTGAACTAAACTGCTAAGCATTCAAACTCTACTGCCAAGAGTGCAATCACAATGCACTGGTCACATTGTTCAAATGCCAAATGTACATTTGTCTAAAAGACTATTTTATGGAGAACTCACGCAAGATAAGTACTCACATGGGGTCAGAAGAAGTGCTACAAGAACACTCTCAAAGTCTCCCTTAAGAACTCTGGAACTGATTGTGTGACATGGGAGACGCTGGCAGAGAAAAGGACAAGCCCTCATTAGAGAAGGTATTGTTCTCCATGAGCAAAACAAAACTGAATTAGCTCAAAAGAATGAAAGATGTACAAATTTGGAGAATCCACCCCACATGTTCTTATCAACTATTTGTGCCCAACCTGTGGTAGAGCATTCCAAGCGAATACTGGTCTGACCAGCAATAGTCAGATGCACTGTAACTTGACTCTAAGATAGTAATGTCATTCTGGTCCTTTTCGAGAATAAAGGACAACAACCAATTATAATAAAAAAAGAAAATTAAAGGAAAAACAGTAAGAATCTCAATATGACCAGAATACAATATGAATGAAGGAGGCAATGTGAGATTAGAGTGGAAAAGTACATTGGAGCCAGGTCATAAAGGACTTTAAATGTCAAAGGAGTATTTAGTTTATCCTACAGGTGTTTATTGAGGGGAACGATCTGATTTAATCTGATCTTTATAAAAGTCCCTCTGGAAAATGTGGAAAATAGAATGGATGTTCTGAAAAGAGGAAAAGAATTAGAAACTGCAATGATCCAGGAGGGCTTGCAAAGTATGGGGGCCACAGGAATGGAAAGAAGACAGATGTGAAATGTGGAATTAGACCCAAAATTAGGGAACTAAATGGATATGTGGAGTGAGATAGAGAATCTGATAATGACCCTAAGGTTGTGAATCCGAGCAAATGGAAGGATAGTGGTCCATTAGCAGAAAAAGGGAAATTTTAATGAAGAGTGGGTTTGGGGGGAAAGATCTATTTTCAATGTGTGGAATTTGAGATATTTTTGTTTGTGGTAGTTTAAGCTGATTAACTCACAGACCAGGGTGCTCAATGGTGCCTTGATGTATATTCTGAAGTTCCTAAGTATAATAGCAGGATTTGAAGAAGACTGTAAAGCAGGAGTGACTTCTTTAAGAAGATAGGAAAAATGACCTAAAGGCTAGTAAAGGACTACAACAAAGAGTTCAGCTATGATAAAAATGGATAGAGTAAATCTCAAAAGACGGTGGCTAAGTGATGGTAGCAAAGCAATAAACTGGATGTAACAAACAAGTGTGCCTAACCAAAGCTGACCAAAAAGGAAAAAGATGAATATTTGAGGAGCTATGAAGAAAAAGGAACATGATTCTACTACCAGGAGAGCTATGAATTGTTCTAGTCCTGCTGGAAAGCAATCTGAAACTACGGCCCCCAAGTTCCTTAACTGTGGCCCAGCAAAACCATGACCAGGTCTGTACCCCAAATATGTCAAAAATAAAGGACAAGGATCTGCATGTACAAAAAGACTTATAATAGCTTTTTTTGGGGGGGGGGCCATGGCACAGAAACAGAAACTAATGCAGTGCTGATCAACTGGGGAATGGTAAAAGAAATAGTGTATAAATGTTGTTACTGTTATTGTTGTTCAGTCATTCAGTCAAGTTCATTCTCTTCGACCCCATAGATGATAGCAGGCCAGCCCTTCTATCTGCCCTTCACCGGCTCTCGAAGTCTGTCAAACTCATGCTCATTGCTCCCATGATACTCCATGCTTCTCATCCACTACCGTCCCCTTTTCTTTTTCCCTTCAATCTTTCCCAACATCAGGATCTCTTCCAAAGAGTCCTTTCTTCTCATTACGTAACCAAAGTATTTAAGCTTCAGCTTCAGTATTTGACTTCCAGTGAATGGTCTGAATTAGTCTGAATTCTTTTTTTCTGATTAACTTTTGTTTTATTTTTAGTTTACATCATTCATTTCCACAAGATTTTGAGTTACAATAAATTAATTTCTTTAAGTATTGACTGATTTGATCTCCATGCTGTCCAAGGAACTCTCAAAAGCCTTCTCTTAATACCACAATTAGAAAGCGTCAATTCTGCAGTGCTTAGCTTTCCTTACAGTTCAACTCTCACTACCATACACTGCTACTGGGGGGAAAAACCACCTAGCTTTGGCTCTAAGTATCTTTGTAGGTATGGCAATGACTCTGCATTTTAGTATGCTGTCTAGATTTGCCATAGCTTTCCTTCCAAGGAGTGAGCATCTTTTAATTTCATGGCTATAGTCACTGTCTACAGTGATCACTAAGGCCAAGAATGTAAAATCTGACAATGCTTTCATTTCTTCTCCTTCTACTGGCCAGGAAGTGA
This sequence comes from Pseudocheirus occidentalis, assembly GCA_028646575.1. Lineage (NCBI taxonomy): Eukaryota > Metazoa > Chordata > Mammalia > Diprotodontia > Pseudocheiridae > Pseudocheirus > Pseudocheirus occidentalis. Next base: position 49,259,914 of record CM053594.1, read on the forward strand.
TGGGAACAGTAGCCAAGATCTTGGTTTTTTGGTTTGTTTTGTTTTAATGTTAAGCTTCAGGCCAGCTTTTCTATACTCCTCTTTCACCCTCATCAAGAGGCTGAATGTTCTTGTGATGTAAGAAATTACAAAAGGTTTTGAGATTTTTATGGAAAAGATCTGTCGTGACTGAAATTAAGGTAAATTATGACACAAAGTTCTGGGTATGATCAATTTATTAAGAAAGCACAAATCTGCTGATACACCGGGTCTCTACCTCCTCAGCAAGCTAAGACCCCAATTAAGGGCTGACAGATCATTTTCTTATAGACAAAAAAAGAAGCATCCAAAAAAAAATTCATAAAGGCAGAAAACAATATGACTGGTCACAAATCCTGTAGTATCATAGATAGAGAACACAATACAATAGTTACAAAATTAAAAGCATCACAGGCATGGGAAACAATATGATTGGTTAGAAAACAGGAATGTGGGGCTAGCAACAACTCCTTCTTCCATCTTGCTAGAAGTTCTGATTATTTTATTCCACCTGCAAGAATAACTAACAGTATATAGATAAAAGATTTCCTCTAATTGTACAAGGATAGCTAGTGGTATGGTATAAAATACTTCTTTTAATTAGAGTGATTTATATAGAAATTGAACTTTTAAACTTAACTCAAAGAGGGAAATTGAACTTCTGAACCTATGAACTTCTGGATTTAACTAAAAAAAAAAACTACACTTATGCATAGAAAATGTTGGTGGCTGGTACAGAATAGAAACAATTCAATTTTCTGATTTGTATGAACTGATGCAGAGTGAAGTGAGTACAACCTAGAAAACAATTCATAATATAACAATCCTGTGTAAACTAACAATTCTTAAAGACTTTGGAGGAATTCTGATCAACGCAGTGATCATTCAAGATTCTACTGGACCAAGACTACTATTTTATCGCCTAATAGAGAGGTGGACTAAAAATGCTGAATGACCCACGTATTTTTGAACAATGAATAATATGGGATAGTTAAGCACCAATTTTGCTTGTCTAAGCATATTTGCTATAAGAATTTTGGTGTTTTTTTTTCTTTGATGTTGGGGGGGAGGGAAGAAGAAAAATGTTTGTTAAATGAAAGAAATAATTAGAAAAAACTATCTCTGAAAGACTAAAAAACTCTGATCAGCATAATGATCAACCATCATTCCAGAGGACTGATGATGAGACATGTTACCTACCTCCTGATGAAGAAGTAAGAGTGCAGAATGAGACATATATTTTTAATATGCCCACTGTGGAAAAGTGTTTTTGTTGATTAATATTTGTTACAATATTTGTGTTTTTTTTCTTTTCCATGGTGGGGAAAGGGGGATGTGAAGAAGAGAAAACAGATTTTTTTTTCCCCCATTGGAAAAAAATTAAAATTTAAAAGTATGCCGAACTTTGCATTCTAGCTCAGAACTTTTGGAGGCATGAGAGAGGTACTTGGTACTAGAAAGGGAGGTCAGTGTCTTCTGTCACCAGCCAGGTTTCAATCAATGTAAAAAGATGCAAAAGACTAAAATAATCTAAGAGCAAAGGGGAATTGTTAACAATAGCATGAAAGTTCCAGAAAGCTCAATGGAATCAAGAGGCAAAAAAGGATGTGGCTTGTGGAAGAATATGATTATGGTAGATACACTAGAGTTAAGACTACAAGGAAAGATAGAATAGGGAGAGGATTTTTGACTAAACCACAGAGGTAAGGGGAAAGAACAGGGAATCAGCCTGTCATATTTGAGGAGTATTTAGTCAAATCTTATTATCTCAGAAGAATCACAACTGTAGGTGACCAAAAGGGCAATGGAATAAAATGTAAGGAAGTCACAGCATATAATCACAATGACAGTCTACATGCGACAGGGTAGATTTAAAGAAATACATGGACAAGAAGCATAAGGGATAAGAAGACATGTATAGATTATGATCTCTTCTGGTGAAGGAGGACCTACGAGAACTGTAGCTCCAAAAGATATCTACCCGTCTTTCAAAGTCATCTCTTCCACAAAGCCTCTCTAATTTCCCCCAGGCAGAATGTATCTGCAAACTCTCTTCTTCCAAACTCTCACAGCTACTCTAATGTACTCATCATGCTTTATATCATAAATATTTCTATATGTTTTTTCATTCCTACTAGACTGGGAGCTCCAATCAGGAAGAGCTCATCTTTGTACCTCCCCCAGCGCCTAAAACAGGGACTCATAAGTCTCATAAACTTAATGTTTGTCAAGTGCCTGAAAAGCAGGCATAACCAAATATGTTAGTATTATGTGAAAGGTAATGGAAGGCTGACAAGAAAAAAACAGGAAAAGTGGCTTATTATAACAAAAAGTCATCCTCAGTGAAAGCATAGTATAAGGCTTCTAAGCAAGAACAACACGTTACACTAAACCATCTCCATAAAAGGAAAGAACTAAATACAGTGTTTATAGAGCCTGCCTACAGTTGACAAACACATCACTTCTACAACACCAATGTACATTTCCATCCCAAAGAGCTATCTGCTCAGGATAATATCGGGTACTTCCTGTTAAATTATGGGCAAATACTGCACATGTAAGAGGTATGCACAATTTCCTTTTTCAGAAATTAGAATTTTGTTTAACAATCACAGAATGTCCGGGCTTGTAATGGGTGGTAACACACACTCTAGGCCAAACTTTTTCACTAGGCAGAAGAGGAAATGAAAGCAGAAAGAGAAAGGAAGTGACTTGTTCAATTACAAAATGGGGACTAGAACGCTTATCTCCTAATTCCCAGCCTTATGTTGGGGTCTGTTTTGTGTTTTGTTTTGTTTTGTTTTGTTTTGTTTTAAAGCTAAAACCACACTATTTCTCTAAACACTGCCACAATCTCCTCTCAGGGCCTCCTTCCCCCTACACCTTCCAATCTCTCTGCTTATAAAATAAACTACTGTATGCACTGCCTAGATAAAGGTATTTTAGGGCTAATTCTTGCAACAACAACAAAAAAGTTCTCCATTTCAATACTCAGTGGGTTAAATATATACTCAAGTCTCGGTTTCCCAGCAAGGCACTGTGTGATTATTTATAGAATGCTGGAGATATGCCTGGTATTTTACAGCCAAGTAGCAATCAGTGCAGGACTGACTGCTCCATCATCAAGCAGGTGTACACTGAGAACTCCCTATCGAATGGTACAGCAGCACACACAAGTTGGCTGGCTCTTGAGGCAATCAGACGACTTGAAAGTGGTGTAGCCCTACACCAGTCACTTCACTTCTATAAGCTTCAGTTTCACCTTGTATTTTACAAGAAAAGAACTAGACTGGAAGGTATCCAGTAACACTAGATGAGGTTTATACAGTGGTTAAAGGGGCAAAAGCGCTCTTGCCATAACAACTGGAAGGAATGGAGGTGGCACACCGGATAATGGAGTGCACCGAGGCTCGGAGAGGTGAAGCTACTGGCCCAAATCACAAAGCACATCTGTCCTGGCACCAGGATCCACACTTGGTTCTCTCAACTCCAAACACATCTTTCTTTCAACTATTACCACCCTACTTCTCATTTAAGGTACCATCCAGTTCTAACATTGCGATATTCTATGATCGAGGTCCTGTTCGGCTGAGACATTCAACATTCTATGTTCTAATAGTCTTTCCAACTATAATATTCTATGTCTTTTGCTAAAGAGCAGTAAGAATGAAACAAGTCAGAGACCACACTGAAACCCAGCACCATGTTGCTATTCTAAAATATCCTGTTTTTTAAAGCAATCAGGAATCTTCACAAAGTTCAAAAACAGGCACATGCTGGACTACAGGTGGAGAAAGACATATTTTCAGACACAATCAAGGTATGAGTGCTTTGCTTTTAAGAGAAGTTTTTTTTACTTCTTTTGCACAGGGAGTGGGGAGGGGGTGCTGCAGAATAAAAGGATAGTGACATAGTCTACCTGTTAGATTTATGGAGAAGGGAAGAATTCATGACCTAACAAGAGATAGAAAGCATTACAAAACGCAAAATAGATAATGTGATTATAGTAAATTTAAAAGATTTTGGACAAACAAATCCAATGCAACCAAGATTAGAAGGAAAGCAGAAAGCTGGGAAACAATCTTAACAGCAATTATCTCTGATTAATGCCTCATTTCTCAAATATATAAAGAACTGAGTCAAATTTATAAGAATAAAAACTATTCCCCAACTGATAAATCATCAAAGGATACGAACAGGCAATTGTCAGATGAAGAAATTAAAGCTATCTATAGGCATATGAAGAAGTGTTCTAAATCACTTCTGATTAGAGAAATGCAAATTAAAACAACTGTGAGGTACCACCTCACACCTATCAGGCTGGCTAATAATGATAAAAAAGGAAAATTTTAAATGGTGGAGAGGATGTGGGGAAAACTGGGACATATACACTGTTGGTGAAGTTGTGAAACAATCTAACCATTCTGGAGAGCAATTTGGAACTATGCCCAAAGGGCTATAAAACTGCATATACCCTTTGATCCAGCAATACCACTATTGGGTCTATATCCCAAAGAGATCATTAAAAAGGGAAAAGGACCTACATATGCAAAAATATTTATAGCAATTCTTTTCATGGTGGCAAAATATTGGAAACTGAGGGCGGCCCATCAATTGGGGAATGGCTAAACAAGCTGTAGTATATGAACGTAATAAAACATTACTATGCAATAAGTAATGAACAGGCAGATTTCAGAAAAATCTGGAAAGACCTGTACAAACTGATGCAAAGTGAAATGAGCAGAAGCAAGAAAACATTGTACACAGTATCATCAATACAGTGTGATGATCAACTATGAATGACTCAGCTCTTTTCAGCAACAAAATGATTCAAGATAAGTCCAAAGGACTCAGGAAGGAAAATGCTATCTATACACATCCAGATAAAAAAGTGATGGACTCTGAATGCAGATCAAGGCATACTTTTTTCACTTACTTTATTCTTTTTCATGGCTATGATAAAAGCTTTACATAACAACACATATATAACCTATATCAGAATGGCTCCCATTTTAGGAAGAGAGGGGAAGGAGGGAAAGAGAAAAATTTGGAAACCAAAACCTTGTGAAAACAAATGCTACAAGTTGTCTTGATATGTAATTGGGGAAAAAAATAGTATATTAAAAATACAATTGTGTATACACACACATACACAAAAGAATAGTGATACTGGGGTCAAAACAAAAAAAAAGAATAACAAAATATTAAACTATACAAAGCAAGAAAAGAAAAAACAGTGAAGAAATGGATAAAAGCAGGGCAATGTGGGTACTATTAAATTTTTAATGTTCTTATAAAAACAAGATGAACATAACAAAAATTCACAATTTTATATACAGTCCTCTTTTTCCATTCTTCTTTGTATATGGATGTCCTTGTTTGTCAAAGTTTGTCAAATTTACAATAATGAAGGAAGGAAGGAAGGAAGGAAGGAAGGAAGGAAGGGAGGGAGGGAGGGAGGGAGGGAGGGAGAGAGAGAGAGAGAGAAAGAAAGAAAGAAAGAATACAAAGACAAGGCATTTGCAAAAATTACAAAAAAGGAGCGGCTTGGTGGTGCAGTGAATAGAGCACGAGCCCTGGAGTCAGGAAGACCTGAGTTCAAATTCAACCTCAGACACTTAACACTTACAAACTGTGTGACCCTGGGCAAGTCACTTAACCCTTCCTTCCCCCTCCAAAAAGCAAAAAATAAAAATAAAAAATTTTAATTTCAAAAAGTAACCTCAACAGCAGGCACAAGTAAATTCCCTAGAATCCACATTGTGGGCTAATCTCAGGTTTCTTTCTTATTCTTTAAAGGTTATTTGAAGGTAATTATGGGAAGATGGCAGCATGTTAGAACCAAAAAGAGCCCAGATTCTCCACAAACCCTCAGTAAATTTTAGCTCTAAAACTGAACGAAGAGAAATGATAAAGAAAACAAATGAGACATTGCTTTAAGCTCCTGCATTAAGTCTAGGATTGTAAATGTTAAATTATGTATTTTAAAAGAAAAGCAAGCTATGGATAACAGAACTTTGAAGTGTTAGGTGTAACTCTTTTTCTATTCTACTACGTATATGAAAATCATCATATTTCTTGTAAAGTTCTGAGTTCTCAAAATTGAAAACAAACTACTTGGAAGAAACACAACCCCCAACCTATAATGCTGATTTCTTAGAAAGGCTTCCAGTTATCACCCTACCAGGCTATAAACTCTGAAGCTGAAGTCTTCTCTTTGTCTCTTACCTAGTGTCAAGTATCCTACTGTGCACACTGTAGACACTTAACAAAAGTGTGCGCAATGAATAATTCCAGGTAGTCCCTATGCTTGTAAAGCCCCAGAACTCTAGCTCTAGAATATGGGAGAAAAATACAGAAAGTAGAGAGGTACAGTAGAAAAAAGCTTGGATGTAGAGAATTCTATTTTAGGTCAATTCAATTCAGCAAATACTTTTTAAGCTTCTAATATGTAATGGGCATTAGGGATTAAAAGAAAAGCAAAAGAGTCTCTTGCCCTCAAAGAACTAACATTTTCCTGAGGGTGGGGGAGACATGGATATAAAATCTATACCCATTTTTTCCATGTCTCCCCCACCTTCACCCTATACACCTACACACACACACACACACACACACACGTCAATAAGTAAATACAAAATATGTAGAAAGTAAATATAAAGCAATTTGGTGGAGCATAACAACTGGGGAAGTTAGAAAGGGTCATCTGTTGAACATGGCATTTGACTTGAACCTTGCAAGGGCCCTAAGGATGCTAAAAGGTAGAAGTTAACAGGGAGAGTGTTCCCATCATGAGGGACAGGCTATAGAAAGACAATGAAGCAGATGAAGCAGGAGGTGGAAATGTTATTGATGAGGAAGGGCCAATAGGCCATTTTGGCTGAAATAAAGAATGGAGAGTAACATAAAATCCCTCGGGAAAGACAGACTGGATAATGATGCAAAGCCAAGATGGCAGAGTAGAGGGAAACAGTATAACCAAGCCACCTCCATTTCTCCTCAAAAAAACCTAGAAAATGCATGTGTAATGGTAATGGTAATTTGAAGATCTTCCCTGTCCCTTGATAAGCCTAAGAAAATTTGAAGACCTTCCCTGATTTGAAGATATTCCCTGCCCCCAAATAGGTGGAATGTAATCACATGGAGTCTGTGGTGGGAGGAGTTTGAGTTTGACGGGTAGAGCACAGCCCACAGGAAGCTGGGAGTCAGAGCAGCTATATGGAGGAAGGAGAGTGGATGGCAGGCAAACAAACAAGTTAGACTTGTGTATAAATGTTTGTTTTGGTAAGGCTAACAGATGGTGTTGGCTCTCTGCTACACTGTGGTTGGTCTATTAACTTCTATGTTGCTATGATGGATTTGGTTTCCTGGTGTTGGGATCTGGTTTTCTGGTGTCTGAATAAATGTTTTGCTTCTCTATTATATATGGACAGTCTGTTATATTTTGCAATTGAGCACCAGGCTGGCATATTCATAGTCACCACTGGCATTGTGAATATTGTGTTGGCACTACATTTGGTGGCAAGGATGGGACTGCAAAATATCAGACCTCTATTTGGAAGCAGATGAGATTTAGAGGAAGAAATGGATATCCCAAGATGGGAGAATTTACCTTATTCCTCCCTGGCAAGAGAGTGGGTTGAAAGTACAGGCTCTGTGAAAACTGGGAACTGAGGCTACAGAGGGGAGAACCTAGAGATTTAGAAACATGTTTACAAGGAATACCAATAAAACCAGGAAGAAAACTGGAAGAAGTGTGTAGAAGAGGCTCGGTTTTACTAACAGGTTACCATATTATATGTAAGAACAAAGAAGCTGTTACAGGAAAAAACTCAGATGGAAAGGGAGTTGGCTGTGTCTGGGCTCTCTTTTGGAAAAGCAAGCTGGAAGATCTCAGGTTGTAGAAGAAAAAATTGTGAATTCAGCTAATAAAAAGCAAAACACTAACCAGAGGAATGTGCATGTAGCTCAGATTGAACCTAGTTGCCATGACGACCACTGCCAGGAGAGTGAGTGGGTAGAAAATGAAACAATGTTACATGACTAGGCTTTCCCGAGGGAAGAAGTTCTCTCCATACTAAGAAGAAAGCAGGAGAATCAGGGAGCCCAGAGTTCAGGGAGATAACTGAGGATTTCACTCATAAGATTAATAATATATTAAGTAAATTCACCCAAAGGATGTAAGAATTATTAGTGTCTTGGATAGTGAGAATCAGTGATGAAGGAGCTGGAGGAGTACGGGTAGATAGTGTGGAATGCTTGAAATTTATATATATTTGTCAGAATCCTTTTCTCCAGCATGTTTCAAGGATTACCATATTCAGGGAGGTAATAATACATCCAATCTGATAGCTTTAGCTGCTGATGGATGCAATAAAATGTATCCCACTGATTCTATATGGACTAGTGGAGAAAGACTCTGGTACTTGCTTAGAGACTAATAATAGAAAATAAGCACATAAAACAATATCTTAGGGCAGGGGATTGAACATGAGCACCCCATCATTCCCCTCTGCAAACAAATGGTACTTAGAATTAAAGTTAAAGGAGCAAGTAATGAAAACTGCTATCATGGTTGGAGATGCAAATGTGTATCATGATATCCTCTTAGCAGTTCCTCATAGAAATATCATAGTGAAGACAGCTACTCCTGCTTATAAGCACCTAATTCTGACTCTACTAATTGGTAAAATAGGGCACCCTCTTTCAGAGGTGCTGGATAAGATTACACAGTTAAGTGACTTAGGAGAATGGGGAAAAGATAAATTTCCTCAATAGAGAAGAGTAAACAGCAAATTCAAAGTCAGAATAGACTCAGAAGAAAAGAACTGTTTACTGCTCTATTGAGAGCAGAGATAGATTTTGGAAGAATTGATGGTATTCCAACTAATGAAGTATACAAAATGTATCAAGAAAAGGGGCTTGATGTTAGACAGAACAGAGAAGGGAGAACTGCCCCTACAGATCTTCCTCAACCATTATATCCAAGTTTGTCACATTTTCCAGATGAAAGACAATACTGTCACAAGTGGAAACAAGTTAATACGCTGAATTTATGGCAGTACATCAGTCCACTGAAACAGAACGAGGACAGTGTCATATATTCTACTGTGAATTAAGCTATGATAGTGAATTCATGGACTCCAGAAGCACAGCAACTGTATTTGTTCCTTTTTGGCTTTTTGTTAACTTGTTTGTGAGATTTGTTTCCTTCAGGCTTGGTACCCTCCACCTGAAGATGCGTGATCATTTAAGCTGGATGTCACCCCTGTCTGTGACTGTGATGTGTCACCCCTAGACCTGGTGTCGACCAAGCTCCAGATGCCAGCTAAAGAACTGACCTCTTCAATGGGACTACTTGGGGCAGGGACAGTTTTATATCCAGTTTCAGCTGTGAGTAGCTATGGAGAAGAGATCTTCACCACTTACTCCAAGATTTTGAGTCCCATTTATTTGAGGGAGGAATGATGGGGTACTTGTGCTCAAGCCCCAACCCTAAGACACTGTTTTATGTGCTTATTTTCTATTATCCCCGTTATATTGTTGTAAAGTTCTGTTGACACCAGTTACCCCACTAGTACCCCTTAGACTCCCACTAACCTATGTAATTGAATGTATTTTTGCTATATAAAGGACATGAAAGCTCTTGGGGCCGTAATGGTAATAGTAATTTGAAGATATTCCCTGCCCCTTAATAAGCCTAAGGGAATTTTAAGACCTTCCCTGATTTGAAGATATTCCCTGCCCCCAACAAGTCAAATGTAATCACAAGGAGCCTGTGGTAGGAGTTTGCTGAAGGATGGAGCAGAGCCCATAGGAAGCTGAGAATCTGAGCAGCTAGAGGGAGGGAGAAGAGAGGGCAGCAGGCAAGCAGACAGTTAGGCTTGTGAGTAAATATTTGTTTGTAGGAAGGTTAAAGGATGGTGTGGCTCTCTGCTATGTAGTGGTGTATTAACTTCTAGTTGCTATGATGGATTTGGTTTCCTGGTGTTAAGATATGGTTTTCTGGTGTCTGAATAAATGTTTTGCTCCTCTCTTTTATATGGAGAGTCTGTTATATTTTGCAATTGAGCACTATGCCGGCATATTCATAATCACCACTGCTGTTGTGAATACTGTGTTGGTGCTACAACCAGACCAAATCCTGATAGGGAAATCCAAGACAAAGTTAATTTGTCCAACCCAGGAAGATAAAAAGATAAGATAAAGACTGCTATGGACAACAGACTAAAGTCTAGCCAGGAATACATCAGGGGAACACTGTAGTGGTCAGAGGAAGGCTGAAAGCCAGGGAAAGAGGTCTCAGACTCAGATTGCAGGACCCTTGGACACACTGGTAGACATCATGACAAGAGTAGTAGTTGCCAACCAACACCCACTACCCAGTTTTAGGTCACAGATCCAGAGAAGAATAAGAAGGGGACCTGCACCAGGGGGATAAAGGTAAAGGGGGGAGGGGTTAGAATTCCTGGGTAGGGAGGTCCTCTACAATGAACAGAAAAAAAAAGTTGTGAAGCAAGCAGCAGCAGTCAGGTGGCTCAGATCCCAGGAATGAGAGGGGTCTCAAGTCCAGTTTCTAGCCCATCCTGCAGAGGAATATTCAGGGTAGAAATCCCAAACAGAAAAAAAAGTCTATAATTCTGTCACTTTAGACCAGCAGAACTTTATAGGCTGGCCAGTAGGAGATGAATCCAGCAGCATTCTTCGGTTACTCAGAATCAAACTCATTGGGCAGCAATTAGAGTTCTCACAGACCGGATCACTTTGGGAACACTGAAAGCTTATAGATCTGCAGCCTGAGCTGTCCCTGAGACCCTAGAACAATATAATACTCATTACCCTAAGATCGCAGCAACGGAATCAATCTAAACTTTCCCCCAGAAGTGTGAAGAACCCAACCCTGACATCAAGTCTGAAGTCAGGAAGTGGGCAGGAAGAAAATGCAAATAAAAAAAAGAATCTGAACCATCAAGAGCTATTATGATGTCAGGGACACTCAAGACACAAACCCAGAAGAGAATAACTCTAAAACATCCACAACCAAAACCCAGAAAAAAAACACAGCTTGAGAATTTCTGGAAGACAAAAAGCAAAAGTCTTTAAAAAAAAAAAAAAAAAGACATGTTTAATAAATGAAATGAGAATATTTGAGGAAAAATTGGAAAGAAATGAGAGCCAAGGAAAAAAGAATTAGGGAATTAACAGCTTTGTACAAGAGATACAAAAGCTTACTGTGGGATTCTGATTGGAAAAAAGCTATAAAATACAACAATAAGTAAAAAGCCATAAAAACTTAAAACTCTGTGAAAGGTGAAAGCCTCAACATGGTGACCTGTTTAAAATCCTAACTTACATACAAAATTATATCTTAAACACTGAGTCAAAAGTTAATCTACTATGACCTATGAAAGGCAAAACAAAAATATTGTGATCCATATGTGACTGGTACATGGTCCATACACAAACTTATGTTTGGGTATAACACTGGCTTAATTCCCAAGCTCATTACTAAGCAGAAAAATATCTACCAATCAGTAATGATGCACTCTCTAGCTCCTCCTGCCTTTGTCTATTTTCTCGAATTACCATGAGGATTTTGGGGGTTCTTAGCCAGGTGGGCAGCCACTCCAGATTGCCCCTGTTTTGTAAGTATTCATGATCACTGATTAAACTATTATTTATAATCAATATGGAGATACTTGGCCTCTTCCTTTAGTATAAAAGGAACACCTCATGGTTATGGGGTAGGCCAGGGGAATTCTGGACCTGGAATCCAAGGAAAAAACTTTCTAAAAATTAGAATGGACCAAATTGAAGCTAATAACTCCATAAGACAACAAGAAATATTAAAGTCAAAAGACTAAAAAATTGAAGAAAATGTAAGTTATCTCATTTTACAGATGAGGAAACCGAGGCAAACAAGTTAAGTGACTTGTCCAGGGTCACACTGCTAGTATCTGAGGCCAGATTTGAACTCAGGTCTTCCTGACTCCAGGTCCAGCTCTCTATCTACTCTGCCACATTGCTGCCCCTCTTCTGCTGATAGGAAGAGGGAATGTTATGTTATAGGTGATGAAAGGATTTAAAAGAAATGCTGTAAAGGAGTGGAAGAGGGAATCAATCAGATTAAAAGAACCTTCCTTCTCAAACCCTCTCTGCTTCCTAACTTTTCTATTATTGTAGAAGGCACGAACAATCACCCAGGCTTGAAATCCTGTCATTCTTTTCTCCTCTCTCTTACCTCCACACATCTGATGCACTGCCATGGCCTGTCAATTTTATCTACATAACATCTCTTGCATATACCCCCTTCTCTCCAATGGCACTGCCACCACCCTAATGAAGGCCTTCATTACCTCATTTCTAGACTATTAAAAAACTCCAGACCATCCTCTATTGTGTCAAACTGATCTTCATAAAAAGAACATGTCTGACCACACGTCATCATCCTTTGTTTTTAGTAAACTCCAGTGGCTCCCTATTATCTCCTGGATCAAATATGGAAAATCCTGTTTGCCGTTCAAAGCCCTTCACCTTACTATCTTTCCAGTCTTCTTAATTCCTTAGTCTGTTTCACATACTCTGGAATCCAGTGGTGCTGCCCTCCTTGCTGTTTCTCAGACAAGACACTCTAAGTCTCAACTCTGGGCATTTTCACTGGCTGGCTGTCCACAATGCTGAGAATGCTTTCCCTCCTCCTCTCTGCCTCTGAACTTCCCTGGAATCCTTCAAGTCTCAGCTAAAATGCCACCTTTTACAAGAAACCTGTCCCGATCCCTCTTAATGCTAGTGCCTTCTCTCTGTTAATTATTTCCAATCTATCTCGTTTGTAGTATCTGTCATGTTGTCTCCCCCATTAGATTGTGAACTCCTTGAGAGGAGAGTTCTTCTTTCACCTTTCTTTGCCAGCAATACTCACGCAATTTTATCTACCTGGACTTTGATAAACATTTAATTACTAAGTGGATAACATATCTGCAGTGGACCCCAGCAAGCAACCCCAAGAAGTATTCAACAACCCAGCGATGGGATCTGCAGATAGACAGAAGAAGTACTCTGAAGTTTGGATTTATAGTTAGCTAGGTGGTACAATAGAGAGAATGCTGGACCTGGAGTCAGGAAAACCTGAGTTCAAAACAGCCTCAAATACTTACTAGCTAATGGCTCTGGACTAGTCACTTAATCTCTATCTGCCTCAGTTTCTTCATCTGTAAAATGAGAATAGTAATAGAACCTATCTCTCAGGGTTGCTGTAAGGATTAACTGAAATATCTATAAAACACTTAGCACAGTGCCTGGTATATAGCAGACACAATAAATTCCTAATAAAATCAAGATTATGAAGGCAAGAAAGTAAGGCTAGATCAAGTGTGAAAAACTGAGACAGACAGAAAGCATTGAAAGTGGTCAGAGGAACTTCAGAGTTCAGAATGAGATAAGCATGCTATCAAGGCAGAATAAAGGTATTCTGGGAGTTGAGGGGGTTAGTGAACTGGAAAGTCAAAATGTTTGAGGACATAGTAACATGTATATATTGAAGCCCCCAAATATAAGGTCAGAGGTTGGGATGGGAGGGAAGACTGTGAAACCAGATACTAAATCCTTCAAAAAGGCACTCAAATAACCTGGGAACTATATAGATAACATCTGGATCTGGACAGAGTGATACATCTGAACGGAGCGAAATTTCAAGGAAGAGAGGTACCTGAGTGATGGTAAGGTGGGGGGTGGGTGTCTAGAAGTCAGTGAGCAGTGAGGACTTTGATTAAAATCCAAGTTCTGTCACTTACAATGTGATCTTTGATAAATCACTTTTCTAGGTCTTAAGTTTTTCATTGTAAAACAAAGACGCTAGAGTAATTGATTCCTAAGATCACAAAAGTTTTAACACCTGTTAACTTAATAATATGAGTGACAGTAAGGACCAACGAGTGTTTCTAATTTTCCTCTTAGTTCAGGATATCAGGGAATACAAAAGAAGTACATCCATTACTGGAAAGAGTGATTTCCCCAGAGATAACATTTGACTTGTCTTAAGAAGAGTTCTGAAGATTACTTGACAGGATAAGGTACTGGACACTTAACATTCTCTTCTAGAGCTAAACGATCAAGTATTCAAACTCTACTGCAGAGACTGCAACTCCAATGGGCTGGCCACGTAGCCCGAACGCAAAATGTATGTCAACCTAAAAGACTATTTTATAGAGAATTTGCACAAGGTAAGCACTCACATGGAGGTCAGGAGAAGCACTACAAGGACACTCTCAAGGTCTCTCTACAGAACTTTGGTTTCAATTGTCAGACTCTGGCAAAGGACAAAGCAGGGCATACCCACATCAAAGAAGGCTCTATGTGATACAAGCAAAGCAATCTCAGTAGCACAAAGGAAATACGAACTAAGCAAATCTAGAGGCATCTCCATCAGACTATTTGAGCCAGACTTGTGGTAGAGCCTTCCAAGCTAATACTGGACTAACCAGCCACAGTCAAACACAATGTACCTTGACCCCGACATCACGATGTCACTGGTCCTTTTCAAGTACGAAGGACAAACAACAACACATCTTCTGGAACAAGTCAGGTTTCCGTGATTGTAAACTGACAGAAAACATGGGAGAGGAAAAGGACTAATACAAAAGGCTATTTGTTAACAGTAAAAAGGCAGTTCCTAAAAGTACCATGGGATAAGGACAAAAGAGACAGGAGTGAGGTAGACAGGAGTGAGGTAGATAGGCATGAGATAGAAGTGATAGCAAAGAAAGGGAGTTGTTTTTATTTCTCCCCCAGTAGCTTCAAATATGAATCACAGGAATTTGGAGAGGAGAGAATTTGCTAGCTGCAGGACAGGAAATTGTTACACCTTTCCCTAAGACGGAGAGAGGTGTGCCCTAGCCAATAATAACAGACTAATTAAGTGTTCCAGGCACTGGGCTAAGTCCTGAAGATAGAAAGAAATGGGGGGAACCAATCCCATCTCTCAAGGAGATCCCAGTCTAATGAAGGAAACAATACACAAACAACTATGCACAGACAAACAAGACATGAATTTTCTCAGAGGACAGGCACAAAGACTAAGGAGGATCCTGATATGCTGATTTTTTCTCTCTGTGGAGGCAGGTGGCAAAGAGGGGAAGAGAGGAAAGGATGAAAGCTCTGAAATCCACCCTAACAAAAAAACCCCTCCAGTCTTCTTCCACCTAGATGTTGGTCCATTTATGTGCATTTTCACTGGCTGCCCCTATGCCTGAAATGTTTCCCTTATGCCTCATCTCTTTTCCTGGCTTCCCCGGCACCCTTCAAGTCCCAGCTAAAGTCCCATCTTCTACAAAAAGCCTGTCCTGATCCTGATTAATGTGAGTGCCTTCCTTATTGGTCATCTCTAACATACCAAGTCTATAGTTTGTACATTGTTTGTTGCTTGTCTAGTGTTTCCCTCACAAGATTGAGCTCCTTGAGAACCAGGACTATCTTTTGCCCATCATTCTATCTCTAGTACTTAGCACAATGCCAGACACAGAATAAGCACTTAATGTCTTTAAATGACTGCACCTAGGAGGCAGTATGGATGGTCAGGTGGCAACTGACAAGAGGCAAAGTGAAAGAAAAGACAAATGGTATCTGAATTCTCACTGGAATGGAAGGCTGAAGCACAGCAAGAGTTGCTACTGTTAGGCAGACTGCCATGTGACAAGAGCTAAGCCCCACATACAACTCTGGCTCTGAGGTCATCCTAATTCAATCTACTTATTTTACAAACCAAAAAATTAAAGTCAATAGTGGAAATTACCTGCCCAAGGTCATGGAATAGGTGAGGCTAGATCTAAAGTTACTTCTAGTTGTAAAATTTTATTTCCATGATTTGCCATTTTCTTCCCTAAATCTGCCCTAATTTCTCTACAGCTATTTTGGTACCACCATCCTCCCAGTTAACTAGGCACTAATAACCTAGGAATCATCATCAATTTTTCCCTGTCCTCTGCCTCACATTTCCAGGCCAAGTCTTGTCACATCTGTCCTCCCAAACCCTTCCTTCTTCCTTATTTCCCCATTACCATGGAGGGTACCACCATTTTCCCAGTCATCCAGGCTCCCAAGCTGGGTGTCATCCTCAGCTCCTCACTGTCTTCTGCCCTCTCACATCCACTCAGCTGCTCCCTTCTCTCTTCTGACACTATTATCTCCCTGGTGCTGGTCCTCCTCACCTCACACTACTGCCAAGAGCCTGCTAGCCGGTCTCCCTACACAATTCTCTCTCCCACTCAACTGTCAAAGTGATCTTCCTAAAAGTACAGATCTTACCTTATCATCCCCAACACCCCCCCCCCTCCATCTAAGAAATTCTGATAGCTCCCTATCACCTGCCAGACTAGCATAAAATACTGCTTGGCATTTAAAGCCTTCTAACATACATCCTTACTACCTTTCCAGTCTTCTGATACCTTACTCTCCTCTACATATTCTTTGATCCAATGACTCTGGCATCTTTGCTGTTCCTCAAACAAAACACTCCATCTCCCTATTTAGCACATTTTCACTCTCTTCCTCCTCATCTCTGGCTCCTAGCTTCACTCAAGTCTTGCTAAAACCACACCTTCCATAAGAAGCACTTCCCAACCATCTTCAATGACTTTCAAGACTAGCCCTAATTTATCTTGCCTACATCCAGTGACACTACCCTCCTGGTTATTCCACAAACAAGGCACTTTATCTCTCAGTTCTGGACATTTTCTCTGGCTGTCCCCTATGCCTAGAATGCTCTCCCTCCTCAACTCTACCTAATGATGATCTTGGCTTCCTGTCTCAACAAAAATTCCACCTTTTACTGGAAGACTTTCCCAACCCCTCTTAATTCTAATGCCTTCCATCTTTTACTTATTTCCTATTTAATCCTATATATAGTTTGTCTCTATATATTTGTTTGCTCTCCCCAGTTAGACTGTGAGCACATTGAGGGCAAGGTTGTTTCTCTGTATCCTATGAACTCAGAGCTTAGCACCATACATGGCACATAGCAGTCATTTAAATAATGCTAGATGACCGTCTATGTCTCCTCCAATATATTTTACGCCCTCCCAAGTCTGACTGCAACCACTCTGTTTTGGTCCTTTCCTCTTCTTGCCCACTATAAGACTATCAGAACAGCTTCTAACTGGTCTTCTTACCTCTAATCTACCCTCTTTTCCTATGCACACTGCTGCCCAAATAAGCTTCCAAAATGATATATCAACATATCACTCACTATTCAAAAGTCTTCAGTTACTTAAATTTAAACTCCTTATCCTGGCATTCAAAGACCTCCACAATCTGGCCCTAATGTGACTGTTTATACCTAATTTACCCTGTATGCATTCTAACCAAAGTAGACTACTCTTTGTCCCACTCCACCCCCCTCCATCCTTGTCACCATCAGGGCCATCCTTCCCTTCTCACCTTCTATTCTGGATCTAATCACATCAGAATCCATCCTAGACTAGAGGCACCCTTCCCTCCTCATCACCCCAGAACCCATGGAAGCAAATCTCTTCTCTCTTAATCCCCTTCCAAAGCTAGACCCCAAAAACCTATTCCATCACATAGCTCAGATAAGACAGGAGTCACAAAAACTGTATTCTGCCCTATCTCTGTAACTTGTAGACCTCTGACAAGATCATCCGAATTAATGCTATACATAACCCATCTGCCCTGACTGCTACACCATTGGGAATTTTAAGCTTTTCCAACCACTCAGCAGATGAATTTTCTTTTATATGTTGTGAATTCCTTGAGAGCAGAGACTGTCTAGCCTTTTCTATCTGTGTCTTCAGTGGTTAGCACAGTTCTTAAGACACATTAAGCGCCTGCTAAATGTTCATTCATTCATTGTACTGCTTACTCTCAAGTCCTTGCCTCATTTACCCTGTTTTCCATGCTTATCATAAACCTTGTTGTTGTAGTTCAGTCATGTCCAACTCTTCATGACCCTGGGACCACACTGTCCGTGGAGTTTTCTTGGCAGAGATACTAGAATGGTTTACCATTTCCTTCTCCAAGGGAAAAGGAAACCTACTGAAATAAATCTTCTTCCTTCAAGATTCTCCCTGAAGTACTGCTCACTCTTCCCTATTTTCACACTCACATCCCCCCTTTCCCTAATAAAAGCTATCTCTCTCCTCAAGTTTTCATAGCACTTCATTCTTCTACCTTACAGCACATTTGCTTGGACATGTCTCATCCCCATTTACCTATTACATTATAAGATCTCTGAGAAAAGGCAAGTTTTTTTTGGTTTTGTTTTGTTACCTTTGTATTCCCAGTGCCTTGCATACAACAAATGCCTAATAATTTTTTTCAAAATTCAACTGACAAGAATCTAGGTCTCACATCTTTTTCTGGATCACTGACTCTCACTCATATTAGAAGGATTATGTTACTGACTTGATCTATCACAAAAAGTTATAATAAGGATAAAATGAGATGGTAAAAGCATTTTGAAAATCATAAATGACCACAAAAATTCAATGATTATGATAACCCAGCCAAGTAACAGCAATTTACAATCATTCACATATTAACTCATATACTTACGGTTATTAAGGTTAAACTACTAAATGAATGCACAGCGCATCCAGGAGACCACCTCTTAATCAGTGAAGTGCCAAAATAAAGGAGTGTCATTCTAAGCTGACAGTGGCACTGCCATGCTCCAGGATACAGTGACCTATTCACTGAAATCTCACTTTTACCAGCTAGCATCTGGCAACTCTCAGGGCTTTTTTTTTTTTTTTTTGCCAAAGCCAGAGATATTTTTAGATTAAACTGGGGAACTGAACACTTCTTTGACTTGACTGGCAGGCTCACAACCAGATTTCACATGTAGGGTCTTGGCAAGCTGCAAAACAGGCTTAAAGCAAAATTCAATAATTAGAACTGTTCAAAAGTGTAATGAGCTACTTTGTGAAAGAGTGGGCTCCCCCCCAAACTAAAGCAGGTACAAGTCTGAATGACCTCTAAAGTCCATTCCAATTCTGAACTGTTTTAAAATGGGCTTTTTCTTCCAAAAACCACTGGGAGGTCCAAAGGGAAGAATAAATGGTTTCCACATGTAAGGGAAAAAGAATTCCGGCTTTCAAGTCAAGAATTACAGGCGACTTACCAGATAACCTTAAACAAGTCATTTTCTTACTTTGGGTCTACTTCCTTGTATATAAAATGAGGAAACTGGATTAAGGATTTGTGAGCTTATTTTAAAAAGTATTTTGATAACTGTATTTCAATATAATTGGTCCCTTTGTAATCTTATGCATTTTGTTTTATGCATCTACAAATATGATTCTGAGGAGGGTTCCCTAGACTGCCTGACCCAGGGACCCAAAACACCAAAAAGATTAGATAGTCACTATGGCCCTTCTAGTGTGTTGAAAATTCAAAATACTTCTCTGCGCTGACCTTGCACAGTCAAGCATTTATCAAGCACCTGCATATAGAAGATTCAGTTCTAGTAAAAGTCTCTTACAAAAATCACAGAATCTGTGATTCTCTAGGAATAGCTAAGTATGTGAAACATTTTTAACTAATCCAAGTCATATGACAGTAGTTTCTCCTTTTAAGGGTTTGTGATGCACAGCTTGCAAGGGTGGACCTGCCCTACTTTCTAGATGGACTCTCCTCATAGCCCAAAGCTAGACTCCTAAAAGGATGAGAGTCACAAACCAGAAATGACACAATGACAGCATTATTCCCTAATGCACTTGGCAAGCTATTTGAGGAGCTTCAGATAAATCATGAAGAGAATACCATTCTGACGGCTTGAAATATGAAGACAATAGATAACTCTATAATAAGAAAATCACAATGACACAAAGACAATTTTTATTCCAAATCAACCATTTTCAAACCTGTGGTTTAACAGGACCTTTTAAAATAAGGTCACTCCTTTGCTTAGGAAAGCAACAGGAAGTGTTATCTCTGGAAGAACCCATTTGGGGTAGCTAGGTGGCAGTGGATAGAGCACTAACCCCGGGATCAGGAGGACCTGAGTTCAAATCCAGATTTAGATACTTGACACTTACTAGCTTTGTGATCTGGGGCCAAGTCCCTTAACCCTGATTACCTTGCCCAAAACAAAACAAAGCTTACCATAAGGTCAAAACAAATCACAAAAACATTACCATAAAGTCTTTGGTATCATTCCCTATATTTAACAGTCCAAACTTTTCTCGAAGTTTTCTTAGCAACTGGCAAGGTAATTAAATCAAACAGGTCTCCGTTGCCATGAAATAAATGCATGATGATTGGCAAGTTATATCTTAAAACAAAATGCATAAGTTATTTCCTTTCTCTGTGTATCAATATTCTCCTTGGTAAAATAAGCAGAGTGGGTTAGATTTCTAGGGGCTTTTTTAACTCAAAAATACTATTTCTATTCCCACACATACTGGTCTTTTCCTTCTCTGAGCAGCTGTAAACCACAAAATCTAGCATCTGACCAAATACCAATCAAAACAATTCTAATTATTTTATGGCTTTAAGTCTCACCTCCTTGACATTACTGTAAGATCCTCAAAGAAGCTGTCTCATACTTTTAAAACACAAAGGTGTTCATACAGAAAGCTCTCAGTAAGGTTTGTGAAATTAAATACTATAATTTAATAATAATTTCTTGGATTACAGATCTAGAGGTAGAAAGGATCTTAAAGGTGATATAACAATCCAACTGATAAGCTTGCTTCCTCCTCAGATCTCTCAAAATACCTTGTTTCTATCCATCCTACACATTTATGGTCTGATTTATATTGTAGTTATCTGTGGGGATGTCCCTCACCAACTATATTATATCACCTTTGAGAACAAGGGCTCTTTCTTTACCTGCCTCATCCACAATCCACAACCACCACCTAACAAACAATCAGTACATAGGGAACAGAATTATCACTGTCAGCAATTATGGAACTGAAGCCATTTTATCCACACTTTTGAACATTTCAGCCGGGTCAGGTCAAGACAATAATTAGGAGTGGTTGGGTGGAAAATCCACAGAATAGTGCTCAGGGGATTTTCCTTAACCACTAGAACAGTGGTTCTCAACCTTCCTAAGGCCATGACCCTTTAATGCTCATATGTGGGTGGACCTCCTGGAGACCAATAGAGGAGTGGTGTCTCAGTTCCTAAGACCATTAGAAATAATGTGTTTTCCTGTGACCCCCGTGAAAGGGTCGTTCAACCCCTAAAGGGGTCACAACCCACAGGTTGAGAACCGCTGTGCTAGACGGTGATATGATATGATATATGATATGATATGATATATGATATACCAGAATATATATTATTCTGATATTCAAGATAAATACATTAAAGTAACAAGCTAAAGTATATGTAACCTGAATTCTCACAGTGAAGTCTGCCCTATAAAGAAGACTCAGAGAAGAATCAGGTGACCTGGGGGTTTTAGTTCTGGTTATGCCCCTAATTTCCTATGTGACTTTTGCTCAAGTTATCAGCCCTCTGTGAGCTTTAATTCCTCCAACTGCATTCACAAGATTTAGATCTGAGAAGGTATCAGAAACTGCCTAGCCAGAACCACCAGCTTTACAGAGGGGTCCTAGAAAGTTTATGCAGTCAGTCTGAGGTCAAAAAGGTATCAAGTGAAAAGCCAGGATTCAAACATACATGTGCTCTTAATTCTACAAAGTCACACTACCTAACTTTAATTACTGAAGGAGCTGGACTAGGTGATGCTCCTGGCTTGAACATTCTAGAATTCTGTTGAGACAGTAAGAAGGATGAGCTAAGATGAAAGTTGTAACACATCTTTCTTTCCCTGCTCTAAGGAGATGTCAGAAGGACGATCCATTTCTACAAGCAGGTTTTCTAGCTCCCAACTCCCATTGGTCATTCAACTGCCACATAACATGTGTTTAACTTTAATAAAACTGTTGCTCTGCTCCCTTGCATTGTTTAAGATCTGTTGACTCATTTGTAAGAAAGCTGTTCATAACCCTACCAACTTGCAGAACTGCCAGGACAGAATTTCAACCTATCTGCCATTTTCATCTCTGGGACAATTAACTCCAGTGTTTTACAAGAAAAGAATGCACCCGTGCCCATAGTTATAAAAACAAACATTCTCACCAGGCTACAGCCTTCCATTTGCAGGCTGCAAACTTGTTATCCCTCACCTCTGGTATCTTCTATCTATCCAGTTCACATATACTACCACTTACACATTTTTTGCTTTACTCTTCAACCATGAACACCTACACAACATTCTGTTTTCCTCCAGTTCCTGCAAACTTGCACAGAAATTTACAGAGTTCTTTCACACTTCTGAATCATGGAACATCAGAGCTTGAAGAGTCTCTTATTTCACAGATGAGAAAAACTAAAACTGAGAGAAGGAAAGTGACTTGCCCAAAATCACAAAGCAAGACAGTGATTCCCAGGCCCATGGATCCTCATCCCACTTCTTGGGAGTGGGTAGGAAAGGTAATAGAATGCCATGTTAAAGATCAGGAAGAGAAGGCTCAGAGAAATCCAATATCTCTACTTCATTCTTTAATACTTCAATGATTTCTGATTTTTATACGTATAGATATGGTCTCTTTATCAACAGAGATGACAATTCCTCTTAAATATTAGTGATCTAATTTCTAATAGCTCACGTTTTTTTTTTTAACTTTTCACATTTTGTCTATTCAGCTAATGATTTGATACACTTCAAATTCTTGGCACAACTTTCCCTTGGAGCTCCTGCATCTAGTAACTTGCTCACTGACTTGTGTTTTCTTCAGTTGACCTCTGCCTGCCAGCTCCAAAGACCACATCCACCAAAGTGCTTTGTTCTGTTGGACTCTCTTTGTGTAGGCATCTAACATCAGCAACAACAAACCTATTTAGTGTATGGGAGGGCCCAGGATTATTGGGCATATGGAGGGCCCTGGTGCAGCCAGCCATTTCATGAGGTGCCCAGGCCATGTTCATCTCACTCCCTATTACTTTATGAATTTCTCTACCTCTTTACCAACAGGCCTGGCCCCAAGGTGGGTATATACACTCTTTAGCTCCCCTTTATGCGCTGTCTTCTTGCTTTAGACTGTAAGCTCTTGGAGGGTAGAGACTTGTCTTTTTTGCTTCTACTGGAACTTTATCACTGTACCTGGCATGTAATAAAGCTTTAGTAAGTGGATTATCTATCTAAAAAAATAAAATGTAGTCTCTGTCCTCGAAAAGCTTAAATTAGTATCATCTACAGATAAATAATACTCATACACAACTGTGTAAGAGTTATAAAAGTCTTACAAGCCCAGTTATGGGAGAGATTAATGCCAACGAGGAAATTAGGGTGGATTTCCTAAAGAAACCATGTTTTTATCTTTTTGTCTCTAGCATTTAACACAGTGCCTAATACATAGTAATCATTTAATAAACGCTAGCTGACTGACTAGCTGATAATTTGTCTAAATCCCTACTCCAAAAATGAATGGCTGCTTGACATAATCTAATTTGTCAAAATCCTTCATAAAATGTGGTGTCCAAAATTAAACACAGAAATCCAGATGTGGTCCAGTTTTCTAAGCACCTTCCAAGTAGTTTCCAAACAGGAGATTAGAGACCTGCCTCAGGAGACTATTAGAGATTAATTTCTGTCAAGGCAAATTTTTTGGCTCTTTTAAAAAACTATAAAGTGTCTAAGGTAAAGATTAAAACTCAGGTTTTAGAAGGAAAAAAACCAAACAGCTTATTTTATATCCCAAAGAGCAAAAAGTTACCAGTCTCAGTTTAGTCAGTCTTTAGCCATAAAACTAATTTGGTTATACAGGCTACTACTGAGTCATATTTAGAATTTACAGCACTTTTTTATTTAAAGAATACGGAGGGGAAACTTCCGTCTATAATAGCATAATAGAATTAATGCTAAATATGAAGTCAAAAGATTTCAAGTTCCAGTTCTATCATTATGAATATGACCTTTAGCAAATCACTAAACCTCCTTCGGTCTTGGTTTAATCTGTAAAACAAAGGAGCGGAACTGGGTGAATGGAACCCTAAAGTCCTATGACTCTGATCTTCCCTGCAGGTTGCACCCTCCCCATTCTTCAAGTACATGTATCCTAAAAGAAGCATAACACCTGCTCTACTGCCATCCACAACTGATCTGTTTCTCCAGTGTCTTCAAATACTGCCTTGAAGTTCTAAAGAAAGGATCCACTGCATTAATCTCTCAAAAAATCCAATGATGAGGCAGTGCAAATATGAATCTGTTCTATGTGGAAAGAAAAAAAGAGAAGGAAACAGCAACAATGGTTTTGTTCTTGAACCAGTCCAGAAGAAGAGCAACCTTGCCAGTAGATAAAGTGGATTTGAATGTGACTGCCAATTCCAGGTTCTGGGTTACTAACTCACTTGGAACATACTTCCTCATCTATAAAGTGAGGGTACTACTACTTTCAATACTTACTTCCCAGAACTGTTGTGAGGAATAAGTTTTAAATCTTTAAAGCACTACATAATTATTAACTACTCCTATGCTCTTTCAAAGCCCCCTATAAACTATAAGACGGCAAAGTTATATTTGATGTGAATCACAATAGCTACGTTATATAGCTTTGCAAAAGCTGTTTTTTATAGTAAGGCATTATCAAAAGTTTATTACGAAGTTATCAATAAGTCAAAACAAAATTTATCAATAAGAAATAAAACAAACAGTATACCCAAAAGTAGGGGGAAAAAAGAATAGTATTATATTATCATTCTTTTGGTGGAGGTGCTTTTTGGAGGGGGAAGGCAGGGCAATTGGGGTGACACAGCTAGTAAGTGTTATGTGTCTGAGGGCGGATTTGAACTCAGGTCCTCCTGACTCCAGAGCTGGTGCTCTACTCACTGCACCACCTAGCCGCCCCTCTTACAAGTGTCCTAGCCTTGAATTTCTCATCCCTCCACAAGTCCATTCCTCACTGCTGCTAAATCCATCTTCCAGGTGCACACCTCTAATTGTCACCTTACTGACCAAAACCCTAGGTGAACACACAAGTGCCTACAAGACCAAATTTCAAGTTCCTTAGACTAGCATTCACGGTGCTCTGCTATCTGACCACAGCCTCCTTTTCCAGCCTTATCTCACAACTACATTCCTCTTCATACTAGGCTACTCTATCCCTTAAACACTGTTCTTTCTTGCTTCTACCCCTTTGCTCACCCTGCTCCTTGTGCTGAAAAAGCCCTCAACACCCTCCCTATAGTTACTCCCCACCTCTCCCTCCTTTTCTGGCTACCTCCTCCATAGCTGACCACATCAGAGAGTTCCCAGGAACAATTTCTGCCCCAGGGCCTCTGTTCTCCTGCTTGTTCATAGCTTTTCTTGGACAACTATTTCAGGAAATCCTCTTTTTTGCTGTTTTGCTGTTTTGCTTCACTCCCTCCTCTCTAACCATTACCCCCAGTTTCCTGTCCATCCCAGAGTCCAGGCACATATCCCTTCCTCTTTTCTCACCTACCATAATCGTGGAACCAATATCAAACCAACTCTGTTCCTGGATAAAGTATATTCACTGTTCCTGGATACTGGACACTCTTCCTGGATAAAGTATATTCATTACCCCCACCCCAATCCCTGTAACTTTCAATTCTGTATCTTTGCCAAGAAAACCTCAAATGCAGTCACAGTCGGTCACAACTAAAACAACTGAACAACAACCAAAAAAACCCCACATATATTTGTCTGTTTTACCTTGCCTAAGAGATTATAAATTAGAGAACAGGGCTATGCATTTATCTTCTTATCTCCCTCAGACTTAGCAAAAAAAAAAAAAAAAAAAAAATCCTGCACAATTCAATTAAAAAATACATATGAAACACCTATGTAAAAAGGCCCCATGCTACTGCCAGTGTGGGGAACCTCTGACCTCGAGGCCATATATGGCCACAGGTTCCCTACCCCTGTAAGACTATAGGCACTTATGAAATGTCAGTTGTATTCCTTAAGCACTTTATGATACAGCAAGGGGAGATAAAATATGTATATAAAAGTTAAAACATGATGACACACACAGGGAAGATCAGAGAGTTATAATAGTTTTAAGGAAGGAAAGCAACAGGATGAGGGAGGTAAGATGGTGGAGGATGATGGAAGGTTTTATAAAAGATAGTAGCACATAGCCTGGGAGATAGAAAAACTTTCTAAAAACTGGAGTCCAAATCAGAACATGCTTCTCTAGGTAGAGTGTTTCCCTTCACTAAAAATCTTCAAGGGGTGGTAGCTGGAAATATGAGATTAGAGGTCAAGAGACAAAAGCTGTTGTTGCTGTTGAGTTGTTTCAGTTGTGTCTGACTCTGTGACCCCGTTTGGGGTTTTCTTGGCAAAGATACTAGAATGGTTTGACATTTCCTTCTACAGCTCTTTTTACAGATGAGGAAACTGAGGGTTAAGTGACTTGCCCAGGGTCATATAGCTAGTAAGTGTCCCAGGCCAAATTTGAACTCAGGTCTTCCTATTTCTAGGAGCAGGACTCTATCCACTGCATCACCTAGCTGCCCATGAGAAAGATTAGTGTTGGCTACATAGATCTGAGAATCACCTCCAAGGAGAAGATAATTTAATCCATGGGAGTTGATGAGATCACCAAGTGAAATAGTACAGAGTGAAAAAGGGAACATGACAAAGTCTTATGGGAGGGATAGGGAAACCCATAGTTAGTGAACATGACCTGGATGAAGACCCAGGTAAGAAGCTTGAGAAAGAGTGGTCAAACAAGAAAGAGGAGAATCAGGGAAGAGCAGTGTTACAAAAACCTAGGGAGAAGAGACTATCAAGAACAGAGATTATGTGAAAATGTGTTTAACAGGAATGTATGCATAGAGCCCATATTAGATTGCAAGTCGTCTCAGAGAAAGAGAGAAAATTTAAAACTTAGGGAAGTAATTGCTGAAAACTAAAAATAAATTTAAAAATAAAATAAAAACAAAAAAGAACAGAGACTGATCAACAATGTCAAAAGCTGCAGAGGAGTCAAGAAGAATAAAGACTGAGGAAAAAGCCTTAGATTTAATCAAGAAATCATTGGTTACCAGACTAATGTCCAATGTGAAAGTATTTGCAGATTCTGTACTTGACTGCATGCCGCCATGGGGGAGGAGGGAAGAGGGAGGGGAGAAAACTTGAAACTCAAGGGACTCTGGAACTGAATCTTGTAAACTAAAAGTAAATAAACAAATCAATTTAAAAAAAAAAGAAATCACTGGTTACTCTGGAGAGAAAAGTTTTGGTTGAATGATAAGGTTAGAAGCCAGGCTACAGTAAAGAAACTAATGAGAGGAAAGGAAGTAGAGGCACCAGTTGTTGAGGGTCTTTTTAAGGAGTTTAACGAGGAAAGGGAAGAGAGATACAGAAAATCAGAATATTAAAAAAAAACTTATGATGATCATTTTATATACTCAAGACTTTAACACAAAATACAAAGTGATTATTATAAAAACTGTCTGATATTGGGACAAAAAAAGATAAATAGGTCAAGGAAAGAGAAGAGATACTCTAGCCATACAAACAAATATATATGGAAGGTCAGTCATTAATAAATCTAGAGAAAATAAAACCTGAGAAAGAAGTCTTTCTTTTTTTAAAGAAATGTACTTGAGGACACTAGATACAGATTTGGACATTCAGACCTACATTATACATCTCAGTGAATTCCAAATGGATAAGAGAAAAATTTTTTAACCTATAAAAATAGAAGAAAACTGAATAATATGTTTATCAACTGGAATGGAAATGACTTTTTTTCCCATCCAACAAACATAAATTATTACAAACTTGAAAAGTATGCCTAACTACACCAAAACTAAAAATTCAAGAAACCTGTATTGAAGAGTATGTGACAGGGAGTAAAGGTGTAAGAAGACTGGAAAGATAGGAGAGGACTATATTATGAAGGGCTTTGAACACCAAACAGAAGATTTTGTATTTGATACTAAAGGTGATAAGGAACCACTGGAATTTAAAGAGCAAAGGGGTGATATGGTTGGACCCGTAATATAGGAAAATCACTGTGGTGGCTGAATGAAGGATAGACTAGGAGTGTCAAGAGAGACCTGCAGGTTATTTCAATATAGGGGTGAGGTGATGAGTGCCTGTACTAGAGCAGTGGCAGTGACAGAGAAGAGGAGAAGGCATATGAGAGAGATATCACAAAGGTGAAATCAATGGGCCTTCATAACAGACTGGAAATGGGGATGGGGAAAGAGAGTGAGAAGCCAAGGATGACACCTAGGTTTCAAGCCTGAGAGACTGACTGCCCTCTACAGTAATAGGGAAGTTAGGAGGGAGGGGAGATTTTGAGAGAAAGACAATCAATGGACAACTCATCTTTCTAATACTCCAGCTCATCCACCAGAAAGATGTGCTCCAGACCCACAAGCTATGGACCCCAAGCTGTGACTGCACAAATGGTGGCTCTTGCACCTGTGGTGACTCCTACAAATGCAAATCATGCTCCTGTACCTCTTGTAAGAAAAGCTGCTGCTCCTGCTGCCCAGCAGGATGTGCCAAGTGTGCCCAGGGCTGTCTGCAAAGCCCCCCAGACCGAGAGTTTCAGCTGCTGCCACTGATGTTCCTGCCTCCCTGTGCCTGTAGAATAGAGCAATCTGTATATTTTCATGCACCATGAATGCTTTTCTTCTTTTTCCCTCAGAGATATGTAAATGAAAATAAACTGACAATGTTTTTCTGAAAAAAAAAAAGCAATGAATGCAGTTTTGAACATGCTGAGTTTAAGATGTCTACTTGACATCAAGATGTTGAGCTATCTGTAAGCAGCTGGAGATGCAAGACTAGAGGTCAACAGAGAGATTAGGGCAAGACAGGTAGATTTGAGAATCATCAGCATAGAGATGGTCATTAAGTCCATGGAAGCTAAAGAGATCACCAAGTGAATATACAGGGGAAAAAGAAAAGGGCCCAGAACAGAAGAACCTTGTGAATTTCCTATGGTTAGAGGGTGTGATCTGAATCACATCAATCCAGGAAAAGAGACTGAGAAGAAACAGTAAAGTAGATTAGGAGGAGAGCCAAGAGAGTGATGTCCTCAAAACCTAGAGAAAAAAGAATTAAGGAGAAAAGGGAGATCAAGAGGGTCAGCATCCTTCAAGAAATCCTCAAAGAAAATTGCCCTGATGTTTTAGAATCAGAAGGCAAAACAGAACTTGAAGGAATTCACGGATCACCCCTTCAAAAAGATCCCCAAAAGAAAATTCCTAGAAATGTTATCGCCAGGTTCCAGAACACCCAGTTAAAGGAGAAAATATTACAGGCTTCCAAGAGAAACCATTTGAATACTGTGGAAGCACTATCAGGATAACCCAGGATCTGGCAGCTTCTACACTGAGGGACAGAAGGGCCTAGAATATGATATTTCGAAGATTAAGGGAGCTGGGATTAAAACCAAGAATCAACTACCCAGCAAAATTGAGCATATTATTCCAGGGGAAAATATGGTCATTCAATGAGGTGGAAGACTTTCAAGCATTCTTGCTGAAAATACCAGATCTGAACAGAAAATTTGACAATCAAACACAAGAAGCATGAGAAGGTAAACATGGGAAAGAAATCATAAGGAA
>CM053594.1:49290014-49313598 GCA_028646575.1 Pseudocheirus occidentalis
CTCTCCCCTTTCTTCCCCTCCCCTCCCCTCCTCTCTCCCCTCCCCTCCTATCCTCTCCCCTCCCCTCCCCTCCTCTCCTCTCCTCTTTTCTCCTCTCCTTTTCCTTCCTTCTTTTCTTTTCTTTCCTTTCCTTTTCCTTTTTTGCCTTTTCTTTCCTCTCCTCTCCTCTCTTTTCTTTTCTTTTCTTTTTAGCATGCTTCAGTCTATATTCAGACAGTATCGGTTCTCTCTCCAGAGGCAGATAGCATGCGTCATCGTTGGTCTTTGGGGATTGTCTTGGATCATTGTATTGCTGAGAACAGCTAAGTTGACAGTTCTTCATCCCACAATGTTGCTGTTGCTGCTAATGTTCTATTTTCCACATTCTAAGGTGCACTAGATCACCACATGCCTGGAATGCACTTCCTCCTTTCTTCTGCCTTACAGGATCCTCCCACCCCTCTCTCTAAGACCCAGCTCAGGCACCAGCTTGTGCATGAAACTTTCCCAATTTTAACTCTGCTAGTTCCCTCTCTCCTAAATTGCTTTGCATTATTGACTTTATGTTTATGTAGTATCATACATGTACTCATCTAAACTTGTTGTCTGTCCCATCAGATGTTAAGTTCATTGTAAAGAGGAATGGTTTCATATTTTGTACTTATATCCCCAGTCTCTGCGTAGTGCCGAGCCCAAAGAAGGCATCTAATATGTATTTGTTGATGGCTTAATCCTTCAAGCTCTAACATTCTATGTTCCAACTCCACTTCTAGCTCTGATGTTCTATATTCTAAGTAGCCTCTGGCACTGACATTCTATATTTGGGGGTTCCTTCCAGGTGAGATGATCTGTTGTCTCTGAATAGATAGATAGCTTGTAGGTTTTCTTTGTGTGATATCTTGGTAGGGCCTGGGCGGGGGGGGCTGATGGTTAAGAGAAGGTCTGGGGTGGGGGGTGCCAGCCCAGGCTCAGGTCCACTGTTGGGGTCTCCTACCCCGACCACCGCCCTCTACTTACCCTTATCCAGGGTCTTCAGATGTCTCTGGCTCCCATCCGAGGTAGGGGATGGGAGAACAAACCAGACAGAGCACCCAAGGTGGGAGTCAATCTTTATTCTTCACATCCTGACAGAGAGAGAGCCCTTCCGTGTCCCTTCCCTTTTATCCCCTTCGCTCCTCCCTCAATTGCCGCCCCTCCTATCGATCCACGACAGTACCCGCCCTCTAGTGCTGCCCCTAACAGTCCACCCTCACCAATTGTTTGGAGATGGTCTCTGGTCACTGTGAGGGAGAGGGAGGTTTTCCTATTTCTTTGTCTCCTAATCCCTATTGCCATCTCCATATCCTCTGGGATTCACTTTGACCTGGGAGCAAAGTGATATCCCAGAACTCCCTAGACAGCTTCATTGCTTCTCTAGTCAACACATAATATTCAGGTCTCAAGATTGATGATCAGAGTTGTTTACCTAGTGGGATGGAAGGTGCACCTGTTCCCCAATTCCATTGACCCAGAACTTGAAATCCTTCCTTTTAAGCTACTCCTTTGACTTAGTGCACTGTCTCCAGGAGGCTTCCATGAAAATAATCATTGTATTATTCTGATACTTGAAAGAAAAACTCCAAGACAGTTGCTAGACAACACATTTTTAATGCACAATGCAAGAGAGATGAACACAGAGAGATACAGTTATCCCTTCCACGTCTTGGGGAGTTAGGGATGTGGCATCCCTGTGATCTGGAAAATCCGTGTAAAATTGTTTGGCCCGCCCTTCATGCCAGAGAAGAAGTTTGAATTATTATGATATTAAAAGATAAAATGTGATGATGTTATATGATACTAGACATATATTTTACGCATTTCTGAGTTTCTAAACTTTTTCTGTGTCGTCTGCTGCTTCTGCAAAATTCCCAAAAAATTGTCATTTAATTTATTATGCCAACCTGCACTATATTGAAAGCGAGATGGGAAAGTCCCAGTGTGGAAGGGATAAATGTAATATATTTGAGTACAAACTCAACTTGATTTTCCTACAAGTCATCTTTTCTACAGAAAAAAAAAAGGAAATGCTTACTCTAATCTGATTGGCTATACTAATATGGTACAGGAATACATTGGAATGTGGAGAAAAAAAGGCCACAGTTAAGAAATATCTCCTTTAAAAAGATACAGGTGGGGGTGGCTGGGTGGCACAGTGAATAGAGCACCGGCCCTGGAGTCAGGAGGACCTGAGTTCAAATCCAGCCTCAGACACTTGAAACACTTAATAGCCATGTGACCTTGGGCAAGTTACTTAACTCCAACTGCCCTTCCCTTTCTCCTCCAAAAAGCAAAATAAATAAAAAAAATTTTAAATTGTATAGGTGATATATGGCACTAGATAAAAGTGATACATGGTACAGCTAAAGGAAAGAAGCAGACATTTATTAAGTACCTAAAATGTGGAGATGGACATGAATTATACATCAGATTCCACAGTGATCAAAAAATGTTCGTCAATCATGAGAAAGTTCCTACAAGGATGATTAGATGCACAGATGCATGATTCCTTCCTTCTTTTTTAAAGCTAGGTTTACATGAACATTAGTGCAGTTCAGGAATGGATAATATGGCTATTCTGTACGGTGTTTGGCCCCGCATTGTGGCCTTCCCCCGGTAGAGTTAGGGCTTTTCACGTGAGGAAAGTCCCTTCCATGTCTCGTTCAACCATCAAAGTATGGTATCCTACTTTGGGTTGATTCTGTCTTAGGAAAGGGCATTAAAGTTGAGGAAATAAAGAAATGTGTCTTCTTTGCTATGCCTGTACACACTTTTTGTCCTTTTGCAGGCAGACAAAGGATTTCAACTGAATAAAATGTCTCTCTTTTCGAGTAGTAAGATGAGGAGATGGCTATGCATTATTTTCAGATTCCAGAGTGATCAAAAATTTTCTCCAGGCAGGAGAAAGTTCCTGAAAGGACGATTAGATGCATAGATGTATGATTCCTTCCTTGTTTCTTGAAATCACTTTTACCTGAATTTGAGTGCAGGTCAGGAATTGAAAATATTTGGATTCTCTGCGTAATCTGGCCCCACATTGTGGAATTTTTCCCGTATAGTATGGGCTTTGAACGTAAAGAATATGGCTAAGTGGATAGAACGCTGGCCCTGAAGTCAGGAGAAATTGAGTTCAAATCTGACCTTAGACACTTACTAGCTGTATGACCCTGGGCAAGTCACTTAACCCAGTTTGCCTCATTTTCCTTATCTGTAAAATGAGCTGGAGAAAGAAATGGCGAACCACTTCAGCATCTCTGCCAAGAAAAGATGTCACAAAGAGTTGGACACAATTGAAACGACTCAGCAATAAATGTACGGGGCACTGCACATTACATTTATCTTTACATTATTTAATTTGGTTCTCAGAACTAAGAGGTAGGTGCTATCATACCCATTTTTCAGTTGGGGAAACTAAGGAAGAGAGCATTTAAGTGACTGGCCCAGGATACACAGTTAATAATAACTAATATTGATGCAGCGCTATGGAACCCCACAGGTAGAGAGGGGCCCATGCATGTCAAGGGCCTGTCCTTGCGTATGGCTCAAAGGGAGGCGAACTAGCCTCTTCTCCCCTCACCCTTCTCCAAGGGAGATTTTCATAACAATAGCTAACATTTTTGTGTACCAGGCACTGTGCTAAGTGTTTTACAATATTTTATCTCATTTGACCCCCACAACAAGCCTAGGAAGCAGGCGCTGTTATTGTTCTCCTTTAAAAGATGAGGAAACTGAGACAGACGGGATTAAGTGACTTGCCCGGGGTCGCCTTGTTAATAAGTGCCTGAGGTCATATTCCTAACTCAGGTCCAGTCTTCTATCTATTGTGCCACCTAGATGCCTATAGAAAGAAATATCTATTCAAATTGACAACATCAGGTAACAGATTAGTTATGTGAGAAAAAGACAATTTGGATCCCTACTGGAGGCAACTTGAATAGGGTGAGGTTGGTTGAAGAGGGAGGTAGAGGTAATGGGGACAGGGTTGGCAGGCAGACCTATCTTCTCCAAAAAGGATGTCTCTCTCCTGCTCTGATACAGAGTATAATATAGAGTAGAGAGAATTTGGGGAAAATATCAGTTACCCATTTACTCAGAAAGCTACTACAGTCCTCTTTAAAGTAAGATGGAGTTGTTTGGGTTCAGTCAATTAAACTCCATCTCGCTGCCAAGTCACAGGTATAGTAAAGGTCTATCTGGAAGACTGTCCTATTCCCAAGAACAGGGACCTGAGAGACTCATTGAAATAGACCTGTCCTGGGGGACATGTCTGAAATGGAAAGGGGGTCCCTGAGGACTTGGGAAGCAAGCTGGGAGAGCAATGGCAGAGAGAGGGGGAAATGATGGGGACTTCATCTCAATGGAGTAGAAAATGTGAGAGTGGCCTGGGAGAAGTCAGGGGTTTCAACTAATCAGTCAGCTGTGAGAAAAGTCAGAGCCTCAGCAAAGCTGGGATCCCACCTTCCCAGCCTTGGGGTCCCGTGAATGGGAGGTGGATTGTGGGGGCCTTTTGGGGGGG
Source organism: Pseudocheirus occidentalis (assembly GCA_028646575.1). Classification (NCBI taxonomy): domain Eukaryota; kingdom Metazoa; phylum Chordata; class Mammalia; order Diprotodontia; family Pseudocheiridae; genus Pseudocheirus; species Pseudocheirus occidentalis. The sequence goes on from CM053594.1 coordinate 49,294,546, forward strand.
AGGGGTCCCCTGCCTTTTCCATTTCCCAGCAGCTGCCCCACCCCAACTCTTCCCAGCCTTACAGTGCTTGCGAAAGACATAATCAACAGCCAAGAAACCCCCTTCTTCCCCTGGGAGGAGCTGTGGCTTGTTCCGGTGATGGTGGAGACAGTCACGTGCAGAACAAGAGAGTTGTCCTTTTGTGGGAAGGCAAATCTGCCTGCCAAGGCCGCCCCAGCACCTCTACCTCCCTCTTCAGCCAACTCTATTCAAGTTGCATGGGTCAGGAATGATGTAAATTGTCTTTTCTTCACATGTCCAATCTGTATTGCCCGGTGTTGTCAATTCTACCTCCAAAGGCTCTCCCACATGTATTCTCTTCTGTGCACTCACACAGCCACCATTCTAGTTCAGATCAATCTCATTTGGTCTCCATTCCTCAAAAGACTCCAACTCCAGCTGTCAAACGAAAATTTCTAAAGTGCAGGCCTGGTGATGTCTTTCCCATGTTCAAAAAGCTCTCTGGCTCCCCATTGCCTCTAGGATAAAATCCAAAATCCTTTTTGAGGGTGTACTCTAGAAGTACAGAGGCCACTCACAGGTCCAACCTCACTACTAATCAGCTCACTGCATTTCCAACCTGGGCAGTTTTGTCCTTCCCCAGGCAGCCTGATGGCCCTCCATTTCTAGGAGCTCACTCTATTCCAAAAGACTTGGTGTGGTCGCCCAATTGGCTTTGGCCATATGACCACTCAAAACTCTTCAACTCAAGAGATCCACCAATCTCAGCCTCCCTTAGTATCAGGGATCCCAGGGGTGTACCCCCCATACCCAACCCTGGGTTTAGCAATCCTTCCACAGCCAGAATCCAACCAACCTGTCCAGGTTCATGATACATTTCTCCTTTTCATGCATCCTACATTCGGGTAGAGACAGTGTGGCTTAGCGGATAGAGAAGAGCTAGCTTAGGCATCAGGAAAACCCAGGTTCAAGGCTTATCCCTCATATGTCCTGGCTATGTGAGTCAAACTCAGATAGAAAGGAAGGCCACTAATCTGGAAATAAGGGTCCCTGAGGGCTTCATGAAATTGACTTAGCTTTAATAGGTTCCTATTAACCCATTAAATAGGAATGGATTCCTTTCCATTAATTAAATTCATAAGTTACTTACTAGTCTTATGGACAGAGCTCCCATGTGTGACAAGGTCCCATACATAGTGAGAGCTTGCCCTCCACATACAGCACAAGGATGTCATTGTGTGACTTGAACGGAGATGGATTTCACATCACTAGCCTATTCTCCCTCTGTCCTTCTCCAAGGGAGACTTTAATTTCTGCCAGAAAGGGAAGCAGGAGGAAGAAGCAGAGATGGTCTCTCTGCTCTTCTCAGAGAGAGCACTAGGCTAGAAATGTTTCTCTCTGTGCTTCCTTAAATATTATTAGTCTAGACCCTGGGGAGGGAAACCTGTGGCCTCCAGGCCACATGTGACCCTCTGGGGATTATGATTTTCAGGTTCAGTCTAACTTTTCTGATCATTGTTTCATCATTGGGGAAAGCAGCACCTCAAGCTTTATAACCAAGGCTTGACCCCTTCCTCAACAAATACCAGTTCCACAATGAACTCACATACCTCTCAGTCAAAAAAACCCATTTATTCAAATTGGCAGTAAAACAGAAATCTGAGAAGGTATACATACCAGACAGTAAAGGAGCTGTCCCATCGGGAGCTAGGGAACTCAGCTCAGCTGTGAGAGAGAATACTGGATCTCCCCCAAGGGGAAACTTTCCAGAGTCTCTAAGGTAGCAAGCTGGGATGGGGACATGATGGAGACCATCGACCGGGCTCCTCTCCTGTCTTCCCAGAGTCTCTTCCCTCAGTAACCTGAAGTGCAATTGGCCTCTTTCCTCACAAGGCTGGAAGCACCCAAGTTGGAAGAGGGTCCGTGACTTCCTGAAGAAGACTGACCTCCCCCTCACCATCCTCCATGGGTGAAAGGACTGAGTCCTGTACCAAGAGGCTTTGGGACCAGGGTTACATAAAGTTATTGAAGTCTTACTGTATGTATTTCCCAATTACAACCTCCTCTGGTTCAGGCTGCACTCCCAGGAGTATTGTGGGCTAGCTGGGGATAGCAGACCGGGTATTTGACATTTTAGGCCACTCTCTAAGGTCATAAATTGCAGAGAAGGGGCTGACCTGCCTTGGTAGAGGAAGTTCCCTTGCCTGAACCAGCCCTCAGTCTACCTTCCAGTAAAACAGGCCTATTTGCTATTCCTGGCACATATCATTTCATCTCCCGCCTCTTCCTTTGCACATTCTGTTCCCCATGCTGGGAATCCATGCTCTCCTCACCTCGGTCTCTTAGGATCCCAAACTCCCTTCAAAGCTCCCGTTAAGTCATTGCTCACCCAGAGACTTTTCCTAATCCTTCAGCCCCTTGTCACCCTTCCTATTACTTTGTGTATCTTTTATATTTATTTACAGGTGTGAGGGCTATTTCCCTTATAGAACCTACGTCCTTTGAGGGCAGAGATGATTTCCTTCTTATCTATCTTCCTGTCTCCAGTACTAAGCACAGGGTCTGGAGTCTGGTAGATACTTAAGGCAAATAGGTGGTGCCATAGTACACGAAGGGCCTGGAACCAGTAAGACTCCTCTTCTCCGAGTTCAAATCAAGCCTCAGAAACTTACCAGCCATGAGACCCTGGGCAAGTCACTTAACCCTATTTGCCTGTTTCCTGAGCTGGAGAAGGAAAGGGCAAATCACTCCTTGGCTGAAACTACTGAACAACAGACATGGTTAAAGGCTTTGTGATTCACTGATTCTCTCAATGTTACCTTATGAGCTTCTTAAAGGTACCTCAGTCTCCTAATAGGTAAAATGAGAAGGGAGGACCTAATGAACCCTCCGAAGTTTCTTCCCACTCTGACATTTTGTGCCCTAAGGCTCATTCTAACTCATATTCTTACTCATGAATTTCCCTTGAAACTATGAATCATAGAGCACAGAAAATGTCAGAACTGGAAAGAACCTTCCAATGCTAATTGCTTTGGAATTAAGCAGGTTAAGGTTTACAAAGAACTTTTCATAGAGCCAATTTAATTTCACAGGCATTTGTGAAACACCTCTGTGCCAGATGCTGTTCTAGACACTGAAGGTAGAAAGACAAAAGTGAAGTAGTCCCTGCCCTCAAGAAGCTTCCATTCTTTTTTTTTAACTTTTCATTTTTTAAAAATTAAGTATTTATTTTCTTTCCTTCCTACCTCATTGGAAAAAAACACAAAAAATAAACAAAAAAACCACCCTCTCCCTCCCTAACAAATATGTATAGGCCATTCTGGGCCCAGGAACTTCCACTCTACTATTTGGGATGCAGAAAATACACAGATTAATAAGGTTTGGGGGAGGAAGTAGCACACTCAGGCTGCAGTTCTACAGCAGCCAGGGATTCTAACAGGTGGGGACAGGGTTGTATTCCTGTCTTGGGGCACAGCCTATGCAAAGGCACAGAGGTAAGAGATTTCATGTCAGTTTTGGGGAGCAATATGACCATAGTACAGCCTATGTAAAAGAGAGTAATATGAAACAAGCCTGGAAATATAGATGGATACCAGTTACAGGAATTTGAGATACCAAACTGAGAAGATTGTGTTTTCTCCTACAGACAGCAGGGAACCACTAATGATTCTTGAGCAGGGACTTTGTTTCCCTCCCAAGGCGGGGATACAAAGAATTAATTTGACAAAAATTTACTAAATGCCTACTATATACTAAGCTCTATGCTTTTGGAGGGACGGAGATAGATACACAAGGGTTTTGCCTTCAAGAACTTTATAGTATAGTAAGAAATACACACAAAGGGGGCGGCTAGGTGGCGCAGTGAATAGAGCACCGGCCCTGGAGTCAGGAGGACCTGAGTTCAAATCTGGCCTCAGACACTTAACGCAAAAAACTAGCTGTGTGACCTTGGGCAAGTCACTTAACTCTAATTGCCTCCACCTCCAAAAGAGTCTAGTTTATCAAAGCTGGTTGTCACACATACGTTGTGTCTATCATTATGTACAAATTTCTCCTGGTTCTGCTCTTTTCACTCGGCATCAGTTTGCATAAGCCTCTCCAGGTAAATAATGTAATTTGTACCTAATCTATTTCACTGATCCACCTCTCTCTTTTTTTTTTCATTAGCAGCTTCCACAATTATTAATTCATTGGCAGCTTCCATCATTTATTAACACTATGTTGATTTACTATAACCCTTGGGGCTTGCCCATGGTGCTCTTGATACACAGTGCCCTCACATTTTGCCAGTTTTTCTTCAGCAGAGAAACCAGGAAATTGACAGCCAAACGGATGTTGTAGACAAGCTCATCGGCTGTCATCTTCACGTGGCCAACAGCCACCGCCAGATACAGCACCTTCTTCATCCGGAACTTGATAGTAGATTTAACCTCATCAACCTTTGCCACCATATTCTCATTGTGGGTAAACAGAGATAGAAACTTGCCACCTTTGTTCAAACCAGGGCCCAGGATTTGAGGGATTTGCTTGCTCAAGGACTCAGAGGCCAAAAAGGGATCATACTTTTTAGCCAGTTTCTTGACCAATTTTTTGTTCTTATTCAACTTCTTCAGGGCCTCGATGTCCATGTGGGAGATTTCTATGGCCTTGGCTTCATCACGATGCTGCTGGTCTCCCAGTACACACACAGAAAATTTAGGTCGGGGTGTGGATTTGAGCCTGATGGTGCCAGAGAAACGTTTGTCCTTTGGGGGATCATAGTTCTTCAGACTGATCTGCAGGTCCACAGTTTCAAAAAACTTTCTTCATTTTCACTGGGTTCCATGGAGGACCTCCCGCATAGCTTCATAGAGCGTGTCATGAGAGACTTTGCTGCTTATAGTTGCTTCTGGTCACAAGGCCGGTAAAGCCATCGCTGTATTTCTTAGTCAGTACCAAATTGTTTTCATAATTGCTGCTTTAGAACACGGATTGAGATCTGGTATGACTAGACTACTTGTCTTCACATTTGTTTTTATTCATTCCCTTGATATCCTTGACTATTTGCTTTTCCAGATGAATTGGATTATTGCAATCACCGCCTGACTCGTCTCCCTTTCTCAAGTATCTCCCTTCTCTGGGGGCCATCTACAGTCGTTCTGATGAACATCAGGCCGCTGGACCCCATGGCTCTGGAGGAGAAAGTGTTGCTGACTTTGCATAGCCCTCTCTTATTTAAATCAGATGGTGGCATCACCTTCTGGATGTCATGGTCTTCTTCCAGAACGGAGGACAAACAAACTCCCCTCTCTATTCCAAGGAAATAATCAATGAGGATTAAGTGAGATAAAATCTGTACATTAGTTAGCACATTACTGGCATACAGTAAGTGTTTAATGATTGTTTGTTCCCTCCTTCATCCCTCCCCTTCTGAACATAGTTGTCAAAGTACAGTAATATCACTAAAGTACAGGTCTGATCATTTCACCTCCTACTCAGAAAGTTCTCATTTCTGCTTAGGATAAAATACAAACTGCTCTGGTTAGCATTCACAATCTGTCCCTAAACTGTGTTTCCAGGTTTATTTATTCTATTCCATTTTGCGCACTCCCATATTCTGCCCCAAATGGCTTTATGTACAATATTCTATCTCCCATCTCTTGTGTGGTTTTGTGTGTGTGTCTGTGTGTTTTTTTTTTGTTTTTGTTTTTTTGCTTTTTGGAGGGCAGTTGGGGTTAAGTGACTTGCCCAAGGTCACATATTTTTTTTGTGTTAAGTGTCTGAGGCCAGATTTGAACTCAGATACTCTTGACTCCAGGATCGGTGCTCTATTCACTGCACCACCTAGCCGCCCCTCTATCTCCCATCTCTCAAGCTCTGGAGGGGCATAATCCCATTTGTTTGTTGGCTTCTATCTCTTCTCACAGACCTTTGTCCTGCAGCTACTCCTGCCACCAATCAAACAAAAAGTCCTAGAACAGAGACTGACCCCAGGCTACTGCATTTGCTTCTACAGAGGGGATACTTTGGAGGAAGACCAGCACTCCATGCTGCACTTTCTAATGCAATGACCTGCTCCTTTCAGCCCACAGATCACCTCCCCTCTCCTTGGGTATCCCCATGGATCTCTGGGACAAGAATGCTGCAGCACCCACACTGGTCTTCTCTGGCTAGTAATGCCTACAGAGCTCAGAGTCGGCTAGCTTTGCTACCCATTTCTGGTTGATAGCATCCAACTTGTCATGTTATGTCAGACTATAGTTGTCTTCTAGCCACACTTGGAATGATAAGTCATATACATAGTGTCAGAACTTGTCAGTTACAGCTCGTTCTAAAGCCAAAAAATCGTTCTGTTATGGATAGCAAATCTCACTATTATAGAGTTCTCTACTGGCAAATGCCACAGACTCTTGACGGTCATCATTCTTCTGGCATAAAACCTCTCCCAAAGCCTTCTGAGCTGGTATCAGTACATAAAACAAAGGCCTTGCTTGCATCTGCCAAAGTCAGTATATGATGGGTATGTGCTAAGATTAGAAAAGCACTTGCTTTTATTGACACTAAGAGAGAGTCGATGGGCACCTACTCAGGATGCTCTATCTGGGCATGCTGCCAGAAGGCGCTTCAAACCCTGTGTTATCAGCTTGACTAACTATGCAGGTGCAAGTTGAAGATGAGCCCGGGGAACATCTCTTGTGGTATGCATGACTAAGATACATTTTCCCCCCTTACAATGCCTCTCTGGCCTTTTATCTAATATAAAGGCATGACTTAATTTCATCAAAATTCATAATTCACTTGGTTTGTCCCAATAATAATAATGTTATTGAATCATTTCAACCATGTCTGATTCTCATTGTCCCCATTGGGAGTTTTCTTGGCAAAGATACTGGAGCGGTTAGCCATTTCCTTCTCCAACTCATTTTACAGATAAGGAAACTGAGGCAAACAGGGTTAACAGATTTGAACTCAGGAAGGTGAGTCTTCCTGACTCCAGGCTATCCACTATACTCCCTAGTTACTGCAATAATAATAATGTCTACATTTATACAGCATTTTCTATGAGCCAGACATTGTGCTAAGTGTTTTACAATATGATTTCATTTGACCCTCACAACAACCCTGGATTGTCATGCCCACTTAACAGATGAGGAAACTGAGGTTAAGGGACCTGCCCAGAGTCACATAGATAGTGTCCGAAGTTACATTTGAATTCAGGTCTTCCTGACTCCAGGCCCAGTGTTTTATCCACTGGACAATCTAGCTGCCTATAGGATCTTAGAGTCTTTCCAAAGTTTGCATGGCTTTGATTATTCACACACACACATACACATTTGTATGTTGTGTGTATTTATACATATGCACATATGTATTGTATAATTGCATGCATGTAATACACATATGCTTGTATCTGTAATGCCTTGAATATATGTGAAAATGTGTCATATGTGTCTATGTGAGTTTATTTTTGCAGGAGAAGTCTCCTCTGCACAGGAATAGCCTTGCTTACCTTTGCACTAGAGGGGCCTGAAATAGCTATCTAAGATTGCTTAATGTTGAACTGCAGTAGGGTATTTTAATACTATAATATTTTTTGCTTTTTTTTTTTAGTGGGGAGAGGGCAGGGCAATTGGGGTTAGGTGACTTGCCCAAGGTCACACAGCTAGTAAGTGTTCCCTGTCTGAGGTAGAATTAGAACTCAGGTCCTCCTGACTCCAAGACTGGTGCTCTATTCATTATACCACCTAGCTGCCCCTGCAATAGAGTATTTTAAACAAGAAAATATGACCTCCATATTTCATGGAAAGATTAGCTAGATGACTCAGTGGATAGAGCTCGAGGCCTGGAATCAGAAAGACCTGAGTTCAAGCCCAGGCTCAGATACTTACTAGCTGTGTGACCCTGGGCAAGTCTTTTAACCCTGTTTGCCTCAGTTTCCTCATCTGTAAAGTGAGACGGAGAAGGAAATGGCAAACCACTCCAGTGTCTTTGCCAAAAACAAACAACCAAACCACCAAATGGGGTCACGAAGAGTCGAATATGACCGAAATGACTGAACATGTTCACAACTTCACGGAATTAAGCCAGAATGAAACTTCCGCATAGACCACTGAGCCTCATGGTTCAGTGTGGTAGCAGCCTCCTTAGAGCCCTACGTCTAGATGAACCACCAGGTGGCGCCCCAGCTCCCTCTCTTTCCACAGGTGGCTGGCTGCAAGACATCTGTGCAAGCCCCATTTTTCAACTCTTCTCTATGGTAACCTCGTGCAACCCCCCAAAAGTGGATACCCGGATGCCAGAGGCATTCTGGGGCTCAGAAGCATGCCACCCATTTATATTACAGAATAAAGTACAACTACCGAATGGAATTCAAAGAAAGATGTTGCATTAAAACTTCCTAGTCAGTGAGTCGCAGCCGCTCTTCTCAGTGGCCGTAGCTGCCGCAGGGAAGATGTGTACGTTCCGCTCAGCTTCCCTTGTCTCGGGCACCGACGCAGTTAGGCGTGCTTGGATGCTTTTTGCTAAGGCAGCAGTGCCCCCAGGCCCCAGGATCAAAGTCTTGTGGGGAAAGGCTCAGTGAGAAATGTCTTGCTGCCGGTCAGCCTGGCCGGCCAGCCAAACAAAAGCCTTCTGCTTTAGGCACTGTTGTAGGCGGGGCACTGGAGGACCCGAGATCAGAAAGTGCCCCGATCATCTCCCGGGGGCCACCTCCCTGAAGCTCCCCCTGCTCAGGCCAGTGCTGAGAGCCGCCTCCCCCTTCTTTCTGCTTTCCAGGAAGCCTCTGGCATCTAGGTGTTCGTGGCAGTTTATGCTCTGATTTACGAATGCCCAAAGGAGGGGGCGGCTTGCCTATTTAACAGACAGAATGACCCCTCCCCTTTAGCACGGAGCTGGTCGGTGCTACAGAGTGGCGCTTTGGTGTGTCTGAGATGCTTCTGTGAAGTAGGGAGGGTCCATTTTCAAGTTCGAAATGTCCTCTTGCAGACCATCCTTAAGCTCCCTTCAATTCAGTAAATCTTTTCACATTAGAAGTCCCAGGCACTTCACTCCCAATCCCTGTCTTTCCTATCCTGGCTTGGTATCCAAAGGATCCCGCAATTGCAGGGAAGGAAACCCAAGGTATTTCCGAGGCACTTTACAGCTAACATTTACATACATAGTGCTGTGTGCGGGCACGGTGCTAAATAAATAATTTACCATGATTATCTCATTTGATCCCTGCAACAACCCTGGGAGGTAGGTGCTATTATCATCCCCATTTCACAGATGAGGAAATTGAGGCAAATAGAAGTTAGGAGACTTGCCCAGGGTCACACTGCTAGTAAGCATTTGAGACTGGCTTTGAACTCAAGCTTCTTAGCCCCAGGCGCAGTGCTCTAGGTGTCCCATCATATAGAATGAAGGACATTTATTGATGAAAACAGAAAAGGAAAGGTAGAACATTAAAGTCCTCCAACTTGTGAATATGAGAAACAGCTGTTCATGTTAATCTGAACTTTTCAGCTCACCCCTTTGTCTTCTTGAGCTCAGTCTCAAGTTGTGTGTACTGAGGCAAGTACACCCCAAAGCCAACTTTATACTTTATGGGGCTTTGTCCCCTGGAGTCATGAGAAGAGGGAGGGGAGAGGGAAGGATGGGCTGTCTGGCCATGACTCTGTTCTCCCCTTCTCCCCATATGACCATGGATGAATATCTTCTCCAACTCCAGTAGATTTCCAAATGAGTCTGAGATCTGATGATGCTTCATGACCCAGCCACCAGTCGGTCAGTGGCCAGGAGCTTTCTTGGTATTTTTCTCCTCATCGCCCTTACTGTCTTCCTTAGAGTACTTGCCTCCAGGTCATCACATGGCCATCCTCTACGTTTTCCCTGGCTTCCTGAATCTCCAATGCTAGCCATCAACAAAGCATGGTGACTCTCCTTCTAAATGTTTGCCTCACAGTGGTATTAAAACAACCTTAGGTGCTCCATTTACAATAATTCCCTGAAGTTACTCAGCCCCATGCTCCTCATCCTTTTGGCAGTTTCTTAATGGATTGAAATATGTACCATCTGCCCACCAGGAGACCTTCACAGGAAGTGTAGGGGCTATATAAATGCTAACTATTATTATTATCAGTATATTAAGTGTCACACATATATGAGGCAGTTAATCACATCGTTGAGGACCTGTGTGTGTGTGTGTGTGTGTGTGTGTCCCAACCATCTGCAAATGGCCCCAGAGGCTCAGGTGTCTTTACCCTTTTTCTCAAGCACATGCCAGACTACTCTCCTGTCCTCACCTCTACCTTTTAGAAGCCCTTAGCTCCCTTCAAGACTTAGCTCAACCTCCTTCAAGAGCCTTTTCCTGGTCATCTAATTTTTAACGGTGTCCCCTGCCCCAATCGCTTTGTCTTTAGTTGTGTAGCTTGGATTCAATTATCGGGGAAAATACTGAATTCTATATAGTAGAATGTAAACTACTTGAAGGCAGAGACTATATCACCAGCACCTAGCACAATAGTTGGCAAATAGGGATTCATATCACCATGAATGAGATCATTAAGAGGCTTAGCAATGTTGGCACAGTTCTTCACAAACTTAACTGGCTGCCAAATTCCAGGGATGGTCTTCAGTTCTCTAGAGGACATTTCTTCTGTCTCCTATGGGTCAGCACTCATTCCTCACAGAGATGTTATATGACCAGTTGTAAAGCCAAGCATGAGCAGCTTTCCAGAGGACTGCTGCTGGGAACAGCTTTCAAGGTTCTGATTACAGAGTATAGTAGACATTCCATTTATTCAGTAACAAATCAAAGCAAAACATTCACAGGAAATCAAAATACAGTATTCATCATGTTATAACTTAACAACTTAACACTAAAATGGCCATGAAGTTTTCACCAAAGTGGTCACATAGTTTTTAACAAAGTACATTCATTTAGTAACTCAATCATTTAGTAAGTCCTTAATTCAATCACAAAGTATAAAAGTCAAAAGTTTTCCACCCCTAGGTCACAATTAAGTTACAATATCATCAGTTACTACTAAGTACCCTCTTAAGGGGTAGTGGAAAGTACAAAGGCCATCCACCCTTAGGTCACAATTAAGTTACAATCTCATCTGTGAGCATTAAATATCCAAGGAGAGGTCTTTTCATCTTGACTCGAGGCAGGCTCTCAGCTTCCATGGTTCCTCTTCCATGGTTCCAGCTCCTGCCCAAATCTAATTAACAGCCACCCGAGTTGAAAGGCAGACAGCTCCCAGTTCCTTGTCCAGCTCTCCATGCAGGTCCTGTTCCATACTGAAGCTCACACAGTGTATAATCCACCTCAAGTCCTTCACAGTTTCTGTTCCTGGGAAGACAAAGCTTGAAGACAAAGCTTAACCAAGCCACAATAACATTCATATACATTGCCAGCACCCTCCTCAATTCACTTTCTGCCTGTGAAATCAACATAGAACCAAAACAGACAGACAAAGTACCAAAGCCACAGTCATGCTTCTACTGGGAGCTCCAGCTGGCCCTAGGAAGCTCTCAGCAGAACTTCCTGCTGGCTCTCAGAAGAAGCTGCCACTGTAAGCTCCATTCTCAAAATCAAAATCACTTTCTCCAGCCTGGGCCTCTCCTCCTCAGCCTCCATGGTGCTTGCCCCAAGAAGTTCTGACCTCTCTAAGCTTGGGCTTTTCCTTTTATATGGTATTATCTCCTCCCTATTAAGCCTCTTCCTGTTATGTCAATAAGTCCATGCCACTGTGGGATTCACAAGTTCTAGGTCTTAATACTTAACTTGAAACTAAGTGCTAAGTACCTGTTAGCTTGCCAATACAAGGGGAAATCTTCAAATTCCATTCCTCCTATTTATGTGACAAAGGCTCTGAAGAACTTGACAACTTTGGGTCAGTGGTTTCTAGATGACTTCTGACCTCCGGTGGCCTTTCCTCATGGTCTCCCAACATATTTCCAAATAATAATAATAACTAGCACTTATATATAGCTTTAAGGTTTACAAAACACTTTACAGATATTATCTTATTTGTTCTTACAACAATCCTAGAAGTTAGACGTTATTCTTACTCCCATTTGCAGATAATGAAACTGAGGCAGATAAAGGTAAAGTGACTCGCATAAGGCCATACAGTTAATAAGTACCTCAAGCTGGATTTGAACTCAGCTTTCCTTGACTCTGGGCTCAGCACTTTATCCACTGCAATATCTTGCTGTTCAGTCACATCTGATTCTTCATGACCCTATTTGGGGTTTTCTTGGCAAAGATATTGGAGTGATTTCCTCTCTAGCTCATTGCACAGATGAGAAAACTGAGACAAACAGGATTAAGTGACTTGCTCAGGGTCACATAGTTGGCTGAGACTGGATTTGAACTCAGGTCTTCCTGAATCCAGGCCCGGTACTCTATCCATTACACCACCAAAAGCAAGGGTGAAGAGGTATAGTAAGCCAGGTTTGCTTCAGGATTATGGTCTGGGACCTCAGGTTCAAGATTAGAATGAAAGGAAATACTTCTAGTCCATTATTTAGCTATAGCTGGGGAAAGACACTCAGAGCAGGCTAAGTGCTTTTTTCCCTCAGGCAACCAGGAAGCCATGCCATTGACCCAAGCTTCTATTTCCTTGAACCAATCAAATCTCAAAGATGGTTTTGATGCCTGTTAAGGAAAAGAATAAGCCTAGAAAAAGAACCTATATACATACAAAAATATTTATAACAACTCTTTGTGGAGGCAAGGAATCAGAAATTGAGGGGTGCCCATCAACTGAGGAATGACTCAATAAGTTGTGGTATATGATTGTGATTGAATACAACTGTATTGTATTGAAATGATGAACTGAATAGTTTCAGAAAAACCTGGGGAGACTTATATGAACTGATGCAAGTGAGATGAGCGGAACCAGGAGAACATTGTAATGGCAATATTGTACAATGATCAATTGTGAATGACTTAGCTACTCTGATCAACACAATGATACAAGACAATTCCAAAGGACTCTTGAAAAATGCTATCTACATCCAAAAAGAGAACTGATGAATTCTGGGCACAGATTGAAGCATAATTTTTTCACTTTATTTTCTTGTTTTTGTTGTTGTTGCAACATGGCTAATACGGAAATGTTTTCATGATTTCATATGTATAATTGATATCATATTGCTTTCCTTCTCAATGGGTTGGGGAGCGAAGGGAAGGAGAAAAATTTGGAACTCAAAAGATATTCTAAAAGAATGTTAAATAATAATTTTTAAAGGAAAAACAAAAGAACATGGCAGAGAACCTGGTAAGCATTCCTCTTTCCCTAAGAGGGTCTACACAAATCCTTTGCTGGCGTATGCTCAGATTGGATGGCAAATGGGTAGAAGAAAACATTCTTTTCTTTATCTTCCTTTGCCATTAGAACACAATTGCAATCATTTTAGGATCTAATCCTGAACATCACTGGCTGCCTAATGGACAATCCAAGGCATCTTGAACTCCCTGAAGGGTATACCATGGAAAAGGCATACAGATTATGATGATCTGTCAGAATTTTGGAGACCTTCAGCTCCTTCAGGTAATACCTGACCCCTTCCAGCTACAATGGAGGAATTTTCTGGGTCCATGATACCCTTTGGAAAAGACTGAGGGTGGTTAAGGTGAATTGTATGTACTGCAAAGAGCAGAACTTGGATTTGGCATGTCAACTGCCCTTTCCCCAACCTGGAAAAAGACCCCTATTTCCCTGTCCATTTAGGGAAGGAAGAGCCTTCCCTATACCACCTCCTAAAAGGCCCAAAGTCTCCCACTGCATCCCAGGCCATTTCCTGTCATCCTGATGAATATCTGTCCACTGGACCCAGATGGCTCTTCAGGAGAAAGTGAAGCTGGTGACCTTGCACAGCCCTCCCTCACTCAAAACTACCTTTTGCTATGCTAGCTTATTTAGGCTCTTGACTCCTCTCTCTTCACCCACATCTCTGATCAGTTGCCAAATCTTGTTATTTCTTCCTCCACAGTATCTCTCATATCCAAGTCCTTCTCTCCACTCACACATTCACCACTGCAGTTCAGGTCTTTATCCCCTTTCACCTAGGCTAATATAACAGCCTCCTATTGTTCTCCTAGACTCAGATCCCTCCCCTCTCCAGTTGTCTTCCACGTGGTTGACAAAGGGACATTTCTAAAGATCTCACTCATTTGATTAATTCCAGTTGTTCTCTAATCCCTTTAGTATTAACAGAAAAACACTCCTTTGCCATTCATAACTTGTCCCCAACTTATCTTTTGTTTTCTTTTTTTTTAGTTCAATTTTATTTTGTTTTCATTCCAAATTCTTTCCCTCCCCCTCTCCCACTCATTAAAGAGTTAAGAAAAACAAAACCCATCACAAATATGTAACAGGAGGTGAAACAAATTCCCTCATTAACCATGTCTGACCTATCCTCAAATCCTCCCCTTCCTGCCCTCTCTGGTTCAGGGAAACTGGCCTTCTCTCTGTTCCTAACACACTGTAGTCTGTCTCTCTGCCTTTACCCTGTCCTTTTTTCAGTCATGTCTGACTCTTCATGACTCCATTTTGGGGTTTTACTGGCAAAGTTATTGGAGTAGTGTGCCATTTCTTTCTTTAGCTTATTTTGCAGATGAGGAAACTGAGGCAAACAAGGCTAAGTGACTTGCCCAGGGTCACACAGTTAGTAAGTGTCTGAGGCCAGATTTGAATTCAGGAAAATGAATCCTCTTGACACTAGGCCTAACAGCTTTTGCCTCTTTGCCTCTGCCTCAAGACTCAGCTCCTTTAAGACAACTGAAGTGGTCCTTTCTGCATGATCCCTTTCATGACCCCTTCAACTGCTAGTGCCCCCCTCAATAACTGCCTTATATTTATTTTGAATTCATTTTCCGTATGTTTACTTGGAGCTAGGAAGACTTGGTTTCAAGTTTGGCTTGGCTTCTGTATAATCCTAGATAACTCATTTACCCTCTCAAGTGTTCTAGGCAACTCTTTAAAACTATACCTTGCTAGACCCACATGTACAAAAATATTTATAGCAACTCTCTTTGTGGTGGCCAAGAACTGGAAATTGAGGGAATGCCCATCAATCGGGAAATGGCTAAATAAGTTGTGGTATAAGAATGTAATGGGGGGCAGCTAGGTGGTGCAGTGAATAGAGCACCGGCCCTGGAATCAGGAGTACCTGAGTTCAAATCTGGCCTCAGACACTTAACACAAAAAACTAGCCATGTGACCTTGGCCAAGTCACTTAACCCCAACTGCCCTCCAAAAAGCAAGAAAAAAAAAAAAAAAAAAAGAATGTAATGGAATACTACTGTTCCATAAAAAATGATGAGCAAGCAGACTTCAGAAAAACCTGGAAAAACTTATATGAACTGATGCTGAGTGAAGTGAGCAGAACCAGGAAAACACTGTATACAGTAACAGCAACATTGTGTAACAGCAACATTGTGCAATGACCAACTTTAACAGACTTAGCTCTTCTCAGCAATACAATGATCTAAGACAATTCCAAGAGTCATGGTAGAAATACTATCCACATCCAGAGAAAGGACTATAGAGTCTGAAGGCTGATCAAAACATACAATTTTATCTTTTTTTTCTTTTTCATGGCTTTCCCCTCTGATTCCAATTCTTCTTTATAGCATAACTAACGTGGAAATATTAATATGATTGTATATGGATGGCCTATATCAGATTGTATTCCATCTTGGGGAGGAGAAGGAGGAAGGAGATGGAGAAAATTTAAAACTCAAAATGTTATCAAAGTGAATGTTGAAAATGAAAAATAAACAAATATTTTTAAAAAAGAAAACTATACTTTGCTTAGTAGAGGCAGTTTCTTTCCCTGGAGATTCCCTATACTGATGAAATACCAAGAGCTATCCCTATCCCTATCCCTATTCCTATTCCTATCCTTATAACACATACACATTACCTCTACTCTACTAATAGAAAGTAAACTTTTCAAGAACACAAGGTGTCTTACTTTTGTCTTCTTGAGCACAGTGCCTGGCATGTGGCAGGTGCTTAATAAATTCTTTTTTTTTTTTTTTTTTGCTTTTTGGAGGGCAGTTGGGGTTAAGTGACTTGCCCAAGGTCACACGGCTAGTTTTTGTGTTAAGTGTCTGAGGCCGGATTTGAACTCAGGTACTCCTGACTCCAGGGCTGGTGCTCTATTCACTGTGCCACCTAGCCGCCCCCTTAATAAATTCTTATTATTAATTTGTCGGTGCTTGGTGTTTATTTTCTGTATAGGCATGACTTTCTGGAGCATAACTTGGGGATTTAGATGCTCTGTTAGAGCCGTGCCCTATGTAGAAAAGAGGCCAGGGCTCTGTGGTTGGTTTGGATTGGGTGCCCAGTCATATCAATTCATCCACCTACCCACCCACATCTTTTTCTCTATTATATCCATATATTTATCTATCTATATAACTATCATATCCATCCATCCATCTATCCATCCATCTACCTACCATATCTGTCATCCTTCCATCTATCATATGCCACCATCCATTCATCTACTTATCATGTCCACTCATTCAACCATCCATCCATTCACCTATCTATCATATCTGTCTTTATCATGTCTATCCATCTATCTATCCATCTACCAGTCCATCTATTTATTTATCATATCCATCCATCCACCTATCATATACATCTATCTACCTATCTTTCATACATTCATCCACATCTATCATTTCCATCCATTCACCTATCATATCTTTCATTTCATCTACCCATATATCCATCTACTTATCATCTCCATCTATCCATCCATCCATCCATCCACCCATCCATCCATCCATCCTACCTTTCTATCTATCCATCCATCCTATCTTTCTATCTATCTGTCTGTCTGTCTATCTATCTATTTATCTATCTATCTATCTATCTATCTATCTATCTATCTATCTATCTATCTATCTATCTATCATACATTTCCATCCATCTCTCATTTAGCTAAGAAAGGTAGTGGAACTTCAAAATGACTAGAAATGGGATGCAGACCACAGTCATTTCTTGCTCCTTGAGGGCAGGGGTCATTTCCAATTTTAGTATCTCCTACACCTAGCATGATAGCTTTGTACATAGTATGTGCTTTGTAAAAATTGAACTGTAGTAGAAATTCCTGTATAGGTGGAGAGTTCAGACTAAATGATTTGTTTGGGTGGGGTGGGTTGATAAAGGTGGTGGTGGAGGTAATGGAAAGAGCCCATTGCCACATCTTAGAAGTATGATCTTGGGTGAGCTGATTCTCTCTCTCTGAGCCTTAATTTCTTTGTCATTAAAATGAGGAACTTGTACAAGAAAGTTATTTAAGGTCCCTTCCACATCTAATTTCTGTGATCTCATGCCCCAGGGGCCTCGGAGGTGCCTTCAAGCTTTGAGATCCTAGATGCAAGAAGGAGGGTAAGCTCGCCAGGGCCTGGGGTGGCTAAATAGTAGTAACAGACAGCATTTATATAAGGGTTTAAGGTTTGCAAAGTACTTTACAAATACTATGTCATTTTACATTCACAACAACCCTGGGAGGTAGGAGCTATTAGTACCCCCTTCTTGTAGATGAAGATAGGCAGACAGAGAAGTTAAGTGATTTGCCCAGGGTCACTCAGATTGGTAAATGTTTGATTCTGGATTTGAACTGAGGTCTTCCTCACTCCATGCCCAACACTCTAACCACTGAGTCACTTGACTGCCTGAAGGACTGGCAAAACCACCCTACCCTACCTCCGGGTGAGATTTGGTCTGATACTGGGGTGCAGAATCAGGCTGATTCAAGGGAAACCAGGCTTAGCTGAAAACACTGATTCAGCCTCTGCCCTCCTCTTCTTTCCTCCCCTGGTAATTCCCCGGTCCTGGCCTCAGGCTCGTCCAAAGGTGAAGGAGGCTGGCCAACAGGAGAAGGAGTTGTCTAGAGAAGTGAAACAAAAAGCAGGAAATGAGATTCTAAAACCACACCAGACTGGATTAGTGGGTACTGCCCCATCAAATGAATCCCCGGGGAAAGGTCTCCTGGGAAATCGGGGGCTCCCCTGAGCATCTTGGTGGCCTGGGGTGAAAGGACAGAGGGAGAACTGATTAATCCCTGATCCCAGAAGATGAGACAGACACACCACCTACGGAGATGGTTCTAACTCCCTACCTGAGCAGATCTGCGATCTCATCCATGAGCATAAACTTGTAGGCCAGTGCCAATTATAACCATAGATTTAGAATGAGAAGAAGACTCAGAGCTCCTCTAGTCTGACCTTCTCATTTTACAGATGAGGAAACTGAGACCCAAAGAGGCTATACGACTGGCCCAACATCACTCAAGTAAGTTCCAAGTTGGGATTTGAATCCAGATCCTCCTTGGATTCTAGAGCCAGAGCTCTTGACCCTCAGTACACCACCTATCCATCCCAACCTTCTCATCTTGTATACTGTATTTTGGTCCGTGTCTTTTCCATAGAAGATCTACCCTATGTGCCTTGATTCCCCTCCCAACTGGACTTCTGACTCTGAGGATTTTGCCACCATGACTCAGCCCCCCTCTCATCCTGGAACTTCCCTTAGCCCCTGGGGACTTCTCACCCTGCAATATCCCTCTGCAATGATGCATCCCCTTCTCCCATTGCTGAGTTTCTTTCAGGGACAAGCCTTGATTAGTCATGCTTCATTCCCCTCCTGACTATGTTTCTGACTGTAAGGACTTGGCCACCATGTCCCCAGGTGGATACACCTTATCCCACCTCCTCTGCTTTCTGCCTCCCTTTTATGTGTTGTCTTCCTCTTTAGAATATAAGCTCCTTGAGGGTAGGCACTAGCCTTTTTTTCCTTGCATTTGTATTCCTAAAACTTAGTACAATGCCTGGAAGACAACACGCCTTTAATAAAGGCTAGTAAACTCCCCACTAGCTTCCCTTCCTTTGGCGCTCTCCAGATTTCACAGATGCTCGTATAACTTCAGTACTTTTCATCTATTATCATCCACTCCTGGACATGCCCCCCCCCCCCACCTCCTTGCCCAGTTATACAGGTCTACACTTTCCATCACTTCCCCCCCCCCCCCCCCCCCGCACAAGTCACCCTTGGTAACATG
>CM053594.1:49314098-49342497 GCA_028646575.1 Pseudocheirus occidentalis
AAGAAAAGAAAAGAAAAGAAAAGAAAAGAAAAGAAAAGAAAAGAAAAGAAAAGAAAAGAAAAGAAAAAGAAAAAGGATTTTCTGGTTTTATGTTTACAGAAGTTGTAGAAGAGAGTTTTGGAGGTCGTAGGACTTTACTGATGTTTGTTCTGACCTCTTGGACCTTGTCTGTGGGTCTGTGCTGATTTCTATGTTGATAATTTGTGTTGAGTTTTCAGACCTTGTTGGTAGGTCTGAGTTCACAGGCAGATAGTGAATTGATGATGGTGCCAGCAATGTATATGAATATTATTGTGGCTCTGTCAAGCTTTGTCTTCCCAGAAACAGGAACTGTGAAGGACTTGAGATGGACTAGACACTATGAGCTTCAATATGGAACGGGAACTGGACAAGGAGCTGGACAAGGAACTGAAAAGCTACCTGCCTTTGAACCCAGGTGTGACATTTGGTGACATTTGGATCTGGGACCGTGGAAGAGAAACCATGGAAGCTGAGAGCCAGCTTCAAGTCAAGCTGAAAGAAGACTTTACTTGGATACTGTGTACTGATTGAGGAAATTATGATTTTACTGTGACCTAGGGGTGGAGAACTTTTACTTTTGTACTATGTGACTGAATTGAGGATTTTATGATTGACTAAATGAATGTACTTTGTTCAAAACTATGTGACCACTGTAGTGGAAACTATGTGGTCATTTTCTGTGATAAGTTGTTGTGAATGCTGTATTTTGATTATCTGTGATAAGTTGTAATATTGTGAATGCTGTACCTTGATTTCTGTGAATGCTGTGCTTTGATTTGTTATGGAATAAAGTGTTCACTTAAAAAAAAAAAAAGAGGGTCAAAGGCCAGAGAGAAAGAGGTCAAAGAGTATGCAGATTGAGAAAAGGTCATTGGACTTGGCAACTAAGAGTTCATTATCAACTTTGGAGAGAGCAATTTTAGTGGAATGATGAAGCTGGAAGCTGGATTGTAAGGTGTTAAGAAAGTGAGAGGAAAAAAAATGAAGGGAACTATTGTAAATGGCTTTTTCAAGGAGTTTAGCCACAAAGGCCAGAAGAGATATAGGATGATAGTTACTAGGCATGGAATGATCAAATGAGATTTTTTTGAGGAGGGAGACATGTTTATAGGCAATTAGGAAGGAGCCAGTAGTCTGAGAGTGATTGAAGATAAGGGAGAGAGTGAGGATAACAGAGAGGACAATCTGTTAAAGGAGATGGGATGGAATGGGACTGCTTATGTAAACAAAGGGGTCAATCTTGCATAAAAAGAAAGGCCATCTCTTCATGTGAAACAGGAGTTAAGGAGGAAATAGGAGCAGAAGGCATTTCAGTGATAATGAGAAGATGGGGAGAGAAGAGGGAGCTCATGGCAAATGGTCTGTTTTAAAAATATAAGGCATTTCTCTGATGAATGTGGTGGAAGGTTTGAGGAGGGGTGTAAATGTCTGAGCAATAACGAGAGTGGAGAGTGAGTGTTGATAAAGGAGGTAAAAGTAGGACTACCTGGCAGGAGTGAGGGCCCAGCTGAGGTTGTATAACAAACTGCAGTG
The DNA here is from genome assembly GCA_028646575.1 of Pseudocheirus occidentalis. Taxonomy (NCBI): domain Eukaryota; kingdom Metazoa; phylum Chordata; class Mammalia; order Diprotodontia; family Pseudocheiridae; genus Pseudocheirus; species Pseudocheirus occidentalis. The sequence goes on from CM053594.1 coordinate 49,315,653, forward strand.
GACCCAGTCAGAACTGCTGTGTGATTTTCTCCACCTTCATTCAGCAAGGTATGTGTAGGAGCAAAGGTGGCAGATAGATGTTGTTTGAAAGGTTATAAGAACTGCTCTAAGTCACAAGGCAGAGCCAAGACTCTAACCTAGGTCTTCTGAGTACAACTTTCTACTACACTACACTGCTCCCTTCGATACAATCAAAGTTCTATCCAAGTCCCTTAGAAGGACTTCACATAATAGGGGCTTAATCAATGTTTACCGATTGACTAACCAGCAAAATGTTTGTTGAACTACATCATTACCTGTATAGGGAATGGAAAAGACTGGCTAGATGATCTCTACCAACCCTTCCAAAAGTAGATCCCTTCACCAACAAAGAAATTACAAAATAAGAGAAGCAACATCCTGCCAATTTCTTCCCTCCAATAATACAGCTTGGGTACCCATTTTCACTCAAAGTTACTAAGTTAGAGTAAACAGATGGATCAGCACCAACTTCAAGGAGTCCAGCTTCCTATTCCATATCACAACGGATTAGTTTATGCCAAGAAGAGAGACTCTAGAGGCCAGCTACATATAAATTCATCTAATGGAAGTTTTTTTATTTCTGAACAGGCAAGAAAGAGTAATGGCCGTGATAGCACAAAAAGACTTAAGTCTTTAACAGAACCTTTTTGAAGGAATGCAAAGCTCTAATGACCTCCAGATAATGAAGCAAAGGGTCTATTTAGTTTGCAGGAAGATAGATTTGGTGAGTGGTGCAAGCAGTTCTAATTATAGTCATCATTACCAAAAGGCTAAAGTAGATTAAATAACTAAAGCAACTGGAGAGGCATTAGTGAAGGTCTAATAGGTTCCCAGTTGATGAGAGGAGACAAGGCTGGTAGCTTACTAGATAGGCACAAAAGAATAGGGTCACTTGGGGAAATCTGCTCTCTAGAAAGGTAAATGGCAAAGAAAAGAAAAACTAAACAATTAAATGTCATTGTGAGACAAAAACCATTGAGAAAACTGCAAAGCAATCCAGTGGAAATTAGTTTTAGATCAAGATCTCACATTTTACCACAATAAGCTTTAATTAGGTATATGACCTAGAAAAAAGGTGTCACATATTATAAACAAATCAAAGGATCAAGGAAGACAATACAGTTAGCAACCACGGATAACAGATGAGTTTATGACCAGACAAGGAATAGAGAAGATCATAAAAGATTTGTTGTTGTTTAGTTGATTAGTCTTGTCTGACTCTTAGTGACTCCATTTAGGGTTTTCTTGGCAAAGATACTGGAGTGGTTTATCATTTCCTTCTCCAGCTCATTTTACAGATGAGGAAACTGAGGCAAACAGGGTTAAGTGTCCGGAGCCACACAGACCAGATTTGAACTTAGGTCCTCCTGATTCCAGGGCCAGCCCTCTATCCCCTAGCTGCCGCACATAAAAGACAGAGGACAATTCTGATGACATAAAACTGAAAAGTTTTTTCCACAAACAAAATCAATGCAGTTAAAATTAAAACAAACTTTTTCTTAGTTAACTAAGGATGAGGGAGAGTCAGTGAAAATGATGATTGGTTCATGATGATGCATTTTTTTTTCCCTTTCATTTTTTTAAAAATTCTTTGTTATAGAGACAACTCATTATGGGGTGTGAGGAAAGAGATGTTTGGAAATGTAAATGATATAAAAGAAAAAAAATCAATAAAGTCAGTGTTAAGGCATTACAAAGTGTTTAAAATGTCTACTTATCTGGGCTAGGTTTCTCCTTTCTAGTCTGGCTCCAAAAGTCACAGGCAGGAACTTCCTGTTGTAATGCTCTAGATTTCACTGGAGACTCAGGGCAGCACTTATGGATGCAATATCTAAGGCCTCAATCAATACCAAACCCTGGTCATCTAAGCCATATCCGGGAGACAGCAAGAAACTTTGCAATTATTGTCACAGATAGAGTGGAGAAAATATACTTCCTCTTTTTTACAACCATTGCATTTGGCATCTATTCTGCCTGGCATGTTACTCTTGAAAAGTACTTGTCTTGAACTAGTTCAGACAATTATCCTATCAGGTCATCTAGGATATAAAATAGTTAATTGGACTAGACAACCTCTACGGTCCCTTTCCTATTCCGAGGTGCTATAAATTCTTTAAGAAATCCATGATTACCTTAAGGGATCAGAAACTACATTATTATATTCTACTTCTAAACCATGACTGTTCTCCCAAGGTTGCCCTGGGCTGCCTTCTCTCTCAATACCCACTTTGTGATATCATTAGCTCCCCAGCTTCAACTGCCTTTATGCAAAAAATGATCAAATTATATATCCAACTTCACTCCCCTGAGCTATATCAATTCAAACAAAAACGAACATATAACACTCAATAAGTCCAATCTCCAGGATAAATATATAAGCTTCTTGGCCAAAGCCCTTCACAACCCTGTCAACAGGTCTTTCCAGCCCCGTTTTATCTTATACCACCCCTACTACCTCTAGGATCCACCCAAATACTCTTCACATAAAGACCCCTTTAACTACTAGTGCCCTTCTTCACCAGCTACCTAGTATCTCACTCCATTGTACTCATTCTCTTTGTGGCTGTTCATGTAATTATATTAAGTCCTCATTGTCTCCTATTAAAAAGCAGGAGCTCCTTCTTTCATTCTGTATCTCTAGCCTAGTCCAGTCAGCTGGGACCCTTGTCCCGAATCATCCTCTATTTCTGGGGGCAAATTCCTTAACGCTTGGCTACCCTTTAAACTCTTCTGTCTAACCAGTGCCCAAGCCTTGCCAAGCCTACATCCACAGCTCTCACAGGCACTTTCTCCTCTCCTTTCTACTCACATGCCATCATTCAGGACCTCCTTACTTCTAACCACCTTCCCCATCTACCATACAGTTGTCAAAATGATACTGCTAAAGCACACATCTAACTATGCTACTCTCGGGCTCAGAAATCATTAATGACTTCCTATGGCTGAAAGAACAAAATACAAACTTCTCCACTTGGCATTTAAAGCTCTTCAAAGTCTAGTTCCAACCTAGCTTTACAGATTGACTTCCTATCAAACAGACTCATAGCAAATCCCCAAATGTGGCACTCTATCTCCCACCTCCTTTGCTTTTGCTCAGGCTGTGCCCCATCCCTGAAGTCATACGCCTTCCATCTTAGCTTCCTTTAAGCTTCACATGAGTCATCAGCTCCCAGGGAAGCATCTAATGATCTCCCTACCTCCAGGCTCAAATTATCTGGTACTGCCTCTTCTGTGTAAATGCAGTATCTCTTCTTCAGAGAATGGATACACACTCCTTAAGGGTAGGAATTTGTTTTTTATTTTGACCCAAGCACAGTGCCTTTATATAAAAAGGTGCTCAATAAAGGTTACTGAATCTCATGTCCTATGGGAAAAACAAATAATACTTATGCCTAGAGTTGGCACTCTTATTGTGCATTCATAAAGTCATCACTGTCCATACTACTTCTATTTCAATGAATAAGAGCTGAATGGAACCCATAGATGATCTAGTTCAGTCTCACACAAAATATGAAATTCCTTCCACAGCTGGCCTGGAAATCCACTTTCATCCTGTATCTACCCACCCACTTCCACGGACAGGGACCCAAGACCCTTCTGGGCAAACATTACAACTGGTCTGTACTAGGTATGAGAAAGCTCTTCTTATTAATGAGTTGAAATCTAACTTCGTGCAACTCCCAACTAATTCTGATTAACTCAAATCCTCATCAAATATAATAAGCAGAGTCCTACACAGAACACCAAAGTATAGACCAATCTGTAACAAGTATTTATTAATAAGCATGTAATGCTTGCCAGCCCCTGTGTTTGGTACATAAAACAGTCCCCTGCCCTCTTGAGGAGCTTATACTCTATAAAGTAAATAACAGATAAACTTAACCTTCCTAATGTATGAGTTTAGAATTTTGGAGCCTGAAAGGACCTCAGACCATCTAGTCCAATTCTCTCACATTTTATAGATAGAGAATTGAGATCTACACAGGCAGAGTGACTTCCCAAAGTCATATGAATGGTAGCACTAGAGTCTAGAAGCCAGGTCTCACAATTATTTAATCTTCTTTAAAAGGGATGTTAAATTTCATCTAGTCCTGCCTGACTCAATTCAGGTCAATATACATTTCATTGTTACTGTTATTCTTCAGTCATTTCAGTCATGTCTAACTTTTCTTGGCAAAGATATTGGAGTGGTTTGCCATTTCCTTCTCCAGCTCATTTTATAGAAAAGGAAACTGAGATAAACAGGGTTAAGTGACTTGCCCAGGGTTATGCAGCTGGCAAGTGTCTGAGGCCAGATCTGATCTTAGGGAAAGTCTTCTTGACTTCAAGCTGCCCCAACGTATATTAAGTACCTACTATTTGCAAGGCACTGTATTAGATACTGGGATTATAAAGATGAAAATCAAACATCCCGTTTCCAAAGAGCCTACATAATGGAATTATTTCTACTATTTTAAACTTCCTGATTTTATATAATTATCCATAATGGATATTAGCACAAAAAATTTTAGCTAAACAAATCTAACACTGCATATAGGTCCTTTACAAAGTCTCCTCTGATGACATATTGCAGTATGCGGTTTGTCCTATGTTCTCCACAGCTCTGCCAGTAGGGATGCACATTTTATCTACTATCCCAGCAAGACATATTGCTATCTATCTACTACCCCAGAACCATCCTAACCACAATGAAAGGGGTAAATCATTACCAGGCTGGCCACAGAACTTCAAGGACAATCTGAGCTCTACTGAAATTACAATCCTCTACCCTGTAGGCAGAGGAAGTGCCCAAGCTGACAAAAACACAACAGTGAAGGAGAAATTAGCAACCATAATCTAACAATTATTTTTCTGCCTTGAAACAGGCCAAAAACAAATGATTGTCACTCATGATTCTAGGCAAATTTAAAAAACAACTTTATGCAGAATCTCAAAGTTGAAAGGGTGCTTACAAAACATCTAGACAAAACTGGGCATAAATCTCCACACAACCTACCAGAAAAGTGGTCATTCTCTTTCTAACATTATCAGTGGTATGGAATTCACTACATTCAGAGGCAGCTCACTCCTCTGAACAGTTCTATTATAAAATTGTCCTTATATAGAGAGGTAAAATTTGCCATCCACTGGTCCTATTTCTTCTCCTTGAGGCAAAGCTGAATAATGCAAATCTCTCAACTACAATCAACAAGCATTATTAAATCCCTATTACATGCCAAGTACTGTTCTAGGTGCTGATGACAGAGAAAAATAAAATTGCTCTTGCACTCAAAAAGTTTTCTTTCTGTCAGGAGAGAACATGTATACAAATAAGTAAATACAAAATAAACAGAGGTAAAATTGGGGGGCAAGAAGGCACTAGCAGATGAAAAATAATGAGTCTTCATGTCAAAAGTGAAGATTTGAAGAAAATAATATGTTAAAAGGTAGAGGCAAGGAAGGAGTAGCCTGCAGGTATGGAGGATAATTTGTGCAAAGGCAAGGACATCAGACATGGAGTGTAATATTCAGGGAATAGTAAGAAGGTCTGACTGGACCAGAGAATGCAGAAATGGAAGTAATGGGTAATAAGAATGCGGAAGTATTCTGGGTCAGGCTGTAAAGGATTTTAAAAGCCAAAGTCGATTACATTGGAGGTAAAAGGCAACAGAGAGCCACTGGAGTTTACTGAATAAGACAGGATCAGACCTGAACTTCAGGAAAAAACACTTTGGCAACTCTGTGTAGGATGGACTCAAGAAGTGAGAGACTTGAGGAAGAGAGACACTTACTTAAGAAGCTATTACAATAGTCAAAGTGAAAGAAGGCCTTTAGCAGGGTGGTAGCTCTGTGACTAGAAAAAAAGATGGGAAAAATGCTGTGAAGATACAATGGACAAGATATGGTTAACTGACTCTGTGAGGTGAAGGAGAGTGATGTCTCAAATCTAACAACTAGATTGTGAACAATGGAGAGAAACAAGGAAATTCAGAAGAGGGGTGTAGTTAGGAAGGAAAAAAATGAATTCTGTCTTGAATAGGTGCCTATAGGACACAAAATTTGAAATATCCAATAGATTGTTGGAGATATGTCTAAGGACCTTAAGAGAAAAAAACTAATGCTAGATATATAACTTCAGGCCCCATCAGCATAGAAATAACTGATGAAAGATCATTAAGTGAGTGTATAGAGAGAAAAGGATAAAGACTAGGATGGAGTCGTAGTTAATACTCATAATCAAGAAGCATGTTACAGATAATGCTCCACTAAAGGAAAATAAATAAGACTAATTAGATAGATAGGAGCAATTCCAAAAGAGGGTAGTGTCCCAAGACCCAGAAAGAAGGAAATATCTAGAAAGAGAGGACAGTCAACTGTATCAAATGCTGTAAGGATCATGAAGGATTAAGTCTGAGAAACACCCATTAGACTTGGCAATTAAGAGTTATCTAGTACCTCTGGGGAAAGCAATTTCAGTTGAGCTCTCAGAAGTAAAGGGCTGAGAAATGAGAGAGAATAAGGTAAATAGAGGCAACGGGTGTACCTAACTTTTTCAAGGAGTTTGGCTGTAAAAGGGAGGAGAGATAAGACAACAACTTGAAGGGGTGATGGGGTTCTAAAGGTTTTTTCAGGATGGAAGAAATAGACGTAATTATAGGCTCAGAGAAGGAGCCAGGGATAGAGAATGACAGAAGAAAAAACAAGAGGGGAAATGATTGTGGGGACAGGCCAAATGGTTGGAGAAGGAAGACAGGAGGGGATGAACTCCTGAGGACATGGATAGGGATTGACTTTGATGAAAAGGGTCACCTCTCCAGAGACTAAAGAAAAAGAATGGGTGATGCGAAGGGGTCTTGAAAGCTGGAGAAAGGGCAAGAAAGAAGTTCACAGCTAAGGAGGCAAGAAGAAAAGGTTTGGAATAGTCGCTGGGGAGAAGGAAAAGTAAAAGGATTATTTTGCTGTACTGTGGGCCCAACTGAGGTTAAATAATAAATCTGAAGTGGACCCAGTTATCCTGGTGAGATTTTCTTGGTCTCTATTCAGTAGGATAGGAGCAGAAGAATCAAATGGTGTGAGTAACCATATGACCAAGACTAAGAAGGGAAGGAAGAGAAGCCAAATGAGGGGTTATGGTTTGGAGAAGGATTAAGTGGTAGGGTGACTGGAGGTCATGTTGAGAATGAAGAATAGATTTAGGAGAGATAAGGGAGAAATGGAATGACAGGAGGTTACGATTGCAACCAGTCCTACTTGTACACCTTCAAAGATGGGGAATTCACCACTCTTGAGAAAGCCCATTCCACTTCTGGACAGGTCTGATTGTTGGGAGGGTTTTCCCAGATTTTAAACTTAAATTTGCTTCTTTGAAACATTTACCAATTGTAACTGGTTCTGCCCTTGGGAGTCAAACAGACTAATCTCCTCTCCCACAGTTATCATGTAACTTTAAGTATCCTTTCTCCAGTGTAAACATCATCAATTCTTTCAATTGTCATATGACATGGACAAAAAGTCCTTCACCATCCTAGCTGACCTTCTCTAGACATGCAGTTTATCATTATTTTATTTAAACTGTGTCAGCCAGAACTGAACACAATAATCCAGATGTGTGCAGTATGACCATTATGTACAGTCTGACCATCACCTTCCTAGTTCTGGGCACTACTCTTAATAAAGCCTAAGCTTTCTTAGTTCCCACAGCATGCTACAGATTCATTCTGAACTTGCAGTTCAGCAAAATCCACAAATCTTTTTTTCAGGCAAACTGTTATTTAACTATGCCTCTCCTCTCATTATCTATAAAGTGGATTTTTTGTACCCAAGTACAAGATTTTACATCTATGCCTACTGAATTTCATCTTGCTAGATTAGGCCCAGTGCTCTAACCTATCAAGATCTTTTTGGATCCTGTCATTCAGTATATTAATTATCCTTCCTAAACAGCCCAAGGTCAAGCACAGATCCTTAGGATACTTCAATGGAGATCTGCCACAATGACACTGAACCCCTAGCCTCTGGATATATTGATCTAACCAGTTCTGAATCTACTCAACTGTATTACTGTCTGGTGAAGTCTATTTTTTCAAATCAATCAGCTAGTATTTAATATGAACTTACTATGTGTCAAACATTGGGCCAGGCACAACAGAGATACAAAGACAAAAAAATAAAATAGTACCTGCCTGCTAAGACCTTATAGTCTGTCGTGGGAGATATGTGTATATAGAATTAGACATGTACAAAGTAATCCTTTTGGCTTAATTACAAGGGGCTCATCTTTGAAAATATGACTAATAATAGTTCTGTTACTTCTTTTTGTTTGAGTGTTAATGGAATTAAAAATAAGCAGGGAATGATTTATGTAGTATAACACCAAGAAAAACTCCCCTTTCCAGGAGACTCTCTCTTCTACTGGTTTCTCTGATCATCCTCCTTCTGAGTTCTCTTCCCACCAGAGGGATAATTCCTTTACAATCTTCTTGGCTAGTGATAATTTCATCAACAGTCCTGTAAGGTTTAGGACCATAGATTTAAATCTAGAAGGGATCTCAGAGGCCATTCAATTTAATTATTATATCTGCATAGATGATTCCCAAATCTATATTTACAGAGGGAAAACCTCTTATGAACTCCAATCCCATCACCCACAAGCATTTCTTAAGCATTCGTTCTCCTAAGTACAGGTGGCATAAATAAAAAGTAAAAATATTCCTGTCCTGAAGGAACTTACATTCTAGTTCTATATTACTAACCTTATCCATTTCGATATCCTATGAGGATTTTAAATTCAATATGCCCAAAATGCAATTCATTATCTCATCTCCTAAACAGACTCTTCCTCTAAATTTATTTTTTTTATGTGCATTGCCATCATCTCAATCACTCAGGTCCACAATTTCAGTCATACTTTATTCTTCCTTCCTTCTTAGCTCACACAGCCAACTGGCTTCCAAGTGATGAAAGTTCCAACTCCAAAACAGCTCACTTCCATCCCCTTCTCACACAGCTCCTGCTCAATTACAACTCTCAATAGGCCTATTGCAAGACCTTCCAAATTGTTCTCCCTAATTCCAGTCTATCCCCTCACTAATCCATCCACTACACAGCTACCAGGCTAAACCTGCCTAAACAAAAACTATCAACCTAAGAGATCCTATTAATACCAGAATCACAAATATCAAATGCCCGAAAAAATCCAAACTGACACAGCACTCACTTATCTTTTCTTAAAAAAAAAAAAACTAAAAAGTATAGGTATAAAAACCTTTGCTTACTTTGGTAAACTATCTAAAACCAAGAGTTAGCATTACTTATAAGAAAACTATAAGCTTTTCCAATAAGATCAGAATTAAAGCAGTATGCCCAGTGTCACTACTATTACTTAATACAATCCTAGGAATGCTAGCTATAGCAATAAGGCAAGAAAAATAAATTGAAGTAATAAACATACACAAAGAAGAATCAGAATTTTTGTTTATAGATGATATAATTTAAAGAATTCCAGATTTCAACAAAAAAATTCATCAAGAGTACCTTCAGTAAAATAAATATAAAATTAACTCATAAAATTCATCAGCCTTTCTCTATATTACTACTAAAATCCAGCAGATGGAGACAAAGACATTTCATTTAAAATAAATACAAAATGTACAAAATATTTGGGAGTTAACCTACAAACACAGGCAGGATTTATATAAATACAGCTACAAAACATCTTGCAGAAAAAAGGGAAGATGAATAGAGATATCTATTGTTCATGGTTGCTCTATAACAATATTTTTTAAAATGAAGCTGCATTAATAGAATACTATAATGTAATTAATATGGACAATTATAAGGAATAAAAAGAAATGTAAAAGACTTTTATAAAATGGTGCAAAAGTTTAAAAAGCAAAAGAGCACACAATCAAGAAAGATTAAACAATGTTAGGATGACTATAAGATTTTAAGAAAGCAAAAGAACTCTAACCCTTATCTAAACTTCAGAGTACTGATAAGAGAAATATCAATCCCTCCTCTGCAGAGAAGTGGTAGACTACAGGTGCAAAATGACATATACTGTCACACCCAGGCAACACGTTGGTTTGTTTTACTTTGCTAAGTGAGGAGATGAAGCACTGTGGAAAGAAAGACAACTGAAATCTGGTATTATAAAACTGAGTTCAAACTCACTTACTATTCAGTTGACTTGGACAAAGTCTCTCACTGTTCTGAACCCATTTCCTCACCTGTAAAACATGGAGGTTGGGCTATATGTTCTCTAATGTTCCTTCTAACTCTAAATATATGATCCAATGAATATCCAAGGAGGCTTGAGGATGGGTGTGTTCATCACTGGGAACACTACTGATGTCAAACAAAAAGTACCAATAAAACATTTACTTAAACAGGCAAGAATTTTCAATGATCTTCCTAAGACACAGGTGAGAACACGTCATGCCTCTAATCAAAAATCTTCAGTGGCTACCTACTCACCAAATAAAGTTTAAATCCCTTTGCCTGACGTTCAAAGTCACTAGACCAGTAAAAATTCCAGGAGTCAGGAATTAATGTACCCCAGTTACCTGTGTTGTTATGGTATTGTTCTCTCCTGCACTTCCTTCTATTACACTATGAATGCCTTGAGGCCAAGGAATAGACCCTACCTGGATCCCTACCACTCTGCCCACAAGGGAGCTTAATCAAAGTTTGTGCCAATGCTGAAATACGCAATGTCCCTTTGCTCAGAGTTTCCATATGTAGGCAATGGTCTCCTCTCACCTTATACACAGCACAGGTCTGATCGTGTCACTTCCCTGCTTGTTGAATGACAAAATATAGGTAGCTAAGTGGTGAAGTCAATAGAGCACCAGACCCAAAGTCAAGAGGACCTGAATTCAAATATAGCCTCAGACACTTACTTAGCTGGAAGACTGGGTATTTCACTTACCTTATCTGCCTCAGTTTCCTCATCAGTAAAAATGAGGATAATAATAACAGTAGCTCTCTCACAGGGTTGTCACGAGGATAAAACGAGAGGATATTTTTATAAAGGACTTTGAAAACCTCCAAACAACATATAAATGTTAGCCATTATCAATAATTGCCAGCAGTACCCTTTTACCTCTAAGATCAAACACAATCTCTCCTGTTTGGCATTTAAAGCCATGGTTCCAATCAACATTTTCCAGCTTATGACTTGTCTTCACGAATTCTACAGGGCAGCCCAATTAGTCTTCTTGCTATTCTTCGCACATCACATTCTATTCCCATCTCCATACCTTTCATGCCTGAAATTTATCACCTATACAACTCAGGCCATTCAATTTCAATGTTGGAGTATACTAAGAAAGTTACTAATACTGCAATATCCTTTGACTCATGGATAGGCATATATACTAAGGTCAAAATTAGAAAGAAGGGTCCAAAATACTATAAATTACTTAAGAGTAACACTTTTTTGTAAGTGTAAACAACTAGAAATAGAACAGATGCCTGACAACTAGGGAATGCCTAAGCAAACTGGGGTTCAGGAATATAATAGACTACTACTGTGCCATAAGAAACAATAAATATAATGATAAAACTTAGCCTCAAAGAATAGATTAAAAAATGTGCCTTCTTCCTTTCTCTGCAGAGGTGGGAGACTAAAGAGTTGAAACAGTGAATACAAACAATGTAAGTTTTGCTAAACAGCTTTTATCTTCCTTTTTTTTATTCTTCCTAATAAGTGATGGCTCTCTGGGCAGATTAATAGAAAATGTATTTGGAAATGAAAATTATGTAAAATAAAAAGATAACAATGAGAAAAACATTTAAATGCCTTGTTTCCCTCAAAGCTAGTTTAAGGACTACCTCCTACATGAAAACCTTCCTGATTCTCCTCCCCCCCATAAATTACCTCATATTATGTATTATATATTTTGCATATACTTACATGTGCATAGATCATCCCCACAGTGGAATGTTATTTCCTTGCATCTCTGTATCCCTTTTGCCTGGCATGATGCTTGATGCTTTTGAAATCCTGCCCATCCTTTAAGAGCCAGTTCAAATGCCACCTTCTGTGATTTCCCACCTCAGTTGTAAATGATCTTTTCTTTCTGTCATTTGATTACCATCTCTATGCTGACAATTCTCAAATTTTCCTATCCTGTCCCAAACTCTCAATAACCCCAGTCTTGCATTTCCAACAGCCTTTCATACATCTCAAACTAGATGTCCAGTAGACATCTTCAACTCAACAAGCCCAAAGCATAAATTACTATCTCTTCCCCCTACCCCCTCCCGTCTCCATCCCTGTCCCCAAACACCACCACCACCACCACCACCACCTCATAGCTCCCCTATTACTGTAAAGGGCAAAACTATCCTCCCAGGTCCTCAGGCTCACCACCTAGAACTCCTCACTATCTCTCATCCTCCACATCCAAGCTATGGCCAAAGACTGTTGATTTCACCTTTGTAACACCTCTCCAACACACCCCCTTCTCTCTTCTGACTCTGTCACCCAACTAGTGCAGACTCTCATCACCTCATACCTAGAACTGCAATAGGCTGCAGGTAGATCTGCAGGCCTCAAGTCTCTCCCCTCTCCAGTCCATCCTCCATCCAATCACTAATTTTCTTAAAGTACAGGTCTAATCATTATCACCCCTCTAACTCAATAAACTCCAGTGACTCCCTTTGCCTCCAGGAGTAAATACAAAATACTCTGTTCAGCATTCAAAGTCCTTCATAACCTAGTCCCCCCCTACCTTTCCGGTCTTCTGACACTTCACTCCTCTACACTACTCTAAACTACTACTCCAGCGACACTAGCCTCCTGGCTGCTCCATGAACATCTCTTCATACCAGGCATTTTCTCCAGCTATTCCCCATGCCTGGAATGCCCTTCCTCCTCCCCTCAGACTACTAACCTTCCTGGCTTCCTTTTAAGTTCCAACTAAAACCCCATCTTCTACTGGAAGCCTTCCATTCTTAATTCCAATGCTTTCCCTCAGTTAATTATCTCCTATTTATCCAATATATAGCTTGCTTTGTACATATTTGATTGGGCATCATCTCCCTTAGACTGTAAGCTCTTTTGTCTTTTGCTTCTTTTTTTAATCCCCAGCAGTTAGCATAGTACCTGGTACATAGAAGAAACTTAATAAATGTTTACTGATTGATTGACTGATTCTAACTTCGAATCATTTTCTGTACTTGTCCAGCTATCACTCTCTATTTTGCACTCTAGTAACTTCAGAGGTATTATTAGTTATAGATTATTGCATATTTGTTTACGTGTCAGCTAGGTATGCCCTAGACCCTGTCTTCTCAGAGCTTACAATCCAGCAGAGGAGATAAAATAAATATATAAATACGTTACAAATGGACTGACTAAACAAATTAGTTATCAGAAATACGAGAATTGCCCAATTTTGGCAATTTTTTCCCCAAAATAATTCATCAAATTCAAGAGAAAAGCACCTAACTCTTCCCTCAAAGTTAAACTCCTAATACCCTTCCTTTTTTTATATAAGGACATTTTCTATAATCAGACTGGCCTAGTAATGATTTACATGTGGCTTTCTTGATTTATTAGAAAAGAAGAAAACCAATAAACATCTATGAAGGGAAAGCCCAGGGCTGAGGACTCAGACCATCTGGATTATGCAGAAACACAGGAAGCGATTCTTAAATTGGAAGAAACAGTACTTTAGAGTATGTATGTAAAACTTGAAAGAGGAGGCTGAACAACATCAAGTCTAAACAGATTTACTCCACACTGAATACCTAAATTAGACTTCTTTCCCATTTCATTTTTCCTCTGGAGATTGGTAATGACAACATTCATTCTGAAGCTCAGAATAAAGTAGAATGCCTGTTTGGTTGACTATGGAATCACTGGTTGACTAACCAAAGAAACCCAGAAGATTAGGGCCATAAAAGTTGTTCATGCTTTGCAAAAGAGTGGAAAATAGTTGTACAAATAATTAGCTTGTCAAACTAAAACAGAGAAAAACTGAAAGAATTTAGGATAAGACTCAATGACATTGCCCTGGAGGAAACTCTAGCTTAATATGTCTGAGAACAAGCCTCAAATCATACCCCATGAATAGCAGGCAGTCTGCAGTACTAACCCTAGACTGCTTTTATCACCTCAATGCCTTGCGTTCTCCAACCACTAAAAACTTAGAAACATAACATCTTAGAGCCAAAAGAGATCTTACAGGTCCTCTAAATCAACACTCAAATGAGGGAATATCTGCAAAATGCTTAGCACAGTGCCTGGCACATAGTAGGTGTTTTAAAAATGCTTATTTCCTTCCTGATACTATAATTCCCCACTCCCAACCCCCACCTTTTTACAGACAAGGAAAACAGCCCTGATGAGGTAAAAATGACCTGTCCAAAATCACACAGCAAACGAGTTTGAGAGCCATGACTAGAGCTTAGGTCATCCAACAACCAGGTGGGCAGGAAGTTGTATGCAGAACCTATGCAACTGAGTACAACAAAGAATCAACTAATTATTTGCTCAAATATTTAAGTACCCAAGTGCTTAAAGTATTGTGCCAGTTGCTAGAAGACAGATGAGGCCTGAATGTCTCAAACTCTTGCCTAAAATAACTCAAGTCTAAGGACCTGGGGGAGTGAGAGGGAAAGCAGAGGTGGGAGGGAGGCTGTCAGTCTAGAGCACTTACAGCAACACCAACTTGCTACTGCACAGTCTATATATTACAGCCTGATCAGTCACTACAAGCAGTTTATCTACACCTTACTTCTGAAAAATGTAATATTCACTGACAGTCAGGAAACTATGCAATACAAGAGTAAAGTGTTAATTCATTTTACTTGACTATATATGTTATGAGGGAAGGCATTTATGGGTGAGAGCTGGATGGTAGTGAAAGATAGGGAAAAAAACAGAAAAAAGAAAAGAGGCAATAGTAAAACACTTTTTAAAAATATGCAAAAAAATCAGAATGGGATACAATCAGAGCAATTTTGTTACCATTCTGTTAAATTTAACATAGTTTTCAAAACCTGCACATAACCAATGTTGAAGTTTCATAAGCCATTCTTTTTTTTTTTTTTGTTACTGAAATGTTCACATGTGTTGATGGCTATGTTCATTAAAAAAAAAAACAAAACCCTTCCCCCCACCAAAAAAAAAAGAAAAGGGTTTGCCAGGAGATAATTTTACAGTTGTAAGTCATAAGGGGAAAGACCAACTGACAAGAAGAAAGTCACTCTATTCTTCCAGAGCAGGGGCTCTCAACCTGTGGGTCGCGACCCCTCTGGGGGTCCAACGACCCTTTCACAGGTGTCTCAGGGGTCGCCTAAGGCCATCGGAAAACACATATTTCCGATGGTGTTAGGAACCAAGACACCTCTCCTCTATCCATCTCCAGGCGGGTCTGCCCACATGCAGAGGCAAGAACATACTAGTATTAAAGGGTCACAGCATTAGGAAGGTTGAGAACCACTGTTCTAGAGGACCTTCTTCCCATATTAAAGATTTTTACTTTTCCCCTCCAGTTTTTTAATCATTCTTGTCTTGCTTATTAACTGACTAAAACCTGGTCCTGCCTCTAAGGAGCTATGGGACCTTGGGAGAGTCACCTAAACTGTTTCTTTGTCTATAACATTGACTGGGGGTAGGGAGAGAAACCAGAACAATAGGACCCTAGAGAATGTCTATACCTTTCCAGTCCCAACTATCTGATTTTAACCATCTTTGAATTGTTTTTCTCTGTTATTCAAATCCCTGGTACTTTTCCCTTAAACATTTCTTCTAAACATGGGGCATTCTTCTTCCTCTCTAGGACCTCAAGAGAAGCCCTCTTTCAAAGCGTAGCATACAGTGTGACAAACACTTGAATTCCTGTTCTAGTTTACTTAGAAGAATAATTTTTCCAGTCTTAAAGTGTTGGAACTAACGAATCACCTCCCTGTGGTTCCTCCAGCTCATACTGTCCATTAAGGTCACATCTTTATTTCATCATTCCTTCTTGGTGCCAAATGAAGTGACAAGACAAACAGTGAAATAACCAGACATCCAAGACCCTTGTTCTAGCTAGACTCCTAAGGCAGCAACAGGTTAATTATCAGAAGAGATTCAAACTGGTCACATTCTGCTCATATTCTCAAAGCAGAATATCCCAATGCTGATCTCACCCAGGGAGAAAGAAGAGTAAGATTCTCAAGTAACAGCCTGAACTTGATATACCTCACCTCACAAAAACCACAGCTGACAAAGTCCAAGACTCTTGTTTTCAACTTGCTGAAATTCTGACTATTTGACATCCAAATCCAGGTATCCGCCAATCATTCCAAATACAGGACCTAGCTTCACACAGAAAGAAATAGGAAGCCCAAACCTGTAAAACTTCTCCACATTCAGTCAAATAAAGACTCCTAAAAATCTGATATGAATTTCACACCATACTTATTCAAGGAAGCCCTTGTCAACTTCAGAGAGGAACAAATTACTCAGACAAACAATTGCTGAACAGCTAAATTTTGTCATAGCGGTTTCTTGATTAGCTAAATAAAGTTAACTCCTGTATTACCTTTTTTAAAAAACACAATTTTTGAACTATCTTAAAGACAAAACATTCAAGTAAAACAGAAATGCTGAATATTTTAAGTACAGCACAATACTCTTGAGGCTTGCACCAAAGGTCCCTGACACTTAATTAAAAGAGAGACTATTAGTATTTAGTTTATTAAGCTTCTGATAGACAAAGGATCTTTTCTTCTTGCAACTGGTTTATGCTAGACATAAACTCAAAGAACAAGTTCACCCAGAAACTCATGGCTTAAAGAATCACACCCAACTTCTTTCCCACTCAAGACCTCCACCAAGGCCGTGTCAGGGAATGGAGGTGACTGCATTCTCTAAGGCCCCCAGAGCAGTATGCAGCCCCAAAGGCAGCCAGTATCAGTTCAGCAATAAACTGTCATCCAATGACTCAGCCTGGCTAAGTGCAGAGAGGCTCAATCTCAAAACCTACCACCAGTTAGTTGGAATTTCTCTGGGCACAGCAACTCATGGAAACCATCTAAAGTGTGAAATAAGTACCGAAGCCAATGACATCAGAAGACCCTCTGAAGTATAAAAGCTGTTTTCTACATACAATTGGACTACAACTCTAAATTTTACATCAAGCCATAGACACTAGTTTAAAAAATAAAATCAATGCCTTCTCAATATGGATCAAAGGGAAAACCATTTTCAGCACTAAATTCTTTCAGAGCATCAGCTGGGTGTGGCAACAAGGGGATTGAGATCTGAGGGCATGAGTCATAGCGGGCCAAGCAGCTGGTTAGAGGAAGAAAGAGGTGGCAGTTTCTAATATTTATAACAAATTTAGGGCTCTTAATCAGACACTATGCTGATGGTATAGGTCATAGATTAGGGAAAATTCATGACACCCAGGAACCTGGTTTGAGTGTAATAGAAAGAGCACTGGAATCAGGAGTTCTTGGTTCTCTAACCCAGGTTCTGTTGTTCTATGTGATCTAAGATAAGTCATTTCCCCTTTAGAGTCCTCAGTGTCCTCCCCTTAAAACAAGGAAGTTGGAAAAGATGTATTCTATGTCAAAGAAGTGAAAGAGATTTAGCAACCTCTAATTCAATGCTCTCATTTGACAGATGAAGAAACCAAGAAGAGGCTGATCTACCCATGGTCACACATGGACACATGGTCACACACAGGACCTTCAAGATCATCTAGATAGGTCAACAACAGATGAGGAAACTGAGGTTCATAAAGATTCTGCACCTTGTCCAAAGTCACAGTTAGTAAAGAAGGCCAAGGCTGTATTTTGTTGTTGCTGTTTAGTCATTCAGTTATGTCTCACTCTTTGTGACCCCGTGGACCATGCTTCCATGGGGTTTTCTTGGCAAAGATAGTGAAGAAGTTTGCCATTTCCTGCTCCAATAGATTAAGGTTAAATTACTTACCCAGGATCACACAGCTAGTTAAGTGTCTGAAGCTGGATTTGAACTCAGGTCTTCCTGACTCCAGGCGTAGCTCGCTATCCACTAAGCCATCTACCTGCCTTCTATGGCTGGAATGCAGGTACTATAATTCCAAAACAATCTCTCTCCACTGTACTATATTCATCAGCATTAATCAGCTCTTTAGTAAAGGTAGTCAATGTCCAACTGGACCACAAAGTTTAAAAATCATACTTAATTCCACTCGTTCTGTGTAGACCCTAAAATGTCTGTGTCTTGGGTAGTGTTTCTGAAAGGAAAACATTCACAAAGATATAACTGAGATCTCTAAATATAAAGCTATTTGCAACCCTTCAACAAAAGGACAGTTGCTCCTAACCAGCTCCCTTCTCTTCACTGAAAAAGGACAACAGGGAAAACTATCTACTAGTAATACCAAACCCAAGTAATACTAGCTCATGTTTGGATACGGTTTTCACACACACACACACACACACACACACACACACACACACACACACACACACACACACACACACACACCCACACCCCTTTCCAACCCCATAAGATAGACAGGGCAAAGGTTATTTCCATTTTAAGTGAGAAAACTGAGATTCAGAACGGTTATTTACCCGAAGGCACACAGCTACAGTACCTGGCTAAGCTGATACTCTAACCCAGCAGTTCTCAACCTGTGAGTTATGTTCAATTTGTAACAATGAAAATACATCCTGCATATCAGATTCATAACAGTAGCAAAATTAGTTATGAAGTAGCAACAAAAATAATTTTATGGTTGGGGGTGACCACAACATGGGGAAATGTATTAAAGGGTCGTGGCATTAGGAAGGTTGAGAACCACTGCCACCAAGTCTTTGGACCACAAGGGTCAGGGGTTGTCTTCTCTATACCAGCCTACCTCTAAGCACTCAGTAAATATCTGTCAACGGTAAAACTCACAGAGTCCCTTTGTTGGGGATGGGGGTGATGGAAACCATTCAGTGGCTACAGGATGAACTAGAGCACTGAGATCTCTTCCAAATCTAAAATTCTATGATAAATGGCAAGGCTAGGGCTTGAAGCAAAATCTCCTAACTCTCAGGGTCAGTGTTCTCTCTGCTGCACCCCACCACTGACTCTCCAGTTCTTACAAAAACCACTGTGTCCACCTAACGCCCGAAAACACTAAGACATTTAAAGGTCTCATCAAGGAATCATTAAAGTACACAACTGATTAAGTTTTAAACCCAAATATTCTGGTTAAAAAATTGATCAGTGACCCAATGGAAACAGTGTCTGTTTAGCATTGGTGAGGTGGAAATGCCCAAATCATAGCAAGCAACGTGTCCAGACTTACAGCTCACATTAGTGACACAGAAAGCTAAAATGAAAAGTTAATGGACTCATGAATGGAATGAGCCTGGATACAGACTTTGGCCCTGCTCCACCTAATCCAAAGTAAAAGAGACTAAAGTAAAAACAGACTGAAGAAAAAATAATATGGTATTACAGTTTCAGAGCACCTGTCCTAAGGAAAATATGGGGAAATGAGTACACAAACTACATGGTCTGTCCCATCATGTGTCATATCACAGGCTAAGAGCTGTAAGAGCTGCTGGAAATGGTCTAATCCACACCCTCCTTTTATAGGTGAGAAAACTGAAGCTCTGGTCAGGGAAACTCAGTCAAGGTCACATTACTGGTCTGTGGAAGGGTCAGAACCAGAATTCAAGTCTCACAAGTTCTCATTCAGTGCTCATACCACTAAACCATACACATTACCCCACCCTAGTCCTACCTTCTAAATACTGTCCCCAAAGAGCTTTAGAGGTTAATTTATGCCACTTTCTAACAAGAAGATATTTTCTGTCTTCAAAATGAGTTTCCATTAAGAAGGCTTACCTGGGGGCTGCTACGTGGCTCAGTGAATAGAACACTGGCCCTGGAATCAGGAGGATGGGAGTTCAAATCTGGCCTCAGACACTTAACACTTACTAGCTGTGTAACCTTGGGCAAGTCACTTAACCCCAATTGCCCTGCCCCCGCCCCATCCAAAAAAAAAAAAGGCATATCCTAAGTCTACCTTCCTTTCTTTGGTGTCAAGTCTCACCACAAAGGGGCAAGTACAGAATCGAAATCACAGAAAGACATGGGGTAGCTAAAAGTACCCGAATGGTTATTCTGTATTAACAAGTAGTTTACTTTCATAATGAACTCAATCCAGTCAATTTCCTTCACTGAATCTTCTACTGTACTATAGCTAACCCAACCCATCCACTTTGTCAAGGTTGGAAGGTACCCTTAGAGCTAACTGACAGGGCGTGATTCATAAAGTCATCTCCAGGAAGAGGTCAATGCGAAGTATAAAAACAGCAGAGGCAGCAAATATAAAACCACTAAAAATCAACAATTCACAATGTCAGAGAGGAAAAGGGCCTAAGAACTAATCCAGTTCAACTCCCTTCATTTTATAGGTGAAACAGGCCTAGAGTAGGGCCATGACTTGCCCAAGGTCACTTCCCCACTGAGGGCCTCAGAGCCAGAAGAACCACAACCTAAGTCTTCCAACTGAGAACAATTCTTACTCCAGGCAATCTCCCTCACTAGACAGAACTCATCAGGGGTCATGAATCTGCAGTCACTGATGTTTCTTATGTTACATCATAAGCAAGTTAGAAAGGTCTAAGTTTTCCTTTCTGCTGACTGATAAGCTGGTGCAAATAATTCATTTTGGCAACAGCAGGAACCCCTCTTAACAGGATAAACAAATCAACTCTTGCTTGTCCCTAGTAACTGGCAGCATGTCATGCAAAATATCTACTGGTGGCTTAGAAGGACATTCAGTGGAAATGCAAACTTAAATCGAGTGTTTGACAGACACATGACAACAGAGCAAGTAGTTCTATGATAAAGCAAACAGATATGAATATGGGAGAGGGTGTTAACAATTTATAGGTTTGGGCTACTAATATGTATTTTACTAATATTACTTTCACCAGTTTGACACTCAGTGAATTCCGATTATCATCCACCTGAGATTAAAATGTTAGCGAATAGGCAAGTTTTCTAACATTTTCTTTAAAATATGACATTCATTTGCTTACCAGTCCAAGATTTTAAAAGTTGAGATCTAGTTACACTGTTTCCAATGAGCAAGAAGACTATACTTACTTTTTAACATTTGCCTCCCCATTGGGGATCCTTCGCAACTTTTTCTTTTTGAGGATTTTCACAGCTCTCCGGCATAAGGTTTCAGAGTCCAGCATCTCCTTCACTTTCCCATAAGATCCTTCTCCCAGCAAATCTCCCATCAGGTATTTGCCAATGAGTTTGGCTCTTTTTCGTCTTGGCTGGTAGATGACCTCGGTAGAGTCTATTCGGTGGATAAATGTGTCCATCCCCACAGACATCAGTTCACTTTCTGTAAACATGCCCAACTGCTGTGGTTCTGCCAAATCCATCCTGGATTAAACTCCTTAACCAGGTTTCCTTTAGACACACCAGGATCCCTTAATCCAATCTTGAGTTCTTGGTTTTCCCAACTTTTCTTCTCAAAACAAAACAAAAATAAAAACAGAAGAGAAAAAAAGCCCAACTCTTCCAAAGATTGTACTAACGTAATTCAGAAGTCCCTGAAAAGGGTCTAATGCACCCCAGGTGCCTGACTCTCAAGCAAAAAACAGAAACAAAAAACAAAAAACATCAAGAACTTTTGCTCAGGCACCTGGCTTTGTTTTTTGACCCGGTCTCACTGCTTTGGCTCAACCAGGTCTCCTCACTTACTGTTGCCCGTAAAAAAGGCCCAGGTTGGGTTCTTAAGTGCTAGGTCATTCTCTAGGACTTTAGATCCTTAGTGAAGTCTTTTCAGGACTTTCCATTACCATTGTGTCATGGCTCCCAAATACAAACTGGGATCAGCAGTCAGAACGTGCTCACAGGACTTTTGCACCTTGAATCCCAAACTTGACCCCTTTTGAAAATAAACTGGTGGTGGAAATCTGATTGCTTGAAAGAGTTTCCTCTACCGAATATCAATCTCTTGTCCCACTCCCCGCCCCCCCAACACTCTCATACACACACAAACACACAGGCTCCTCCCCTATATCTGCCAAAAGTTCAAAGCCCTCCACACTTATCAAGGTTTCACAGGGTGCATCCCTTCACCCAGAGTCTTCCAATTCCTCCCAGCGCTTCCCTCCCAAAAGGTCCCCCACTGCAAGCCCCCAAAGGTCAATGTGAAGACACTGATCCTGGGGAGCCTCTACCAAAGAGCTCCTGGAAAGAGATCAAAGAAGTTTTCCTTCCTACCCACCCGGCTCCAGGGGAAATCCCTCCCTTTAATAAACCCGGGAGCAACGCGATGAGAACTAACCCAATACCAATTTTCTCGGTCCACCTCTCCAAAAAAGTGACAGGTAGAGATGAGAACCCCACTTCTCCCAAAGGAAAAAAGGGATAAGGAGTGATGAGAGGGGCAAATTAAACTCCCGCAAAAGTGGGGGTGTTAAAGGCGACCTACTGACCCCGCAACCCTTTAAAAAAGAGAACCAATGAACGAATTGGGGGCGCGGGGATGGGGAGGAGAAAAAGTAAACTTAAAAGGAGGGTTCTCACGCCCCCTCCCCCCCCGCCGTCCTCCTTTCTCTTTGCTCTCGAGATCTCCAAGCACTGTCCCTTGCCAGTTCCCTCTGCCCGTCCCGGGAAGACTCCCAGGGGCGGGGGCTGCGGGGGTCGCCGCTGCTCCCTCGCTCCCTCCGAAGGTAACGGGCGGGGGACTGGGGGGAAGGGGCTGGGGCTCGGGGCCCCCGGGAGAGCCGCCCCCTCCCCCCAACCCTCCGAGTCCCGGGCAGCCCGAGACCGGGCCGGGCCGGGGCTCGGCTGCCTCTCTGGACCGGGCTCGGTGAGGGCGGGTCCCGCACCGCAGGCCGCCGCCGCCGCCGCCGCTCCCCCACAGCCGGGCCCCGCGCGGGGCAGCTCTGAGGAGGCCGGGCGGCCCCGGGCCCATCCAACGCGGCCCAGTCGGCACCGGGCCCGCTGCGCACGCAGTCGGCGAAGGAGGCAGTAGGGAGCAGTCGGCACCCGGGCTCGGTTCCCCCGGCGTCTCCGCCTCACTTCAGAGCGCTCCGGACGGCCGCCTCCCCCTTCCGCACCCGACACGCCGCCGCCATCTTGTTTACCTCCCTCCCCCCGGCCCTCCTTGGCGCCGCCGCCGCTGCTGCCGCCGCCGCCGTACGCCCCGCCCCCCGCGCGCGCCCGGCCGCCGGCGTGTACGGCCGTTGGCTGGCGCCGAAGGGCCCCCACCCTGCTGCCCAGTGCGATTGGACGGTTTGGACTGGAGCGGGCTCCGAAGCAGTGATTGGTTCCCAAAGGGAACCGCCCTAGAGGGTGGAGCGCGATCTCTGATTGGTCAGGGGAGGGACCCATTCTGAGGAGAGGGCGGGGAGCGGCCCACGGAGGGGGAGGATGCGGGGTGGACACTCGAAACGGGGAAGGAGAGGGGGAGGTTAAGTGGATCGGGGGCGGGGCCAGAAAGCCCAGATCGGAGCCGGTAGCTAAAAACCAGTTAGTAGGCTTTACAGCTGGAGGATGGGCAATCATAGAGACGATTTTGTCTAAACCTCTTCTTTTATAGATAGGGAAACTGAGGCCCAGAGAGGGGAAAGCAAGTCATTACCAGAGCTAGGGCACGAACTCAATCAAGTCTTTTGACTCCGACTCTATGCTCTTTACACCCACCCACCCCTGTGCTTCTCACCACTCCTTTTTAAACCCAGAAAGGCTACCCGACTGGTCTGTAATCAGATGAACAGCAAACATCATAGAACTTAGGGGTAGACCAGTCCAACCCCGAATTATACAGATGAGGAACTGAAAATGACAGGAGGTGAAATGACACGGCGCTAATAAGTAGGCTCGCTGAGAGTTGAACCCAGGTCCGCGCACACCTCCTCCGGTTTTCTTCCACTGTCTCTGGCCGTTTTGTGGGAATGGGAATGGCGCTGAACCGGAGAGACCGCTCTGCTCCGCCGCTTGAGCCTCAAGCCCACTGGTTGCACCGCTGCTGCTCTGGGCTCGCCTTGTTTCTAATCCCACTAGAACCGTGTAAGCATCTTGTTGACGGGGGTTGGGAGAGAAGAGCGCTAACTGGCTGTAAGGAGTTAGCACTTCTATTGTAGTGGGGGACGGGAAAACGCAGGGATGGAGCACTCACCTGCTCACACATTTACCTGGGGAGGAGTGCGCACAAATGAGCCTCCATTTAAAGCGGGCACAGAAGCCCAGCCAACTCTTCATTTCCCACCAGCTACACTACTAGGTTTTGACTCCACTACCCATCACCATGCCCAGTTGGGTTCCCTCTGCTATCTTGTCTTCCTTTTCAGCTTCCTTTTGTGTGTTGTCTTCTTCCGCTTGATTGTAAGCACCTTGAGGGCAGGGACTGTCTTTCTTATTTGTATTCCAAGTGCTTAGTACAGTGCCGGCCCTCAGCAAGTATCTGGACAATGTTTACTGTATTATAGGACCTAGTATAGCCTGAGTTGGGCACAGGTCAGGGAAAACCAAGAGAACAGCAGCAGAACAGGACTATCATTTTGATGCTCGTTTTAATTCTAAGATTTTCATCTTCCATTTCACTGGTTTGGCTTAACAGGCTCTGTAAAAGTGAGGCACACACCTCACTCTAGAGACCACTGTTCTTGGTCATCAGATACCCTTCATTCCACCTTTGTCAAAAGGAGGTGACAACTGCCAATACAGAAATGTTCAGAAAAAATGTTGGGCTGTTTGACCCAGAAATTATGAGATCTGTAATCCAAGGAGATCAAAAAAAAAAAAAAGGGAAAGGATGCAAATGTACAAAAATATTTGTAGCAGCTATTTTTGTGGTGGCAAAGAATTGGAAACAGGTTATGCCCATCAACTGGAGAATGACTAAATAAGTTCTGGTATATGATTGTGATGGAATACTATTGTGCTATAAGAAATGATGAGCAGGCAGATTTCAGAAGAACCTAGGAAGACTTGCATGAACTGATGCTGAGTGGAGTGAGCAGAACCAGGAGAACACAGTATGCAGTAGCAGCAATATTGTACAATGATCAACTGTGAATGACTTAGCTGTGCTCAGCAATACAATGATCCAAGACAATTCCAAAGGACTTATGATGGAAAATGATGTACAGAAAGAACTGACAGGGTCTGTTCATTTAATCTATGCAGATTAAAGCATACTTTTTTTTTTTACTTTATTTTTCTTGATTTAGGAGTTGGTTTTTGGTCTGTGTTCTCTTCTGCAGCATAGCTAATATGGAAATATGTTTTGCATGACTACACACATATAGTCAATATCAAATTGTTTTCCTTCTCAAGGAAGGGGGAGGAGAAGGAGAGAATTTGGAACTCCAAAAAAAATTTAAATGAATGTTTAAAACTGATTTTACATGTAATTAGAAAAATACATTAAAAAAAAGAATGTTGGGATGTTTTGTTTTTGTTTTTTTTTACTTTTTCTTGTATGCCCAATGCATAAAGCATAGTAACCAGGACATTGTAAGTGCTTAAATAAAAAATGTTTGTTGACTGACTGGGCTGAGACTAGGCTCTTATGTAGTCCTGGATACTCAATATTCTGTAGTGTAAACAGAGCTAGGTTTAGAGTCAAAGAAACTGAGTTTAAATTCTAGCTAGGTGGTGCAATGGTTAGAGCACTGGGGTGGGAGTTAAGGATGCCTGAGTTCAGACTTGGCCTCTGACTCTTACTGTCTGCTTCAGTTGACTCAGCTCTAAAGCACCTGCCTCCCAGGGTTTTTGTGAGGATCAAATGAAATCATATTTTTATAGCACCTACTGTATGTCTGACATACAGTAGGTGCTATATAAATGCTGACTGGCAGTGTTGTTACTGCCTATGTGACCTAGGTACAACACCATCTCCAGTCATCCTTGCACAGTCCTCCCTCCCTTAGACCCAATTTACTTACAAGTCTTGGCATCACCTCCCTGATGTCATGGTGCTCTTCCAGAAGGAAGGACAAACAACAACCCGTGAGTAGTTCAAGCTGTCCCACTGGGGCCTCAACTGGCCAGTTCAGGTTGAGCAATTCCTCTCCTCTCTCCTCCCCTCCTCTCCCCTACCTTTCCCTCCTCCTCTCTCCCCTCTCCTCCCTTCCCCTCCCCCTTCCTCTTCTCTCCCTTCCCTTCCTCTTCTCCCCTCCCCTCCCTTCTCCTTTCCCCTCCTCTCTTTTCCCCTTCCCCTTCTCTTTCCCTTTCCTTTCCCTCACCCTTCCTTTTTCCTTTCCTTTCCTTCCTCCTTCCTTCCCTCCTCCCTTCCTTTCCTTCCCTTCCCTTCTCTTTGCCCACATAGGGTGTCATATACCCTTACCTTCAGGTGTTCTGCCCAAAGGAATATAAATTTTTATCACTGAAACCTAGCAAAATACTTTGGGGTTTACTGGCTAGATTCCTTTCTTAGGGGTGGCTAGGTGGCTCAGTGAATAGAGCACCGGCCATGGAGTCAGGAGGACCTGAGTTCAAATCTGACATCAGATACTTAATACTTAATAATGGTGTGACCTCATGGAAAAATGCTCCAAATAACTATTGATTCGTGAAATGCAAATCAAAACAACTTTGAGGTACCACATCTCATCAGTCAGACTGGCTAAGATGACAAACCAGGAAAATGACAAGTGCTGGAGAGGATATGGAAAAATTGGAACTCTAATGCATTGTTGGTGGAGCTGTGAACTGATACAACCATTCTGGAGGGCAATCTGGAACTATGCCCAAAGGGCTATAAATAATATCATACCCTTTGACCCAGTAATACCACTTTTGGGGTTGTATCCCAAAGAGATCACAGAAGTGGGAAAGGGTCCCATATGTACAAAAGTATTTATTGCAGCTCTC
>CM053594.1:49342997-49362096 GCA_028646575.1 Pseudocheirus occidentalis
GACTTTCCTTGTTCTGAAGATTGTATATAATATTGTGAATTGTTGAAACTGTGAACATTGTACTGAATAAAGATCTGTAATGGAATAAACAGTGTTCACTAATACTGTGTAATCCGAATCTTAAAGGCTCTTCACAGTAGCATTCTCTAAGGAATCTACTGCTGATTGGCTTTACAGCAGGACCTGTAGGGATGATGGGTACTCCAACCCATCTCCTCAGCAGAGTCTCCAGACTTGGAAAGCTTTTCACTTCACACAGCTCAAAGAGACTAGAGTATGTGAGACAGGGCCGACTACTGTATAAAACGTTATTCTTAAGCTTTTAATGAATCCGTGTTATATCCGGGTGACTGTGGACAATAGCTCAGTCTATGGTAACAGTTTAGTTCCAGCACAGCTGACTGGTTGAGTTCTTCAAGATATCTTGGGATCTGTATTTAGAAGATGGGGGTTTGTCATATGACAGTCCATGAAAGATAGCAGGCTACTCCTGATATAGAATTTTAGGTGGTCATGTAGACCAGTGGTATCAAACTCAAGTAGAAATAGGAGTCACTAATCTACACATAAGGATCCTGCAGGCCACATGGTGACTTAATCTTAAAATGTTATCTCTACATTATTGCATTTTTATTTACTTTGGTAATTATTTCACAATTGCATTGTAATCTGGTTCAGGCTACATTTAAAAGGAGGGTGGGCCACCTGTAGTCTACCACCATCAGCGGCTTATTTGAGACCTCTGATATAACACTGTCTTGACCAGTGTTTATATTATTACAATGATCATCGTTACTATTATTATTCAAGCTCTGATAACATTCTATGTGCTAAGAGCTCGTCCACAGCCAATATTCTATATTTTGAGGGTCCTTCCAGCTCTATCATGCTGATAGTTTCATGATCCATCCTTTCATACCTTACTTACATCTAGGTCGGGGAAAAGGGGAAGGGGAATGGCAAGTAAACCTGGGACAGAGAAGCCTTTAATTCCATCTAGTAGACGCTACAATTCCTTTGAGGAGTCCTGGGCTAAGATCATAGGCCTGGGAGTCAAGAGATCTGGGTTGGGAGGTCAAATTATGCCACTTACTTGCTAGGTGACTCTGGGCCAATCATTTTTTTCCTCTCTAAGTTTCAGTTCTAATCTATTAAATTGGAAAAAGTCACCCCAACCCTGTCTCCAAACCACTATGTAAACTATCAAGCACATACAGATATAAAACCATTAATACTGTTATCTAAAGAAAGAGTCAAGGGTTTTTCAGTGGAATAAATCTAGCGCCCTCCTACCTTCCCAGTCTTCTTATACCTTACTCCTGACATATAAGCTTCAATCCACTGGCCTTCTGGCTGTTCAACAAGCAAAACATTTCATCTCTAGACTCTGGGCATTCTGTCTGGTTTTCCCCATGCCTGAAACTCCCTCCTCAAGTACTGACCTCCCAACTAAATATTAAATTCTGCCAACTAAAACTCCATCTTCTAGAGCAGCGGTTCTCAACCTGCGGGTCACGACCCCTTTGGGGGTCAAATAACCCTTTCACAGGAGTCGCTTAAGACCATCAGAAAACATATATTTCCGATGGTCTTAGGAACCAACACACCACTCCTCCATCCGTCTCCAGACAAGTCTGCCCACATGCAGATATGCCCATATACAAGTATTAAAAGGGTCATGGCATTAAGAAGGTTGAGAACCACTTTTCTAGAGGAAGTCCTTCCCAACTTTTCTTAATTCTAGAAGAGGGAAGCTCTGTTAATTATTTCCTATTTCTCCTTTATATGGCTTGCTTTGTATATACTTATTTACAAGCCATTTCCCTCATTAGCCTGGAAGGGGCTTGTGGACAGGGGCTGTCTTTTGCCTTTCTTCCCTTCAGTACTTAGCACAGTGTCTGAAACACGGCAGATGCTTAATAATTGTTTATTGATGAACTGATGGAATGAAGATTTTCAGTGGGATCATTTAAACAGAAGATTATAAAATCTCCTTGAGATCCTGAGAGCATGGATGTTTCCGATGCCTCAGCTGACTGAAAACAGTGGCCTCAGGAGAGAAAGACAGATGTGCAAAGCTGAACTACTGGTTAAGTCAGTATTTGAGAGAACGGGGTTTGGATTTCTGGACAAGAGTTTTAAATATAGGAATGACAGGTTCTGGTCCAGGATGAAGCAGGCTTAAAAAGACCTGATAACAAAATATTCACCTAGAATCTCCCAAATCTCATCAAAAGAGTTTTATATTTAAAAGAGGAAACTCTTCACAAAGCTAGGTATTATGGACCATGGCGGAAGGAATGCTCAGAAATTAATAGGTAATAAAATCCAGTAAAAAGAACTAGCAATAAAACCTAAAGACTCAAACAGGTATGTACAAATTCACAATATATGTGTCTACCAAGCTGGGTGAATGACCATTTCTGATGAAAGGAGAAAATATGGCCTCATAAGGATCCCAGAGACTTGGTAGGGCTAAAATATGGCTCTGCAAGAGAACATCCAATTCAAAAATAATAAATGGGGGAGAGGAGGAGGGTTAACACTGCTTACAACAAAGATACACTCCTGTAAGGAAATATAGAAACTAGAGAGAAGAAGCATAGAGGACAGCAATTGGTTCGAGATTGAGGCAGGTGGAAACAGAAGCAACATGGTCATTGATGCATTTTGTTGAACTACCCAAAAAGAAAGATGGCCCAGGGAAGGAAGATCACAAACCCTGGACAAGGGTCCTACCACACTGGGGCAAATATCAAACAGCTTTCTGACTGGTCTCCCAGCCTCAAATCTCTCTCCATTCCAGCCTATTCTTCCCTCAGCTGACAAACTGATCTTCTTAAACTGCCCATAGTGCCTCCTTATTCAATCAACTCCAATGGCTCCGTATTACTTCCAGGATCAAATATAAAAGCATCTGTTTTGTTTTAAAGCTCTTCATGACCGACCCTTTGTATCTTTCCAGTCTTCTTATTTCTGTTCCAGTGACTATGGTCTCCTTGCTATACCCTGAATAAGACACTCCATCTCTCAACTAGCATTTTTTGAAAATAAGTTTTCAGGGTACAGCTAGGTGGTGCAGTGAATAGAGCCCTGGCCCTGGAGTCTATAAGACCCAAGTTCAAATCCAACCTCAGACACTTAACACTAGCTGTGTGACCTTGGGCAAGTCACTTAACCCCAACTGCACTGCCTTCCCCCTCCAAAAAAATAAATAAGTTTTCACTGATGCCACTTGCTCTTCTAACATCACCATAACTTCCTATAGTATTCTTCCCTCTCCCTCTTCTTAGAGGGAGTTATAAGAGTTATCTTATACAACAAATAATATTTTTTAAAAAACAAAAAAGGCAGAGAGATGAAATAAGAATTACTAGTCAGTAGATTTTAAAATCCTTAATCTATATGTAATATACAATACTCATGGGATTCCAACCTCTTTGAAAGAGAAGGAAGAAAAGTTTTCTCAAATCTCCATTAAGCCCAGCTTATTCTTTATAATTTTGTAACATTCACTTTTGATTTTGTGTGTGTGTGTGTGTGTGTGGTTGTTTTTTCTATTTACGTTACAAAATCCCACCTCCCAAGAAGTCTGTAAATAATTATTTACACGTTTTCTCCCACATTAGACTCCTTAACGGCAGAGACCATTTCTGCTTTTCTTTTTATCCCCGGCATTTTGTACGCAGCACACAGTAGGTGCTTAATAAATGCATGCTGAAAAAAATGAAAAATAAAAAATAAAAAATAAACACATGGTGACTTGATTTGATTTCAAATATACAGAACTGTATTACAGTGCGCTCACACTTGCTTTTTCTTGCGCACACTCTGTGTCTCTGTTTCTCTGTCTCCCCCTCGTCTCCCCCTCCTCCCCCCCACCTCTCCCTCTCCCTCCCCCTCCCTTCTGCCTTCCCCTCCCCCTCCCCCTCCCTCTCTCTCTCCCTCTCCCTCCCCCCCCTTCTCTCTCTCTCTCCCTCCCTCCCTCTCATGCAAAGCAGCTAAAATGTCTTGACTTCCTTTAAGGATTAATTTTACTCTTCAAAAGGCCTCTACCTTCTGAACAATAGGGAAGCCTATATTCTGGATCTGATTCATACCAAAAAGGAGGTATTCGTTGCTGGAGTAGGAATGATGAGAACCTTGGGGCCACTCTATCTCAGAATATTTGCCAGAGAAGACAAAGTGTGGGAATAATCTGCCTGGCATCCTAGATTTGAGGAAAGTGGATTTCAAAGGATTCAGACAAAGGAGAAGTAAAATCCCATAGACTCTAATCCTTCAGGGAAGTCGGCCAATAGGAAACTCTCAAGAATGAATTCTGAAGACACCCACCAAAAAAAAGTAGTTCTGATGACCAAGGAAAGGGGAGTTGCCTAAAGCAACTGATACAAAAGAAACTCACCAAACAACTTGGTTTTTTAAAAGCATGAATGGAAGGTGGAAGCAAGGGTAGGACACCATTCCTCTGGTCTTCCAGGCTTCCAAAGCAAGGCTCAGCTACGGTTTTAGCCTGTCCCTCAGTAGCTGGGGCCTGCTTCCTCCAGAACACCCAACTGTCCCTTTGGTCTTCTCACTAAGGAGTATGTCTGGGAGAGCACAGCTCCCTTCTCCCACCTGGGGCCTCCTCTTTGTGGAAGATGTCCAGGCTTTGTTCTCCTCCCACTTCTTCACAAGATTTCTGGACCTCAAAACCATTCCTCCTCCCCCACCCCCAGTTTTTCCAGCTTCTTTCTGTGTTTTATCTTGCCCCATTAGAGTGTAAGCTCCTCGAGGGCAGGGACTTTCTTGTATTTGTACAAGAACAGAACACCGGGCACATCTTTAGCATCTGATAAATGTTTGTTTCTTTCCTTCCTACCACAGTTCTGCAAGAATAATGTCAGCAGTGCTTAAACTCATAATGACGTGAGGTTGGTGAGAAAGCTAAAGAGAAGGAAAAAAGATTTGGCTTTCTGTTGTTTTAAGGTCTTCTGCTGTTTTAAGCAAAGGGGGCAGCATGGATGGAACAGTAAACAGACAACAGAGCTTCAAAAGCACAGCTACTTGTCTCACTTTGCTTCTGTTTTTCCTGCCAAGGAGAGTAAGATGTGGACTAGAAAGGACAGAATCACAACAGCTAACAGGAGTTGATACCCTTTCATGAGTTCAAATGACTGGGTCCATGATGCAGGGTCATCAGAGAGTTTGCAGGTTCATCGGAGTGGTTTATTATTACATTATTACAGAGAAGAAAGGTAGTGTCTTGCTACCAGAAAAGCCAAATGCCACCCCAGTTCTCAAAAAGCCTAGAGAATAAGGGGCGGCTAGGTGGCGCAGTGAATAGAGCACCGGCCCTGGAGTCAGGAGTACCTGAGTTCAACTCTGACCTCAGACACTTAACACAAAAACTAGCTGTGTGACCTTGGGCAAGTCACTTAACCCCAAATGCCCTCCAAAAATTAAAAAAAAAAAAGCCTAGAGAATGAAGTCTGAAAGCTACAGATCAGGAAATGATTCCTGGCAAAACCAGAGGGTGCTATTACACGGATGGACATCTGAAAATGGAAGCAGCCATCAGGAAGAGTGAACCTGCAGGCCTGGTCAAGGCCAGGCACTGATGGGCAGGCCTGGTGGAGAGAGAGAGTGGCCACTGGAGTCACGAAGGCCTGACACATACTGGGTGTGCGAGCACAGGGATACCATTTACACTTTCGGAGTCCTAGGCAACTTTCTAAAGCTATCTGCTTCACAGCGAGAGCTAATCTGCATTGGTAAAGGGGGTTTCCTAGCTTCCTTAATAAAAATTCCCTATGCCAATGAAATAAAAAATCTGGTTAAAAAAAAAAACTCATGCCATGGTATTGTAGAGAGTATGATGTATTTTAGGCAGTAGAGCATTGCAGAGGGAAAGCCTACTTGGAGACAGGAAGAAAATTAAGTCCAGCCTTGAACATCTATCTATTGGCTGCGTAACCCTGGACAAGTCACTTTATACCGGCCCTGCTCCCCCTCTCCCCTTCCCTCCCACCCCCAGCCCCAGGAAACTCTTTAAGAAATTACAGAAAAGTTCCCTCTCTACATTGTTAGAGGGGGTTCCCTCACAGAGCAAAGGAAAACGAACAAAAATAAATAGGCCATACCAAAATGAATGACAAGCCAGAGAAATGCTGTAGCTGACCTAGATTTTAGAAAGCATTTAACAGAGACTCATGCTACTCTTATGGCAAAGACACGGGGAGTATGGGGGATGACAGTAGAGATGCCATAGAGAATGGGGTAAATGGCCAACTCCAAAAGTAGTCATTCCTGATTCAATGTCATTCTGGGAGGAGGTTCTAAGCAGATGGTCTCTGGCCCCCGGGGTGAGGGATCCTTCATACCACTGGTCTACAAGAATAATATCAGCTGTGTTTAAATTCATAACTACTGGTTTAGGAGCAGGCAAGAAAGCTAAAGAGAAGGAAAAGAGATCTGAATCTCCGAATCACTGACAATTCAGTCCAGTTCAACCTTGTTATCTAGAAAGGTATAAGAGGAAGCTTATCAAATGTGTAGCTGCCCTAAACCCAGGATAAATGCCAACACTAAATGACAACATCGGGATCCAAGCTCATTGTGACAGCCTAGGACGGTGGGCCAGTTCGAAGGAATGAAACAAGGACAAATGTAAAGTCTTACACTTGGACCCAACATCACAAGTATAAATAGGAGAGACACTTGGCTAGATAGCAGCTAATCTGAAAAAGATCTGTGGGTGCTGGTGGACCACAAGTTCAACATGAGTCAATAAGGTGCTATGTCAGTTAAGAAAGCCCTCGCAATTTCTGGCCACATGAAGAACAGCTCAGCATCCAAGACTGGGGAGGTGATATACCCATCAAACTCTGGCCCAGGCTGACCACATCTAGAATGTGCATTAGGTTTCTGGCAGTCATGTTTTAGGAAATTCAATGGTAAGCTATGGGTCCTCCAACTGTGAAAGAGCCTCCGTATCATTTTATAGGAGGATTGGTTACAAGAACTAGGAATGGTTAAGCCTGGGGAAGAGCAAGCCTAGGTCAGGCAACCAAGGTAAGGTATTCTAAACAGTTCAATGGCTGACACATGGCAATGGTCTAGACTCCTTCTTCTCAAATCACAGAATCAGAATTAGTTTAGCTGGAATGGGTGGAAGCTCCAAAGAGGCAGACTGAGGCAGATCTGGGCTTGCTCTAGAGTACTCCAAAGGTGGAGTGGGCTGCCTTGGAAGGCAGCATTTACCCCTTCCTCGAGGGCTTCCAGAGGCTGAGTGACTGGTCTGCAAACTTATGGAGGGAATTTCTCCAGGTTCAGGCTGGATTAAAGAACTCCTGAGGTCCCTTCAAACTCCAGGATTCTGAGGTTTTTGAGTCTAGTCCATGGAGCTTCAATCACTGTCCTCTGTCTTCTCTTCACTCCACCTTCCTCCCCATCTGCTCACTCCCTCGTTGGCATGTGTCAGTCTGACTCTCCAATTTGCTTCTAACTTGGCTGGTTGCATTTCCTGTCACACAAGGCAGTGAGAAAAGACAAGGGAAAAGCATTCAAAGGTCAATGGGATGGAGCAGCTTTTTTAAAACTTCATTGAACAAAGCAGTCATTTTGTTTTTAAATATAGTTCCTGAACCACCAAAGAGTATTCACTTCAAAAATAGAAAGTGGTCAGTTCTTGAGAATGGTAAGCAACTTACAAACATCCCTTTAAATGGATCACACAAGTGGTATTTTAGAAAGATTAATCACAAAATATCAGAAAGGAAATGCCTTAGAACATAATATACTGAAAATTAAAGGATCCTTAGAACAAAGTGTGCCAATGTGAAAGCCAGGAGGGAACTTAAAACACAGAATATGCAATATAGGAAACAAAAGGTCCCTTAAGTCACCTGGTCTAGCTCCTATTAAAGAGAACAGCATCAGACATTTATAGACTGCATTTCCATTTCCCACCTCACATCTGGAATGCTCTCCCTCCTTGTCTGCCTTTTGAACTCCCATATCCATCCAAGGTGAGCCACCTCGACACGAGGCCCTTCTGGATTTCCCCCAGTTGATACTGCTTCCTCCAGCTCTGTGCCTTCAAAAAATTTTTGGAAGGGTAGGAGAGCCCAAACTTGTGACTTTGCTCTTCTAAACAAACTCCCTCTGCCACAGCAGATCAACAATTGTCCAGCAGCTCAGAGTCTCAGAGCTAGAGCAGGTTTGGGCATTAAATGGTTGGATGAGTTGCTACAGGGTCAGCCAGTCAATATCTGTCGGAGACAGGCTGGAAATCCAGGTCATCCTAACTGAGGCCAGCTCCCTATCTTCTAGGATAGGATGCCTCTCATTTCCTATTTACTTTGTATAAATTCTGTATTTCATAAGTGAGCGTGTTGTTTCCCCCACACACTTAAAATAAACTCCTTGATTCCAAGTCTAACATCATGCTGCCTTTCCAAGACCAAGCTAACTCCTCAACAAAACTCACTGTAAAATCTAAAATGCCCCAAAGGATAAGATAATGAAATTCTATTTAGACATTGTTCAGACAGCACAACAGAGTTTTGAATTTGAAGACAACACAAAGCATTTCAAATGCTTGATCTGAAAAGGCTCATGGAATCATGGAATTTCTGATTTAGGAGGCCATCTGGCCCAACCTGCCACCTCATGCAAGAATCATCCAGTCCACTGAAGGTTACTAGATACTAAATGGGGAACTGTGCTCTGATCTGGGGTGGTGAAGGGGAAAGAACACTGGACTATGAGCTGGGGGCCCCACTGGAGTCTGTCTGCCAGTGTCCGTAGTGTTACCTTTCAGTAGATTGAATGTCCTAAGTTGTAAAGCTCAGTTCAGATGCTTCCCTTTTCCTTATGAAGTATTCTCTGATTAGTCCAATGATTAGTGCTCTCTACCAGCATAAAATCTTATAAAGCACTGTCTGATCTTTGCTTTCCAACTCCTCCATATTCAAAATACTATCATTCCAGCTCCAAAATCTCTCTCCCGCACATCTTCTCTCCTTTTCTCCACCTGTCCTTCGTGAGCCCTTCACCTGTCACCTGGACTACTGCAAGAGCCTCCTAATTCATCTACCACCTCATGTCATTCCCCACTCAATCCATCCTTCATTCCCCACCAAAGTGACTGCCCTAAAGCACAAGGCTCCCCATGTCACAATCCTATACGATAAACTCCAGCAGATCTTTTAGGTTGAAATGGAATATCCTGCTCCCTGTTCGGCATTTCAAGTCCTTCCCCACCCAGCCCCAACCTATCTTTCCAGCCTGGTTTCCCCTCATTATGGCCACAGAGCCACCAAACTGGTCTCTGACGATTCCCTTGGGGCTCTTAGTATACCTCCTTTCTCCTAAGACTCCAGTTCAAGGCTACTTTTTTCCCCCAAAGCCTTTTCAGATTCCCCCAAGGATAGAGCCTATCTACTCCACCCCCATCCCTATCTTTTGCCATCTATTCTGCATGCTCCCCTTTGTGCACAAGGTTTGTCATTTAGAGGGCTCCTTTAGGGCAGGGAGTGTTTCTCCTGTTTTTCTAGCTAGAAAACCAAGCACTAAGCAGGTACTTAATAAACATTTACATATTGGTTGAGAGACCCTGTTTTAGACTTGTGGGTTGGAAGAGACAAAAAATTTTAGAACTAAATAAGAAACCATCTGGTCTAAACCTTTCATTTCATAAACAGCAAAACAGGGCTTAGAAAGGGGCAGTAAGCTAGGTTCATATCCCAAAGACATCCAAAAAAAGGGAAAAGGACCCATTTGTATCAGCTCTTCTTGTGGTTGCTAAAAACTGAAAATCAAAAAGATGCCCAACAATTGGCAAATGGCTAAATAATCTATGGCATATGAATGTAATGGAATATATTATTGCACCATAAGAAATAACAAGCAGAATGATTTCAGAAAAACCTGGAAAGACTTACATGAACTGATGCATAGTGAAGTAAACAGAACTAGGAGAATGCTTCACACAGTAACAGCAATGTTACTCGATGAAGAACTGAATGTCTTAGCTATTCTCAGCAATACAATGATCCAAGACAATTCCAAAGGACCAATGATGAAGCATGCTATCCCCCTCCAGAGAAGGGACTGGTATTGACTGAATATAGACTGAAGCATGCTTTTTTTCCACTTTTATTTTTTTTTCTTTTGAGTTCTCTTGTACAAAATGACTAATATGGGAATGTTTTGCATAATTGCACATGTATAACCTCTATCTAATTGCTTATCGTCTCAGGGAGGGGAATGGGAAGGAGGGAATAGAATCTGGAACTCAAAACTTTAAATAAAAATGTTTTTAAAAATTAAATTAAATTAAAAATCTTAGCACTCAAAAAAAAAAAAAAGAACGGGCAGTTTTTTGTCCAAGGTCACACCATAAGTAGCAAAGTTAGAACAGGAACCAGGTCCTCTGCTTCTAAATCCTATGTTCATACCACTGTATCACCTTGCCTTTTCCTATTACTTTGCAATATTCTCTAGCTTCACTATAGCACGTAAGCTCAGAGAGGGCAGGCTTTGCTTTTATTTTCTTTGTTTCTCTAGTGCCTACAACAGTCAGTCAACAAGGCTTTTTTTAAACGTCAGGTACCATGATAAACTCTGAGGATACAGAGAAGGCAAAAGATAGTCCCTGCCCTCAAAGAGCTCATAGTCTAAAGTGGGAGACAAACACACAAACCACTACGTACAAACAAGATGTAAACAAGAGAAATTGGAGCTAATCTAAGAATGAAGATGCTAAAATTAAGAACTTGGAAAGGCACCTTGTGGAAAGCAGGACTTTAGCTAAGACTTGAAGGAAGCCAAATAAACCAGGAGATGCAAGAGATCCACACACGGGAGACAGAATACCCGGGGTGCAGAAATGGAGCACGCTTCTGGGAGAACAGAAAGGACACAGGGTCATTGATAAAGGAGGATGTGGCATCCCAGGTCCTGCCCACAGTGTCCCATAGAGGATCCCCGGCTCTGCCTGAACACCAACAGTCCACAGGAAGCTCCCTCCATCCCCAGGCAACCACAACTGGACACCTGCCCATGACAAAGCCCTGCCTTTTATTAATCAGCTAGCTGTCTCCTTTGAAAATGCTGCCACCCATTAGAACAACATGGGAGCTCAGGGGATGAGAAGAAAGCTATTATTTTCCCTAGACAACTTTTTCCAGAACTAACATTCTCAGTTCCTTCAACTGATCCTGGTATAAGGTTCCATCATCATAATAGTTACTCTCCCTTGGAAAGGGTCCCATTTTCCACCTACTCCTAACATGTGGTGGCAAGGACTGAATGGCCACAATGCTGCAGTTGTGATGCTCATGTTGAACTGAATGAAATGAGAGGCTAAACTAAACCTACCTTCCATCTCTCGTTTTCAGTTTTTTCTGTTCTAGGGGCCCTCTGAGGCAGTGGTATCAGACTCCAATAGAAGGTGATCCCTGCCTGCTCTATATAGACTTAGAAAACTACAAGTTAGCGTTATCTGTGTTTTATTGTATTTGTATTTATTTTGTTAAACATTTCCCAATTACATTGTAATCTGGTTCTTCTTCAATCATTTTGCCAACCTGACACCTCTGTAGTCTCTCCCAGCTCCAACATCCCATATCCATCTAAGGTCCCTCCCAGCTCTGACATTCTATGCTCTATGCTTCTAACATTAATAGTCTATGATTTCCCAAACACCAGTGAAAAGAACTCAAATCGACAGAGGGGCACAGTAGTTTTCACTGAAATGTTAGGATTCCAACCTAGCACACCCAAGCCCTAGGCTGAGTGCTGAAAAAGGACTAGGTAAAAGATTTCTTTTTTATTTATCTTGGCTTCAAAAATGATTACTGTAGAATTTCACAACAGGACTGGAGCACATATGAATATATTTAAGAAACTAAACCAAGAGCAAGGGATTCTAGCAGTAATGAACAGCCAAGATGCTCTGGAGGCCCCTGATTTTTTTTAGATCTGGTGCAGCACATAAACTCAGAAAGCATTGAGGGGAAAAGCTTACTGATGAAAACTTGCAGGCAGTCATCCCCTACGGGCAGACAGACCCTTGGGTGCTGGAGATGGGGCTCAAAGCCTCTCATCAGTTGCCCACCTCACCTATGTAGACCTGATTGCTATCACTTCTCCTACAAAAGCCCTCCACTGCTGGTTGGGCCTGTCCCCTTAACAGCTTCTCCCACCTCAGTCTCTTTGCTCAGGCTGTTAACCTCACCCAAGACCAATGTCACCCTCACTTCTCTTTCCCAACTCAGCTCCCACAAGTCTTTCAGGGTTCATCTATAGTCCCACTTCCTGTAGCTCATGATGTGTAAACCACACACTTTGTCACCTGATTATATGAAGTCCTTGTACTGTTCTCCGGTTTCCTCCCATCCTTAAGTCATGGTCCAATTAGTCTACTACCAACTAGCCCTGTGACCAGAGGCGTGTCACATAACATACTTGGGCAGCAATTTCTCCATCTGTAAAATGATGGGGTTAAAGAAAAAGATCCCTAACTGCCTTTCCAGTTCTAACATTCTACATCATTCCCAGTTGGAACATTGTTGTAAGGTCTTCCCCAGTTCTGAGATTATTTGTTCTATGGGCCTTCTCAACACTAACATTTTCCAAGGTCTGTTCCAGTTCTGATACTCCAGATTCTCAAGTCTCTCCCAGCTCTGACATTCTGTAATTTTATAGATTGTAAATTGTCTTTAGGCTGCCTTTTATATCCCCCCTAGGGCACTCAGCACTGTGTTAGGCACAAAGTGCCTAATAGTGAGTTGAATGTACAAGAAAGAAAACATGAAATACCCAATCGGGAACTCCTGTGGGTCAGGACAGGAGGGGATTCTCCTACAGTACCAAAAATGATTGCAGTGCTCAGAAGGGACAACAGTGTGTGTGTCTGAACTTGTGGAATTCTGCCTTGCAAAATCTCCAATCCTGCCAGAGCAGTCATTAAGACATCCTCAATTCTACAGGCAGATAGTCATCAGGGTGGAAACAGCCTATGTCTCAGGTTCTCCACGTCCCTGGGGAACCAAATTGCTCTTGCTCTTACCAACTTGGAAAATTAGGAAGATTGTAACAAAGGTCTGCTTTTTTGTCAGACTCACCCTCAATCCTATCTCTTTAGCATGCATGGACCTTCTCCAGTGAAGAAAAAGTTCAAATGAAGCAGCTTGATTTTGGGAAAACAAGACTCAAAGGCTAGAATCTCAGAGCTAAAAGGGACCTTAACAAATCATTCAATTAGAGAATCTTAGAGCAAGACAAGCCTCCAAACACATCGTGTTATAGCCTAAAGGGACCTTGAAGATCATTTTGCCAAAACCCTTGATTTTACAGATCAGAAAACTGAAGAAGAGACACAGTTGGCTTGAGATCATCCAGCAGCTGGTAGCGAAGCTAACACCAGAACTCAGACTTTACTGCAATGGAGTCCAGTAAGCTCTCCACTACAGCATTCTGCCTGGGTCTAACTGAAAGCTGCAGTAGCAGGACAGCCCTGCCTGCCAGCCCTGACAAAGCCCTCACACCCAGTTTCTCTCTCCACACTTCCCCATCAAGGAACCCGTTACCTTCCAAGGCAACTCATTCCATTTTTAGAACAACTCTGACAATTAGGAAATTCTTCCTTATGCTAAGCCAAAAATAGGTTTGACATGCAAGGCTTTATCCTATGGGTGTTAGTTCTGCATCTGGGCACCAGGCAAAATAAGTCCATGCCACCCTCCTCATAATCATTCTTAATGCCATGACCTCTGCCCCACTTCTCTCTCCTCCAAACCTAGTTACTATAAGCTGCTGTTCATAGACTTAAATCTGGAAGGAACCTGAGATGATCTACACCAACTCCTTCTTCTACCCCCCCCCATTTTACAGATGAGAAAAGTAAAGTCTAAAGAAGCCAGGTGACCCAAAGTCACACAGGTAATAAATAGTAGAGCCAGATTTCAAACATGGGTCCTCTAACTGCAAATCAATCAATCAGTCTCTCTACAACACTACACCATCTAGACTGCTTTGCTTTAACAAGACACATTCTAGCCACTGCCTCCTTTGATGAACACTGTGTGACAGTTAAGGAGGGTAATTTTGCAGCTGAGGAAACTAAGGCTAACAAACTTTAAATAATGTCCCCAAGGCCACAAGGCTAGACTTTCACCCTAGGCTTCCTGATTTAGAAGAGCCAAGTGTTCTCACTACTAAGTTACAGCTGCTTCAAGGCTTTCAACTCATCCTCATATAAAACAATCTCAAGTCACACCCACAAATCAGAGACTGGAAGGCATCCCTTTTCCCTTATAAATGGCCCCACAGATGGAACATCTAAATCCCAGAGTGGGCAGCCACACTGAAAAGGCAGGCGGCTGGTGGTGAAGGAAATGCCACTTTCAGATGACAAGTTCTGCCTACCAACATTTTAAGCAAAGCAAGGGATCTATTCAAAGTGGATTTAAGTAAGTGGTGTGACATCTAAGTGAGTAAAGTTTGACACTTAATTACCATGGCCAAAAGGGTACCAGGATGTAAACGCATACAGCACGGACAACTGTGGGGAAACACTTGATAAATGTCACTCTGGAAATGTCCCTTCCCTCAAGGTCGGAAGTAGACCAACAGAAACAGACAGGAAGACAGGGAAATGTGAGCGTGTGCATGCGTGCGCGCGCACACGCGCGCGCACACACACACACACACACACACACACACACACACACACACACACACACACACGCACGGCACAAGACAGGCTCCCATACACCCCCTACAGTGCAGGCACAGTTACTCAGTGAAACACCCCAAACTTCTGCCTGGGATAGTCAGCTCCTTGTTGGGCAGTGTTAGGTAGGCTCCTCAGTCCTGCCCCATGCTGTAACTCAGTGGAGCAATAAGCAATGTCTTTGTAACACAAGGAAAATAAAACTCTCCAAGCAAAGCAACTTGAGAAGGACAGTATGGGCTGTTGCCAAATTCCAGCAGGGATAATTAGCTGGGGCCTGAGCACTCTTCACTTCCTGTGCTACCCAAGCATGACATGGTGGGTGTCCTTCAGCTACTTTAGAGTTGTCCTTTCAGGGCAGGGGACATTAGCTGCTCTTCAGATAAGGCTGATGACTCCCATTTCTCTTCTGGGAGGTCACTTGAAGCCAGGAATGACTGGCTTTGGTATGAAAGGAAGCTGGGGAACATAGTATACTGAGGTCATTAATATTCTATCACATGCCCAGTGGATTAAGTGGTAACTCTGAAGAAGCTGCTGAATCCTACTAATGAGGAAATTACACTAAGTGAAGTAAAAGACCATCCCAGGTCAATGTAAAAGAAAAAAAAATTTTTAAACACCATGAAGTTCAACAAAATTGTGGTTTAAAAGTTATGGGAATAAAAGGAGGAACCTCAAAGTTCGCGTTTCTTCCTTATTTTCTGGATAACTGATGGCTACCATTTTGATAATGCTTCATGGTTTCTGGACCACAGAACCTTGAGTCATAGACTTGAGTGGTCATCTCATATCCATTCTGGAATCCCCTGCGTCATTAAACAGGGGGACTAATAATCTGTACATAAGGGCTCCTGCAGGCCCTAGTTATGTTGTTGGGTTTTTTTAATGTCGCTAAATATTCACCAATTACATTTTAGTCACCTACAAGTGGTAGGTGACTGCTAGCCAACTGGCTGACACCTCTCCCTTCCAACAGAGCCCCACCTCTTTGGGAAGCATTTTATCAATTCATTCTCTCCTGGGATCCTAACAAGAGCCCTCCAAGGCTAGGCAAGGCATAGATTATTATCCCTCTTTGAGGGGTTAAGAAATTGAAGCCTAGATACTAAATGTGGTACCCCAGGCAAGTGGCAGTCGTCTGGTCTCCCGGTTCCAAGCATGGTACCTCCTAATATGTTATATTATCTTCTTGGTCCAGAAGGCTAAGTTTCATTCTGTGGATTTAGTTCTTCAAAAGATGCAACAGGAAGGAGCCAGCCCCTCAAAAACGAGAGATGTTAGGAACGGCTAGGTAGAGCAGTGAATACAGTGGAGTTGAGGACCTGAGTTCACATCTCGCCTTAGACACTTAACCAGCCATGTGACCTTGGGCAAGTCATTTAACCCCAACTGCCCTGCCTTCCCCCTCCAAAAAGTAAAAAAAAAAAAAAAAAAAAAAAAAAAAAAAAACCAAGAGATGT
Organism: Pseudocheirus occidentalis; assembly: GCA_028646575.1. Lineage (NCBI taxonomy): Eukaryota > Metazoa > Chordata > Mammalia > Diprotodontia > Pseudocheiridae > Pseudocheirus > Pseudocheirus occidentalis. Next base: position 49,359,183 of record CM053594.1, read on the forward strand.
TCAAGCAATATCCTTCAGCCAAAGTTGAGAGTTCCTATCAGTGCAACTGTGAATCATCGACACATTTTTTTGGTCCATAAATTTGGGGCGGGAAGCCACTAATAAATTCAGAATTTGTGATTCCCCTGTAGGCTAACAAAATTCAGTTGTTATACAAAATACAATGTGGCTAAGTTAGAGTTGTGAGTTTCATGCTCTCCAGGACATTCTTAAATTCCCTAACATATCAGGAAAGCTATTGCTGTTTTTTGTTATTAGTCACTGTCAGTCTGTGTCAGACTCTCCATGGCCCCATTTGGGATTTTCATGGCAAAGATACTAAAGTGATTTGCCATTTACTTCTCTAGCTCATTTTACAGATGAGGAAACTGAGGGAAACAGGAGTAAGCGACTTTACCAGGGTCACATAGAAAGTAAGTGTCTAAGGCTGGATTTGAACTTGGATCTTTCTGACTCCAAGCCAGGTGTTCTATTCACTGTGCCACCTACTGTCCATCATTAAGCTATCTCCCATTTATGGAATCACCCAGCCTCAGAGGTGAAAGAGGTCTCAGGTTCAGCTAGGGCAGCTTCCCATGAAGGAATCCCATATGCGTAATCTGAGGCTCTTTTTGAACATCTGCAGTGATGAAGAGCTCCCTACCTCTTGAGGCAGCCTATCCCCCCTTGCTGGGCAGACTCTTCCTCATATTAATCCTATTAGTTCCCTGCAATTTCCATTGATTTTGCCAGCTCCTGGGACAAAGGAAGATGACTGTTCCTTCTTATCCAAGGGCCTGAAGACAGTGATTGTGTCCCCCATTAAGTCTCTTCCTCCACAGGATGAAAAGGCCCAGCTCCTTTGACCATTCCTCCTCTGAGATGGTCCTCTCAACCTAACAATCACTATCCTCTGAAAACATTCATTCCCCCTTGTCCATGTTTGCTCAGAATGGGGTGCACATCATCCCCCAGCTGGGTTCTGGGAAGCCTCATAGAGACCATCCCAGGCCTTTGATGTGGACGCCATGTTTCTGCTGGTGATACCCACAATGGCCCCAGTTCTTATGGTATTCCCTGTTGTCACCTTGTTCTGCACACAGTACACACTATAAATGTTTACTGACTGTTAAGCAGAGAAGTCCGTACATTTATAGTGTCTGAAGGCTCAGGCTTGGCGAGACCTCCAGATCCAGCAGAGCAGGGTTCAGGGTAGACCTAACTGCCCTCAGCTTGAGTCCCTTCCACCAAAGGGTTCTGGGAACCCATAGATACAACACATTCAAGTCACCTCTCAACTTCAAAGTTTAAAAAAAACAGAAAAAACTGACTCATTTAGTTTTCACGTAACCCCTACCAAGGCAGGACCTGCCCAGAAAAAACAAAGAAGCTAAGGAAAGAGGAACAAAAGGCACCTACAAGAGACTTGGGTTCGGATCACTGCTTCAACAGATTCCATCTATGCAAGGCTGGGCAAATCACTGTAATTCTGAGTTTCGGTTTCCTCATCTACAATGGGGATAGTTATATCTGCTCCCAAGACCTCCTAGGATTAGGAGGAAATCTCCCAGTGCTACAGAAATGCTACAGAAATTACTACCTGAATACCCCAAGTGGTCTTTTTTGCCATCCTCCCCCCCCCCCCAAACTCAAACTCCCCACTCAGTCAGTCAGACTGAGGTGCCTCAGTTAGCAGGCACATCCTTCCCACTGGAGGAAAAGACACTGCCTCCATGCACTTTGGAAGCGTCTTGAGGTCTGGCCATTTTACAGCTAGCTAGCAGAGAGAGGGCAGTGATTTTTTTTTTCCTTAACCCTATATAATCTGTTTCCCAATGGGTCTTACAGTATAACCACTTCAAGGCAGTTCAATTAAACTTTATTGCTGCCATAATCTATGCTGTGATCCATATTACTCAGCACATTTACAAAGCATTAGGTCTCCAAACAGCAGGCATACTTTCTTGGATTCTATCTCAGAGAAATCACACGACTATGGGTTGAAAGGGACCTTAGGGATCATCTAGTCCAGCCCTGGCATTTTACAGAGGAGTAAAGTAAGAGGCAAAGAAGTAAAATGACTTGCCCAAGGTCACTCTGAGAGTAAACAAGAGCTGGATTTGAACCCAGGTTTTCTGCCACTAAATCGAGTGCTCTTTTGATTACAAATGGGTTTGCAGGCTTGCAGTTACTTAAGGCTTACATGAATCACAGAAAAGAAGAGTAGAAAAGGATCTTGGAAGTCATGACATCTCACCCCTTCGTTTTCCTGATAAAGCAGCTAAGCCTCAGAGGTGCAGTGATTTGAAAAGGGCTCACAGAAGCTTAATGGCAGAGACAGAATTAATCATTACATGAGCTTTTATAGGGTGCTAAGTGCTTTTTCCCAATGATCCTGGGAGAGAAGTACTATGAGGATTCTTGTTGCTTCCAAGATAAAGAAACTGAGGCTCCAAGAGACTGATGTAATATCCTCATGGTCAAGCATCAGAACTGAGATTTGAACAAGGTCTCCTCACTCTGGGTCCAAGGCTATCCAATGTGAATTTGTTATTATCATAAAAATGTTAGGCGCCGGAAGCCTCTTCAAACACAAACGGCGGAGCACCTTCTCCACAGTGAAATGGAGCCTAATATGAAATTACCAGTCACCCCTTGTTCTACTTTACTTACAGATCCATTCATTCCACAAACACTTAACCAGTACCTAGGTAATGATACACTGGGGAATGCTTTTGGAAATCCGAAAAGATCTGCACAGGCTGGAATGATGGACAGAAACTAGAAGATGAAATGTATTCAAAATAAATGTATTAAAAATTAAAAAAAATTAAAATAAATAAAAATAAATTTTAAAAAATGTATTAAAAATAAATAAAAATAAAAGTCTTGGGTCCAAAAACAATCAATTGCACAACTACATGACTGGGGCGGG
>CM053594.1:49368566-49409486 GCA_028646575.1 Pseudocheirus occidentalis
AAGATAAGTCTCAGATTCATGACATCGTCCTGGTGGGTGGTTCCACTCAAATCCCCCAAATCCAGAAGCTTCTGCAAGACTTCTTCAATGGCAAGGAGCTTAACAAGAGTATCAATCCTGATGAGGCCGTTGCTTACGGTGCAGCTCTGCAGGCTGCCATTTTGTCTGGAGATAAATCTGAGAATGTTCAGGACTTGCTGTTGTTAGATGTCACTACTCTTTCCCTTGGAATTGAAACTGCTGGTGGAGTTATGACCATTCTGATCAAACGTAATACCACCATCCCCACCAAGCAGACACAGATCTTTACCACCTATTCAGACAACCAGCCTGGTGTCCTTATTCAAGTATATGAAGGCGAGAGAGCAATGACAAAAGTTAATAACCTGCTTGGCAAATTTAAGCTCACAGGAATCTCCCCAGCACCCAGAGGTGTTCCTCAGATTGAAGTAACATTTGACATTGATGCCAATGGCATCCTCACTGTTTCTGCTGTGGACAAGAGCACAGACAAAGAGAACAAGATCACCATCACCAATGATAAAGGACGTCTGAGCAAAGAAGATATTGAGTGTATGGTCCAGGAGGCTGAGAAATATAAGGCTGAGGATGAAAAGCAGACAGACAAGGTGTGTCTTCAAAGAATTCTCTTGAATCTTATGCTTTCAATATGAAAGCGACTGTAGAGGATGAGAAACTGCAAGGTAAAACTGGTGATGAAGATAAACAGAAGATCTTTGACAAATATAATGAAATAATCAACTGGCTGGATAAAAACCAGACTGCTGAGAAGGAAGAATTTGAGCATCAACAGAAAGAACTGGAGAAAGTCTGCAACCCCATCATTATTAAGCTGTACCAGAGTGCAGGGGGCATGCCAAGAGACATGCCTGGTGGGTTCCCAGGGGGTGGAGCAGCCCTATCTGGAGGTGCTTCTTCTGGACCCACCATTGAAGAGGTCTACTAAACTCACCAGAAGAAAGAGCATTCCACACAGCTTTCCAAAAATTGAAGGACTCAGATTTGTAGCCAAGGCAGTAGCAGTTTAAAAGTTTAAGCTACTGTGTAAATCTGGGCATTCTGAATACTTGAATGTGTGCAGAGGGAGAGAAGTAAACAGCATTGCACTTTATCAGTACTGTAAACAAGTGGAAATGCAATTGTCCTGGAGAATAAAATCTATTTAAAATTGGCACCATAAAAAAAAAAGAATTTAGATGCTTTGTCATTCTATGTTTAATATTGACATATTGATATTACTTCTTTGTTTATGGAACCATTCAGCAAAATGTAGTTTCCCTGATTATCTCTTTTAATTAGGTTTATTTTTGCTTTACTTTGTCTAAGATCATGATTGCTACCCCTGCCTTTTTTACTTCAGCTGAAGCATAATAGATTCTGCTCTAGCCCCTGATTTTTACTCTGTGTGTGTCTCTGTGTTTCAGGTGTGCTTTTTGTAAATGACATGTTGTTGAATTCTGCTTTCTGCTCCGTTTTGCTATTCACTTCCATTTTGTGGTCGAGTTCATCCCATTCCCAGTTGTGACTCTTGTTGTTCAGTTGTTTGAGTCATGTTTGACTCTTTGTCAAAACATTTGGAGTTTTCTTGGAAAATACACTGGAGTGGTTGGCCATTTCCTTCTTTAGCTCGTTTTACAAATGAGGAAACTGAGACAAAGAGGGTCAGGTGACTTCGTCCAGGGTCATACCGCTATTGTCAGGTCTTCTTGACTCTTGGTACTCCATTCACTGTATCACCTAGCTACCCTATAGTTACGATTACTAACTGTATATTTCCAACCATCCTTTTTCCCTTCCTGTTTATCCTTCTCTATCTTTTTTCCCTGGCCCTCCTCAAAACTCTATTTTGCTTCTGGTCACTGCTTCCCTTAATTTGCCTTCTCTTCTATCAGTTTCCCCCCTCTCTCTTTTATCCTTTTCCTCTCCTTTTTCGCTGTTGGGTAGGATGGATTTCTATACCCAATTGAACATGTATGTTATTTCCTCTTTGAACCAATTCTAATTCCAATGAGATTCAAGCATAGTCTCTCTCCCCCATTGAAGCTACAGGAGATCAGGGGACCTGGTCACAATTCAAGGGCCAAGAAGATTGCCAGCACTCCATTTTGCCCTTCCCTCTCCCATTTTGCCTTCCTCTGTAAAAACTCTTCCTAGCATGTCTCTTTGATGTGAGATATTTTTCCCCATTCTTCCTTTTCCTTTCCACTTCTCTCAGTGCATCCCTTTTTCTTGTTCCTTGCCTTTTAAAATTCCATCCCAGTATAATCAACTCACACCTATGCCCTCTCTTTATGTATATTCCTTTTAACTGCCATAATAACAATAAAAGTTCTTGGGAAGTTAGACATTATCATCTTTCCATATAGGAATATAAACCGTTTATTGAATCCCTTTCAATTTCTCTTTTATATTTACATTTTTGTGCTTTTCTTGAGTCTTGTGTTTGAATTTCTATTCAGCGCTGGTCTTTTCACCAGGAATACTTGAAATTCCCCTATTTCAACAGATGTCCATTTTTTCCACCGAAGGATTATATTCAATTTTGCTAGGTAGGTTATTCTTGGTTGTAATCCTAGCTCCTTTCCCTTCTGGAATATCATATTCCAATTCCGCTACTCCTTTAAACTGCTAAATTTTGTATGATCCTGACTGTGGTTCCATGATATTTAAATTGTTTCTTTCTGGCTTCTTGCAGTATTTTCTCCTTGACCTGAGAGCTCCAGAATTTGACTATAATATTCCTGGGAGTTTTCATTTTGGGATCTCTTGCAGGAGGTGATCAGTAGCTTTTTTTTCCCCCCCAATTTTTGTTTTGCCCCCTGGTTTTAGGGTATCAGGGCAGTTTTCCTTGATAATTTCTTGAAATAGGATGTCGAGGCTCTTTCTTCGATTGTTGCTTTCAGGTAGTCTAATAGTGCTTAAATTGAATCTCTTTGATCTGTTTTCCAGTCTGTTGTTTTTTTTTTTTATTTGAGATATTTCACATTTTCTTCTATCGTTTTAATTTTTTGACTTTGTTTTATTGTTTCTTAATGTCTCATGAAATCATTAGGTTCCAGTTGCCCAGTTCTGATTTTTAAGGAATTATTTTCTTCAGTGAGCTTTTGTACCTCTTTTTATTTTCCCCCAATTTGGGCACTTCTGCTTTTAAAGGAGTTCTCTTCACTGGATTTTTGTGCCTCTTTTAACATTTGGTCAGTGCTGTTTTTTAAGGTGTTCATTTTTTTTTTTTGTATTGCTTTTACTAAATTGTTTACTCTCTTTTCATAATTTCCTTGTATCACTCTCATTCCCTCCAATTTTTCCTCTACCTCTCTTATTTGATTTTTAAAATCCTTTTTGAGCTCTTCCAGGAATTCTTGTTTGATTTACGTTCAGTTCACATTTTTTTTTCCTTTGAGGCTTTCTGCTTGTGGCTGTTTTGACATTATTGTCTTTTCCTGAGTTTTTGTTTTGATTTTCCTTGTCACCATAGTAGCTTTTTATGGTTAGGTTCTTTTTTTGTTATTGCTCATTTTTCCAGCCTATTTCTTGATTTCTAACTTTACAATAAAGTTGGGTTGTGATCCCATGGTGGAGGGGGTATTGTCCCAAGCCATTTTCAGAGATTGTTCTTGGAGCATGTAAGTTTTTGGTGCTTCCCTGGTGGTATCCAAGGAGGTGTATGGTTACTGCTCTCCTGGCCTGTGCTCTGGTCTTTACTCACTAAGGGCCCCTTCTTCCCTGTAACTACAAGTGCAGGAGCTCTTCTTGGCCCTTAAACTGTGACCAGGTCCCCTACTCTCCTGTAGCTTCAAGCTCTAGTGCTCTTTTCTGCCTTGGAATTGAGACCAGGACCCTGTTCCCATGTGAGTGACCACAAATATTCTTCACCATGTAACTGTGACTTAGGACCCCCGCTCCTCTGAGGCTGCAATCACTGGTGTTCCTCTTGGCCCCAGAACTACATATAGGCAGTGCAACAGGGTTCTGCGCCTAGTGTTAGCAAAGGGTCCCCTTTCTTACCAGCTGCTGTCTGACCACCTTACAGTGTCTGTGCTGAGAACTCTGGAAGCTGTTGTCATCCAGTGGAAGCTGCCTCCAAGGCCTGCTGTTGTTGCCTCGGTCCGTGCAGTGCTGTGGGCTACCTGACCCCTGTGTCATAGAGTACTCCTGCAGACCTCCTAAGTTGTCTTGGGCTGTAGAAATGTCTCACCTGGCCCTTTTGTTGGTTCTGTCGCTCCAGAATCCTATTTGAGGCTTTATTTTAAAGTTGTTTGGAGGGGGTGTTGGGAGCGTTCAGCTGAGTTGAGTTGTAGCCTGTACCCCTCCATCTCGAGTCCTGTCCTATCTCTGTCTTGTATGCATTCTTTGAAGCCTAGGGCCAATGTCACCTCTTCAGTGAAGCATTTCCTTGTTTCCTCTTGTTCCCTGCTCCCTCTGGCTGGATCCTGTTTCTTTTTTCAAAGCCTCCTATGTCATTTTGCACCTCTCTCAATTTCTGTAATATACTCTACTTTTTTTTTTTTTGGTAGCTTTTTGGTCTGTGTCTTCTCTCATCTATGAACTCCCTAAAGACAGAGATGACTTATTGTACTTAACTAATTTCTCATAGCACCTTGAGTGTAGTTTGGGCAACAAACCTGAAAGAATGAGTTTTGTTCAGTGTTTTCTTTTAGAATAGTAGGGCGCCCAGGTGGGATTCAATGCCTGACCTGGGACTAGGTGTGCCTTTTCATGGTGCGAGTTCAGTGCTTTTCCCAACATGCCACATTGCCTCAGACTTCATTCGTAATATACCCGTGACCAGCACTAGCAGGGCTCGGTCCTTGCTGAATTTGTCAGCGTGTGGAAATGAAGCTATGTGAACTTAGTCAATTTTTAGCATCCCAGTGAGTCAGGCATGTGAACGTGAGTAGGTAGAAAGGGAACACTATAACCATAACTGTGGTCATGCAGAATGGGAGAAAGAACTCTAGACTGGGACACAGGAGAAATAGAGTCTGTGGAACTTGCTGTCTCTGTACAGTGAGGGGCTATGATAGATAATCTTGATGGCCACTGCTAGCTCTGGAATCCTGAAATGACAAGAATATTTCCTGGTCATCTGGGTTCTGTAAAAGCTGAGAAACTGGATCCCACTGTCTCTTCTGCCACTAACTTACTGGGTCACCTTGGACGCCGGGACCAACCCTTCTTGTCTTCTGGTCCCAGTTTGCTCATGTGTCTGAAATGAGTGTTGTACTAATGGCATGTGATTCCTTCCAACTCTAAGAATTTGCCATTGAACATTAAAATTGCCCACATTTAAGATCCCACTTGACCTGCCTAGCCATCAGTTCCCTAGGACCTTGGGCAACCCATATAACCTTTCAAATTCTGTTCCCTTGGCTGTCAAAGGAGGGAGTTGGGCTAGGTGAACCCTAAAGCTTTTTCCATTTCTTACTCTTTTGCTCCTAATTCTCCATAAAGTTTTATGGTTCCAAAGTTTTTTTCATAAGTCTTATTTAAGCTTCACAAAAGCCTGAATGGTAGCGCAAATATATCCCCATCTTAATTCAATGATTACTTAGCATCTGCTGAGTGCCAGGCAAGGTAAGACTGTTCTGAAGATTGAAAGACAAAACTCAGTGATCTCTAGCTTCCTGCTCCCTTCAGTGATCTAAGGAATCCATGAAAACACATTCATGAAGCACTCATTCTCTGCCAGGTTCTGGGGACATGAATACATTTGTATCCTGGAACTTACGTTTTATATAAGAATCTTGAGGTTGATAGAACCCAAATGATTCATCCTCTAAGTCTGTGGTTCTCAACCTTACTAATGCTACAACCCTTTAATACTTCTATGTGGGTATACCTGCATGTGGGCGGACCCGCCTGTCTTGGTGTCTTGGTTCCTAAGACCATCAAAAGTATGTGTTTCCTGATGGTCTTAGGTGACCCCTGTGAAAGGGTCGTTCAACCCCCCAAAGGAGTTGCGACTCACAGGTTGAGGACTGCTGCTCTAAGTGGTGAAGGTCAAGCTTACACCAGGGCTTTGGCTTCTAAGTTCAGGGCACACGTCTTCCTTCAAATCATAGACTCTCGGGTTGGGAGGGGCCTCAGGAGCCATTTAGTCTACTGGGTACCTGACAAAGATTCTTTCAGCCCGTATAAGTGCTCATCATCTTGAAGGCCTCTACTAACTCCCAAGGAACCCTCAACTATCCTCAGGGAGCTGTCATTGTTAGCAAGTTTTCCATCACATCAAGCCCAAGATGGTTTCTTTGCAACTTTTGACTGATTCTGACTTCCCTGACTGGAGAGAGTGGAGAAAGACTGAATCTTTTCCACAGGATAGTTACTCATATACTTAGCACAGGGCATGTAGTAGGCACTTAATGAATGTTGATTGACGGAGGATTGCTGTCCTGTCCCTTGAGTCTTCCCTTCTCCAAGGTAAGCAACATGCTGTTTCCTTTCAGGGTGTGATCCTGAGGCCTTCTATCACCTCATTTGCCCTTCCCTGGCTGTTTTTTCCCTTTCAGAGACTTTCAGAGCTGTGTGACCCAAATGTGTAAGTGATGAGGACAGAACACATGGGAACTATTACATTGCTGGCCTTGGACATTCGATTCTCTTAGTGCCACCTAGGATTTCAGTTAGCTTTTCTTGACTGTCTTGTGTTGAGCTTATGTATAGCCCCCTAAAATGCCTAGAACAGTTTTAGAACTCTCTCTGCCATGTATCACTCCCTCATTTTGTACTTGCAAAATTGATTTTTTGAATGTATGTAAGGCTACATTTATCCCTTCTCAATGCCATCTTAGATGTGGCCCAACATAGACTGTTTGGCTCTTTTGGAATCCTGACTTTCAGTGGGCAACCTCCCTCTCCCAGCTTTGGTTCATCCACAAGTTAGAAGGGCAATAATGTGGACCTTTATGCAGGTCATTGATAAAGATCTTGACCAGCAAAGGGCCAAGGTCAGATCACTGCCCTCTCCCTTACCCCACCGCCTTCTAAAGCGTTATTGTGGCCAGATATTCAGCCATTATGAACCTGCTTCATTGAACAACGCCTAGTGCTCATCTCCTTGTCTTTTTCACAGGAATAGTGTGAAAGACTTTGTCAAAGGCTTTGCTAAAATCTAAGTAGACTACACTTAAAAGATTTTGTGAGTCCAGTGAGATCAAATGAATAAATGAATTCACATTGTGTTCTGGGAGTGAAAACAAAATCTGTGCCCTGGTCTTGTAGAGAGAGATCTTAGTTTCTTAGGTGCTAGTGAGGCTCCCTTGGTTGTAATGGACTGTTTAAATGAAAGTCTATTCTGAAACTCAATCTATTTCAATTGGAATGACTCCTGATACAATTAGACTGCTTATAAAGCTTTGGAGAACAATTTTAGAGTGGCTGAGGGTTCCTAATGGGAGAGGAGAGGAGAGAGCCAGCATCACCAGTCACTTGTCTCCTGGTTCCTGTGAATGACTGGAAGAGATCAGGCTCTTTTTTTCTTTTTTAAAAAATGCTTGGGTTTATGGGTTGCTTATAGGGAGCACTGGGTCATGGAAAGAGCTCTTTAGCAAGAGTCAGGAAACTAAAATCAGAGCATAAGTAAAGGTCAAAGTTGGAGCATAGAATGCCAGTGCTGGAGAGCTGCTCAGGGATGAACTTTTCTAACGTCCTCATTTCCCAGATGAGAAAACTGAGCCCAATAGAGGAGGAATGAACTTGCTTAAGGTCAGGCTGCTGGTTTGACATTGAACATTGGATTCACTGATTTTTCTTTTTTCTCTCCTTTTTATTCTTTAAAAAAAAATTCAAACTTGCTACTTAAAAACAAATAGGAGCATTTCCATGTACAAAATTGAATAGAAAGCGAGCTATGAATCTGCATTAAAGGCATGGCTTTTAAAAAAATTATATAATAAATTCAGCAGGTGGTTTTCAAAGCGGTTGTGCTTGTCTATTTCCTTTTGTGGTCTTTTGATCTCTTCTGTGCATTTTAAAAGTATTTTAATGACCTCCCCCCCCCTTTTCTTATTCCTTTTTGTTTCATTTTGACAGTCTTACTACTCCCCTGTCCTTCCACAATTTCTCCCTTCTCCTTTCTTTTGAAAGATGGAAAAACAAAACCTATGTATCATAGACATATTTTACTCAAGCAAAACAAATAAATTGGTTGTGTCTGGAAATGTCTGTCTTCCTCTGCACCTTGAGTCCCTCAACCCTAGGTCAAGACATGTGCAGTGTGCTTCATCATTGGAATTATCATCCTCTGGAATTACCAGTTGATCAGAGTTGTTAAGTCTTTCTAATGTCACTGTGTCAGTGGTTTTCCTCACTTTACTCTTCACCATTTCATAAAAGTCTCTGAAACAGGCCATCCCATCATGTCTGATGTTGCAACAGCATTCTTTTTTACATACAAATGCCATAGTTGATTCAGCCATTCCCCAGTGGATTGGACTCCCCTTCATTCAGTGTTCCTTCTACTTATAACATGCTGGCCATGCTTGGTGGTCCTTTATTTCTAAAGAGGACCATGATATCATGGAGTGATGGCTTGACTCCCTGGTGAATTGGCTTTAAGTGAGGCAGAGTTGTACCAAGTGGTCAGCCTCATTCCTTCTTCCAGAGGCATCAAAATCTAGTGGTAGGACAGAAATCACAAAGATTGCTTAGGACCTGGTAGATAGAGCTGGGCCAGGAACTCCAGTCTCTGGACTCTGTTTGGTTTGAAGTATTTATTAAGCACCAGTTATATATGTGAGACTCAGGTTATACAAGATAAAGAAATAATCCTTTCCTTTGGAGGAAAGATAATGAATATGTATCCAGGCAAGTAAATATATACAGAAGAGGGAAAGAGTGGTGATAGCAGGAGGCAGCCTCTAAGTCTTGTCCTTTTGAAGGTCGCTAATTTTTCAGAGGTGGAGGTGAGGGAGGGTGTGCATTCCAGGAATTGGGGGAGGGTGGTTATGCTGGGCAAGCCCATGGAGGTGGGAGATGAAGAGTTAGAATTTGGGAACCAGCCAATAAGCCATTACTACTCTGGTAGGGCATTAAAGTGAACTAAGTCTGTAAAGGTAGATAGGAGCCCAATTGTTTTGGGCTTTAAATGCCAACGTAAGTGGTTTTTATTGCTTTCTAGCCCTGATTCTGTAATTAATTGCTCCTTCCCAGGGGTCTTTTTACATTCTAATTCTAAGCTACTCACTTATTCTGTAAGTGTTGGCAGCACTCTTCCCGCTCCCTCTGTGGGCCAGGTTATGCGACCCCTCGGCCTTCTCTCCCTACTCCAAGGTGGAATTCAGTGGAAAGTTCCCTTGGGGAGAAGTGCCCTGGAGATGTTCAGCTAGAGTAGATAGTGGCTATGATGGCATCCAGTTGTTAGTGAGTAACTTTGTGCTCTAGCAGAAGTGCTGTTGGGGTCCTGTACTTGGCTACCATTCCCTGCCTCCTTTCCCCCCATTCAGAGGAAAATGGTTTGCTTACGTTAGAGTGCTGTATATGGGGGAGGGGGAGTTAATTGTTTTGTTCATAGTGGCCTAGGTGCAGCTATCTAGGTTAGATGATCAGATTTCTTTTATCTGGTAGGAGCTTGGTACAGGTTTTAGGGACTGGAAGAAAAGGATGAAATCCAAGATTAGCTTCTTTGTAAAATTTTTGATAGTCCTAGGCCATGGACTGGAGCTGGAAGGGACCTATCTTGTCCAACCCTCTCATTTTACAGATGAGGAAACTGAGGCCCATTGTCACACCTGAAGGAATGAGGAACCATACCAGGTCCTCTGAATCCAAATTCATTGGCCTTTCCACTATGGTACAGAGCATAATCGTCGTATCCAAATCTTCTCTACAGTTGACCATGCTGTAGCCAGAGGTAAAACAATGAAGGCTCCTAACAGAGCCTGCCCTGCCCTGTTTGCCTTCCACCACATCCTACGGCTACCACAGTACGATTTTGTGCTGTCAGATTCGCATTCGTTAGTTTAGAACCATTCATTCGAGGCACTTAGAGTCCAGAGGAGTGAAGTGACACGTACTCTCCATTGAGTAGCATCAGCTTGCTGACCCAGTCGCTCCCTAGAGAGCTTTTCTGCTCCCAGCCCTATCCTTTGCACTTTTTCTGCTATTGATGGTCTTAGAGATATCCCTGGAAGACTCAGAAGTATGGTGACTTGTCAAGGGTCACATGGCCAGTATGTATCAAGAATGACATTGGTTCTTAAGAATTGTTCTCTGTCCAGCCACAGCTACTCCCGTGGAATGGCATAAAGAAATACAATTAATCTGACCGTTATCTGTATTATACCCAGGACTAGGGGAATGACAATCTGTTCTGGTCGGATCACATGTGGAGTGTTGCGTTTGGTTCCATACCCGTATTTTGGGAAGGCAGTTGGCTAATAGGAAGGTGTGAGTGTTACCTTGACATAGAGGAAGCTGGAGCCCATGCCACTGGTGGACTGATGTTTGTTTAGCTTGGAGAAGAGAAGAATTTAGAGGTGATGTGATTTCATTAGTCTTACTCTGCTTGGCCCTGGAAAGTAGAACTAGAATCAGTTTGGGGGAGTAGGGTGGGAAGCAGGTTTTGGCTTTGTGAAAGACAAAGCTTCTAAACGATTTGAGCTGTTTAAAAATCAAGCCCCTTTGAGTAAGTTACTCCTCCTTATAATAATGTAGGTTTTCAAGCCAATTTTTGATGAAAGGATTTTGGTTAAAGCTAGACAAGATGGTCTCTGCAATCTTGGCCAACTCTGACTTGAATCATAGAGATCATAAAATTAAGAGATAGAAGAAACCCTAGACATTGATTTTCTCATACAAATACCTCATCACATGGATGTTGAGACTGGGACCCAGAACAGTAAAATGACTTGGCCAAGGTCCCAGAGGTAGTAAGCAGAGTTAGGATTTGAATCCACTCCTTTGAATACATGAAGTGACTAAGAGAGGTCCAGACAAAGTGTTAGGAGGGTTTTTCAGTGAAAGTGTCACTGTTGGCATGGAAGCATCAGTGAAGGGGGAATGGAAGAATCAGTGGGAGAGTTAAGACTAGAGCTGGCCCTTTGAAGAAGGGAAGGCACTGGTCTCTAAATTGGTGATAGAAATGACTGTTCACAATAGAGGGGATTGTCAAGGTTCTGGTGATACTGTTCTGGTGTAAGATGTATCTTGAGATGTTTTATTGGTCTTTTTTGGTTTATTTGTAACTTATTATTCTAGTACTCTCCCCCCCCCAAACAAAACAAAACATATAAAAACCAAAACCAAACAACCCAGAAAAACAAAAAAACCCAGGTAAGCAGAAAGATTCAGGCTGGCAGCTGTGTCTGTCAGGTGGTGAGCGTTCCATTCCATGCATGGCTGTCACATGTCTGTGCTTCAGCAACATCACTCCTATTCCCATTTTAATTATAATAAGACCCAGAGTTTTTAGAGTTTTAGGTTTATTATCTCATTTTATTCTCACAACAACCCTAGAAATAGGTGCTATCATTATTCCCATTTTACAGTTGGGGAAACCAAGGCAGACAGAGGTTACTGACTTGTCCAGGGTCACACATCCAGTGCTCTATTCACTGTGCCATCTAACTACCTTTTGTAGGAAAGGGAAGAAATTGGGTCAAGATCACAAAGTTTATATTGTAAGTTAGAATCTAAGTTCTCAGAGGATAGGAACTCATTTTTATCTTTGTTTATTCCCCCAGTGTAGCTTACCCATAGTGATGTAGTGGGTAAGGAAATCAGGAAGGAGTCAGGAAGATGTGGGTTCAAATCCTGCCCTAGAGAATTACTGTGTGACGCTGGACACTTCACCTCTCTGTGTCTTAGTTTCTTCATCTTTAAAATGAAGCTAGGTGGCAGCTAGGTGTCACAGTGAGTAGAATACTGGCCCTGGACTAAGGAGGACCTGAGTTCAAATCTGGCCTGAGACACTTAACACATACACAGAAAACTAGCCGTGAACTTGGGCAAGTCACTTAACCCCAATTGCCCTACCTTCCCCCTTCCAGAAAGAAAAAAAAAATGAAGCTGGACCAAGTAGTTCCTTTAAATCAGTAGTTCTCAAACTTCCTAATGCCGCGACCCTTTAATACAGTTCCTCATGTTGTAGTGACCCCCCAACCACAAAATTATTTTCGTTGCTACTTCATAACTGTAATTTTGCTACTGTTATGAATTGTAATGTAAATATCTGATATACAGGATGTATTTTCATACATACTCGACTCACAGGTTGAGAACCGATGCTTTAAATGATTTAACGAGATAATATATGTAAAGTGCTGAACAAGAGTGTAATTTTGTGCAAAAGATCTTTAGGGTCCCTTCCAATTCCAAACCTATAATTGGATAATCACAAGGTACAGTGTGGGAAAGTTAAGTGCTAGCAGGCACTTGATAAATGCTTGCATGGAATTGGGTTGAAGAAAGCAAGAATGAGGTCCTCTTTTGGGCTCACTCCTGACTTTCTGCAGCTTTCTCCTCCCATGGTCCCTTTCTCTGGTTGGTTGGTTCCCCTAGGACCTCGTTTTAAGGAAAGTTCTCAGTTCCACAGCGTCTTCATTCCCCTGGGTCCTGACTTTATTCTCCTCCCTACCTCACCCTATTCCCCCCACCTTCCACCAGCCTTGCTACTTCCTTTTAAAATGTGTTGTTTTCTGCCCCTTTTGGCCATAAGCTCGTTGAGGGGAGGGACTGTCTCTTTTTTTTGGCTTTTATTTGTATTCTCATTGCTTAATACATTGGCTGGCTAGTAGGAAGCATTCAGTAAGTGCTTGTTGACTTAAATTAAGTAGCTTTGCTTTAAGTGGTGACCTCAGTATGTCTTTTCTTGACTTCAGGTTTCTTATCAGTAAAATGAGAGTCACACCTCCTGGGAGTAACTAGGATAGAGTGCTGGTCTTAGAATCAGAAACACTCATTCTTGAACATCTTCTGAGTTTATTCTAGCTGTGTGACTCTGAGCAAGTCACTTAACTCTGCTTCAGTTTCCTCACCTAGATCTAGAAAAAGAAATGGCCAACGACTTCAGCATCTCTGCCAAGAAAACCCCAAACAGGGTCACACCACTCCCACTTTAGTTCTAGATCTTGTGACCTCATATCAGCATTTAGATCACTTCTTCCTTAGATTAGGCTTTCTGTCACATAGAGTATAAACTTCCTTAAGGCAGGGATAGTGTTTTAAAAAATGTTTTCTGTTTCTCCCCCTTGTACAATGGTGCAATGGTTCTTTGCACAAAATAATAGCTTTCATTCAGTGCTTTTCATATATTATCGACTTTAATCAGATGACCAGTCTGCATTTATTAGGCTTCTGCTATGTGCTACAAATTGTGCCAATTAATTGGAACACGGAAAGACTGTCCCTGCCCTCAAGGAGCTTGCAGTCTATTGGGGGAGGCAACAAACATACTGATAGACACAAAGCAAACTCTAGCCATAGATAAAGCCCAGAGCCCCGGGATGGAGTATTTGTTCATGGAACAGCCAGGAGGCGGGAGTCACTGGGTTGGAATTGGGGATTGAGGTGTTGGAAGACTGGAAAGGTAGGAGGGAGCTAGGCTATGAAGGGCTTTGAATACCAGACAGAGCATTTTGGTTTTGATCTTGAAGGCAACAGGGAGCCACTGGAGTTTGTTTATTGAGTCAGGGGAGGGGGTGATGGTGTGGGGAGTGGTGACATGGGACCTGCTTTAGGAAAATCACTTTGGTGGCTGAATGGAGAATGGACTGGAGTGGGGAGAGACCTGAGGCAGACGCATGCCCTAGCAGTTATTGCCGTCATCCAGGTGTGAGGTGAGGAGGGTCTGTATTAGAGGGTGGCAGGGTCGCAGGAGAGAAGGGCAGTGGAGTGGACAGATGTTGCAGAGGTGAAATCAGCAGGCCTTGGCAGCAGCTTGGATATTAGCAGTGAGGGAGAGGGAGGAGGAATTCAGGCTAACTCAAGATTCCAAGCCTGGGAGGCTGGGAGGATGGTGTTGCCCTCTGCAGTAATAAGGAAGGTAGTTGTAGGGGAGGGTTTAGGGGGAAGGACAGCGCTTGTGCCTTGGACATACTGAGTTTTGAGATGTCTGTTGGACATCCAGTTGGAAATGTGTCTACCAGTGAGGAAACTGAGGCTTAGAGACTTACTTTTCTTCTTCATCTTCATTACTGTCCTTAGCTAATATCTATACAATGCCAGCTAAACACTTTTTTACAAATATTATCTCTTTAAGGTTTGAAAAGCACTTTACAAATGTTATCTCATCCTCACAAGAATCCTAGGATGTAATTGCACTTATTGTACTCCCCATTTTACAGATGAGGAGACTGAGGCACAGAGAGGTTGTGATTTGCCTAGAGTCACAGAATAAGAGATTGTCTGAGACAGGATTTGAACTCATCATCTTGACTCCAGGCCCAGCTCCATCCACTTTGACATTTTGCTGTTAAGTAACTTACCCAGTTTCGCAGGACCAGTCAGTGTCCGAGGTAGTATTTAAATTCAGACCTCTCTGACTCTATCCCCTTCACCAGATCACCTTTACTTAGTAAGGCTAGCTGGGCTGGGTTAGCTTGAGTGCCCAGTGACCCTGCCACTGTCTCTGCCTCCATTTCTGTATCTGCCGGTTGTCCATATGCCTGGCAGCAAACATTTATTGAGCTCCTCCTGTCATTGGAAGGCAGTTCAAAACTGGCCTTGCATTTTCTGTTTATCATGTGCTTAAATGTATAGGGCTAAGGATTAGCTAGCTACTGAACAAGGCCATTAAGAAAGTCTAGGTATTCCCTTTCCTAGGGTTTGGAAGTGACTTTATCATCTGATGGCTAGTGGTTCAGAATTGGTTCTTTGAGGCCACTTGGAGCCTGAGGGCTTTCTGCTTTTCTTAGCCCTTGACTTTTAGCCCCTCTCCAGGTCAGATCCAAAATGTTTGCAGGTGCTTTGTTAGTTTGGTAGCTTCTGGGGCTGTTGATGCTCTCCATGGTCAGAGCTGATGCTGGACTTATCTTTTTTTTTTTTTTCTGGTTCTTTAATGGCTTGGGGGTATGGCTCTTTTAGGGGCCTGGGATTGTCCTCCCCTTCCTGCTTTGCCCAGTGCTAAAGGCCCAGGATGAAGGCGGGATTCAGTTCTTCATCATCTGTGAAGAAGGCTCCACACTCCTCCTACCTGGGAAATACCCTGTAAATGTTGGAATGAAGAATCCAGCAATCTCAGTCAATCGATTTCAATCTATCAAGTCAGTCAATTGGTAATCACTTAATAAGTACCTATTATGTGCCTGGCTCTGTGCTAAAAAAGGCAAAAGACATTGCTGCTTTCCAGCAATCTGATTGGGAGACAAGCAAATAAATATGTATAAACTATACATTTACAGGTTAAATAGGAAATAATTAAGAGAGTGAAGCAAGAATTAAAAGGGTTAGAAAGTGATAGTCTCCCTGCCTTCGAGGGATTTGCAGTCTACTAATTAGCTTCAGTACTGTGAGAACTTTGCCTGGTGGAAGTCCGGAAGTCCCAAGGGCAGGAGAGAGTGAGGATTGCTCTTAACTGTCTAGATTTGCATATGGTAGAGCTGACTCTGGAGCTGCCTTGAAGGAAATGAAGCCAATCTCTAAGTTTGTGTTTTTTGAAAGCCTCTACCTACATTACCTCATTGGATTCGTGTCCCAACAGCCCTAGGAGGTAGGTATTAACTGAGGTTCCTGTAAGGGATTTGTTCATGGCCACACAGCAAGGACAGCAGGTAGCTGGTGTCCCAGGTGACTTTGGATTGAAGTCCAGAATGTGACTGAAATGTTCCAGGAAGGGGGGTGGGGAGGGGAGGAAGGGAAATAGGGTAAATGCAGGAAAGATGTTATTAGAGAAGCAATGAGTTATCCAGTCTGGTGTAGAAGGGAAAGGCTGTACAGGAAGAGTCTCCAGAGTTATATTAGGGTCAGATTGTAGAGAGCTTTGAATGCCAGCTAAGAGAGTTGGCTGGGTAAAGATCAACCACAAAAACAGAAGAATGATGTGCCCAAAGGAACGTTGTGTTAATTTGGCAGTATGTCGAGGGTGGATTAGAGGAGAGAAAATAAATTTAATGAGAACTTGAGCTTGGTGAATGGCAGTGTGAGTAGAGAGGAAGGGCTGTATGTGAGAAAGTCTGAGGTAGCACTGGGCATAGAATTGAGTGAATGTGACACCTGATTGGATGGGGGTGGCCAGTGGGAGCCAAGGAGGGTTCCAAGGTTCTACATGTGTGGGTCACTGAATGGACAGAGGCACTGTCAGCTAAAATGGGGAAATGAGCAGGGAGGGCAGCCCATGGAGGTGAGATAGGAAATTCACTCTTGCATTTGTTGAGTTGGGAGGTATTAGTGGGACAGGGACCTAGAGGTAGCCTGTGTTTTTTCTTTGTTTTCTGGATTGAAGAGGGATTGGAGCTGGTGGATAAAGGGAGGAGGAGGTGAAAGGGTAGGGATGGGATTGTGATTGAGCAGAGTAAGGTCTGTTGGATTTGAGGTGCAGATAGAAGGGCTACAGGGCTCTATGAAAATGCAGGACAGGAGCTTAGGAAAAGAAGTCAGAGCTGGCTGCTGAGACTGGAGAGCCGTTTTCATACAGATGGTAACCGAGACTACGGGAGTGCATGAAATCATTGAAGCAGAGAATGTAGAGAGAAATGAGGGCTGAGGACAGGCCTTTGGAGCAAACTCACAGCAGTGGTAGCGGCCCTGAGGCTTTTGCAAGGTCGCTAATTGGTCTCCTGGCCTCAAGTCTCTCCCTTCCTCAGAAATCTTCCTGGGCTCCCTGCTGCTTCTAGGACAAAATCTAAATTCGTCAGCCTGCCGTGGCAAGCCCTGCCCAGTCTGGTTCCAGCCTTCCTGTTCAGGCTCATTTTACCATATTTCCCTTCCTACATCCTCAGGCTAGCTCCACTGACCTACTCATTGTTTCCTGACCTCAGCCCTCCCATCTCCTGTACCCACATCTGGACGACATTTCTTCCCTCCTGCCTTGGACAGCTCTGTCTCTCTGGCCCACTTTAAGGCTTAGCTGCCGCCCACTTTAAGGCTTAGCTGCTGTCCCCTCTTCCTTGCAGTGTGTCCTGATCCTCCTAGTTGTTAGTGCACATTCCTACAAGTGATCATTGGTTTATGTCTTCTATCCCTGCTAGACCATAAGCTCTTTGAAGGCAAGGGCTGTTTTTATTCTACTCCTTTTATCCTCAAGATTTTCACTCTGTACCTGGCACATAGTTGTCACTTCATAAAAGTCTGTTGGATTAGAACACTGTAATCAAATCTGGTAAGATGACATTTTGTAGGGCTAAATGTCAAGGAATGTACTTGTGAATTGGATTTTGTGAACCCAAGTACAAGAAGGGAGAGATAGAACTAACTAGCTGGTCATCTGAAGAAGATCAGGAGGTATGAGTGGATTGCAAGTTCAGTGTGACTTGTCATCCGAGAAAGCTCATGTAACCTTGAACTGCAGTGGGAAAGGTGTAGTGCCTAGAACTAAGAAGGCAGCCTGGGCCGGTCACACCACTTCCAGAATGTCTTGTTCATTTTTGGCTAGCACATTTTAGGAAGGATGTGGATAAATTGAAGGATGTCTAGAGAAGGACAAGCCGGGATGGTAAAGGGCCTTGAATCTGGGGTGGGGGTGGTGCAGGGGCAGGACTGCAGCCCTCCCCCAGCCCAGTGTGCAAATGGAAAGACCTTAGGGAGAAGAGTACTTAGGATGTTTAGCAGCCTTCCTTCATATTTGAAGGCTTGTTACTGTGGGAGAGGAAATTGCTTTGGCTGGTCCTGGAGTGCAGAATGAGGAACTATGGATAGAACTACTAGTAGAATGTAAGCTGCTTGAAGGGCAGGCACAACTTTTCTTTTTGTCTTTGTGTCCCCAGTGCCCAGCCATGTATTTTATTCATATTAGGTACTTTACATGTGTCTTTAGAACTGATTTTCAGCTGTTCATCTATGAAACAAGCTACCTTTATTTCAGTATGAGTTACGTCTGCAGAACAGAATGTTGGGAGGTGAAGAATATGCCAAGTTAATACTGAGTCCTCTATCCTCTTGGAACTCTGGGATTGTAGAAAGTATTTGATATTTAAAATGGGTCTAAAAGGACCCCATAAAGAGGCATAAGAGAAAGCTTCCTGGAGGAAGCAGCTTTTTAGCCCGCCTTGGAAGTACAGGAGGATTTCAGGAAGTGAAGATGGAGCAGGAACTCAAGGTGTAGGGAGCAGCTTGACCCAAGACCGGGAGGTGGCCATGAACTGGTAGGTTTTCTTTTGTCTCAGGTCAGAGAAGTACATAGGACAGAGGCAGCAGCTTCGGAAGAAATTTGATACCTTGCTTTGTATCTTTTCACGGAGGATTGGGAGGCCGCTGGGTCTCCTGGTGACACTGATGGGGAAATAAGATGCTTAGGACTTGTCAGCACCTTCCAGTTTTCAATGACACCTTTGTCATGGCTGCTGAAATGTGACTTTCCAATGTATCCCTTTGATTGGACTTTGGTGTCTTGATTGAAAATGTAATATTCCTGAGTACCATGGAGCCCATCACATCAGCACAGGTTTTATCTTCTAATCCCAGGTTTTTCTTCTTTGTGAACTTTGTTGGACTCTCTTGAAGTTTGGGAGTATCAGTTGAGTATGGGTTTTCTGTGGACACAAAGGACAGGTAAAATTGTTCAAAGTGTGTTTGTCTTCTTTTTTTAACTTCTTTTTTCCTGTCTAGCTGATGTGCTGTTCTTGTACCACCATGATGCACCATGGCATAATAGAAATAGTTCTGGACTTGGATGTCCCACTTCTGAAACTTAGTAGCCACATGACCTTGGGCGGTTCACCTTACATCTCTGAGCCCCAGTTTCCTCCTCCGTTAAGCACCTCAAGAATTTAAACAGTTTTCATAGTTACCTTCCTAGGTCAGTTGAGATACTGTATAGAGAAAATACTTTGTGGCTGGCCAGCCGTTTGGAGTTCTTCAAGGAGACTCTTCAAGAAGAATCAGTCTGTCCCCTTGTCAGGATTAATATAGGAGGGAGATCTCTCTGCTTAGACATGGCTTAGACAGGATGCCCTCTGAGCTTCCTTCCAGCTTTGAGAGCCTGTGATTCTGACAACACTTCCACCACCTTCCTTTATTATGAAAGAGTTTTCTGAAGCTTAAAGGGCTGTCAGAGCATGAGCTGCTGCTGCTGTCATTTCACCAGCATCTTTGGGTGCAGGAGCTTTGAGTGGGAGCTCTGCTAGAAGCACAGATTGCTGTGTTAGCCCATCCCCATTTCCTGCACAGAGTCCTTATTCAAATCAGAATTGAGGGGGTAAAATAGAGATCAGTTAGTTCTTCTCTTATTTTCCAAACCAGGAAACCAGCTTAAGTTGTTTGCCCAAGGTCACGTGAGTAGAAGGTAGCCGAGGTAGAGCTGTAATTAGAATCACATGTGAGAAGGAACAGCTACTTGGTGAGAGAATTTGTCTGTCACACATGTCCCATGTTATTATACAAACAGTACATTGGTAAAGAGATTTATCAAAAATTGATTTCATTATTAGATTAACAATCTGTTGTAGTTTTACAAGACACTTGACAATCGAGGAACCACTAATTTTCATAAAGTACCTGTTTGCTAGGCACTTTATCAGAACACTGAAACAAAAATAGTTCCTGTCCTCAGGTAGCTTACATTCAACTTCCAAATGGTTAGCAGTCCACAAAGTAATTTTTTCTCACAATCTAGACAAGTAATTATGAAAATTTTTTAAACTCACTGCTTGCTTTGTATTCACTCTACAAACAGATCGAACATCTCTCTTTTATTGAGACAGACTGAAGCTTATCTAGTGAAGTGCAGGATGTGCTTTTGGAAACATTACTAGGGCTCTGCCTGCCTTTCAGAAATTGTTACATGACATCCATCTGCTTTGGTTAATCACAGACTCCTTCTCCTTACATTTCAGTGAGGGGGTGATAAATTTAAACAGTAGAAATCCTTCAAGTTTAATTAGGTAGAAGGGATCTCCATAGCCCTCCAGTCCAATTCATATTCCTCAGAGAATCTCTCGTTTATGACACACCCAGTTGGTGGTCATCAACCACAAGAGAGTGTGCCCTACCTTCTGATGGCAGCCCATTCCATCTGGGGAGACCTTTTGTTGTTAGGAAAATTTCCCTTACAATAAATAAACCGGAATTTTCTATTTTGTAGCATCCACTCACTGCTTCTGATTCTGTCCTGTGAGAAAAAACAGATGTATAATTCCTCTTGGAGTGTGCCTTTCACCACGAGACAATGCCGGGGTGGGGGTGGAGCTAGGGGTCCCCCGCTCCCTTCTTCCCTTCATACTAAACATTCCCTGTTCCTTCTCCCAGGCTTCTTGTGTCATGAACTAAAATCCCTTGATCATTCCATTAGAATGTAAGCTTCTTGTGTGCATTGTTTGTAGTTGTATCCCCAACACCTACAAAGTACTTAGCTGATACTGATACATTTCTATAGCACCCAGACGTATAGAACACAAATGTGAGGTGTTGCATTTTAACCTGAAAATCTTTTCCTCTCTTCAGGGTCAGCCTTTTTTTTCAGCCTGCCGGGATGTTTTGGGATCCTTACTCTGTCCCACAGTGTTCCAGCTTGAGCCCTGCCAGCTAGATGTCGTCTCACATTTGATACGGGAATGCCATTTGTACTTTTATCCAGAGAATTGTTGTGAACTTTAACCTGTACACATAGGTCCAAGTCCTGGGGTTTGTAGATTCTTGGGGCATTGCACCAAGATCTCTGAACCAACTTCAGAGGAACTGTTAACACTATCTCCTAGCTCACGTTTCTGGATCTCTTCCTTTTTTTTGGGGGGGGGAGGGCTCTTGGGGTTAAGTGACTTGCCCAAGGTCACATGGCTAGGTTTTTTTTGTGTTAAGTGTCTGAGGTCGGATTTGAACTCAGGTCCTCCTGACTCCAGGGCCAGTGCTCTATTCACTGTACCACCTAGCTGCCCCCTCTTCTTTTTTTTTCTTTATATTTTTCCTTTTGTTGTAAACTTAGCCTTCATGACATTGCTGGGTTTAATAGAAGGGAAATTCTTTTAGTCACACTATTTGTCTTGGCAGCTTTATAAACATAAATAATGTGTGACTAAAAAAGAAGATTGTGTATGAAACTGTGATTTTGTTATGTACAGTTTGTTTAAAAGGGTGTATATTAAACGTAAATGGGTAGTAAGAAAATTGCCCTGTTTGTGTCTGTCTCCTGAACGTTTTGATTTGCTTTTGTCTGTCTTTTTGTTTTATTGCTGCTCTTTTCTTTTTTTTGTCTCTTACTTTCCACTGAGTCACCCTTCCAGCCTTCTTTTCCCCAATGTTGTGAGATGTTTTATCAAACAAATTAGTAAAATCTAGGTAAAACCATGGCTATGGCATTCCCCTGGAATTCTTTATCCTCTCCCTCACAAGATACCTACCTCATTGTAGTTGCTGGAATGTGTTAGTGAGGAAGATTTTGTTGGTGTGATTGCGTTACTCTTGACCCCATCATTTGATTATTGTTTAGTGGACCATCTCTAACATAAGTATAGGTGGTGTTCTTGGAGACTTTCTGATCCTATGAAAGGTGTTCTGGTTTAGTGAAGGGGTCTCTGACTCTCTCAATTAAATTAATTGATATTTAGGGCTGCTTATAAAGTGTCAGAAGCTTAGTTTTTCCTGACTTTCCAAGTTTAAAAGATGAATAGAGAGTTGATACTGTAATCAACTTTGCACTAAAATACAAATTGGTAGAAGGACCAGAGAGGGTTGAGAACTGTCCTTATTCTGTAAGAGGGAGAAAAGTATACTGAGGCCGAAAGGTCTTGGAAAGGTCTTGGTACCATACCCCTTTGCTGTCTTTGTCCTGGAATGAACCGTGGTAAACTGGATTAGGAAAGCTGAATTCTAGACCATTCTAGACCACAAAATTGCCCTGTGAACATAGGCAAGTCATTTATCCTTTCTAGGTCTTGGTTCCTTCAGTTGTGAAATGAAGGAGTTCAATAAGATCATTTCCCTTTAGGCCAAGAATTCTTAACCTTTGTATTAGAACTCTTTATCAGATAGTCTGGAAAAGCCTATTAACTTGTGATGGGACCAGTGTCACTCAAAGTTGTTTAATTCCTCCTGCCCCCCAGGTGAGGCAAGGATAGAGCTGGGTCTCCCATGACTCAGCTTCCTGCTGACCTGTGGCTGTTTTGATAAGTCGCCCTGGTCACTTGAGGACCATAAAATGTCCAAACTACATGGGAACATACCCTTTAGATTTGGTGTATACCAGAAGACTGAGTTAACCACACTCTCCTCTGCTAAGCAAATGGGATTCCACGGAGGGTGGGTGGGCAGGCAGCAAGCCCTTAGAGGTTGAAAGCTACTGTATCCTTGTGCTTGTCCTTATCATGTTAGAATTAAGTAAACCTCCTTTAGTTAACTCTTTCATGGTCTACACAGCAAGCACCATATTCTTAGTAGCATAAACTACAAGGAATTACAAAGGAAATGAATTCTATTGAAATGAAGTTTTTTTAAAGTACTTTTTAAATTTAAACTTTTTTTTAGTTCCCTCCCTTTCCTCCCCCCTCCCCAAGATGGCATGCAGTCTGATACAGGCTATACATGTACAATCTTATTAAACATATTTCCACATTAGTCATGTTGTGAAAGAGGAATCAGAACAAAAGGGGAAAACCATGAGAAATTAAAAAAAAGAGAAAATAGTGTGCTTTGATCTACATTTAGACTCCATAGTTCTTTTTTTTTTTTTGCATGTGGATAGCATTTTCTGTTGTGAGTGTTTTGGAATTGTCTTAGATCATTGTATTGCTGAGAAGAACTAAGTCTATCAGAGTCAGTCATTGCACGGTGTTGCTGTTACTAGTACAGTGTTCTAGTTCTGCTCACTTTAGTCAGCATCATTTAAGTCTTTCCAGGATTCAGTGGGTAAAGGGTCCTCACTTGCAAGGGGGATTAGACTGGGTCTGTTTGTCCCCAGAGGGCTTAACAAAGAGTGATGGATAGAAGCTGCAAAGAGGGATTGAGGTAAGCCTCATATATATGAGAAAATACTTTGTGCCAGTCTGAACACTCCAGGATTGGCATGGTTCCAGTGGGAGGTAAGTGGTTCTCCCTCACTGGAGGCTGAGCTATTGGAACATTTTCTGAGCTTTGATTTCAAGGGGATTAGATGAGGTCACTTCAGCCCCTGAAATGCTGAGGTTCTGTGACTAGACTGTCAGCTAGAAGGAACCTTGGAGATTTAGAATACCCCTCCATTTTATAGATGAGACTCTGAGGCTCAGAGAGAGAAAAGTGACTTGCCCAGGGCTGTACCTGAGAAGAACAGCTGGGCTTGCAGCCAGGTTGGTCCTTACTTTCTTTTCTCTGTACTGGCCTGAGGTGTCACATGCCTTTGAATGCTACCTCCAAGCTTGCAGATTTAGGGCTTGGAGGCCTCTTTAGTCCCTCCCACAAGTAAGGACCTCCTTACTTAGAGGGTTTATTTCTGTCTCTCAAGTTGCCAGCTGTGTTAAAGTTTGGGGTGACCCAGAGCCGGATCTGTCATCTGGAGAAGATGGCTGTCAGATGTTTGGGTTTTGATTTTTCTTTTTTCAGATTTTCTTGATGGGTACAGAGGAAGAAAAGACTCATTCTGAAACTTAGTGAGGGTGAGATTGCTGTGAAGAAAACTATACTTACTCAGCACAACTTGGCACGGCCACCTCCATGAGTCTGTGACCTTAGACTGGCCTGCCCTCGTGACCTTGTGGAAAGGAGCAATGTTCCCCTTATTATATCATCATCATCATCATCATCATCATCATCATCATCATCATCATCATCATCATCATCATCCTAGCAGAGCAAGCATTTATATAGTGCCTCATATGAGCATAGTAAAGTGAATACATAGAAATATGTGTGTATACCTATATATGTATATATACATACATGCACACATACATATATCCTAGTTAAATACAAGGTAGTCTGAGAGCTGGGGTTACTGCAGTTGTTGGTGGTGGTGAATCCAGAAAGGCTTCATGCAGAAGATCATGCTTGAGTTGCACCTGAAGTATTCTTAAAGGAGAAAAGGTCTTCCTGAGATGGAGCAATGTCCATCGAGTTTGGGAAGATAGATTGGGCATCCCAGTTGCAAAGGATTTTGAAAGCTAAACAGGAGTTTTCTGTTTTATCTTAGGGAGTGCCTGGAGTTGATTGAGTAGGGGAGTCCCATAGTTAGATGACTTTGGCAGCAAGGGCAGATGTACTGGAGTGGGCAGAGACTCGAGGCATGGTGACCAAGCAGGGGTGGGCGAATGGCAGACTGAGGGATGTGGTGGAAAGAGTGCTGGATTTGGAGCCTAAATGCCTGGTTTTGCTCTTGATATCTCTGTTGCCTCAGGCAAGGCCCTCCCTCTAGGGCCTCTTTTTTTCCCCCCCTTTTTGGAGAGGGGAGGGCAGGGCAATTGGGGGTAAATGACTTGCCCGAGGTTATGTGGCTAATAAATGTTAAGTGTTTGAAGGCAGATTAGAACTCAGGTCCTCCTGACTTCAGTGCTGGGGCTCTATTCACTGTGCCATCTAGCCCCCTATCTAGGCCTCATTTGGTTCTCTACCTTAGGAAGCTGGAGGGGTTGAACCAGATCATGTCTGTGGTCATTCTGGTCCTTAATGTGTACTACAATCCTTTGAATTTAAGCCCTCTCTCTGACTCCTTCAGGAATCCCAGGGTCACAGACCTCGAGTAGGGAAGGGATCTCAAAAAGCCATTATACTCAGCCTGAGCTCATTGGACAGAAGAGCCACCCAGGATCCCTAGCTAGAGACTTGGGCTGTATCAGTTGAGGTGAAATTTTATAAGCCTACTTTTATATAGGCTTAAATACAAAGTCTTACACTTCTGTTCAGAAAAATGAGCCTCACAAGTACAAGATGGGTTGCTGTGGCTAGACTGCATTTTGTCTGAAAAAGATCAGGGAATTCTAGGGCCTAAAAACTCAAGGTGAGTCGTCAATGTAATGTGATAGCTAAAACAGCAAAGGTGATGTTGGGCCACGTTGTACAAGGCCTTGCTTTCAGAATCCTAAGGATGCAATAGTCCCTCTGTTATTTGTTTGCCCTGGGCAGACCAGCAGTTTGTTTAGTCCTGGGCACCATAGGCTATGAAGGATGGAAGCCTGAGAATATCCCAACAAAGAAATCGGGATAATAAAGGCAATAAAGGCAATAAATGCCTTGCAGTCCAAGGCATTTGAGATGAAGCACCTGGTGGTGGTGTCTTGGAGAAGATTCAAAGGGAATATACCTGTTTATGTATCTGTGGGGCTGTCATGTGAAAGTGGGATTATTAGAATTGTTCTGTTTGCCTTCAAAGGACAAATGGGTAGAAATGATGGGTAGATGTTGCAAAGAAGCAAATTGAACCTTGATGTCAGGAAAAACTCTCTAACAAGGGGGCTATTAGTGATAGGCTCTTCTTCATTGGAGGTCTTTATGTAGAGATTAGATGACTACTTGGGGACTATGTTCAAGGTGGAGATTCCTTTTTTGGGTATGGGTTGGAGTGAACAGACACCAAAGCTCCTTCCAGCTCCTAAAATTCCGTGATTCTGTGATATGAGAAGTGGAGGGGACCGTAGAGCTGGGATTTCACAGTCATTGGGTTGAGCCCTCCCATTTCAGGAAGAAGCTAAGATCCACTTGGGTGAGTTAGGGGATGGGGGGGGGAAGACAAGAGAGAGAGAAGAGAGGGAGAAGGGAGGGAGAGAGAGAATTTCAGTTCTCTCATGAGTAGTATGGATCTGGCAGACTAGGACCCCCTTAGGGGTCTCCTACCTGGATATTTGATTTTACCAGGCTCAAACATACACAGGCAAGTTATCAGATCAGTTTCAACTTTCCTTTCCAAACTTCTGATTCCTGGTGCATGGATTGGATTCTGCTTAACTGTACAGCCATATTGGACTATCTGGTCCTGTCCTCTGAGCAAGCTCATTTTCTTATTCACTTTAAGCTCCATCACAACACATCTGGTTACTTTTGTGTTTGAAGTGATCAGTGTCAGCAGAATTATTATTATTATTATTATTAAGTTTTTGACCTGATTTAAAGCATGAATACTTTTGTTGTTGTTTTTTCCTCTGGGAAAAATAAAGGAGGGGGTTGGGAAGCAAAGTAGGATGGGATGGGAAGATCTTTCAGTTTTAAAGATTAATCATTTGGGTCCAGCCTTCCATTGATTATGCATTTCATTAAAGTTCTTCCCCTGAAATTGTAATGATTCCCAAAGGAGCTGTTCATATCTTAATGGTCTTTAATGCACGGGTCATTGACATAATAGACTGTTAACAGCTCTAGAATGTCCACCCCTTCATCTTGGGGACTTAACAGAAACATTGAGCTGTTCCTGCTCCTGGGAGCTTGCCCTGAATGGGCAAGGCCTGATTTAAGCATCGATTTGGTGGTTGATTTATTAGGTTCCCACTTCAGGCAAAGTCTTGTACTAGGCCTTTAAGTGTGGGTGGAGACATAAAGTTTGGTTAAGACATGACCCCTGCCTTCACAAGGTTTTTAGACTACTAGCGGAAGGCATATATAGTAATAATATATCTGTTTCTAAAGGAGGAACAAAGAAAAGGCTCCCTTAGCTTTGAGGGAGTAAGATCATTATCAGCTTAGGAAGGAATGGCTCTGGTATTTGAGTTGGTTTTTAAATGATAGAAAGGAATTTAATCATTGTATGTATGTGTGTAGGGCAAGGTGCTGAATTAAAGGCATGAAGAAGATGATGGGCAAAGACATGGAAATAGGATATTGCTGCATTTTCCAGAGTCAGAATGTTACCTAGAGGGTTAAATACGGCAAAGGGAACATTAGGGCATGAAGTGGGAGATGCATTGTGGCACCAGCTCTCACTTCCTGAATTCAAAGGTTCCCCCAGCTCTAACATTTGCATCTGCAAATGATTTCAGTGACTGAACCCAAAGAGTAGTAGTTTGCTCTCAACCCAGAGTAGAAGAAGGTTCTTAATCTGTGACCTTTTTTTCCTTTTTTTTGGAGAGAAGAGGTGTTAAGTGACTTGCCCAAGGTCACACCACTAGGAAGTGTGTCAGGTGTCTGAGGCTGTATTTGAATGTAGGTCCTCCTGACTCCAGGGCTGGTGCTCTATTCACTGCACCACCTAGCTGCCCCCTGGCCCATGAACTTTTAAAAAAATATTATCAATAATTGTTTCAGTATAATTCATTTTCTTTATAATTCTGTGTACTTTTTTGGTGTGTTTGTGTGTATGTATTTTCTTTTATTCATTTAACAACATGATTCTGAGAAGAAGTCCATAGGCTTCACCAGACCAACTGCCAAATGGGTCCAAGATACAAAAAAGGTTAAGAACTCATGACCTTGAGGGTGGTTGAGAGTGTCTTTGGATTTGTCCATAGATTTGTCTTTGACCTTGTGTTTTTCAACATTTTTGTTTAGTGGCTTAGTACCTTTATCAGGTTTTTAGATGACAACGCTGGACTGGATGACCAAGAAGTTTGGTGGCAAAGTCTAGAATATTGTGGGTCTCATTTAATAAGATAGAATTTAAGCAATAACCCATCCTTGGGTTAAAAAAGTAAGGTTTACAAATGCACAATAGTGAAGGTATGATTAGAAGTGGTTCATATTTAAAAGGTTTGAGGATTTTAGTGGATTGTAAATTTAGTATAAGTTAATGGTGTGGCTTGGCAGCCGAATGGTAATATAATTTTAAGTGCATTAAGAGCAGAAGTGTATCTCATGCCACCTTCTGTGCTGGTGCTAGAGAGAATGCAGGATTTGGGGTCATGTAGACCCTACTTCAAATCCTGCCTCAGATACTTGGTACCTCTGTGATCCTGAACATGTCATTTAACCTTCTTAGCTTCTATGAAATAGAAATGACACCAATTTCACCAAGATGTTCTGAAGATCAAGTGAAGTAACAGGTGTAAAGTGTAAAGTGCACTCTGTAAACAAGAGCTATCATTAGAGCTATTATTTCAGTTCTGGGGACTGTGTTTTATAAATCAGACGTTGACAAATTTGAAAATTTTCAGTGGATGGCAGCCAGGATAAACAGGGGATTCAAGGCTCTGCCTCTGAGGATTCACTGAAGGAACTGTGAATGTTTAGCCTGCGAGGGAGAAGGCTTTTGACCATAGTCTGAAATTGCAGAGGCAAAATCAGCTACAGTGTAAGGAAAAAATTCCTACTTAGTAGATTCTTTCAGAAGTGGAGTAGGATTCACCTGGAGGGGGTGCATCCCCGTCCTTGTTGGTCTTCGGTGGCTGTCGGGCGACCCTCTAGTAGGGATATTGGAGCAATGGATATAAACTCCTTAAGGACAAAGATTGTTTAATTTTTGTTTTGTATCCCCAGCACCTGGTACAGCTCCTGGCACAAAGTGGGTCCTTAACAAAGGTTTTGAGACTGAATTAAGATGCAACCTCAGGGAGGTCTAGCTGCCTCCTTCTCTGTCAAGAGATTCTTGGAAAATGCTGAAACTGTCATTATGGGAGCTCAGTTCAGAACCACGCTCTGCCGTGTGGTCTTTGCCAGGCTCTGTGCTAAGCATTGGAGGTAGAAAAGGAAGCAAAAGATAGTCTCTGCCCTCAAGGAGCTCACAGTCTAATGGGGAAGGCAACAAGCAAATAAGTATGAACATAGAGAATAAACATGCAGGATAAATAGGATATAATTAGCAGAGGTTAGGCAAAGGCACTGGTATGAAGAGGGGTTAGAGAAGGCTTCCTGTCCCTTAGAGTGACTTAATGGCCCTTGACCTCTCTATGCCTCACTTTCCGTTTGGGAGGCTGCTTGGTGTAGTGTACAGGCACTGGGCTTGGAATCAGAAAGTTGTTCAGTCGTGTCTGACTCTTCGTGACCCCATTGGGGGTTTTCTTGGCAGAGATATTGGCGGGGGTGGCCATTTCCTTCTCCAGCTTATTTTACAGATGAGGAATCTCAGGCAAACAGGGTTAAGTGACTTGTTCGGGTACACGCAGCCAGGAAGTATCAGAGGGCAGATTTGAACTCAGGAAGGTAAGCAGGCAGTTTGCTCTGTCCGCTGCACTGCCTGGCTGCCCCGGAATCAGGAAGACCTGACTTCAGATTCTGCCTCATGTGCTTCCTGGTTGTGTAACCTAGGGCAAATCACCTCACCTCTCTGTATCTCAGTTTACTCATCTGTAAAAGAGTATTGGATTCGATGCCCTGTAAGCTCCCCTCCAGTTCTGTATCTGTGTTCCTGTGGTAATTCTGCATTAAGATCTCCAATATTGCCAACACTAGTCATTCTAAGGGCTTTCTCAGCTCTCACTTTCTGTGATTATAAGACCAAAACACAATCACTGCCCATAAGGAGCATAGAGTCTAGTAAAGAACACAGGAAATAAGGAAAAGTCAGATAAAAGGTACTTTGCAACATAGAATGTTTTTTTCCCCACTTCTTAATAGTATCTTATTTTTTCCAATCATGTGTAAAGATAGTTTTCAACATTCACTTTTACAAGCTTTTGAGTTGTGATTTTTTTTTCCCTCCCTCTCCTCCCCTTTTCCAAGACAACATGAAATCTCATATAGGCTATACATATACAGTCATATTAAACTTATTTCCACGTTAGTCATGTTGTGAAAAAAGAAACGGAACAAAAGGGAAAAACCATGAGAAAGAAAAACATTAAGAGAGAAAGTGGTATGCTTCCCTCTGTATTCAGACTCCATTTCTCTAGATGCACCATGGAATACTAATCATTTGAGAGGGCCATGAAATGTACAATGTGGGTCGTCAGAGTTTGAAGGGGCCTTAGAATAAAGAATGTTAAGATGTTAAGGGCCCTTCCCATGGCTCCAGGTGTTAGAGCTAGGAGTGACACCAGTTCTCAGCCTCAGAACAACAGGGGCCATCTGTCTAATCTAGCATGGCGCCCCAAGAATCACTCCTGCAACGTATCTGACAAGATGCATCCACCATTTGTTTGAAGGCCTCCAAGGAGTAGGGAGGAGTCCCATTCCAGTCTGGAACACCTTTCAAATTTCTGATGTTTTCCCTTACATCAAACCTGTGTTTGCTTCTGGTTCTTATGAGCTGTTTGTACCTTCCTTCTCCTGGGATTCTTTGTTAGAATTTCTGGGAATGACTTGCTTCTGGATAGACCAGTTTTAGTCTTTTAAAAAACCAAACAAACAGAAAGGCAAAATGCTTTGACCAGGGGTGGGGGACCTGAGGCCTCTAAACCACCTGTGCCCTCCAAGCCACAGGTTCCCCACCCCTGGCCTAGGCCCTGGAGGAGAACAAGACCAAGGAGTTTGCTGGATCCCTGAAGTACTGAAAGCTCCTTAGAGCCAGGAGTTAATTCATGTCACTAAACCTGAAGTCTGGGCTCTTTTAACTGGTTTGCGTGATTGAATTTCTCTTTGAAGGAGCCCGTTCTCCAGTAAATATTTTCTGGCTGACTGAAGCTCTTAGATACTTAGTCATAAACAGGATATTAGAAAGGAGGCAAACCCTACAGGATAATTCTGCTGAACTTTATTCTTTGTCAGTCACAGTGTCATCAGAGAGTTCATTTAAAGGCACAGAAGTTCCTGCTTTAGGCCTTTAGGTGTAGATTGCTTCCCAGTAGAAGAATTCATCTTTTCTTTTGGCTAAAAAGGGAATCCAAAGTGGGGTTTTTTGGGGGAGAGAAAGAGAGGGGAGTAGTGGGAGGAATTTGAACTAAGATTCTACTGTCAGTTGTGTTAGAGAGACAAGGGTAGGAGTTGATTTTTAGGTGACTAACACTGATTGGAACTCTTGGCTTGTTGTTCAGATATGATCTTGAACACCTGTTTTTGAGGGATTGGTTTCCTCCCACTTATCTTTTGAGAAGCCTGAGGTAGGGAGTAGAGGTCGGCAATGGGGGGGAGAGAGAGACAAAGACAAACAGAGACAGACACTGATACTATGACACTACCTTTTGGTGGTATCGTGAGGATCAAATGAGAGGATGATTGTAAAAGGTTTTATGGAGACGGGATTGCCATCCAGGGAGTTTCTACACAGGGCAGAAGGCTTGGCTGGATGACCTCCAGAGGTACCTTTTAGCTCTGAGATTCTGTGATTATTGAGATGACATCAGCAGGCATCTCTTCTCTATGCCTCTTGCTGATGGGGTGCTTGGGTGCCTGTGCTTGAACCATAGTTTGTAAAATCATATCAGTTTGTAAAATCACATTTCTCCCTAACCGTGAATCTCCCCAGCCTCAGACCATTAGCTCTGCCCCTTACCCTGCTAGTACTCTGCCTAGTAACCATTCATGAAATGTTTATCTCCCCTTAGTATAATAACTAGCTGTACCTATGAATCCTTCACTGTATATCTATAAGTCCCATTATACACATCCTGGGTCCCTTGTTAGCTTGGGATATATGTGTACTCCCAACATCCATCTTGTCAAACAGGACATTGATGGGTAGCAGACTGGGAGCCCCCCTTGGGCTGTTTCCCAGTGAATTATGGGCAAGATGCATGCGCAGTAGGTATTAAAAGTTCATGTTCCTTTAAGCACTGACCACTTCTTAACTCCTCCCTAATCCTACCCTTTCCCATTTAGCATAATTGGCACAGGTTATATTATGGTTATTCTTTATAAACTTTAACTGTGATCCTTTAAGGTTACATGTTCTCTAAGACCTCCTACCTGCTATATAGCATAACAATAAACTTTTATCAACTTGACTCAGAATGCTTAAGCAGGTGAATTCATTCCAGACTGCTCACCAAGGGACTCTGGTCATTGGGGTCCCTGAAACGCCTGTTATCCTTCGTGATTTATGGCGACCCAGATGGGACCATAGTCTGAGGTCTCAAGCTTTCTTGGAATCACAGTAAGCTTTCTCCTTCTTGTTGAGTCTCAGACCCTCATGCTTTTGTGTGAATAAAGCTCTCTTTGGCTAAAGAGAAGGTCTGATTGAATTCTTTCAAAACTGAACCAGCTCTCCCTATTCTGACTACGTCATTGGCATCTGACTTTTTCTCACACTTTACTGAGAAAATAGAGGCCATTGGGCACAATTCCCCACTTTGTCTCCCCACTTTCCGTCACCAAATCCTTTGGCATCACTCCTTATTCTGTCCTCCCTTAATCTCTGATGGAGAAGCTGGCCCTTCTTGCTAAGGCCTCACCCCCTCCCCTTGAATCTATTTCCTCTGACATATTGCCCTGAAATAATTCTCTCTCATCTTTAATCTCTTGCTTTCTAGTGGCTTCTTCCACACCTTCTACAAGCAAGCCCAGTTGTCCTGATCCTTAAAAACCCCTCATTTGACTCTGATTTCTTCTTAAACTATCATCCAGAATCTCTTCTGTTGACAGGTAGTCATATGACTCAGCAGAGAGAATACTGGGCTTGGAGTCTGTCCCTTTGAACTCAGGAAGACCTGAATTTAAATCAGACCTCAGAGACTTACTAGCTACATGACCCTGGGCAAGTCACCTAACCTTTGGGTGCCTCAAGTTCTTTCTTTGTAAAATGAGGATTATATCCATAGTTGGAAAAATAAACTAAAATGATATTTGTAAAGTGCTTTGCAAACCTTAAAGCATTGTATCAAGGCTAGCTGTAACTATTCTCATCACTATTTATTATTATCATTAGCTGAACTCCTCGTAGTGTGCACTTCATATCTTCTTAGTGACTTTTCAATCCCTTGGTGTCTGTAGTAGACCTTATCGCTCAGGCACTGACCAAAGCTACTGACCATCTTTGAATTGCTGTCCCCACTAGACTTGTTTGTTTTTATTCTTTTTGGTCACTGTGTAACATTGGGATATTGATCACTCTTCTCCTAGATATTCTTTCTTCCTTAGGTTTTTTAGTGATATTCTTCTCAGATTTCTTCTACCTGTCCTGCTGTTACTTCTCATTCTCCTTTACTGGATCAACCCAGTTGTGTACATACCCTAAGCCTCTGTTCTAACTCCCTTCCCTCTCTCCCTCTCTTTCTCTCTCTCTCTCTCTCTCTCTCTCTCTCTCTCTCTCTCTCTCTCTCTCTCTCTCTCTCTCTCTCTCTCTCCCTTCCCTCTCTCCCTCTCTTCTCTCTCTCTCTCTCTCTCTCTCTTTCTCTCTCTCCGTCTCTCTATGTCTCTCTCCCATTTCTCTCTCTCTCTCTCTCTCTCTCTCTCTCTCTCTCTCTCTCTCTCTCTCTCTCTCTCATCTCACTGGCTCTCATCAACTATCAATTCCTGTAGAAGACTCCAGACCTTAGGCTCTCTCTTATGTTACAGCACCACATCTTCCACTGCTTGTTTGGTATTTCCATTGAATGTCCCAGAGGCACCGCAAATTGAGCAGGTCCAAAATGGAGCTTATTATTTTTTCCTCAGCAAACCCACTGTTATTCATAGCATCCCTTTTTTTTGGGTGGGTGGATGGGGAGACTGAATCTTCCCCTCTTGCCCAGGCTGGAAGGAGAAGGATAGTGGCCCTCTTGGGCATGACGCTACTTCTCATTAGTATAGAAGCTTTTACCTGCTGCATTTTCAACCTGGAAGCCAGTCTGTAGCACCTCTCAGCCTTAGCCTTCCTGAGGTTCAGAACTCCCAAGCTCAGACATTCTTCAGTAGCAGAGGTGACAAGTGTACTGCCATGCCTGGCCTAACTTGCTTGTTTCCATTAAAGGGCCTCTTCATCTTTCTGGTTGTGGAGATACACAGGACAGTTGTAGCCACCCAGGACAGTTTATACTTACTCAACCCACATATCCCAGAAGTTGCCAACTCTGGTTGATTTTTACTTCCACAACATCTCCCACGAGATTGTGGATTTAGGACCTGGAAGGAACCTTAGAGTTCATCACATCCAAACCTCTCCCTTACCCTTCATCCCCACCCCCATTACCAATTTACAAATGAGAAAATAGGGCCATTGAGGTTTGGTGACTTGCCTAAGGTCTCACAGATTGTATCAGCCTTAGCCTCCTTTACCACATCCTAGGTGGATTTTGAACTCAGATTCTCCCACACCAAATCCAGTAGTCTTTTTCAGTGCTTCACACTTTTTCCCTTGAGAATTCCCTTCCCTTCTCTTCATTTGCCTGGGCCACCGTCCGTCATTGTTCAGCATCCTCATTGTCTCTTGCTAGACCATTCCAGTATCCTGCAAGTCTGGCCTTGTTCTCTCAGTCCATTTTATATATATATATATATGTATATATATATATATACACATACAGATGTCAAACTGATGCTGCTAAAGTCATGGCACTCTTCCGGGGTAAGAGACTTCAGAGATCCAGATCACTAACACTGAGAGAAATGCTCAGTACAATGACCTTAAAGTTACACCTCAAAACCTTCACATTTGTCAAAGATGACAAAAACAGAAAATGACCATTGTAGGAGGGGATCTGGGATTACAGACACTGATGCTCTGTCAGTGGAGTAATGAAATTAGTCCAGTCATTAC
This sequence comes from Pseudocheirus occidentalis, assembly GCA_028646575.1. NCBI lineage: Eukaryota > Metazoa > Chordata > Mammalia > Diprotodontia > Pseudocheiridae > Pseudocheirus > Pseudocheirus occidentalis. The sequence continues at coordinate 49,403,050 of CM053594.1, forward strand.
AGATAGCAGTTTGAAACCTTACCCCAAAAGTATCAACTTCATTGTACCTGTCTTTTGACTCAGTGATATCACTACTACCATGCCCCAAAGAGATAAGAGGGGGTAAGAAGTCATATATACAAAAAAATGTATAGCAGCGTTCTTTGTTGCAGTTAAGAACTGGAAGCAAAGTGGCTGCCCATCAATCCTAGTATTTGAATGAAACAGATTTTAAGCCCTAAGAAATTATAAAAGGAACAGATTCAGAGAAGCCTGAGAGAAGTTTTATGAATTGATATAAAGTAAAGTGAGCAGAGGAAAAACAATAGATAACTACAGGGTAAAGAAAAACAACTGTAAAAGACTTAAGAATTACCACCAACTCAACATTGTAATTATGATTCCAGAAGACAGGTAATTAATCATGTTTTCTATCTCCTGGTAGAAAAATGATATACTACAGGTACCAAATTGTTCTTACATTTAAAAAAAATGGCCAACATACGGATTTTTGTGATTCTGTATGTGTACATGTGTGTGTTTATCTATTTAAGGAAGGGCTTTCATTTCTTTGTGGGGGGGGTAAAGGGAGCAGGAGGAGAATCATCATTAGATGATGATACTAAAAATAAAGGAAAAAAGAAAAAAAAAGAAACTTAAGAGATTCTCTTCTGCTTGAGGCTAAACTGTAGACTTCTCTGCTTTGACCTGACTTCAGCCCACCTTTTCAGATTTAATACACAGCATTGCCCTTCCTGGACTCCCTCCAGTCCAGCCATCGGCTTTCTTCTCACAGATATCCGACCCTGTAGTTCTCTGCCTTTGCACAAGCTGCACCCATTCCTGGAATGCCCTCCAGCCTCAGCTCTGTTTCTTAGTTTCCCAGTACCCCTTTTAGAGAAGGCCTTTCCCTGTCGCTCAGCTGCCTGTGCCTTCCACTTTCAGCTGCTGACTCTCTCATCTATATGTAACTTGCATATACTTACTTTTTGCAATGTTGTTTCCCTGGTAGAATGAGAGTTTCTTGAAACAGGGACTATTTTTTTTTTTTTTTTGCTTTTTTTTTTTCCTTTGGAGGGCAGTTGGGGTTAAGTGAGTTGCCTAAGGTCACATAGCTAGTTTTTTGTGTTAAGTGTCTGAGGCCGGATTTGAACTCAGGTACTCCTGACTCCAGGGCTGGTGCTCTATTCACTGCGCCACCTAGCCGCCCCCAAACAGGGGCTATTTTTTGCTTTTTCTTTGTATTCCCTGCACTTAGCACATAGTAAACCTTAATGAATGCTTGTTGATTGATTTGTACTTGTTGTATATTTTCTTACATATGTATACTTTATTTTCCTGGATAGAATATAAAGGACCTTGTGAAGGAGTGGGATGAAATCAGTCATCTCTGTGGCTCCTCCAGCTCTTAATCTAACACCTGATGTCTAGAAGTCTTCTTTGTGCTCAGCCGCACATGTCTCTGAGGTGTCCATGGCTAGTCTTTTGTTCTTCTTGAAGCCTGAGCATGGCCCCTTTTCTCCTGGTTCTGCTGTGTGTTATTCTCATCCCGTGTGATGTTTCTCCTGCCTCTTCTAGCTGGGTGCTGTTGTAGGCTTGTCCTCACTCATGTGAGGACATGTTCTGTTTCAGCCCCAGAAGCCCACTTGGTCTGTGACTTGCCCCTGTATATTGTGACTATCATTGTAAAAAAACCTTCTTGTGATCCCTGGGGGCTGGAGGCCCTGTGGCCTGGGCTGCTGAGACACAGTTGTACAAAGCCTCTTGGTGGGGGTGTGGGGGGTGTGGATTACTGGAAATGCTGTGGATTTCTTCATTTCATGGTTTAATGTGGGAGTGGTAGCTCTCCTGGTTGGATCTTTGTCGGCCAGATGAGTAACGTTCACTTTGCCCGATGTAAGCTCTGTTGACTCTGAAGCAGCCTTCCTTTGGAGGTCGAGCCGGCACCGTGACACAGCTGTTTGCTCCAGGCCCAGTAGCATAAGCCAAGGACAATTGTGCTGAGCTTGTCATCTTGATTTCCTAGGAAGCCGGAGGTTTGAGTTTCTGTCAAAAGGTACCACAAACCGTGCCCTTTGACCTGAACTCAAATCAGTTTTTTTAGTTGGCATTTTTTTCTTTTTCACTTAGATATAATCAAGTTGAGGGTGAGTGAAATTGTTTGATGACTCTGCCACTAACTTCTCATGCCATCTTGGGCAAATCTTGTCACCTCTCTGGGCTTCAGTTCCCTTATCTGTCAGTGAAAGAGATTGAATTAGATGATGTATAAAGGCACCTTTCCACTGTGACATCCTGTGTTCTAAGATCCTAACAACTCTAAAAAGAGCTGCTCCCACCATTGACTTTGCACTTATGTGTAGACAAGAGCAGAGAACAAAATTTAGAAGAGACATTCGTGGTCTTTGCATTCATAGTGGGGAGAAAAGGTACCAAATGGTGACAGCTCTCATATTTTATATTCTTTAACCAGCCTGTATTCTGAAAGATCCTTTGACACTCTTACATTCTAGGCTTTAAGGCCCCTCTCAGCTGTGCCATTGTGTTCTATGTTCCAAGGCTCCTCTCTGCCATTCTGGATTCTCTCCTAAGGCCTTTAAGATTCCAGTCACTGTTCCCACTTACTTGATCCCCAGTGAGCTAAATGGGCAGCTCCTAATGGTTATGTTGCTAGTGGAAACACATACCTTAGTTTGGATATTAAAGAACCGGCCGTTGGGGAGAAAGGGCAGTGTGGTGTCTCCGAATGGAAAACCTGGGAGGCTTAGTCTAGTCTCCTAATGACTTTTTCTTTTCCAAGCCTTTTGCAGCTTATCTGGGAAACAGGTTTCAGGAATTTTCAGTTTGCATTAACTAACTTTAACTGACAGGAGCCTTCCTGGAGTTCCAGGCCCTTGCTCTGACCCCTCAGGTTATCATTTCTTTTACAGAATCAGATGCCTGGAAGGCACTTTGCCAGGCTTTTTAGGTCTTTTCTTTAGTTCTGAGCAAGCTTGGACCCAGATCAGTTCCGATAAAGCTATCTCTTTCCTCCATAAGTCTTTAGAGTAGGAAATATCTTACTTTCCTTGATAACCCATGCCAGCGCTTCCTGACCTATAGACGAAAGTTAAAGAAAATTCTAACTGAAAGGGACCTCACGGGATGGCTGTTCTAACCCCCTGTGGGATGCAAGAATTCTTTCCTTCCTTCCATTAAATCTCTGACCTGTGATCCTCTTGCATCTGCTTGAATCATAGAACCCAGAACGCCAGGGTTGTAAGGGACCTTAGAATGCAGAATGTCAGAGCTGCAAAGGGCCTCAGGACACAGAGTAGAAGCATCAGGTGGTGGTGGAACCTCACTGAACTTGGGAGTTCCAAAATCAATGTTCAGATCCCATCCCTGGCCCTGACTGGCTTGATTGTGGGCAAGCTCATCCATGTCTCTGAGCTTCGTTTTCTTCATCTGTAAAGTGGGGATATCTGTAGTACTGATTTCCAAGTGTTACTGTGAGACTCTGGCAAGATTAATTCTACCTATCTGTCTATGTATGTATGTATGTATGTATGTATGTATGTATGTATGTATGTATGTATGTATGTATCTTTGAAAACTGAAGTGTTAATGTTAGCTATTATTAATGTTAGAAGGAACAACCTTAGAGATAATCTAGTGCAATCTTTGCGTTTTATAGGTATTATCCCCTTTTTTCAGTTACTTAAAAGTACGGATATGCAAAGGTTAATTTGTATGATGATTCACATCAGAACTTTATGAATAAATAGAGATTAATAATAAGATGTGGTAGGTAACACAAATTTAAAATCCAGTGCTCACTCTCTCTGTCTCTCCATATATATGTAAAATATCAGTTTTATTTCAGTGTAATGAGAATAACAAGCAATAAAATTATATTCATAATAACTTTACATAAGGAAGAACTTTTGTTCCCTTTTAGGATTAAGAAAGATAAAATATTTATGCCTTGTTGAAATAAGAGTGACTCAGCTTCCTTAGTTTGTGTTTATTCTATATATAATCTTACCCTAGTAGTGTGCTCAGTGTACATATATTTGTTCCTCCTGATCAAGTTTTATACTATTGGTTTCCTCATAAGATTATCTTACGTCTATTTTTAAATGTAGATAGTACAGAATCAATGCCTGGTTCCCAGCCTCCAAGAGCCCAGCTGCCAGTAATTGCATTAGTATATATTTGATAGCCTTCCTAGGTGTTTAAACACACCATTGGCTGTCTTCTCTGTTTGAATCTTTGTGGACAGCTGACTACAGGTTACCCATAGTTGGGACCAGGTGTTGGATGGGACTGTGCTCTCATTGTCAAACTCCTCCTGCCTAGAGTCAATCAAATAAGTGATAAGGTCATTTGGCTGGAGGTCACACCTAATTCTATTCCTTTCTTAGGAATGATGAGAAAACTGATCCAGATCCTTTGAGGCCAGTAACCTCACCACATATGACACCTCTACAGTATCTACTACCATAACTAGTGCCTCCTCTCCCCGTTTTATGGGGGAGATACAAGGGTTCAATCCTGGTTCTTTGAGGGAAGGACAGCCATCTCTTACCATTCTTTTTAATTGTTCTATCCAAGGGCTGATAGTATTCTTGGGGGTCATACCATTTTTACAATGAAAAGAGACACAGGGTAAGATAAAAAAAGTATTCACTGCATCCATTAGGTCCAAATCACAGGTTGACTTGGCATATCACTAGCTGAATTTGAGGTGTGGAACCCCATAGGGATTCAGAGATAAAGGTATGTGTTTTCTGACATCACAGAAGTCCCTTGGTTTTGAACCTGGATTGAGTGGGGGTGCCCTCTTTTTTTGACCGTCAACAAGGACGTACATTTTGTTCCATTAAAATGCAGCCCTGCCCATGTGGCAACCTCCTTCCTGCTATCCATTATACTAAGATAGGAAAGTGTTCTAACTTGTCCTAAATCCCACAGTAAGTTAGTAATAGAACCAGGAAGAGATCCGAACTAGGATACTAGTCTGTCCTATTCACTTTCATAGAGAAAGGAAACTGAAGTTTAGGAGATGGGTGACTTACTCAGAGTCACACAGGGATGCGGCTCATCCCACTCGAATCTTGGACTTCCTACTTCCAGGCTGTTGAGAGGCCAGGAAAGATCTTTGTGTTCTGAAAGTGATAGCAGAATTTGTCTTTGTTTTTTCCTAGGACATGGTTCAAACTGAAGAGCAGAGTTAGAGACTCTGGCGACAACCTGGACCTAGCAGCGTGCCCCCAAAGACTGCATGCAGCAGGACCTTGACTGATGCCCGCACTGCATCCTGCCATGGACGGGGACTATCCAACACGTGATCCCCCACAGACAGGAAATATAATGTACAGTCTGCCCCACCTCCAGAGCCCTCTGCCCAGCATTGAGGTGAGTGAAGACCATGGCCAGCACTCGGCCTCACACAAAAGGTTATGGGTGTCTTCTTCTCTTGGGACTGTTATTCCTACATTGAGAGGTGAAGGTGTACAGCAAAGGCAAGCTCATTGATCTAGAACTAGAAGGGGCTTCCAAGGTCATTTAGTCCAGCCTCTTCACTTGGCAGATGAAGAAATTGAAGCATCCAAATGGTTGTTGATTCGCCCAAGGTCACACGGGTAGTAAACATCAAAAGCAGGATTTGAACCCAGGTCCTCTACATAGTGTTGTGCTGTGTTGCCCTGCTGTGACATTGTATGACTTTGGGTGGGTCATTTCTCTTTTCAGTGGCTCAGATTCTTCATTTAGAAAATAGAGAAATGGTTGGATCTACATTCCTTTCAGGGTTGTCAGGAGGAAATGGCTTTAAAAATTTTTTATTTTCCCCAATTACATGTAAAAATAATTTTTAACATTATTATTTTTAAAATTTTGAATTCCAAATTCTCTCTCTCCCTCCCTTCCTTCCCTGAAGACAGTAAATAATCTGAGAAAGGTTATACATCTATAATCATGCAAAACATATTTTCATATTAGTCATTTTGTGGAAAAAAAAAGAAAGTGAAAAATAATATGCTTCAGTCTGTATTTATAGCCCATCAATCCTTTCTCTGGAGGTGGAGAGCATTTTTCATTATGAGTTCTTTGGAATTGTCTTGGATCATTGTATTGCTGAGAAGAGCTAAGTCTGTCAAAGTTGATCATCTCACAGTGTTGCTCTTACTTTGTACAACGTTCTCCTGCTTCTGCTCACTTCACTCTGCATCAGTTGACGTAAATCTTTTCAGATTTTTCTGAAATCAGCTTGCAAGTCCATTCTTTTTTTTTAATGACTTGTTTATTTACTTTTAGTTTATAAAATTCAGTTCCAGAATCGCTTGAGTTTCAGATTTTCTCCCCTTCCTTCTCCCCCTCCCCCCTGCCATGGTGGTGTACCATCATGTACAGGATCTGCAAACACTTTCACATTGTACAATAGTCTGGTTGTATAGAAGAGTTGTAACCAATGG
>CM053594.1:49409986-49442863 GCA_028646575.1 Pseudocheirus occidentalis
TGTGTGTGGATATGCGGATATAGTACATGAATATGTATATGAATATGTATATTATATGTAGGTGTACATGTTCGCACACACACAAACATATATCTGTGTAGATAGACATATCAGCACACTGTTTACCCTTTATGAGCCTTCCTTACAACTTCATCGTCCATTGCTGATTTCATTGTGGGCTTCTTGGCACACATCAGTAATTTCTTGCCTCTGTGGACCGCCTTAAAATTTACAGAGTGCTTTCACACCCTTGCTCCCTTCTTTTCTGACACAAAGGTGAGATGGGTATTGTGAAGGCCAGAGGGGCCAAGGGATGCCCCTCTGGCCTCCTGGCTCAGAAATGGCTGAGAAATAGGATGTTTCTCCTGTAGTGTGTGCTGCCTGGCTGAGCTGGGAGGGTTTTCTCCTCCCAAGGGTCCCCATGGATGTGCTGTGGGAGAGGTAACCAGAGAGATCCAGCTTTCTAATCAGGCATTTTGTGTCATAGTATCACAAGTCACTCCCCTCAGAAGACCTTAGAACTCTGCTTCGGGATCATTTTGTGCTTTAGCAATGTAGAGCTGCCATTCGTGGAGAACCTTCCATCAGCTCATTAGCAGTTTCCATCCAAACAGATGCCTCTCTGAGTCTCACTTTTTCCTCCTCTGCAAAATGGCAAAAATATTGCTAATCCTATCTTCCTCCTGTACTTCAAGGTGCTGGAGAAATGGAACTGTTTGCATTACTACTGAGAGACAGCAAACTATGATTTCCCTGATTTCCCCCCCTCATGATCAGGGTAGAAGAGTAGGGAGGACCGTAAGAAAGCAGATGTATTGGAGGGGGGAGGTGTATTTGGGAATAGCTGTGATGGGAAAACAAAAGGTATCATTTCAGAACTTCTCCCTCTTCTACCTTTGCCCCAACTATGACCTACCTATATACCTATTCATTTGAAGAATCTCAGAGCTGGGGAAAAAGATAGACACTCCAAAGCAAACCACTGAGTCAGAAGGGATGTCAGAGGCCCTCCAGTACAACCTCTTAACAGAAAAGAAATCGAGTGTAAATCATCTCCAACAAACAAACAAACAAAGCCTTTGCTGGACGACCTTCAGGGGGGAGGCAGTTCAGTTTGGAAAAGTCTGATTGTGAGAGGGTTTTGAGTTCTACCAAGCCTCAGTTTCTCTGTTTGCAGCTTTGACCCATTATTTTCAGTTCTGCCTTCAGTTCTGTCAAGAACAACAAATCCAGTTGTCCCGTTTCTGCATGACAGCCCTTGAAATATTTGGAGACAGCTATCATGATCCCTTAAATGTTCTCTTTTCTAGGATAAATATGCGTGGACATGAGAGCCCCTATCATGCTGGTTGATTTCCTCTGGGCTTCTTTTCAGTGTCCTTTCTAAAATGTGGCTCCCTGAATAAAACCAGGACTGAGTACTGTAGGATGACCTCCTCCCTAGTCCTGGACACTGCATTTTTTTAAATCTAGGCTCAGATTTTATTCAGGTTCTTGGCTGCTGCTACATCACATTTTTCATGAAAGGAGCTTGGGTTCCACCAAAACCTTCTGGTCATTTTCAGTGCAGTACTCACTTTTAATCCTCTCTTCTCTGTCTTGGTCCCTGTGAGGTCAGTTGTGTAATGCAAGTGTAAGACTTTACATTAATCCCCATTAAGTTTTGTCTCTGTAAATTTGGCCCCATTTTAGACTGCTGAGACCTGTCTGGATCCTGACTCTGCCATCCTGTATACTAACTATCCTTTCTCCTTTTCTGCCACCTGGCACCTTTTATTCATGTTACTGATAACAAATATTCACACAGGACTTGGCACAGGTCTGTGGGGTGCTCATTCCACTGGAGGTTTCCTTCCAAGGAGACACAGAACCCATTCATTACTTTCTGAGCACTTAATTTTCACTCAGTTTAATTGGACTCTCACCTCACTGTTTTTTCCATGAGAAAAGCATTAAAAACTTTGTCAGATTTTTAGCTAAAATCGAAGTAAGCTGTCTGTAGCATTCCCCTCCTGTAACTTTGCTGTAAAAGGAAATAAGGTTGGTGCCACATGACCTCTTCTTGATGGTTGATTCTGGGTGATCACCACTTCCTTCTCTAAATGTTCAGCAAGCCATCTCTTAAAAAAAATTAGATGTTTTACATTGTAAAATGTGTGTGTGTGTGTGTGTGTGTGTGTGTGTGTGTGTGTACATGTGGTAGAATTGTACTATACCCACAGATATGGAGAGACAGATAGACACATGTGGAGGAGGTAAGGGGAAGGAATGGGAGGGCAGCGGTGCGCAAAAGGGGGAGGGGAATTTTGCCAGGGGCCAGAGTCAAGCTTGGTCAAGCTGTAATATTTTGCAGATTCCATTCTTCACCCTTATCTAAAAATCAGAACAAAATCAGTTCCTCTCTAATGGCACATCACCTGTCCAGTTATCCAGGATCTTTCAGAGATCACAATGACTCAACATCCACACCTGTCAGGATTTTTTTTTTTCCTTCCTAATGCCTTAGGTCCTAGGATGTAGTTGAGCAGGGCCAGGTGACTGGAGCTCATCAAGCATAGCAGGTCCTCCCTTACTATCTCCCAGCTTGTCTTGGGTGCACAGTTGCTATTATGCTTTTTTGTTCTGTCCTTTCCAGCCTAAAGGTCATTCCTTTTAGCAAAAAAAGGAGAAAGAGCATGAGTGGAGCAGCTTGGTCTCTGTTGTTCATTTTCATCATCTTTTCCATCCCAGGCAGTGGGTAGCTCTGCCATTTCTCTGATCTTGCTCTATCCTCAAGTATCACTCTTAAGCCCATTTTTCTTAGTTCCCCTTGGCACCCCTGTCACCACTTCGAAGGAATGGAGTGCCCCCATCAGCTGTCACTCTTCTGGGCTTCTGCCGTGTCTTTTTAAAATCTGAATTGTTTGGTGAGTTCCCCCTGGATCTACTACATCCATCTCTTTTGACAACTCCCCTTTCTTATTGTAATTGTTCCTCTTTATGTCTTTAGAATTTCATTTTGGAAATCAGACCCTCCTGGTCTGATATCCCCTTTAGACTTACAGGCCTCCTCATCTTCCCCAGCTTTCCTCTGAGCTTTTCAAATCTCCTGGAGGTAAGAGGGCTGCTTATGGGCTGATCTCCGCCCCAGCTCTCCGCCCCTCTTCTGTCACCTGCTCTAAGAAGGGGGACCGATTTGGCTCTTCCACCCCTCCCCCTTCTACCTCAGCAGCCGCTTCTTCCTCAGTGGTAAGAATGAGGCCCAGAGCAGCTGGTAGACTCATTAGTTCCTCAACCTTTGAAGGTTGGAATGATCATTAAAGCAAGGCAGGAAGTTATTAGCGGCCCTGTTTTTGTCAAAGAGAGAGTGAGCGAGCTCTAGCAGATGTCTGGACACTACACTAGTGAATCCATCACTTTATCGTTCTGTAAGATCTAGAACTGGAAGGGATGTTAATCCTCTGCTCTAGAGCTCGTTTTACAAGGAGGGAGCTTGAAGTCTAGGGAGAGATAATGACTGGGTCAGAGTCTCGCAGGCATCTAAGCAGCAGACCAAGAGTTCATGTTCAAGTCTCAATTCTAAATCCAGTTTTCTATCTACTGTATCACATCTGACCCTGGGTGGTGTGTGTGTGTGTGCGTGTGTGTGTGTGTGTGTGTGTGTGTGTGTGTGTGTGTGTGGTGGGGGGTAGTTGTCCCATATTCATCTTTCCATTGGGGAATGAACCTTATATTCTTTGGGTGGCAAAGTCTCTTTTTTTTTTTTTTTTTGGCAAGGGGAAAGGCAGGGCATTTGGGGTTAAGTGACTTGCCCAAGGTCACACGGCTAGTAAGTTGTTAAATGTCTGCGGCTGAATTTGAACTTAGGTCCTCCTGACTCCAGGGCTGGTGCCCTATTCACTGTGCCATCAAGGTGCCCTGCAAAGTCTTACTAGTAAATTTCACTGAGCCACCTGATGCTTTCTACCCTGTTGTGTTTCAGAGCCTGAGAGCCGCAAATATCTGTTCTTATGGCATGTGAAGATTATGGCTAAGGCTCGGCCCTGGAAAACTCTGGGGGGATCCCTAACTCTGTAGCAGGGAGAATAGAGGTGAGCTAGCCAAGCCTTTCATTGTCTGGAGGAGGAAGCTGCAGGTGGAGGAGGTGAAGTCTTTCTCATGTTATCTAGTAAGAGGCACAAAGTAGCATTTGAATATAGATCTCCTGATGCTTGTTCCATAAATGAAGTACATACAAACCATAATGAAGTACAAGGTCTTCTATACCTTATCACATCTGAACCTCGCCACAACTATTCTGGGAACCAGGTGCTGCAGATAATGCCCCCATTTTACAGATAAGGAAACTTGGGATGCAGAGGGAAATGACTTTGCCAGAGGCACACAGTTATCTGTGTAACATTATTCAGGTTAATTGATCATAGTGATTTGCAGTTTTACAATTATTATTTATAATTTTATTATATATTATATAAATATTTTATAAAAATTATGATGATTCATATGGTAAACACATGTAGGTTTTCAGAGTGTTTTTGCCTAAACAAGCATGTGAAGTATGTAAAGCCAGCATTCTCCCCATCCCTGTTGACAGAATGGGTAAATAGTCTCCAGGAGTAGAAGTGAGTTACCTCTGGTTCCACAGCAAGAGTCTGAGGTGGGATGCTATGCTATGGTTGGGATCTCACCCACACAACTCACTACTTTCAGCATTGTATTGAGGAAAAGAACCTGGGATCTTGGCATCTTTGCTCTCTTGTTTTTTTTATAACATCTTGATTTCTGAGTTGTATTCTTCCCCCTGCTCAATCCGGTGAGCCATCCCTCGTAAAGGGACTGGGGGGTGGAGGTGGGGGGAAGGAAGCAATTTAAACAGAACCAGCCAGCACATCAGTGGTGTCTGAAAGCTTGTGCAGTGTTGCATACCCCAATTCTGCAGGGTAGCAGGAGAGGAGGGCTGGTAGTGGGAAGCATTGAGTTTTTCAGTGTAGGAGACCTAGGCTCAAAGCCAGGCTGTGTCATCTGCTAGGCTTCTGAGTTTGGACAAACTGTGGCCTCTCCTGGCCTAACTTTCCCCATCTGTAAAATGGGCATTGCATTATACACCCTACTCTGTTTACTTCAGAGTGTTCTTGTGAGTAGGCCACGACTCCTAGAATGCTTTATAAATTGTAAAGTGCTACACAAATGCAAAAGATTATTAATGGTGACAATTTAGTGCTTTTAACATAAAATCCCTTTTAAAACCCTGGACTCCCTTTACTGTCAGTCAGGTGCACAGGCTTTAGTTCATTTCTTCAAGTTTCTTTGTGAAGAAGAGAAACATTTTGGAGGTTGTATGATTTTTGCCTGCGTGAGCTCCACTTTCATACAGGTATTTTGTGATGTATCTTGGTGTAGGGAAGAAATATTAGAGCTAGAATTTAGAGACCTAAGCTCTGACCCCAGCCCACACTTAGCGTTTTTGTGCTTCTTGGCAACCATGTCCCCAGGAAATAAAAGAAAATCCTACCTAGCAAAAGCATAGAGAAAATAATTGTAAAGTTAATCATTCAGTAAATATCTATTAGCTATCTCTTCTGTGCACAGGAATGTGCTAAGTCCTGGGGATCTGAAGAAAGACAAAAGCCTGGCCCTGCCTTGAGGAGCTCCCCATCTGCTGGGGGACATAACATGCAGACAACTATATAGAAACAAGCTGTGGGCAGGAAAAATTGGAGCTGATCAGTGGAGGGAAGACACTTGCATTACCGCCTCTTGGAGAAGGTGAATTTTAGCTGGAACTTTCAGGGAATCCAAGAGGGAGAGAGTTCTAGGCATGGGAGACAGCCAGGTGAAAGTACCCTGGGCGATAATTTGGTTTCACTTTCTTTATTAAGTTACAGTGGAGCCTTTAGAATTTTGTGAGGCTTCTCCTTGTCCTGTCTCTCTCTCCCATTGTGCAAGTGAATTGTAAATGGTCTTAGCCCGGCAGTTCGGAGGAGACCGTAGCCGATGCCCTAGCAGGTCACAGTTGCAGGACTTGAGTGGCCTCTTTTCATGGTTCTGTTCCCTAACTCAGTACTGACTGTGGACTCTGTCAGACCCAGACCAACCTCCACACCACGTTTTCCCCATTCTTTTTTAGCCTGATCTTCCATCAAAGGTATTTGTACAAAGAATACTAGGAGAAAGCATTTGTGAAAAAAAGCAGGAGCCTAGCATTCTAGTTCTGATTGCACCCCTTACCAATACTATTTACCTTAGACAAGTCAAATCCCTTTATTGGGCCTCTTTCTTTTCTTGGAATGAGCGATTTGATTGGATAATTGAAATTTCTTTTCATCTCAAGCATTCTCTGTTCTAAGTTCTCCCCATGTTCTCATGGTCTGTTTTTTAAGGTCCCTTTTAGTTTGACCTTTGTCATTTTTTAAAGAATGTATTTCTTTTAAAGTTTAGATGCTCGATTGGGGGAGGGGGTGTACAGAGATATCGCCATTCTGGGGTTGTGGGTGGGGGAAAGACAGGGAGAAAATTTGTAACTCAAAATCTCGTGGAAATGAATGATGTAAACTAAAAATAAACAAAAATTAATAAAAAAAAATAAAACCAAATCTAGATGCTCACATTTAGAAAACCCATCCCAAATGTTCACATAGGCTATTTGTGCCTGACTTGTGGTAGAGCATTCCCAACTCATCTTGGTCTGATCAGCCACAGTAGAACGCACTGTAACTTGACTCTAACATAGTGACGTCATTTTGATCCTCTTGGAGAAGGAAGAACATCAGCCAACCAGCCAACCAGGAAAACCTAGAGAGACACCAGCAAACATGAACATTTCCATTTGCCAAGATGAGCAGAAAAGAGAGGGTTGTGTATAGATCACGAATCTCTGTTAAAAAGTATATGTAAAATTGAGCAGCCACATTCCCCGGCTTTTCTGATCTTCTTCTGAACTTACTGCTGATCTTTTCAATGTACTTTTCAATGTTTCATTGACGCCTTTTTCTTTCCTTTATTTTTTTGGGGGAGGGGTATCATCACTGCTCCCCCTGTTCATTCCTAAAAGTCTCCCCCTACCCCAAATGAAAATATTTTCTTTGAACAAATATTGCTAAGCAAACAAACAAGAATCACACATTGGCCCTTGTCTGAAAACAAGGCTTCTTCTGTTTCTCTGCCAAGAGGTGAAAAGTGTGCTTGTTCTTTTGCCTTTTGGAGTCGTGGTTGGTCATTGCATTGAGCAGAGTTCTGAGCTCTCTCAAAGTTGTTCTCCTTTTAAAGTGTTGTAGGCATCATATAAATTGTTCTGGATCTCCTCATTTCACTCTGCATTAGTTCACATGAGTTTTCCAGGTGTCACTGAATCTGTCTCTCATGGTTTTTTACAGTGCTGTAATGTTCAGTTCCATTTCTGTGACACAAGTCAGCTGTTCCCCAAGTGATAGGTACCCACTTTCTTTACAGTTTGTTATTACTGCAGAAGGTGTTGCTATAAATATTTCAGTACATTTAGCACAGGCTTGGCACACAGTTAAGTGCTTAATAAATGCTTAATAAATACAGGGTCTTTTCACTTGGTCTTTGATCTCTTTGTGGCACCACATTTAGTGGTAGTATCACTGGGGCAGGTCTCACTCTGTATATAATCATGGTGCACGGTTTAGTTCCAAATTGTTTTCCTGAAGGGTGGAACCAGTTCACAGCTCCGTGAACAGCGCATTAGTGTGCCACAGTTGTCATTTTTTTCGTCACTTTTGATAACCTTATGGGTGTAAGGTGGAATCTCAGATTTGACTGAGTTGCCCTTTCTTTTATTAATGATTTGGAACTTTTTTTTTTCAAATAATTGTTCATTTCCATTTTTTAGTCACTTTTGATAACCTTATGGGTGTAAGGTGGAATCTCAGATTTGATTGAGTTGCCCTTTCTTTTATTAATGATTTGGAACTTTTTTTTTTTCAAATAATTGTTCATTTCCATTTTTTAGTCACTTTTGATAACCTTATGGGTGTAAGGTGGAATCTCAGATTTGATTGAGTGGTCCTTTCTTTTATTAATGATTTGGAACTTTTTTTTCCAAATAATTGTTCATTTCCATTTCTTCTTTCAAGAACTGTATGTTCATGTCCTTTGACTATCTGTTGAGGAATATATACTCTTCTAATATAGTTGGATCAATTCAGTGTATATCACAGATAGACTTTTTTTTTCAGAGGTATTTACTACAAAGATTTTTCCTGTAATTACATGTTTGCCTTCTGTCATAACTGCAATGATATTGTTTGTGGACAAAATTTTCACTGTTTATGTAGTCAGAATTGTCCATTTTATCTCCTGTGATCATCCCTATCCCTTGTTTGATCAAGAACTCTTTCTCTGTCTCTTTCTCTTCTTCTTTAATATGTATACAATCCAACCTTATTTGGAGTTTGTTTTTTCCTGTATGGTATAAGCTGTTGGTCTAAATCAGAGGTGTCAAACTCAAATAGATTTGAATCCTTTCTGTTGATTGACTTAGAAAACTACAAATTACTATCTATGTTGTATTTTTGTTTCTTTTAAAAATATTTTCTAATTACATTTTCATCAGACTAGGGCAGTTTTGCTGATAAAATCTCTGGTTTAAATGTAAGACCTGCCAAATTCTGAAGTATCTTCTTAGGCCCTTTCTGAAGGCTCTGATATTTAGTGTGTTAATTTTCCTTCTATTTCATAGAGTAGAGCCTACATGTTAGATTCAGAAATGTGTATTGAAATCAGTGATGAAAGAATATCTCAGCATCCACCCCTCCTCCAAAAGCTTGGCTCTGAAAAGAAAGTAGAAAAAAGAAATAGCCAAGTGACCCCCAAATCATTTTTGAATCCCTGGGTACCATCTTTGTCCTCACTAGTCCAACAAATACTAATTTAAGTGCTGCCTGTTTAAAGCAGGGTATAGAGACCTGAGGTTTTAAAGGACTCTGGCCCTTTTGTTAAGGCCCTTACGTATCTGCTGGGGGGATAGAAGTACTGAGATGAATACATTAAAAATTCCATGTCTGGGGAACAACTGGCAGTACATTTTGGAATAGAGAGTGCTTGAAAGGAGTAATATGAAATCAGACTGGAAAGGTAAGTGGATGCCTACTTCCTTGCTTTTATTAGGCACTTAAATGTTTGTTGTATTGGACTGGATTTTGGAGAGCTTTAATTGCTAGGCTGAGGATTTTTGTATTTTATTTTTCCTGGATCTATTAGTATTTACCTAATATGTTATCATGGATAAGGAAAGGAACCCATTATTCCTTGCTGAATCACTGGGTAAGCAGTATTTACTGTAAACCATACGCATGTTTCTCCACTGGTGTTCAGAGGTCTATTCACCAATAGGTCTGTGTGCCCATCTGACAGAGAGAAAGATCAGTCTCCCTTTCCTGAAGGCAAATTACTGCACAAGTCTTAAGTCTTCAGCCTGTGTCAAAGATAGATGCAATTTTGTCTCCCTTTTGGGTAATGATTCTCCTCTGACAACTTCCTGTTGAAATATAATTGAATGATTAGAACTGAGAGGAGCAAGGAGTAAGCAGACTTTTCTAGGGGTTAACCTGTGAAGGCTGGGGATTTCTTTTGACCTCATCTATAAAGTAGAGCTAAAGAGAAGGGTGCCAGATGTGACAGGAGCTTGATAAGGAATTTGGGGAAATTGGCAAAATTTTGTGGCAAGATGTTAGTCATTTAATGCTTCCAAAATGTTCAGCATATCAGTCAGTGAGGAGTTTTTGGATGCCCCCTCTGTACTCAGCTTTTTCCTGGACAGTTTCTAAATATGGAAGCTAGGTAGTGAGTTTTTCATCGCTGTTGTTAGTGGAGTTATTCAAGTGGAGGCTGGGTGAGCACTTGTTGGGGGAAGTGGTAGATAGAATTCAGGGCTCACACCAGCATTGAACTTGTTGGGCCCCCTGAGTAAAGTCTCTTTCAGTTCTAAGACTCAGAGCTTCCATGAACTAGCCAAAGAAATGATCCCCCTACCCTAACAGAGATGAAAAGATTCATGAGACAATTTACACTTCAGTACAACATAATATAGTACAACGCAATTAAAATTTATTAAGCACCCACTATGTGCCAGTTAATGTTCTTTTAAGATCTAGGAATTCTCTTAAAATGTTTTAAACAGGCAGTTTCCCTTTGGTATGAAGCAGTTTTACAGAGAGACAACCTATTCAATAAAACTTATTCAAAATTAAAAAAAAATTCAATAAAATAAATATTTCTTTGTAGAATATTTTGTATTCTCAGGTTGTTTTTCTGCTATGGTATCTATCCTATTTTTCTTATGTTTCTTCCAGTTCCCATATTTCATAGTTTGGGTTTTCCTGATTGGCAGTGGTGGGGGCCTCACCTTTGTTATCACCTGTGGATAACTTTTAAGGGTTTATTTGCTTTATATGGTCATATCCTTCACACCTCTACAAACTAGGAGTGATCTCTTCTTCCTCCAAACTCCCATGCCACTCTGTAACTTTCTAACATGTCAGTCATATTCTCCTTTTAAACATATTTCTGCATAAATGTCTGCCACTAAACTCCAAGGTCTTGTTCCTAAGTGGTATAAAACTCTAGTATCTTATTTATTTTTTGTGCCTAACACGGCACGAAAAGAACAGGCGCATAAGAAATGATCATTCAATGAGCAGATAAGTCAGTGAATTAAAGAGATTGATTTCAAGTAACAGGGAATGAGGGCTTTACTTCATGGCATAGAAGGTACAAGGAAGCACATTTCAGTTTGGTGGAAGGAATAACTTTCTAGCAGTCTGTGCTGTCTAGCATTGGGATGAGCCCCCTCAGAAGGTGAGGTTCCTGGTAGCCAGATGGGTTTGAGCTGGGCTCAGACAGTGGCTTGTTAGGAATTTCAAGCGTTGGGTAGGAGGCTGGAGGAAGCCATTGCTGAAGTTCTTCCCAGGCCTGAGAGTCTTTATCTCCACTTTATGCTCAAGACCCTCATCTCTGGCCTACTAATAGCATTAGCTGCCTCATCTGCTGAATCAAGTTGATATCTTATGTTTCTCTACTCAAAATCTAACTCTTTTGGTGTTGCTGTATTTTCAGAACTCGGTGCTGCATTATCCATGGTGGAATACTTTTGCCTATCCATCTGCACCTTACCCACCCTTGACCAGTGAAAACCAGTAAGTGCCCTTCTCCTCTGAACATGCTGTCGCTTCACCTGTTTCCTAATTTGTTTGTTGTTTTGGCCTGCTCCAAGGAGCAGGCACATTGTTCACTAACTGATGGAAATAAAATTGTAATATCCTGTTGTAGCATTCTACAAACTATTCTGTGTTGGAAGAATAATGGCTCTTGGAAAAGAGGCTGGAAATGGAGGTTTCTCCAATGTCACGTTCTTAAACTATGCCTAAAAATAGATCTTATTGTTGTAGGCATTTCAGTTACTAAATGGAATTTGCAAGTCATGAGTTCCATGTGACAGTAGAAATTCATAGATTGTCAGAGCTGTTAAGAATCTCTATTTTCATCTAGTCACAGAATTTTGTTTTCAGGGGACCTCTGAGGACATTTAAAATTCCTTCTCTTCTAGCCATGTGATCATGGATAACAACTTAACCTTTCCTCAGCCCATATCCCCTGCAGTAAAGTAGAGACCATAGGGAAGAGGCGGGATCAGCATTTATATTGCACCTACTAAGTGTTAGGCACTATGCTAAATGCTTATTAAACAACAGCCCTGTGAGTTAGGTGCTGTTATTATCCCCATTTTATGGTCAGGGAAACAGAACCAGGTAAACATGAAGTGATATGCCCAGAGTTACAGAACTAGTTGGTGTCTAAGGACTTGAGCCCAGGTCTTCCCAACTCCAGGCGGGTCACTCTCTGCACTATGGTGCCCTGGGAGCTGCCTTAGGGTCATAGAGTTAAAACCATAAGAAAATTTAGAAGTCCTGTAGTACTTATCTCACAAGGTCCAGTGGATCAAATGAAATAATGTATATCTTAGAAATCTCCTGAAAAATAATTGCAGCCACTTAAAAATTAAACCCCCAAGTCTTGGAGAGGAGAAGCTCTTTACTCAGGGAGTCAAACTGAGGCAGCATTAAGAGTTGAAAGAAGCTCAGGTCTTCTGATTCCCATCCCAGCTTTATCCATCTGTTGAATGCCTTCTGTAACATACAAGTTGTACACAGGGTAGCACAATTCTGCGGGCCTCTGAAGATGACCACTCTGCTCTGTGGACAC
Organism: Pseudocheirus occidentalis; assembly: GCA_028646575.1. NCBI lineage: Eukaryota > Metazoa > Chordata > Mammalia > Diprotodontia > Pseudocheiridae > Pseudocheirus > Pseudocheirus occidentalis. The sequence goes on from CM053594.1 coordinate 49,422,188, forward strand.
GTGTGATCGCTTTGTTATAACGAAGACGCAAGTATGTGAAAAATCAAGTGGTGGTACAAGAGTTAGGAAGTACTGTAGAAGATAAATTAAACTCTGTCTGTCCCAGGGCAATCTGAGAAATCCCTGAATGAGGAGTTGGGAGAATGACTGCCTTTCAACTCAGTTCCACAAATACTTCTTCAACACTTAGTTATTGTGTCCTGTGGTGGTTGTGAGAGGCAGACAGAAGATAAGGCATGGTTTTTTCCCCAAAGGGAGATCCAGCCCAATTAAGCATGTATACAGAAGGAGGATAAGTGGGACAGAATGAAAAGAACCCTGGATTTGGAGTAAATACTTGTATTTCAATTTCAGACCCCTACTTAATTGTCAGTGGGAACTTGGGCATGTTCTTTGCCCTCCTTGGGTTTGTAAAATGATGGGGTTGGGATGGATAAGTGTTAAGGCTCTCTTCACTTCTGAACCTTAGGAATTTACAAGACAAAATTATAACTTCATTGTTTTGGATATATCAAGCCAGTCACAGAGGCATGAGTATAGTAGTGTTTGGGGACTTGACTTATCTAGACAGATGCTCCAAAAGCAGAGCATCAGCTGGTATTTGCTTTCTTTATGCATCGTTTCATCCTTCCAGAGATGAAGGAATAAATGGAGGATTAAATAAATCCAAATGTTGTTTGGATATGCTTTTCTTCAACAAAAAGGCACTTCTAGTTGGGATGGAAGTGCTATTAATTGGGAGAAAATAACCACCTCCTTGTAGAATTTGTGTTAGAAGAGAGGAAAACCAAGTACAGGCTGATAGCATGATAGATTTTGGGAGAGCAGATTTCAAAGCATTCAGAGAAAGGCTAGCTACAACCCCATAGACTAAAATTGTAAAGGGAAAAAAGTCAGCCCAGGAAGGATGGAAGCACAACAAATAGTCATTCTAAAGAGATGGAAAGGTGGGCATTGTCCACAGAGATTAGATGTGGCTGTGCAGAGAATTTGCCAACTAACTTAGATTTTGAAAAGACAAGGGTAGGAAACAGAGGCTGAATACCAGAGCCTGACATAGTTCCTTAAGACCCGTGTCAATCATTTCTAAAATATGTAATCAAACCAAATGTATAAGAATAAAAGTCATTCCCCAATTGATAAATGGTCAAAGGATATGAGCAGGCAGTTTTCAGTAGAAGAAATTCAAGCTATTTATAGTCATATAAAAATGGTCTAAATCACTATTAGAGAAATGTAAGTCAAAACATCTCTGAGGCACCACATTGCACCTATCAAATTGGCTAACATGACAAAATAGGAAAATGATAAGTGCTGGAGAACATGTGGGAAAATTGGACTTACTAATGCATTGTCGGTAGAGTTGTGAACTGATCCAGCCATTCTGGAGAGTAATTTGGAACTTATGCTCAAAGGGCTATAAAACTTATGCATGCATACCTTTTGACCCAGAAATACCACTTCTAGGTCTGTATCCCAAAGGGATGATACAAATGGGAAAATGACCCACATGTACAAAAATATTTATAACATCTCCTTTCCTGGTGGCCAAGAATTGGAAATTGAGGGGATGCCAGTCAATTGGAATGGCTGAATAAGTTGTGATATATGAATGTAATGGAATACTATTGTGCTCTAAGAAATGTTGAGCAGGTGGACTTCAGAAAAACCTGGAAAGACGTATGTGAACTGATGCTGAGTGAAGTGAGCAGAACCAGGGGAACATACACAGTAACAGCCACATTATGTGATGACTGACTTTGATAGACTTACCTCTTCTCAGCAGTGCAAAGATCTAAGACAAGAAGAGTCATGATAGAAAATGCTATGCACATCCAGAAAAAGAATTATGGAGTCTGAATGCAAATCGAAAGATAATATTTTCTCTCTCTTTTTTGTGTCTTCCTTCTCATGGTTTCTTCCATTTCTTCTAATTCTTCTTTACAACATGACTAATTTGAAAGTAGGTTTAATATGAATGTATATGTAGAGCCTATATCAAATTAAACACCATCTAGGGGTGGGGAGAGTTGGAGAAAATTTAGAACTCAAAATCTTAGGGAAGTAAATGTTGAAAACTAAAAATAAATAAATTAATTTAATTTTAAAAAAATGAGCGTCAGGAGGACTGAAGCTCAGGATGATCTAAGGTGGGCAAGGACAACTAAATACAACAAAAAGAGGTTGTTTTTAAACTTTATTTTTATTTCTATTTTTTTTGCTTTTTGGAGGGCAGTTGGGGTTAAGTGACTTGCCCAAGGTCACACGGCTAGTTTTTTTTGTGTGTGTGTGTGTGTGTGTGTGTGTGTATGTGTGTGTGTGTGTGTGTGTGTGTTAAGTGTCTGAGACCGGATTTGAACTCAGGTACTCCTGACTCCAGGGCCGGTGCTCTATTCACTGCGCCACCTAGCCGCCCCCTTGTTTTTAAACTTTAAAGCTATATTTTGAGAAATAGGATCAAAGGAGAGGATTTCTGCTCAGGATAGTGGAATGATGTTAAAACATGAGCTGCTCAGCTCTTTCTTTGCTTTTCCTTTCTCTCGCCAGGACAATATCCTTTGGCCTAACAATGACAAAACAAAAATGCCAAGTAGGGAGTTGTTAGCCAAGAGAAGGATGACTGTGACAAGGGAACACTTCTCAGCCCTTCATTAGTTCACGAAGCCAGACCCAGATGAGTTCAATCTTAGGGTCCTGAGAGAACTTAAGAAATGTGATTGATAGCTGAGCTGTTGTCTTTGAAAGATTCTAAAAAACAGGAGAGGTCTTCCCCAATTCAAGAAAGGCAGATATTATCCTGGTTTTCCAAAATGGAGAGTCAAGGGAACCTGAAAGTTATAGGTCAGCGATCTTGACTTCAGTCCTTGACAAAATTTTAGAATGTATTTAAAAAGTTGCTTAACATCTAGAAAGGAAATTGTGATCCCAGAGCTTCAGTAAAGTTTAATCAGAAAATAGGTCATACCAAGACTAATGTTATTTCTTATTTTATCATCATTAGTGTTCTAAATAGAACCGAGGAATTTAGCAAAATGTGGTAAACTCTTGTGATACTTGTATGATCAAGATGCAGTTGTGTTGCTTGGACAATAGTGTGACTAGGTGGATTTGTAACTGGTTGATTGACTGAACCCCAAGACCAGTCATTGACAAGTTTCCATGTTGTGCCCCAGGGAAGGGTCTGTGGTGTTTGACATCATTATCAATGCTTTGGGATAAAGGTAAAGGTACCATACTTATCATTAAGCATAGAAGGTGGATGGTAGATTCGAGATTCACAAAGGGTTCCATAGGCTATGGAACACCAGGCTCATTCTCAGATGGAATGTAATTGAGGGAACTAAAGTTTGACATCTGGGGTCAAGAAATGAATGTGCAAAGCAGATGTGGGAGACATGATTGATTAGCTAGTGGGGCTGTGTGTAGTGCATAGAACACTAGACTAGGAGTCAGGAAGACCAGAGTTTGAATCCTGCCTCTGGCACTTATGAGCAGTGGGACCCTCCTCTTAACCTGTCTTAGCCTCAGCTAGGGGTGGGGCTGTATTTGGGGAAACAGAGTTGATCAGAACAAGAAATTATCAGTTGTATTCAGGAAGTTCCATTTGTTAGAAGGAGAAAGTACATGTTAGAAAGTATGAACTCTTGGGCTTTAGAGACAGAAGGAACCATTAGGACCTCTCTCCCTTTTCCTCTTTACGTCCTATTCTGGTAAGAAAACTGAGACTCTGAGAGGTAAGGTAACTTGCCCAAGACCATGTAGCAACTTTGAGCCATGTCTGTTACAAGTCTGTGCTCTCTTGTACCCTGTAGCAAGAGTAAGGCAGGAAATGTAATAGTGACTCATGTTGACTATGCTTACTATGCTTACTTGTTATAGAAAAGTTTTTAATTTTGATAGGGAGGAAGAATTGGGAGGCACAGAAATGATGCAAGAAAATAGCTCAAAAGAGTATTTTTTAAAAGTATTTTATTTTTTCTAATTATAGAATTTTTAACATTCATTTAAAAAAAAAATTTGAGTTCCTGATTCAGCCATTCTGGAAAGCAATTTGGATGATTGTATTGCTGAGAAGAGATAAGTCTATCATAGTCAATAATCACACAGTGTTGCTGTTACTCTGTACAGTGTTCTTCATGTTTTGCTTACTTTCCTCAGCATCAGTTCATATAAGTCTTTACAGGTTTTTCTATAATCTGGCTGCTCATCATTTCTTATAGCACAGTAGTATTCCATTACATCCCTATACCATAACTTGTTCAGCCATTCTCCAGTTGATGTATTCTTATCCTTTGTTCTTGAAAAAGACCAAAAAAAAAATTATATTACTATGTTAGAGTCAAGTTACAGTGTATCTGATTGTGGCTAATCAGACCAATAAGAGCTTGGAATGTTCTACAACAGGTTGGGCACAAATAGTCAATATGAATAGTTATTCCTTCAGTTTCCGATTTTTTTTTTTGCAACCACGAAAAGAGCTGTTGTAAACATGTAAGTTTTTTTTCCCCATTTTTATGATCTCTTTGGGGTACAGAGCTAGTTGTGGTATTGTTGGATCAAAGGATATGCACAATTTTATAGCCTTTTGGACATAGTTCCAAACTGTTCTACAGAATGATTGGATTAGCTAACAATTCCACCAAAAATGCATTAGGGTCCTAATTTTTCTACATCTTCTCCAGCATTTATCATTTTCCTTTTCTGTCATTTTAGCCAATCTGATAGGTGTGAGGTGGTAAATCAGAGTTGTTTTAATTTGCATTTCTCTAGTCAATAGTGATTTAGAGCATTTTTTTCATATGACTATAGGTAGATTTAGTTTCTTCATCTGAAAACTGCCCCTTCATATCCTTTTACCATTTGTCAGTTGGGGAATGACTTGTGTTCTTATAAATTTGACTCCGTTTTCTATATATGTTGAGAAATAGGGCCTTTATCAGAAACACTGGCTGTAAAAATTTTTTTCCCATCTTTTTACTTTTCTTTTAATTTTGGTTGCTTTGGTTTTGTTTGTGCAAAAACCTTTAAATTTAATGTAATTAAAATCATCCATTTTGCTTTTCATAATGTCCTCTATTGCTTGTTTGATCATAAATTCTTCCCTTCTTCATAAATTCAACAGTTAAACTGTTCCATGCTCTCTTAATTTGCTTATTGGTATCACCTTTATGTCTAAATCATGTACCCATTTTGACCTTATTTTGGTGTACAGTGTAAGATGCTGGTCAATGCCTAGTTTCTGTCATAGTATTTTACAGTTTTCCCAGCAGTTTTTCTCAGATCATGAATTTTTATCCCAGAAGCTGGAGTCTTTGGGTTTATCAAAAAGTAGGTTACTTTACTATTGTCTATTCCACTGATCCAGCGCTGTATTTTTTAGCCAGTACCAAATAGTTTTGAAGATTGCTGCTTTATAATATAGATTTAGATCTGATATAGCTAGGCCACTTTCCTTTGCCTTTTCTTTGTTAATTCCTTTGATATTCTTGAGCTTTTGTCCTTACAGATGAATTTCATTATTATTTTTTCTAGCTCTATAAAATAAATTTTTTGGTAGTTTGATATGGCACTGAATAAGTAACTTAATTTAGGTAGAATTGTCATTTTTATTGTATTAGCTCAGCCTACCCATGGGCAATTGATATTTTTCCAGTTGTTTATATCTGACTTTATTTGTGTGAAAAGTGTTTTGTAATTGTATTCACATAGTTCCTGGCTTTGTCTTGGCAAGTAGACCCTGAAATATTTTATATTGTCCACACTGCAGACAATTATTTATTTAACATATTAAAACACTTATTATTTAATATAATATATTATATGTATAATATATGATAAATAATTTAATTAATAAATAAGTAAATTAACATTTAATTTCTTTCTCTTGATGCTGAGCTTTGTTGGTAATATATAGAAATACTGGTGATTTATATAAGTTTATTTTATATACTGTGACTTTGCTAAAGTTGTTAATTATTTCAAGTAGTTTTTTAGTTGATTCTCGGATTCTCTTGAGTATACCATCGTATTATCTGCAAAGAATGATAGTTTTGTTTCTGATCTATTCTAATTCCTTCAATTTCTTTTTCTTCTTATCGCTAAAGCTAACATTTAAAGTATAGCGTTGAATAACAGTGGTGATAATGAGAATCTTTGATTTACCCTTGGAGTATTGTTTTTAAAGCACAAGAACCAAAGAAAATCTAGAGGAAAACAAAGAGGAGTGGGACAGCTTTTAGAACTAACATACTGTATTTATAAGCACTAAAATGAAAAAGACAAAAAACAAAAATGCAAGCTGTATATATGGTAACGAGATGTGCTGTTTCAATTAAAAAATGTGCAGTTCTTCATGTATGGAAATGTCAGGTTTGTTGGTGTTTCTCTAATTCAAAATAAAATCAGTAACTTCCATGGCACTCTCAGGTTTATCAAGGGAGGCCTGTTATCAGCCGTGGTGGTGGTGGGGGGCCATCTCTCTCTGCCGGTGCCTGTTTCAGAGGTTGAATCTCAGCCATTATTTTAGTTTGTTGTGTTCCAAGTCCCCGGAGCTCAGTGATGACTTTGAAGCTGTGAAAGTGCCTGGCAGAGGGTATTAAGCTCCCTTTCCCTTGCCTGAGTTCCACTTTGAAGTAGGAAAATCTCACATTGGGCTCTGAGAGGCTTTCCTTTCTTTCTGGTAGGAAGGCAAACATATTAGCTATCCCTTTATGCTTTTTGAGAACCTTAATCCTTATGTAGGCCACGTCCCTCAGGTAGCTAGGTAGTTCTGTGGCTATAGAACTGTGGGACCCTGGCCTGGAGTCAGAAATACCAGAGGTCAAATCCAGCCTCACACACTTATTGTATAAGAGACCCTGGGCAAGTCACTTAACCTCCATTTGCCTGTAACACAGGGATCATAATAATACCTACTTCTAAGGTTATTGTGGGAATGAAATAGGTAATGATTGTAAAGTGCTTAGCATAATACCTGTTATATGATAGTCACAGTTTAAATGTTAGCTACTGTTGTTTTTCTCCCCCTTCTCACGCACCCCCCTGACCCCCAGAGTCAGTGACTTGTCTGGATTCCCATGGAGTCTGTAGCAGCACCAACATTTGAGTTCAGCTTCTCTGCTTGTACACTGAGCTGTCTTTCTGTTCTATGATGCTGGGATGTGCAGTAAATCCTCCTGATCCACCCTTCCCAACATCTTTTACATCCATCTTTTTTCTGTCCCCAAATCCACTGCCCTAGTTCAAGCCTTATTGCCACCTGCCTAGTGGGCTGCAGTGACCTGCTCATTGGTTCTCCAGTCTCCAGTCTCTTCCCTTCCAGTCCATGTTTTATACTGTTGTGGTTCATTGGCTCCCCAGTACCTAGAAGGTAACAATAGATTCCTTTATCTGGACTCTTCTTTCTTGCCTTTTGTCTTGTGATCCCCTTCTTTGCTCTGGCTGAACGGGATGATTTTCTGTTCTTGTTCCCCATGTTCCAATTCCAGCCCTTTCTCCTTTCTATACACAGTCTTCTTTACAGTACTCTTCTACTCTCTTGCCTTTCTGATATTTCTCTTGTGCACTCACCATGTTCCATTTTGAATTATATTTATTTGTGAACATGGCTTGCACTTCTATTAGTCTGTGAGCTCCTCAAGGGAAAAGACTGAATCTTCTCTCAGTTTTGTTTTTTCCTAGCACAGTGCTGGGCACAAAGTGGGCATTTAGTTATTGGTAGTAGAATTGAATTGAGGAGGATAATTTTAATTAGTTTCTATAGAGTTTCTCTTGGTTTTGCTAGGCCTTCTGTTTTTCATGGATTGATGGGGAGGAAGGAGGAAGAGGATACAGGGGTGTGCTTTTGGGCGAAGATTCCTGGAAATTGCTCGTTCTGATCAGAATTGTGATATCCCTGGGGAGCCGTGAGAGTTTTGCCTTCTCTTTATTGAACCGCAGGTTGAGAGTGGGATTTATTGATCTTTGGGCTTGTGTTTTCGCTTTGGTTTCATTGCTCATTTCTCTTTTCATTTTCAGTTTTCTCTATCTCCTTCTTTTCTTTTTACTGGTAGGGGTGATTCCTGATGTGGTCCAAGGCCTTGGCCTCACCTCTGTGACCTCTGGTGAACAGCATACTCGGCCATCTACCCTTCTGTTTTCTAGTTTCTAAAAATTTTTTTTGGGGGTGGTGGTGGTGTTGTTGTCAGCTGTTGGATCCAGGTATAGTCTTTTCTTTTACTGCCAGCTTCAGGCTGCAATTAATTCCTTCCTGCTTCCATTAATGCTTTCACATCCCCCTCAGCCTGGCCTGAGAGCCACCACAATACTGAGGGGCCTGCATTGTTTCTCCGCCTGCCTGTGAGTTACAGTCGTGTCTCCTGACTGCATTCTCCACCAGTGTGGGGAAGCACAGTAACATAGCTACTTGTGGGTAGCTGGCTTTCTTCCACCCTCTACTGCCTGATCCCAGCCCGCTTTCCCACTGACTCCCTTTGATGTCCTCCCCGAAACAGCCAAATTAGATGCTGGATGTTGTCAGAATATGCTTCTCCATGCATCTGTTGTTATTAAGCCTTCATTCTCAAAGAGGACCAATCACATCAGCAGGGAGATGTCTTGACTTGCAATTGAGTTGGATTGCAAATGAGGTAGAGCTGTGCAGAATCACCAGCCTCACTTTCTCCTCCAGAGCCATCTGGGTCCAGTGGCAAGACACAGGTTAGGAAAACTGGTGGTGGCCCCAGATGCAGTGAGGGACCTTGGCCTCTGCAAGCTAATGTCTTTCCCAGGTCTCAGTTTGTCTGAGGCAGTGCACATTCAGTAGTTGTAGGGTAGGTCAGAAATGAAGCAAAAGATGACCTACTTTGCCTTCACTTCCATGCATCTATGACTGTTCATAGCCTGGGATCTGAACCTTCCAATATCAGCTTATAGTAAGCCGTGTCTTCCTCATCCTATAGTCAAATAACTGGTTTTTGTTTTGTTTTGTTTTGTTTTAAACCAAAGTGCAAGATTTTCCGTACCCTGACTGTAAAGGGCAAGATGAAACAGCCTGCTAAGTAAGATCTTTGGAAATCTCAGGTCTCATCAGTCTCACTAACTAACCCTCCTAGTTTAGTGTCATTGGCAGATCTGATAAACACACCTACTTACTCTATTTTCTTTCAATAAGTATTGAACTGTTGAGCATTGTGAGGCCAAGGCCAGGCTGGCATTAATCCATGAGTCAGACTCTTTCAGTAAAACCTGCTGACAGTTTATCATAGTTTGACTCTGTAGCTTGAACAGGGAAAACTTCTACTTGTTCAAAATTTCCATTGCTAGGATAGCTCGATTCAATTATTAGGCACATGTTCTGTGCAATGTATCATTTGGAGTTGGGGGTGCCATAAATGTCATAGACTGTCTTTAAGGAATTTGCACGTATGCAGATAAGTATGCTGGAGAATGTGATTGGAGCAAAGGAGATATGCAGACAAAATACTTTAGAATTGGGAAAAAATATCTTTGGTTAGGGGCACCTAGGTGGCACAGTAAATAGAGCACCGGCCCTGGAGTAGGGAGGACCTGAGCTCAAATTCAGCCTCAGACACTTGACATTTAACTAACTGTGTGACCTTGGGCAAGTCACTTAACCCCAATTGCCTTGCCTCCCCCCTCCAAAGAAAAAAGAATATTTTTGGTTAAGGAAACCAGGGAATGTTTCAAAGAGAAAATGGTGCTTGAGTTGTACCTTGAATAATAATCAGACATAAAATAATAGTTTATAATTATTTAGCTCTTAGCACCATATAGAGCACAATACATAATTCTCGTTTGAACCTCACAGCAGTTCTGAGATGTAACAAAGGAAAGTATTATCCACATTTTACAGATGAAGGTACAAAGACTCATATTGAGTGGCTTTCCCAGGGTCCCACTGCTAGTTAACTTTAGAATGAGGATTTGAACTCGCTCCTCAGTGCAGGTGCAGTGCTGCATTTCATTATGGGATGAAAAAGATGGTGAAAGAGGTGACAGGTTCCAGTCCTAGAGGTGGGGGGTGGGGAGGTGGCAAGAGGGGGCTTGTTTTGTTTGAGGTTGAGCTTGTCTGTTCAGTTTAATTGGAATGGAGAGTTAGATGGTGGTAGTCTGGTAGCTGACTGGGAGGCTCTGGGGTGCCAGGCTGTATCCTCATGTTTCCTTGGCCATCCTAGGGAGCAGAAGGTCTCTCTGGGAAAGTGCCTTTCTCTTGGCTATGTAGATGCAAGCTGCCTCCTAGGAGGCTTCTCTGAGAGCACAGATAATTTCTCATTGCCTGGTTTCCTGGATCTGGAGTTTTTGCTCAACTGCTAACTCAAATGGGATGTTGAGATGAGCCATTTCACCAGTCTAGGCCTCAATTTCCTCATCAGAAAAATGAGAAATTGGACTGGATCTCCTAAGCCTCTGCCAACTTGAGAATGTGATTTTTCTGTCTGTATAGATGAACTGCTTTCCCTGTGAGTATGCCTCCTGTTTTCTCACCCCTGCATCTTTACTCCCCGTCTGATTCCTCCATGCCCTCCCTCAGAAGCTTGCCTATCTGTGGATGTGTTCCCCCTTCTTTGGTGGTCCTGATTAAATGACACGTTTTCCCTGTCCCCTCTGGCTGGAACGATCTCAAGAAGTACAGGATGCCCCATATTCTTCTACAAGATCCCTGAGAAACAGTCTGCCTGGAAACTCCTACCAGATGGGTGCTGCTTCTTGCCGCACTGTCTCATCCTCACCCCATCTTGCAATACTCATTGCAGACTGTTGGAATAAATAGATGTTGAAAGACTAGGAGATCATCGGTCCAATCTCATTTTTTTTTACAGAGGAGTATATGAGGCCCAGCAAGGAGCATTGACTTTCTGAGGTCACCCATCCAGCGCAGTGGCCAAAGTGGGCCCCAAATCCAGGTCTTTGGATGCCAAGTTGAGATTTCTTAACAATACATTTTCTCTCAGCTCTTAACCATTGAATGATTCATACTGCCATTGCCTGTGCATGTGCCTTATTCCTTTCTTACACTGAGCTGTTTGAGTGACCCAGAACTCTTTACAGTTTCTCACATAAGAGCCTCTACAATCTAATCCTGGGCATTTTCCTGGCCATCCCCCTTGCCTGGAAAGCTCTCCTTCCTCATCTCCACCTCCTGCCTTCCCTGACTTCCTTCAGCTTCTAGCTACAATTCCACCTTCTACTGGAAGTTTTCCCCCAATCCACTTAATTTTAGTCCCTCCCCTCTAATGATCATTTCCAACTTATCCTGTAGATTGCTTGTTTATTTATCCTTGAGAACTGGGGCTATCTTTTGCCTTCCTTTGTGCTTATTAGCACAATGCTTTGCACATAGTAGGTACTTAAATGTTTATTTACTGACTGGCTCAAGGGCAAGGACTTTGTCTGACTTAGATTCCTATCTCCCCTAAGGCCAAGGCCAGCTCTCTGCACCTAGTAGGTCCTTGGTGAGTTTTTGTTGAAATGAATGAGTGGATAAATGAGCGAATTCATTTATAACCATCATTAGAGGTTGGCTTGGGGGAAAAATTTTAGAAAGTGGGAATTTCAGCTTCTCTAGTCTTTTGTCTCAGTCCTTACCTGGCTTACCAAGATGACAAAAGGGCATCTTTTCTAACATACATTTTCCTTTTTTCAAGAAACACTGAAACATTTGTCAAACAGTCGGTGTTTACAGTGTGTCATTGTACAAGCTGCAGCATCTCAGGTGCAGGTAGGGGAGTGAGCTTCAATTAAGAGATTAGAGCATCCTACATAGGGACAGCTTTTCAGGTTCAGCCCGTCGCTTCTGAGGATTGGGAGGCAGCCAACTGGGAGAGTGAGTTTCTGCATTTTCTTCTTGGCAGATGACCAGCATTCATTTTATTCTTTCTTACTGGCTTTTTGTTGTTGTTGTTTATTTTTTGTGACCCTGCCAGCAGGAGTGGTGGGAAGGGAGGAGACAGATTTGGCCTATAGGAGCTGGATCAGCTTCCTGCCTCTGGGCATCTAGTGGTGAAACAGGGGGAGGGGCACAGTACATGCCAAGTTTAGAGTCCGCTCTCAATCCTAACGGACTTTGACAATCCACATCCAAATTGCGTCCAGCACTGTGTTGGAAGACAGAGAACATAGGCTTCTCTCAGTTCATCTAACCCCTTTTTGTAAGGCCCTTGAGCCTAAAGAACAGCCATGGTTCTACACTTTTCTATACTATGTATCTAGGACAGGGCTTCCTAACCTGGTGTTCATGGATAGATTTCAGGGGGTCTCATGAACTTTTTTTTTTAATAACATTTAATCTTTTCCCAATTATATGTAAAAACAATTTTTAGCATTCACTTTTACAAAATTTTGAGTTGCAGATTTTTCTCCCTTTACTCCCCTCTTCTTAAAGAATTTTGATAAGATTTTATATATATGCAGTCATGTAAAATATGTTTCCATATGAACTACAGTCATGAAAGAAGAAACAGACTAAAAGAAAACAAACACACAAAAAATAAAATGTTTCGGTTTGCATTTAGAGTCCACCAGTTCTTTCTCTGCATATGGATAGCATTGTCCATCCTTTGTCATTATCTTGGATCATTGTAGTGCTGAGAACTAAGTTCTTAGTAGACCATCACACACAATTTCTGTTACTGTGTACAGAGTTTTCTTGGTTTTGTTCATTTTAGGTTGTATCAGTTCATATAAGTTTTTCCAGGTTTTTCTGAAATCCGCCTGTTCTAAGTTGTTTTAAAATTTTTTGATAATCATATTTTAATATTATTGTTTCCTTTTTTATTTTATGTGTTTAATAACATGATTCTGAGAAGTTCACAGGCTGCTCCAGACTAACTGCCACCAGGGTCCTTGACACAACAGAAGTTTAAGGACCCTTCAACCTCCCATCCTGTATCTTTCGCCACTGCTCCGTCACGGTGCGGTAGTGGTCTTTAGTATGCTAGGGCCAGGCCTGTGGATACAGGCTCTGGCAGATGCTGCCCAGATGTGGAGACTTCAGGTAGGACTCCACCTTCTAAGCCATATTCGGCCAATCCCATACTAATCTAGTTAAATATGGAAACAGCAGCTTATCGTTGGAAAGTTAGACTTTAATGGTCACACAAATAACTCTACCCATCGACCAGAGTGTGTGGTGGAAACTCTTGGTTGAGGGAGTACTTATACACAGATCTTTGGGAATATTGAACCATCAGAAACCAACAAATCTTTATCTTGTTTGTGTGCCCTGGGTCCCTTTGGCTGTCAGTCTTGTGGGAAGGCCTCTTCTCTGAGTCAAGCTTTGAAATGCAGAAAGAAAAATCCAGAGAAAGGAAACCACTTAGATTGAAATACAGTGATCAGAATTTTCTTTTTAAAATTCTGAGACACCAGGTCCTGATCTAGGCCGTGCCAAAAGCTTTTTGGAGGGGAGGGGGCAGGGAAGTGGGATAATTTTGGCCAGCACAGATCAATAACTCACATGGCTCCCGTTTTGATCGTGTTTGCATTATGTCTTACAAAGTGCTTCCCTCAAAAAAACACTTGCCTCTCTCTTAGAATTCCTAAATTCTTTCAAAGCCCAGATCATGTGCCTAAAGGAAGGCTTATTTAATTCCACCTTTTCTACCTCTCAGATATCATGTATGCACTTCCCTGTTTGCACACTGTATTCTCCCCAGAGAATGCAACAAACCCCTTGAGGCTAGGGACTGTTATTCCTTTTGTCTTTATATTTCTAGAATGTAACCAAGTGTCTTATACATAGCAGTCAGTTAATGAATGTTTGCTAGATCGAAACAGCTTTAGAAGTCCAACCCCCTCATTTTATGGATGAAGGAACCGAGGCTCAGAGAAGTCACCTGCCAGTGAGCTCACAGTGGTAGAGTGGGTATGTGAATGCCTGTCCTCTGACTCCACATCTACTCTATCATGGTGCATCAGGCAGAGCATGGTCATTATATCCATTGTATGGATGAGGAAACTGAGGGCAAGAGAAGTTAATGGCTTGTCTGAAGTCATTTAGTGAGGAAACAAATGGTAGTGACAGTACTCCATCCTCTGAGGCCAAGTCCCCACTGTACTTTCCATTCTGCTGTACTCATCTCAATAAAGAACATTGTGAATAATTTGAATTTGATAACAAACAACATTGTAGAGAGGATATTATGAAAAGTACTCTTTATGCCACTGTTCTACATGCTAACTTGTCTGTTGCCTGCAAAGTCATGTGGGAGTGTTTCTTTATTTGAATGTAATAGGATTTTAGAGTGAGGAGGAGTCTTAGAACAGAGGGTGTCCCAGATGGAGGTTCTCCAGTATCTGCCCAGTACACGTCCCATGTTTCACTGAGTGGCAGTGACTTCCCCAAGGTCACTGGTATTTTTGCACTGGCCAAAAGCAGCTTTAGATGCCATGCTTAAAATGACAAAAACAGTGTCTTGGTCTGGTGATTCCTTTAATGAAATGAACTTTATTAATATGTTACCCATTTTCACACTCGGGTCTTCTTTACTCTAAGTTTAACATATCTTAATGTTAATTTTGTAGCCTCTCCTTGCTTCCTATGTCTTATGATGGGCTTTGGTCACAAACAATAACATTATGAAGCTATTGCTTTGCCTTGTATTGTGGCATATCCCACTGGGGTGTTGGGCTATGTCTTCCTGAAATCTGCTTCAGTCAGAATTTTCTAGAATGTTCCGGATATGTAGGTATACCCCATTTTCCCAAGTGTGTAGAGATTTAGCCTTGAGCAGACTTGGGATGTGGGTGGGTATGAACTAGGAAACCAGAAGGTAGAGAACAGATTCATTGTGGGTGGTTCTAGGGGAACAGAACTAGGACTGATGGGGTTAGTTGCAATGGCAGATTTTCCGTTAAGTGTGAAAACTTGATAATTACTAAGTGGGGGGGAGGGGTACCTGTAGCCTAGTGAGTAACTGAGCTTCCTGTTGTGAAGGATTCAAGAGAAGTTGTCCCCTTGTAGAGGGATCCCTCTTTTAGGTAGGCGGTTGGACTTGATTGCTTCTGAGGTCCTTCTCATTTCTGCTTACCGCTTAAGGATTCATTGGGAACCGTGATAGTATTTCTCTTTGTGCTTTAAGATTTACAAAGCTTCTATGTCAGATTGCTTGTTCTCTTGAGGGGAAAGGAAGGGAAGGAGAAAGAAAAATTTGGAATTCAAAATCTTACAAAAATGAATGTTGAAAACTGTCTTCACATGTAATTGGAAAAAAAGAAAATACTATTTAGTGCAAAAGAAAAACAAAGGTTTCCAAAGACCCGCCTTCATAGCTACCATCTGTGTTTTGCTTTTAAGGTTAAGATCCTATAGGAAGGAACCCTGGGGGACAGACAGGAATAATAGTGGCGGCTCGTGGCTGTAGACAGTTTATAGGCACCGTGTTCATAGTGGCCATAGGAAGTGGGTGCTATTACTGTCTTCAGGAGGAAACCGAGGTCCAGAGATGTTTATTGTGCTTGGCCTTTCATGGTGTCTATGTGAAGAGCTTAGGGGGCTTCTGACCTACCTTTTGGCTTGGCTTTTCAGTAGAAAGGAGGGAAAAGATCAGTGGACAAGGAGTCAAGGATGCCTTGGAGTTCCAGCCCCAAGACAACTGCTTATTAGCAGTATGACCCTGGACAAGGCATTTCAGTTCTAGCTTCAGTTTCCTCGTCTGTCAAATAGTAATCTTAGCTATCTCCTTTGTGAGGTGGATATGTGAAAACTGCTTTGTTGGTCATAAATGACTGTGAATATTACAAGTATCTGTCCCTGGGGTACTTTCCCAAGAGCTTTTCCACTCATAATTATAACATATAAACATTTGATTAGTACACCATTTACTTAGACCTGCTGCAGAATAGCTATGTAGATTTTCTTTCTGTTGGGTAAAGAGATAGCAGGTGTATTCTGGTAAGTGGAACCAAAAGGACTTGTTTCTTGGTTGTATGGGTTGGAGATTGTTGGGGGAGAAAAAAGTCAAACCGTGTATGTCTGAGTGCCTGTAGAATTGTCCATTTCTTGGATTTAAGTCTGGGTGTGCCTGTTGCTAGCTCACAGGAGTGCTGAGGTCGATTTTATTAGCTGGTGTTACTTAGAGATAGCTTGTGGGGTTGAAACACGAATAAATGATGCCTTTCCCTAGTGATTTACTGGGCTTTATCTGTCCCAAGAATTGCATGTTTTTGTTCTCCTGGATTTTTCCCAATTCTGGATTATCTATTTAATCTGAATGAATTAGTTGATGAGTTAGTGAATAAATGAATGAAAAAAACCCCATCTATTTATTTACTTTGTGCTAGGCACTGTGTCAAGTGTCCTGTGGCTTCAAAGATTTTTTAAAAGGAAAGTCCCGTCCTCAAGGAGCTTATATTCTAATAAGGACAGGCAGGAGGTGAGCAGGGAAGGTAGTTTTGTTTGGGGAGGTGGAAAGCTAGGGTGATATGGGATTGAGTATGCCCATGACCTGGTTAGCCGGATGGGGCAGGAAACAGAAACAGGCTGGTGATGTCTAGGGCCCGCCAGTATACTGTACATACATCCTCAGTCACCAGTCATCTGAATTAGATACTAGCTAGGGAGCTCAACAATTAAATGGATTAGCTTCTCCATTATATGGGGCATAGATTCAGGAGGACTGGGGTGGGGAGGAGCATGTCAGTGGCAGCCCAGCAGGCACGAGGTGAGGTCACCTGGCTGGATAACTGGATACCTGCATGGCCTGTGAAGCCAAAGCTAGTGAAAAGATTTCTGGGTTTTTTTGTTTGTTTGTTTGTTTTTTTGCTTTTTGGAGGGCAGTTGGAGTTAAGTGACTTGCCCAAGGTCACACAGCTAGTTTTTTGTGTTAAGTGTCTGAGGCCAGATTTGAACTCAGGTACTCCTGACTCCAGGGCCGGTGCTCTATTCACTGCGCCACCTAGCCGCCCCTAAGATTTCTGTTTTTTGATTTTATACTAGATAGTTTTATAGGATAATTTGTGATAATAGTGGTACAAGTCTTTTTTTTTTCAGGGTTTTTGTTAGCTTTTTTCATTTTCTCCACACTGATGCCTCACTGAGGTGTGCCCACTTTGGGATACCCCTCCGACATGGCATCCCCAGGTTTGTAATTAGTTCTCCAGGCTCACAAGCCATTCCAGTATGCTTCCCAATAACATTGGGCTCTGTAGGCATAATTACCTCAAAGAAAGGCATTTCTTAGTGTGCCATAGTAAAACAGTATCTACAAATCATTCTGAAAAACCGAAGCATGCTTTCCTGTAAATAGAGCATCCAAGGGGAGAGTGGGCACCAAGCTTAGAATCTAGCTAAAGGAAGGGGTCCACGTAAAGAACATACATGCCATTCACGTAGAAGGCAGTTCACAGTTCTGGCACTGCCAGACTTCCTCCTCTTTCTACTTTTCACGGTTTTCCTCATGTTTTTCTCTTTTTCCTCATGCTTCTTCTGTGCTGTGAAGTTTGCTCTACTAGACTGCCCTTTCTCCTCCCAGGGCATGCTGATTTTTGCTGAGTACATGAGTGCTATGCACATCTGAGACTTACTCTTCACTGGTCAGGTGGAAGGCTCCATTGTCCTCAATTCCAGACTCAGCTTGTAGTACTCTGCTGGGGTACTGCTGTGCCCTTTCAGAAAGGGCAAGGACTCTTACCTACCCTAGTTTTGCTGTCTTGGGGGCTCAGTTCTTAGGTTTGTCACCTCCCAGGAAGAAAGTGGGACACCGTTAGCCTTTGCTTTCCACAAGTCTTTCTGGTATGGGACTTGAGTCCCTTCAGTGAAATACCTAATCCTGAATTTATGAGGGCTATTAAGTATATTTGCCAAAGCTTGATTTCTGCCAGCCATAAATAGACAGTGGCCGTATTCCCAGTAATTACTAAACAGTGTCTCCTGGTGGTCCATGTTAATGAGCATGAAAACCTTTCTGTGCCAGTCTGTGTCCTGCGGGTAAATCAGTCATCTCTCCTGGCCACCCAACTACTTTCCTCACCGTGTCCTATCCCTCACATAGTACCTTTCTAAGGTACATCATTAAGGTACATTATGGCAGTCTGGAAGGGGAAGAGCCTTTTATCCCATGCTCAGTGAAATTTGCTGTCCCTACAGATTACTTGGATGAGAGAGCAGGATATTTGAAGGCAAGACCCTGAGTTGGGGAATGAAGCCACTCATCGTAGCACTCTTGGAGAGAGAATGTGGGTTTTTATTTTCACTCTGGCTGCTACTTAGGGATCCAGATGGGCCCAGCAGAGAACCATTCGAAGGAAGAGCCAGTCTGTTAGATAATGTGCACCTTCTGCTACCTTGGATCTCCATTTTCCTGATAGCCATTTATTTCTAGTCATTTTCGACCCAGGGGACATGTGTGTAAACTCTCCCCCATTCCTTGTCTTTTACTGTTTCCATTCAGCTTCAGAAATAAATTGTTCTAGTGAAGAAATTTTTTTAAATATGTATTTTTGTTTTTACTTTAGATCCTACCCCTAAAGAAATATTGATCAACTATTGAATTTAGAGGGTGCTGCTCTGATAAGCAAGCACTTATAGAATTTTCAAAATGTTGTGTGATTGTATTTTGATGCCAGTTTACTAACGTAGGATTTTATGTTTTGCTTTCTGGTATTCTTTACTTGAAGGAATGTTCATTTTGTCCCATAACAATTCTCACTGAATTTGTTGAAGAAATTGTACCTCATCCATGTCAGTGCAAATAAAAGGCCATGCTCATGTGGAAAATAGCTTACTGAATAGCCTTTTATTTGAAGACTGTTTTGAATGGTTCCACTGATTGATGCGCAGCAAGATATATTTTTAATTTGTTAGATCTTGCAGTGTCCAAAGAACCAAACAAAAATTTTTTTACTTTTTTAGACATAAAGCTTCATAAATGTTACAGATTTATTTCCCTTAAATTATATCTACTGTTAAAATCCCATCAGGTTTATCTAGTTTTCTGCTATATGTTGGTATGTTCAAATAAAAAAGATCTTAGAAAAAAAGCTTTTCTGTGGCAAAAGTTTATTGCCATGTTAGTCTAGCTATATACATGACATGTTATTTTATGTCAAGATATAAACTATCTTGGAAGGTTTGGAATAATTTATTGCTTATGTAAAATTGGGAAGTTTTAAATTATATATTTATTAAAGTATATTTATTATATAATAAGAAGTACAATTAAATACTTATAAGTCTATCATTTAATGTCATATACTGAAGGAAATGTTTGCATTTGTGTCATAAGTCCCACCGTTGCTTTTGGAAAGGCACATATGTGGACTGTCCTATTGTTCTTTGGTGGCTTCCCACACTCCCACTGTCTCCCCCCCACCCCACTTCTCCCCATGTGTTGTCTCTTCCATTAGAAGGTGAGATCCTTTAGGGCAGGAATTATTTAGCTTTTGTATTTGTGTCCCTACCCATAGCTCAGTACTTAGTAAATGCTTAATAAACTTTTTATTCCATTTACTCACACCAAATAGGAAAGTAAAGGCTTTGACTATAGTTCTGTTGGCTAAGGATCAGCCTGACTTAATATAGAGATACATCTCCAGCCTACTGGGCAATTAGGTGATTCATTCTTTGGCCAAAGCCATCCACAAAACAGATAAAATTACAGAATGGCCCAGTCCCTCATGGCCACCTTCTGCTTCTGTGTCATGAAGACTTTTTTCCATAGGATTATCAGCAAGTGTTAGACACAACGAGCCTGAAAAGCATCAAGAAAACAACAACAACAACAACAACAAAAACCAAACAAATTGATTATTTTAAAAGCTAGGAAGTGTCAGGTTATTGTGTGGGAGCCGTTTCACAATCAGCTGTCTCTGCACTTGCATGTTGACCTGTTAGGTCAAAGGTCAGGTTACTATCAGATAAGGATGGAGTTGAGAAGATGATACTGGGGCAGTTAAAAGTTAAAATGCTGTCTCTTTAAACAAGCTACTAACTGGGCAAAAGTGAAGATGCTGATTCTGATTATTACCACCTTTCCCAGGAGAGAGTCAGGGACAAAATCAGTTTAGTCTGCAAGCTTATTTGCCAAGTATTCCAGGGGTGAATGGTGGAAGATTACACCATGGTCTGGCCTCAGAAACAGTAAAAAGCAGTAGTGGGGAAAATGAGCCTCAGAAAACTTGGCATAAGTCTTAGTTATGCCATATCTTCCTAAGACAATTTGTGGAAGAGTCTGAAAGGACAGTAGATAGACACAAAATGGAATGGGTCTACCAGCATTTTTTTTTTCTTCTCACAAGTAAACTTTTTTTCTCTCTCTTTTAAAATTAATTTCTTTTTCCCACTTAAAAGATAGAATTCAACATTCTGAGTTCCATTTCCCCCGTCCCTCCCCTTCCCTCTCCCCAAGACAGCAAGTAATCTGATGCAGCCTATAGATGTACAATCATATTAAACATATTTCCACATTAGTCATGTTGTAAAAGAAGAATCAGAACATGTTCTGTGTAATTACACAGGTACAGCCTGTATTGAATTGCTGCTCCTCCCAGTGGGAGTGGGTGACAGGGGAGGAATTGCTAGAATCCAGTATTTAAAGCTCTACAATTAAATGCAACTGGGAAATAATACATACAGGACGGGGGCAGGGAGGAGCTCCCTGCCCTGCTGGAAAGCTAGAGAGGTGTTGGAGGAGGGCATAAAAGGGAACAGATTGTGGGAGGGGTCTTACAGTGGGATCA
>CM053594.1:49443363-49459038 GCA_028646575.1 Pseudocheirus occidentalis
ATGCTGAGAAGCATCCAGTTTTTCAAAATTGGTTGTCACACATATGATGTATCTGTGACTGTGTACAAATTTTTCCTGGTTCTGCTCTTCTCACTCAGCATCAATTTGTATAAGCCTCTCCAGGTAATTATGAAGTCCATCTCCTTCCCATTTCTTATAGCACAATAATATTCCATAATATTCATATGCCATAACTTGTTCAGCCATTCCCCAATTGCTGGGCATCCCTTAAATTTCCAGTTTTTTACTACCACAAAGAGAGCTGCAGTAAATACTTTTGTACATATGGGACCCTTTCCCACTTCTGTGATCTCTTTGGGATACAACCCCAAAAGTGATATTACTGGGTCAAAGAGTATGCAGTTATTTATAGCTCTTTGGGCATAGTTCCAGATTGCCCTCCAGAATGGTTGTATCAGTTCACAGCTCCACCAACAATGCATTAGAGTTCCAATTCTTCCACATCCTCTCCAGCTCTTGTCATTTTCCTGGTTTGTCATCTTAGCCAGTCTGGCTGGTGAGATGTGGTACCCCAACGTTTTGATTTCAGTCAGCAGGTCTTATCTACCAGGTCATAGGTGGTTACAATCTCCACATTGGCAGAGGGAATTTTCATCTCAGGAGCTCCCTTTGTTATTAAAATCCTGGTTTCTTCTCAAAAGGGGTAGTTTCTCACCATCTATGAAAAGAAGTGGTGATCAGAACCATCAGCACTGGGTGGTTAGAAGTTGTCTTCTTCAAGAACAGGTCAGACCTGGCCTAATTAGACAGTGGTAATTTAAGGTAGATTTGGAGCTGTCTGAACAATTGGACCCAAAGAGTGGCTGTTAATAATCTGATGTCTTCTTAATAAAGGGTCTCTAACAAAGTGCCTCTGGCACCTGTCTGTCCTTGCTTATGTGTTGTTGAACACCGTTAAGACCTTAGACAATGGTGTGTGTGGCCTGCATGGGGTGCCACACAGTTGAGAAGGAGGATAGCTAACATACCAGGTGACAGAGCCAGGAACCCCAAAAGATTCTCCCAGGATTGGCTCAAATCTGATCCCCTTAAACTTCGCCTGGGTCTGCTGCTTCTGATAGACAAGCTTTAACCTCACTTTGCTAGGGCCCAGGCCTCAGACCCCTTCCTTGCTGTCTCCATGTCCTTCCTCCCCATTTCCTGGTATGTCCTTTATGTGGAGTCTTGCTCTGTTAAAGAGGAGGCTCCTTGAGGGCAGGTGCTGTTAGACTTACTTGTGTTTGTATTTCTCTTGTTCAGTGCCCATCCTAACACATCCTAGCTTACTAATGCCTCTTGTTGGATGTCTCCCTCTCTCCTCAAAGCTCTGTGTCTTCCCACTTTACCATGTGTTTGTGTGTCTCTCCAGTCTCCATGTTTGTATTTCTCACTACCTCCCTGTCATTCCTCTGTCCCCTCCTTTTCCAGGAACAGGAATGAATGACTCACCAGCTCCCATAATGTATTTTACTCAAGAGCTGTGGGCTTTGAGACAGGATGAAATTCCATTTTATCCAGAATTAAAGTGGCCCCTCTGAACTGTGGGAAATGTCAGTGGCTTAGAGAAATAATCGTTACTCTTGGTGGAATTTAAAAGTACGAATCACTGGCCTTCCCATAAACCAACTTTCCAACCAGCTCTTCCCGTGCTGTTGTTGAGGCCTTGTTAGAGTGCTTGGTTTTAGCTGACTCAGGGGCTAGAATCCCCTTGGGGGGAACAAAAAGAACTTTTCACCAAAAAGGGAAGCCTAGAGAGCTCTAAGACTGAGTGATTCATTCAGCCTTCTCAAGGGTCTTGTTGCATTGCCCAGCATTGTGGACTGAGGCCCAAAGGGTTTTTGTGCAAGCCCTGCCTTGTTTGGGAGCCAGCTCCCTTTTCACCCCTATGGCCAGACTTACAACTTTGTGACCAGAGAGTGTGGATTTGGGACAAGGGGCTAGCCCTCTGCTTTGGCACTGGATGAACTGTGTTTGACATCTATTTCTTGAGTACCTTTTCTGTATGGATGGTATGCTAGGTTTTGTGGGAAATGCAAATAAGGCATCTCCAGGGGGAATGGAAATAACCCTGGCTTGGGGACTATCTTGGCTTTACCATTAATTTGCTGTATAACCTCAGGCTTCCCATAATTCCTCTGGGCCAAAGTCTTCCTACTCTGTAAATGAGAGTGCAGGGTGCTCATGATTGCTGAGGTGCGTTCCAGATATAACAGGCTATCCATCTCTGTTCTCACATTCCATCCCGCTCTTGAGATTTGGGATCATGGGCTTTCAGGCCTTACATCTGACTCCTAATTCCCTAATATGAAAGTTTGCTCTAGCTGTAATGTCAAATATAGCAATTTGGAGGTCCTACTTGAAGGTCTGAGGAGGCAGAAAAAAGGAGCCCTTGTTTGTGGAGCCCCTAGAGACAGACCAGAAAATCCATGTGTCCCCTGGTTGTAGGAGGTCAAACACTGGGCAGTTTAGGGGAAGGTTGAGCTGCAGGTAGCTCCTGTTTGGACAAGGAAGGGTTTTTTTTTTCTATTCTGTGGAATGGCCTGGGTAGCTCTGCAGAGAGAACTGATCAGCTGGCTAGAGGCTTTGCCTGCACTTTTGGATGCTTTGAAAATATTGATTGAGCTCTGCTTCACCTGTCACAGAAGGTGAGATAAGGCCTTGTTTGCCTGCCTCCCGCTCGGCCCCCAGCCACCTCCTCCAGTGTTTTGTGCTTCTCTCTGTTTGCCCTTTGTCCACCGGCCATCTCTACTGCCGTGCTTGGACCCCTGCAGAACAAGCCCGTTTTTCATAAGCCGGCCTTGTGACAGCAGCTTGGGGGGGGGGGGGAGAAGCACATTATTCAGTGTGGTCTGTCACCTACTAGTGGCTTTGCTGCCCCCTCATTTGTCAAGTCCTTGTCATCAGAGGTTGTTTCCTATCTCTGGTGACAAGGTCCAAATGCTCCTTTTCTGCTGAAATCAGTTGAGAAATATTTATAGAGCACTGACCATGTATGGACTAAGAACGAGACCTAGATTCAAATTCTCTGTGACCAGAGGCAAGGGACCCCTCTGAACCTTGGTGTCCTTCTTTGTAAATACCCACAGCGCTTATATCATAAGGTTGTTCTGAAGCTGAAATGAGATAGTGTTAGAAAAATGTTAACTCCTACTGCTTTCTATCTGTGCTCATTTAGCATATACAAAATTTGAGGAATGTTGGAGGTCATTTCATTCAGCCCCCTTCCTGCCACATGCTCACCCCCCTGCTCCTTCACCCCCGCCAGAGTGAGGATGCTTCCCATTCACCAGAAGGTAGCATGGTGTGATGGCAGGAGCCAGGGAGGTGCAGGTTCCCCTGCCACCCTTACAGTTAGAGTGGCCTAACTCATGGCCTCTTTCCTTTGCTGAGCTTCACTTTCCTTATCTGTGAAATGGGTGTATCAGTAATTACACTACCTCCCTTACAGAGCTCTTGTTACTTTATGGTATAAAAAATGTGAGCTGTCATATTAGTGTTATTGCCACGCCCAGAGCAGGTGGTCTTCCCTTAGATCCATCCCTCTGTTCCTTAGGATGCTTTTCCTGCTGTCTAGCCAGTATCAGCCTCCTCAGCATAGCCCAACCCCTTCCTGCCTTTCCCCCACACGTAACCATGCTCCCTAAGCTTTGTGTCTCAGGGGCTCCGGCCCCCTTCCTGGTGCTTGCACACAGTGCTTCCCTGTGCATTTCCAGAGAAGGCTGTCGCTGTGCCTAGAAAGCTGCTGTTCGGTTTCCTTGGTTTCCTTGAGCCTCAGCTCCAATCCCAATTTCTGTGGTAGGCTTTTCCCATGCCCCTCCAGCTCCCAGTGCCTTCCCCACTGAGTGGCCCCTCATTTCCTCAGGCTTTTCTTTTAGGTACATGGTTATTTGTCTGTTGTCTGCCCAATTAGACTAGGAGCTCAGTGTGACTAACTAGCTGTATGACCCTGGGCGAGTCACTTAGCCCTGTTTGCCTCCATTTCCTTTTCTGGAGAAGGAAATGAGAAACCACTCCAGCATCTTTGCCAGGAAGACTCCAAATGGGGTCATGAAGAGTCAGACATGACTGAAATGACTGAACAACAAAAGTATCACCCCGCACTTGGCACAGGGGTTACAAACTGACTGACTTCCTTTCACTGCTCTTGTTTCTCCTCCAGGGTGAGCAGAACAAGATGATGAGTATTAGAGCATGTCAGAGCATTCCCTGGTCAGGGTGCTTTGGGGGGTGATTTTCTGCAGGAAGTTGGAGGGGAGGATGAATAGGAAGTTGGTAGAGAGAATGGGGATGCTCTTCCAGTTCTGGGGAATAGGACAGACGCAGGAAGGGAGGAAGCCTTTTGGGCAGGTGGGGTGCCCCCCGCAGAGAAATGGCTGGAGATGTGACTGAAAGGTATACTGGGCTTTCAAATGGAAGATCTTGAGTACCGCAGAACAAGGAGCTTAGGCCTCCTCTAGAAGGCACAGGGGTGACTGTGGAAGAATTTGAACAGAAGAGTGACATCACCCAGAGCTGATCTGTGGGAAGATACCTCTGCTGGCCTGTGCATGATCCAGGGGAGGCAGACAGCAGCTAGGAGGCTGGCTTGGTGGAACTCAGTTTTAAAGTGCCCTACCCTTGCTCACTGCTGCTGCCCACCTGAGAATTTCTTCTTGCCAGCTATTGACTGGAAATACCAACCACTGGGTTTTGTCTGTATGGGAAATCGATCAGTTCTGTTGAATTCTTTTGGGGGTTGAAGTACACTCTCTTAAAACTATTTTTTTCCTCCTTCCAGTAGTTAAAAAGCCTAATGTGATGTTCTAAGCAGAATTCCTGCCCTCAGATAGCATCACACCTTGGCTTTTTTCTCTGTTAATCTCATATCAGAGAGAGAACAGAGAGAGACAGAGCAGAGAGAGAACAGAGACAGAGAGAGAACACAAAGAGACAGAGAGAGAACACAGAGACAGAGAGACAGAGCAGAGAGAGAGAGAGAGAGAATAGAGAGAGAGAGAGAGAGAGAGAGAGAGAGAGAGAGAGAGAGAGAGAGAGAGAGAGAAAGAAATCTTTTGTGAAGATCCTGTCAAAGTTGTTTAGGAGAGACAGTGTGGCAAAGTGGCAAGGGCAGTTTTGTACCTCACACTAGGTACCAGCTGTGTATAAGTCTTTAGGGCAGGATCATTGTCATTTCATTGACAAAATGGGGAGATTAAATTAAGTCCCTTGCAGCTCTAAATCTGTTTTGTATCTAAAACTTTCTCACCAGACATTTATAAATGTAAAGGAAGGTAGGTTACTAGCTTTTTTTAAGGCTGCTTCTGATTTCCTTGTAGTCGTGTGTTATGTGTGTGTGTGTGTGTTCACTACTTGCCTTATTGTGTAAATTCTGGAATGATTGGCATAATTAGACTTCAGCAAGAGTTTGTAAATTCCCCAGATGTTGTGAAGTCATGGAGGAGGAAAAAAAAATTCAGCTTTATTTCGGGAGTTGGGGATAAGAGTGAAGTGCATGACAAGGACTGGAAAATTTGGGAGGGAACAGATATTTGTGTCTTCCCTTTGTTCCTGTTTTTGTCATTTTGTCATTTTAGAATGCTAGAATTGCGCAGTAACCTCGGTTCTCTCTTGCAACAAAAGCGTAGTTAAACCAAACAGTGTTTTTGTTGTAGTTGTTATGTCTGGAAAAGTCTATGTCATTGTGCATCTTCAGTTCTCCTCAGGCTTTTATCTCTCCCACAGGAGTGGGGACAGATGCTTGGGTATTACCCTTCTGGAGTCATCATTGGGCTGAAGTCTTTTAAAGTTGTTTTTCTTTGTAAACTGTCATCTTTATATAAATTGTTCTCGGCTGCCTCATTTTTCTCTACATCAGTTCATATAAATCTTCTTTGTTTCTTTGAATCCAGTCCTTCCATCATTTCTTAAGTTGCAGTCAATCATTTTCCATTAAATTTACAAACCCAAATCAGCTCAGTTATTCCCCACTTGATGGTGTCTCCCCCACTTCCATTTCCAGTTTTTTCCCCACCATAAAAAAAGTTGTAAATAAATTTGTACATATAGGTCCTTTCCACACAGTTACCCTAGTAGGAAAGTGCTATTATCCCTCTTTCAGAGATGAAAAAACTGGGGCTTAAAAAGGTTAAATGACTTGCCATGGATCAAACACTTTAGTGTTTGAGGTGGATTCAAGCCTAGACCTTCTTGATGCCAAGAAGGCCCCGTACTTACTCAGCAGGAGTTCCCTTTGCCAGTGAGATCATAGTGGTGGATAAAAACAGTATCTACCCAATTGTTATTAGCCTTAGAAGGCCCTTCCTTCTCCCTGCTGCCCACTTCTGTTTGGCAATGTCTTCCTCACCTTTGAAGGTGGCACAAACACCACCTCTTCCAGGAAGCTTTCCCATGGCTGGAAATGGTGGATCCTCAGTCGCTCTATCTCATAGCATTTGAGGCAAGTCAGCACGAGTTTACTAAGCCCTATTTACCCTGTGCCAAGTCCTCAGAGTACAAATGCAAGCAAATACAGAAACAGTCCCTTCCCTCAAGGAGCTCACATTCTAGTACATCCCAATTTTCTTTCTATTTCTTAGTTTGACAAGTCATTTTGTGCTCCCTCTCCGACTAGATTTTCAACCCCTTGGATGCAAACATGTTTTGATTTCTCTCAGTACAGTGTCCAGAAAAGCCATGAAATCAGGGTTCATTGAAAGAACGAGCTCTGAAACAGGAAAGAAATGTCGGCTGGAGGTGCTTTTAGTCTGCTGACTGGGCACAGCCGGGGCACCTGTGGGATGAGGTCACTTTTTGTAAACGTCTTGCAGGCCCTTCCTCCAAAATGGTTTTTCCTTGTTATTCACCTGAAGACATGGTTCTCAAATCATTGCCTGGGGCCTTTTGCCAATTCTGGTCAATCATAGGCCTTGCTGAGGACCAGTGACTGACCTTTGGGCAGTAGAGTTTCCTGGGAAGCAAGAATTTGATTTCATTATGATCCAAAGGACTTTGGCATAACTATACTCAGTAGAGAGAACCATGTGCTCAGGAGACATGGCATGACAATGCTCTCTGATGGTTCGGGGAGGG
Organism: Pseudocheirus occidentalis; assembly: GCA_028646575.1. Taxonomy (NCBI): domain Eukaryota; kingdom Metazoa; phylum Chordata; class Mammalia; order Diprotodontia; family Pseudocheiridae; genus Pseudocheirus; species Pseudocheirus occidentalis. Next base: position 49,450,432 of record CM053594.1, read on the forward strand.
CCACGACACTTCTGGCTGTGATCCCAGGGAATCCAATTAGCGTGTGGGCCACATGGAGCTTGAAAAGGCCTGCCTTTTCTCCCTACTCCCTTAGGATCTTACAATGCAGCATTACAAGGTTCAAAGGAATTGTAGAGGATAACCAGACTAACCTTCTGTTTGGGCATGGGGAGGGTACCCTAAGACCCAGAGACAGGAAATGAACTCTTGCAGGAAGCTTTCCCTGATTTCTTTTAACCCCTTAGCTGAAAATGATTTATTCTGTTTCCTGATCTGATAACATTTAAAGAAGTCAAGTCTTTTTGTAAAGTTCCCCAGTTAAGAGATAGCTGCTCTCTTGCCTCTAGTTCCCTGGGGCCTTCTCTGCTGTGATCACTTGCTTAAATGAGATAAAACAACATAGTCCCAAGGTGGAAAGCTGCTGAGGTATTTTTAGCATTCAAAACTTCTTTTTTTCATGGAAGCACTTGGCCTACCTGCCCCTGAGCCGCAGGTATTTTTGCAGGGTGACTCATGCCTGTTTGGGTGCTGGCACACAGGAAAAGAGGAAAACATTTAAAAATGCTAACACTCTGTAATGGCAAGAATGAGGAATCAATGTGTCCCCCGGGATGTGGATTTGAGCTGATAGCACACACCACAGACCAACTTACACAGTTGGGGCAATGAAGGAGGACTGTCTTACTCTTCTCTCTCCTGTTGGGCAGTAAAGTTTTATTTCTAGACTCACAAAATGTCACAGTTGGAAGTTCCTAGAATGAAGAACAGAGAATGCCAGGCTAGAAGGAACTTAGAGCATAGAACATAAAATATCAGCTGAGAGCATTCTTAGGATAGAGAATATCAGAATTAGGGATTTTGGAATATAGACTTTTATAGCTTAAAGGATCATTTAGCTAAAAGTCCTTTGATTTGGCAATTAAACTGATACTCAGAGAGGGAAAATATCTTGTCATTTTGATTTAAATATTGTTCTCCAAACCTGCATGAACTGATGCAGAGTAAAGTTAGCAGAACCATAGATAAAGTAACAACATTTTAAAGGTAAAAACTGAAGAACTCTGGTCAGCGCAGTGACCAGCCTTGATTCCATTTTGCCCATGAAGAAGCACATACGTCCACATCAGACAGGGAGGGGATGGATGGACTCAGGGAACTAATTGAGTCATCAGTTTTTTGAACACGAACAGAAGGGGAATTAGGTTTTGCTTTACTAGGCATCAATCTTACTTTTTTTTTCCCCCATTTTGTTATATTTAGTTTTTATTTTTCATTTTGGGGGGAAGAACTAAGATTTTTAATCATCAAAAATAAACTTTAATTAAAATTGTTCTCAAGCAATATTTACTTATACATCTATATGAAGAAAGTGGGAACAAAGAAAAACTTAAAAGAAAATAAAAAATAAAACTGAACCATGGTGGGTCAATTATTCCTTTTATTTTCCAGGTTGGAATAATGGTTACAGAAGTCATTATTGAATAAAGAAAAAGGCCAAGGAGACTGGGGCTGGCTGGGGTGGCTGAGGCCCAGGGTGTTGAGGAATACTTCCTTTTCAGCCTAGGACTAGGTTAAGGAATAGTCTCTATAGGTGAAAGAACCTTTAGGAAACCCCTTAACTCTTCCTTCCCCCCATCTTTGAGTGAGCATTAGAGGCAAAAACACAAGAGCCAAACAAATTCTCAGGTGTTCAAAGTTTGACAAGATGAGAAAGAACCTTAGACTCTCAGAGAAGGAAGGGACCTCACAGGGTATCCTGTCCATTTCCCACCCCTTACAGACTCTGAGGATTTAGGACCTGGAGCTGGAAAGGTTTTTGTTTTACCCTCTGATCTTTGCCTCTCCCAGACTCCTTACAGATGAAGAACAAAGACCCAGAGATACTGCATTTTAATGCCTCAGTATCCTCTTTAGAATTTAGAAATGAATGCTCAGTTTCTCTAGAGAGAGCCTGGATCTGTGTATTCTCAGATATGACTGGAATGTTTTATATTTCCACAGTATTTTTTATCCACAGAGAGGGAGCTGATAATGTTACTGTCCTCTTCCCTGATCAGATCACATTAGGAATATTGGATCAAATTCTGGGAAGCATGCTTTAGAGAAAATAATGTTGGGAGGTGGGCAACCAGGCCTTAGAATGATCCTGTGTGAAGTGCTGAGGATATTTAGCTTTGAAAATGAAGAGTCAGGAAAAGGAGACAAAATCACCATGATGATGATATTCCCTTATTCATCATGCAGCCATGGCATAGTAGACTTGTTCTGTCCAGTCCCTACGGTCAGAACCAGGCCTAGTGGGGAGACTGAGGCGAGCATGTTTCAGTTCAGAATGAGCTCCAGCTTTCTAACACTCAGAGCTGTCCAACAATGGAACCACCCTTTATAGTTGCCTTTGATTCAAGGTTTCTGTATGTCTCTCTGTGTGTCTCTCATACTCTGTCTCTATCTCTATTTCTATGTGTGTGTGCTCTCTCTGTGTGTCTGTCTCTCTGTCTCTCTCTCTCTGCCAGTAGGTTTCTACTTCAGGTTGGGATTAGAATTAGAGCTGCTGCCATGGTAAGCATTTGGCCAGTGTGGAACCTGCCGGTTTGCCTGGAAGGAGAGGCCAGGCCAGCTGCCTTATTGCTTCATTAGCCTCAGAGCCAAACAGGGACCAGGAGCTTGTGCCTCTGTTCATTTTGATTTTCCAGATTCTGTCACCAGCCAGGGATGGGATGCTGGGAGCCACACCTTGGATGAAAAAGAATTTTCTTGAGTACTTGCTCAGATTGCACATAATGTACATTTTGATATGGAATTTTTGCATCTTTACTTTTGCATACTTTACTTTTATTTTACAGGGACAACTGAGAACTTAAACCCCTAGTTCTCCTAGAGAATGAATGCATCCTAAGTCAGGTTGAGGAGTTCATTCCTCACTGTAGCTTTTGTTCCCCCCAAGTCGGTAGTTTCCTGAACTTCATTCATTTAGAAATTGCTGAATTATTTCTGGGACTGAGTGGTTTGATTGGCCCCTGTTCCCTCTTTTTTGCCAGTGGTCCCCTGACTCTCTGGTGAGTGAGCTCATTTATTTCCCTAGTGCTCCATTCTAGTGAAGGCCAAGCCACTGAGTTTGATCCCAAGCGTTTAGGATTTAGTGCTGATCTGTTTTGGAGCCAGCCCCTGCTGGAAGGGCAGAGGGAGGAAGGAAGGGTAAACAAAGAATGTGGGCCCAGGAAGGAGTGGGAGCCCTGCAAGGCTTCAGTCTCCTGGTTCACTTATGGAGATTGGTCCCTCGCTGCACTGGCCACTGGGAGGACAGGGCTTTGATATTGGTCCTGAGGAGGGGGATGTCAACATGGCTTCACTCCCGTCCTTCTTGTGTTCTCTAGCACCCTCAGGATCTGTTTTGATGGAACTGTGACCTTACAGGGGAGGTGGGTACTTTCCCCAATGGTGCTGATTGCAGCTTCTCTATGAAGGTATGCCCTCCCACTCAGAAAGCCTCTTGTCCATGTTCTCCAGAAATCTTCAAAAGTGCCACTGTGACGCAACCCCCCAGTCCCCGGCCGTGATGAAGACCTTCCTCTTGTTCTCTTGGCATTATGTGGGTACCTCTGGAACAGCAAGTGAGCTGGCCATGGTTTGGTAGTACTGGCTTTCTTGGTAGTATGAAAAATGACTGTTGAATCATAGTCTGTCAGGGCTGGACACAACAACCATGAATATTGGTACTGTGCTTTTTTTCCTGCAAGCGCTTTCCATATATGATCCTTGGGAGGTAGGTGCTATTATTATCCCCATGTTACAGAATAGGAAACTGAGGCCAAGTGGCCTTTCATAAAACAGAAAATATTGGAGCTAGAAGTGACTTTATTGATCATGTTAAGATGTGGAAACTGAGACTCAGCAGAAGGGAGTGACTTGTCCGACTTTGCTCAGTGAGCTCTCTGACAGTTCAGACCTTAATGGCTCCTGTGTCCCCAGGCTCCTGAGTCTTGTTTGCCTCGCTGCCCACTGAGCTGGGTTCTCTGAGACAGCGATGAGATGTGTGTGATGAAGCTGTGCCCAGCATCGTGTCATTTAATTCGTTAAACATTTATGGGGTCACAAATTGATAGAATTCAAATTAATTACTTCAGTTAATTTCATTAAGCTCTACTACTCTTCCTCCTTAGCTCTACCTTTTGAAATTATCCATCAGTCAGCAAGTATTTATTAAGCACCCACTGGGTGCCAGGTGCTGTGTCTGCCCTGCAGACACAAATACAGAAGTCGCCAGCGATGGTCTTTCTTCAAGGGTCCAGCTCTGGTGCCGCCTCCTCCAGAAAATCTTCCATCTCCCCTTAGGATCTGGAGGTGGAGATAGGCCCCTAGATCCAGCTTTTATTTTACAAATGAAACCAAAAGGCGCAGAGAGCTAGGAATCTGCGCCAGGTCCCTTAAAGCGGGAGAGCTGGGCTTAAAACAAAGTCCGTGCTTTTTCTTTCTGGCACTCAAACCCAATATCTCCTCTTTGGATTTTCCCACAGTACTTTTTAACAAAATGTAAATCTTTATTGATGTCTCTGTTTTTTTTTTTTTTACTTTGCCAAAATTACCCTCGGTATCACTTCTCCCCTCCCATCTCATGTAGCAGACAATATTTTTTAATGACTCTCCCCCTCCCTAGTGGGGAAAATAATCAATAGGTGGGAAAAGACTGATGAAAATATGCATAGGGTACCGCCCTGGGCCCTCTTACCTCTGCCAAGGCCTGGGCCCAGGCTTTTTTTTCATATTTTTTCTTTGGGGGTGGGGGGTGGAAACAAACATTTATTAAGTGCCTACTATGTGACGGGCTCTGTACTAAGTGTGCTAAGGTAGCAAATGTTATCTCCTTTGATCCCCACCACTATCCTGGGCAGTAAAGGCTGTTTATTATGATCTCCTTTTACAGTTGAGAAACTGAGAAAACTGAGACTGACTTAAATGACTTATGGAGGGCATACATCTAGTGAATGTCTGATCCGAACCTGGCTTCCTTTTTCCAGGCTTTACGCTTTACCCAGGTCACTTCCTTGGTCATCTTTGGGCTCTGATGGCTCAGAGTGAGTGTAAATAGCCATTGTTTCTGTTTTGGCCAGAAACCCTGACAGTATTCCCCTCCCAGATTGGTTATTTTTTGTTTTATTCTGTTTTTTGACTAGGTAAGAGTCCGTTCTTAAATCATTTTCTTGACTCTGCTTGCTTCACTGTGCATTACTTCATGTAGTTCTTTTTATATGCTCTATCATCTTCATCATTTCTTACAGCACAGGAACATTCCGTTACGTTCTTATATCACAATTTATTTAGCCACTTCACAGTTGATGGGCATCAACTTTGTTTCCAATTCTTTGCTATGATAAAAATTTTGCTGTACATGGGGACTTCTGTCTTATTAATAGCCTCCTTGGAGCATAAGTGGAATCTCTAGGTCAAAGGATATGGATCCATGGTTCATAATTTGTATAATGGTTGTACTGGTCCACAGTTCCACCAACAATGTACTAGTGCGCCTATCTTCCCACAATCCCTCCAACATTTACTGTTCCTATCTTTTGTCTCTTTGCCAGTTTGAAGGATGTGACATAAAATCTCAAGGTTGTTTTGATGTGCATTTTTCTTATCCTTAGTGATTTTTGGAACATTATTTCACATTCCTATTCATCATTTTCATTTCTTCTTTTGAGAATCTCCTTTGCTCCTATCACATTCTGTCTTGTGTCTTAGTTATTTTTGTACCTGTCTTCTCCCTCCTACCAGACTGGAAGTATTTTGAAGGTGGGCACTGTCATTTTTTATCTTTTGTTTCCCCAGCACCAAGAATAGGATTTTGGTGCTTAATAACTGGTGCTTAATAAGTGTTTGTTAGTAAATTGAATTGATCTGATTTTGTACACTAATCACTGCCCTTCAGTTTGCTGTTTATTACCTTTAAAAAGAGAGATGGCCATGAGACCACAGAGCTGGAAGTCTCCTTAGAAATCATCTGCCATAGCTACTTCATCTTATAGACAAAGGACCTAGACATGGGAAAGTGACTTCTCTGAGCTGAAAGAGATATTAATAGGTGGGCTAGGATTTGAACTCAGATCTTCTGATTCCAGTTCTAGTTATTGTGGTAATATGTTATTTTGCTTTAGCCACTGACTCAAAAATACATGCTTTTCACTTCCATCTCTTTCCTCCCTCCCCCGCTTTGGAGTCATTGCAAGTTAAAGCAAATCAATGGGGTTCTTCTCAGATTCTCCTGGCCCTCGTATTGTGTGAACCAAAGGTTTTCCTGGAAGTGGTCGTTTTCTGTGGTTGTTCTGAGCCCCAACGTCTGAGGGGTCACGGATATCAGCAGAAATCCATTTGTAACCAGATAAGTGGATTGATATCTCTTTGTAAAGCAGTTTTTTCTGGACTCTGGGCCCCGTTCTAACCCTAAGTGAAGGGGAAAGAAGAACCCTTCCTCGAGGGAGTGTAAATGGGGAGTATATCTCAACTTCAAGAGGCAGCCATTTGAGGTTGTACAAGGAGACCTGAATTTAGGAGCACAGACCCTCTGGGTGGAGAGACAGTGCAGCCCGGCCTGTGCCTGAGCAGGAGTCTTCTTCTCTGTCACCTCTGCTCGACACTCTGAAGAGGAAGAGACGCCTGCAGCCTCCGAGCGAGTCCCTCCCTCTTTGGGATGGGCTTCTTATGTTTTCCTGTAGAGCCTAGTTTTGTCTCCTCGAAGCACCTAACTCTCATTCTTGGTTCTATCCTCTGAGGCCAAGCCAGGCTAATGGAGTTCCTCATCAACAATGTGAAAACTTGGATCCAATGACTGGTCTCTACCTGCCTTCTCCAGGATCAACATCTTCCATCCCTTCTATTGATCCAGGGAACCTGGCTTCAAATCTTGCCATTTACCAGCTGTCTGACCTTGGGTATAGAGGACAGTAGGGCATAGGGGGCAGCAAGCTGGTCTTGGAGTCAGGGAGACCTCAGATCAAGTCACTCTGTCTCTGACTCATTGTGTTACTCTGAGCCCAGTCCCTTCACCTTTGGGTGCTGTCTATAGGCAAGCCTTGGAGACTCCCAAGGTATGGAGAGCAGCTGTGTCTTTCCTGAAGTGAGGAAGCCTGGGATGAGGGGATAGAGGAGAGGGAGGCAGAGAAGGGGCATGTTCTGGGTGGTGACAGAGAGAGGGCTGAAGGGTCACACTTTTCATCTGTCCCATGATGTGGGACATGCAGCACGTAGCAGCCCTCTGAGATTCCTTTCAGCCCCAGATCAAAGAAACTAAGAGCTTTTCGTTTACCTTGGTGCACACAGCATGGGTTAGGTTATACCCAGACTGTGAGCTTCCTGAAGGCAAGAACTGAGGCTTTGTTCTTGATTCTCCTGAGGCTCTGAGCACAAGGATCTGCCCAGAGATGGTAGTGATAAATCTTGCCGAGTGAATGAAAAAGCGATGTGTCTTACTGAGATTTTGAAAGATCCATTTCAGTTCAGCAAATGTTATTGAATACCTACTGTGTGTGAGGCACTGCTGAATGCTGGAGCTCACAGTGGGCACGTGGCCTGCCCAGAGCCACAGAGCATATATGTAGCATAGCGGGAAGAAGAGCCTGGGCCCTGTGCATGTGCAGAGCAGACATGCTCCCCTAGGCTTTCTCTCTTGCCTATTATCTTGCACATTGCTACGTTTTGACAGTGAGCTGTGCCTTAATTACTTGGTCCCCCAAAAGTTGTGCTGGGAATGAAAGGAAGTAGAAAAGAAGAGGGTTTCAGGTCTTTAGATGCATATAGAGCCTGTGGTCAGCCCCCCCATTATCCCCCAAGTGGCTTCTGACCTCCTTCCTTCCTTGCTCATTCTGAAGCACAAGCTGCACCAGCCAGGTCTGGCCATGCTGTGGGGGAGCTGGCAAGGCCCTCAGAGCTTGTCTGGTCCAGACCCTTCTCTTTGCAGAGGGGGAAATTGCAGCCTATCCCAAGGTCTCTCTGAAGGCAAGGACTGTCTTTCCTTTTGTCCTAGTCCAGGGCCTGCAATGTGCTAAGTACTTAACAAATGCTTGTTGGATTGAATCTGGAGCAATGAGTTCACAGGTCACCTAGTAGATGTTGTCAAAGCCTTGCTCGCTGTCAGAGAACTCTTTTATTATAGGAATTAGAGTAGGAAGACCTCCAAGAGCACAGGAGGTGGGGGTGGCAGCCTGCTCCAGCCAGAGGAGTATTTGCCTCTGAAGGCAGATCATCTGACTGACTTTCAGTCCTACCTGCTGTGGGAGTTGTTCTAGATGGCTTTGGGGGTCTCTTCTAGCTTGAAATCTGTGATCCTAGTCTATTTCCATCATCTTGCAGCAGAACTGAACCTCATCGAGGGCAAATGACTTGGCCAAGGTGACAGAGCACGACATAGCATTTCCCCTAACTTCCAATCCCATGATCTCCCTGAGATGCCCCCCCCCCCCGCCCTGAGGGGGAGGAGCCGCCTCCATGGATGTTCAGGATGTTCAGAAGGTGGAGAGAGTTCAGATGACCCCCCCATCAGGAACATTGCCTGAGTCTTTAGTTTGCCATAGAATCATCTACATTGTTGGGGCGGTTTTCCTTCCTACCTTCCCCCCT
>CM053594.1:49459538-49544902 GCA_028646575.1 Pseudocheirus occidentalis
TTACCAATCTGTAGAATGGAGCATACGAATGTGGTTTCTGCCACACAGGCTGAAATGATGTCATGTATGTCAGGAGCTTTCTAAGCCTTTCCAGAGCTCTAGAAATGTCAACTCTTACTCTTTCTGGAGTTGACAGTCTTGGGTTCAAATTCTTGCCTCCCACGTTCCCTAATTATGTGGCCTTGGCAAGTGATTTCTTGTCTCTCTGGCCCTTAGATTCCTCCTCTGTAGATTTGGGACACTAACCATTAGACGATGTCTACTTCTCAAGATGTGTGCCCTCCCCCCGCCCCCATATCAAGTCAGAACACAGGATTTCTGTGGCTCCCACACCCCCAGCACTGGCTGCTGTCATACAGCCATAGCACTTACAATGTACAACTGCAGAGCCTGGGGAGTCCTGGGAATACAGAACAGAGAAGCAGCATCCAGGGCTCCAGTGAGAGTCAGGAGGGCCCAAGGGTGTCCATATGATCCTGGATCAATCACTTGACTTTTCTCACCCTCAGATTCTTCATTTGTAAAGAGGAGATAGTAATGGCACCCACCCCACAGAGTTAAACCAGTCAGGTAACATAAGCCAAATGCTTCATAGACCTCCCAGCACCACATGAAAATCAGCTGTTCTTCTAGAACAGCGGTTCTCAACCTGTGGGTATTGTTCAATTTATAACAATGAAAATATATCCTGCATATCAGATATTTATATTATGATTCATAACAGTAGCAAAATTACAGTTATGAAGTAGCAATGAAAATAATTTTGTGGTTGGGGGGGGTCACCACAACATGAGGAGCTGTATTAAAGGGTCGTGGCATTAGGGAGGTTGAGAACCACTGGACTAGAACCTGAGATGTTGGAGCTGGAAGAACTTTTGTGCTGAGGGAGATGGAGAAGAGCGTCTATTGCAATTCTCTCATGTTCCAGTTGAGGAAATTCCAGCCCAGAGAGCAGACGTGATACACACAAAGGCACGTGGCGAGATCTAGAACCCCGACCTCCTGACTTCCAAGCCATCATCACTCTTCCCCTTTACATTCCCTCCCCATCCTTGCTGGGCCCCATTTTGTGTTTTGATGACTGTAATCAAGTCAGAGGGGATGATGTGGCTTGAATCTGTCTGTCATAGTCACATTGGGATATATGAAATGCCCGTGAATCGCCCTGTGGGAATAATAATAAAAGAAGTCCAGCCTGGAATGCAAACAGGCTTGGGCTGTTTACTGGTAGGGGGAGAACAGCCTTGTGAAATGCAGCCAGCTGGGTTATATAATTGCAGTAAAATGGCTTCAGCTTTCAAAGATTGTTTTTGCTCTGCTTTTTAGCCAGGGGCTATTGTTCCAAGGCCAAATATACTTGCCTCCGCTGTGTTGGGGTGAATGCTAGCCTGGATCTCAGGTCTTAGATCAGAGAACTTCCGACTTTAATTGAAAAGACCGTCTGTCATCCCCTGCATCTCCAGCCTTTCCTTTCTGTCTTCCCCTTTGTTTCCTCCCTAGATCTAACTCTCTTCCCAGTCACAAACTCCCCCTGGGAGTGGGAGTAACTTCAGAGGCCATGTAGTTACAGGGCTGACCACATTCCACCCCTAACTCAAAAATAACCAGTGGAACGTTATTCTCTAGACTGAGATAGAAACTTCTTAGCTATGTAGTCATGGCCCTCCACAGTCTGACTCCACTCTACCCTTCTAAACTCATTTCCTACGGTTCCCCTTTACACACCCTCCAGGTACACTGAAACTAGGCTCCTGACTCTTTCCTGACCTGGCTGCCTCTTCCTTTGTACACATACTTGAAGGACTCAAGGACCCATCTTCTGACTCAGGGCGGGGCCTCAGGCCTGCCTAGGATCCTCTTCTTCTTCCTCTCTGTCTCTTGGCCTCCCTGGCTTCTTCCAGGGCTCTATTAAAATCCCACCTGCTGCTAGAGGCCGTTCCAGATTCCCCCTTAGTGTGCAGGATTCCGTCTGAGGTCGTCTCCCATCTATACTGTGTATATTTGTGTGTCTCCCACTCTCCCCACCCCATCCCACCCCCCACTCCATTAGAATGGAAACCCCTAGAGAACAGGACTGGGTTTGCCTGCCTTTGTATCTGTAGTGCTTCATGCAGTGTCTGGCACGTAGTAAATTCATAATAAATACTTGTAGATTGAGTGACTAGAGTCTATATCCTGTCCCTGTCTCTGTGCCTCTACACAAACTGCCCTCCATGCTTTGCTTATACTCCTTCCTCACCCTATCTTAATTCCAGGGATCCTGCCAGGTGCCACCTCCTAGACAGCTCCTGCCCGCTTTTATCGCTCCCTTCTTCCTCACATTGCCATTCCTTACTTAGCTGTGGTCATTGACACCAAGTGAGGAGGGATCGGGCAGCCTCAGGATGCAGAGGAGGGGCAGGAGGGGCTTAAACTGGAGAGTTTGACTCAGGGGGAGATGACAGTGTTTAGGGGCTGTCACTCCACAGGGTGCAGAGACTTGTTTTGTTGGCTTAAGAAGGCAGAGCTGACAGGCAGAAATAGTGAGGGGTGTGTGTGTGTGTGTGTGTGTGTGTGTGAGAGAGAGAGAGAGAGAGAGAGAGAGAGAGAGAGAGAGAGAGACAAATACACACATACATCATTATGCCCACAGAAAGGACGAAATAATAAGCATTCATATGGCACCTACTGTGTGCCAGAGGCCAACTAGTCTATTGTAAAGAAAAGCTTTTCTCCCAGTCAGAGCTATTCAAATGTGAATTGGGTTCCCTGGAAGGTGATGGGCTCTCCCTTCCTAGAAGTCTCCTGGCTAAGACTGGAGAGCCTCCTTTAGGAATCTCGTAGAAGGGATTTTTGTTTAGTTAGTAGTTGGTCTCCATGATGGCAGAGGTCCCTTCTAATTCTGGTGTTAGTTGGTCAGTCAGTGAAAGCACGTACTGTGAGCCAGATACTGTACTAAGCCCTGGGAATAGAAGTAGAAGCAGAAGACAGTCTCTGTGCTGAGGAGGCTCCCGATCTAATGTGGGAGAAGACAAGCAAACAAATAATGTGCCAAGTCTATACAGGATAAGTGGGGGTATTTTTTCTTTAATTTGGTAAATGGGAAATAATTGAAGAGTGAAGGCAGTAGAGGTAGGAGAGGTTGGGTTGGGACCCACCTCTTTTAGCCTGTTCTGCAGCTAACTAGTCTTTTGAATTTGAGGGAATCTGAATAATGAGAGTGTTGTTGGGAGACTTTCCTATGGCACTGCATGGTTGATAAAAGTGCTTTCTGTTTGCTTCCTAATTTGATCCTTAATAACCCTGTGAGGTACGGAATAGGAGAGGAGAATGACTGATTGATCCATCTATAGTAATACACCTAGTAGTCCAAGGCCAAGAATTGAATCTAGCTCTTCCTCTTCAAATAAGAATTGGATGAGATCGTCTCTGAGCTCTCCTTCCCTTTCCTTAGAATCTTTGATTCCTTTGTTTCAGGTCAGCCAGGGCTCTTCTGCCTCCAGCACTGTCACTTCCAGATTCTGGCACTGAATGGTGGCAGGTGTTCAGAGCTTTTCTCAGTGTAGGCCACGTGGAGCTTGGTAGTGCTGGAGAATGGTGGGAGGGAGGAGAAGTCAGCATGTTTCACCATTGCTGGAAGCGTCTTGCCAGACTCATTGATGCCAGTCATGGGATGGCAGGGTAAAGGGTAGGATGAAAGGTTATTCTAGGGCTATGGACACTGGATGGGTGTTGGGAGGGTAGAGAAAAATTATCTATTTCAACCCTATGGGGTGAAGAGGAAAGACATTTATTTGTGGCTCCAAAAGCATTGGTCTTAAAGTTGGGACACCAATGACTCTAGGCAAGTAACTTCGGGCCTCAGTTTCCTCATAGGTAAAGTGGGGATAATAAATATGTTTCTTACCTCAAGGGTGTTGTTGGGGAGGGAGGTAAGGTAGAGGCAAGCTTCTTGAGCCCTATAGATTTGAGAAGCTGGAAGAGGCAGAGTAGTGGCCAGAGCACCAGCCTTGGAGTCAGGTAGGCCTGTGTATAAATTCATCCTCAGGGCAGATGTGTGGGGGGAGATTTTGAGTGACTTAGTTACTTAAAATGTTTGCCTCATAGAGTTGGTGCAAAGCTCAGATGAGTAATAGATGTAAATTGCTTTGTAGAAACTGGAACACCGTGCCAGGGATTCCTGCATGAGGCGGGAGGTTGGATGGGATGCCTTCTGACGTGTCTTCCAGCTCCACTTTCAGCATTCTAAGTTTCTGCCCATCCACCCCACCTTTGGCTTGCTGCAGACCGCCTTCCACGCAGGGGCGGCCTCAGAGTCTGGATCCTGTCAGTAACACCAGCACACGGCAGATAGCAGACACATCCACTCAGAACTAGGGATCTCTAGCCCCAGCGATCAGCCAATGCCCTGTGGTTAGGCTGGGAGGAGGGAGGGCGTCCCTGAGACCAGCAGACCATCTAGCAATTTCCCAGAAAGATTGGGGCTTATGATAAAGCAGGGGCTAAGTGTGAACTGACGGAGAGGTACCCGATGAGCAGATAGTTGCAGGCTTTATTTGCCCCTCCTCTGGCTATGGAGTCTGCTCTCTGGAACCTGGAACCCCCCATCCCTCAGCACCAATCCCCTCCATATTTTATGCCAGAAGAAGACAAGCAGGATGAGGAGGGGGGGCTGGAAAACTGTGCTGGAGGAGGATCAGGGGCAGGCATCGGGGCTGTGTAACTTGGTAAAGAGAAAAAGGTGGGGATGCTTTTCAAGGCTGTGAAGGGCTGTCATGTGTAAGAGGGAGCAGACTTGTTCCCTATGGTTCTGGAAGGCAGCAGTTGGAGAAATGTGGGGAAATTACAGGGAGGCTGACTTGAGCTCAGTGGAGAAGAAAATGAGCTCCTAGTCTCTGGATGTAGTGAGCATGGTCAGTGCCTCATTGTTGAAAAGTGTGATTGTTTCTTAGGACAAGAAGGCCTAGAAACTCTTTCTTACATTGTGGTCCTTTGTGTGGGCATCATGGCAGTTATAGACGGCATCATTTGTCAGACCCCAAAACCAGATGTGAACTTCTCTGTCTTTTAAAGCCCTTCCCAGCCTAACCCCAACCACCTGCCTTTCCAGTAGACATTGTTTCCTCTCTCACGCACAGGCTCTTTGATCTAACCTAAATGGTCTTCTGTCCATTTCTCACTCAAAGTGCTCCCATCTCCTGTCTTCACGCCTTTGTCCTGACTGTCTCCCTAGGTCTGGGTGCCCTCCCTTCTTGTTCTTACCTCATAGAGTCCTGATTCTTTCCCCATTGATCCTAGAGTAACAGAAACAGCCTGTTGCTGATCTTGTCCTTGAAACTGCCCAGCTTGGTAGAACCCGGCAGAGCTTGCCTTCCCCTTGACTGGCCATCAGGGAACCAGGGTCACCTCTGTACCACAGTGAGATATTGGCGGATTATATCAGTGCAGTCTTCTTTTTTTTTTTTTCCCTACCTTGAGAAAAAAGAAGTAAGAGGTTCCTCTCAGATAAGTGAATGTTTTTCATATGTTTTGCTGAATAGGAGGTCACATTGGATCTCATGTAGGAAACTGTGTGTGGTGGTTGTAATTGTTCCAAGTGGTCTCCCTGATGCAAAACCTTGTCCGCATAGGGTCTATCCTTCAAATAAGGTCTATTTGAGAGGGAGAAGTGCTAACAAACTTATAGTTATAATGCCCCCACGCAAAAAAAAAAAAATTGTTTTGGTAGACCTGTGATTTCATTCATGTGTGGTAATGCTGGTAGTGACCCACCCATGATTTTTTATCCATGTGATTCTTGCCCATGTCTTTCCATAAATCAGCCACACTGGAGGCCCTTCCTCTTTGTCTTTTGGTTTTTTAAAATATTCCGTGGACAGGTGAGGTACTCACTTGGGTTGTTAGGATTCCTCAGCACCTTGCCCTGTCAGGGTATTTACTGTGTACCAGAGTTTGTGGTAGGGATTCAGAAACAGGAACAGTGGTCTCTGCCCTGGAAGAGCTTGAGAGTGTGATGTACAGTCGGATGAACAGCCCCCAGATGTGATCCATCAGTGCCGATCTCTGTCTTGAGCAGGCACTACCAATGGATAACAAGCTGGATCCAGAATTGAGTAGGAGAAAGAGAATGAATCAGATTAAATTTGGGAAATTGTATAATGCCTTCAGTAATCCCTGAAACACAAGTCCCAACTTACTGACATCAGTGTTCTTCCAGGATTGCTCTGTGTCTGGGAATCATAGAACATAATCGGTGAAAAATGAAAATTGCAAGTTGGCCCAAAGCACAATGGAGAGACACATGATGGTCATGAATCATATCCAACATACTGTCAACCGAGAATCAAACCCAAGAAATGGCAATAAAACATTTCCTCATGAGGCAGCAGACGAAAAGAAGAAGGGCCAACCATGGAAGAACCTCTGTGTGTTCCCTGTTGGTCCTTGAGTAATTGTGTCAGATCTAGAGAAAGACACCAAACATAACAGGTACCCACTGGAGGATTGTCGGGAAGATTCAGACAAGTGCTGCCCTGGCTGAGAGGCGCTATCCGTTCAAGTGTGTGCCCACATTGAGGAGATCATGGATTCTTCAAAGCATTCACATGGAAGCCTCTGTCCCGGAACAGCCTACGTTTAGACCCCTCTTGTTTGCTTCTTCCTCCCTGACAGAACCTCAGCTTACAGCTTAGATTGACGTTGCTTTGAGTCCTTCACTACCTCGCGAGGCAGAATGCAAAACTGCTTTTAGGAAGGGGTTGGTAGCAAATCCTACTGTTGCCATGTGTTCAAGGAAATCAGCGGTTACTGGGCCGGAGGGAGCAAGGTTGATTGCCGGCCGTCTCTTTGGCTTTCGTAGATGAGGCCAAGGTTTGGCTGGTATCCTTGAGAAGTTATCTCTGTCCTGTTTGTCCTTCACTTGGCATAATAATGGAAAAAAAAAAGCAGAAACAAAAGGTATACAATAGCAGGTTTACTCTGTACCTTGGAACTATAAAATGAACTCTAACAGATTTGGAAAGTACCTTATTAAAAGCTTTACAATATTCACAGAACAGGACTCATCATCTTGACAGAAAGATGAATAATTCTTTCCTGAAGAGGAAGAGGATTGATAGACTTGCTTAGAGCACAGTAGAAAGATAGAAAACTTGGTAAAACTTTTGAAAAGAGGAGCCTTCAGAAGAGGAGCTGGTAACCTAACACTTTTACTCAGCTTCAAAAAGCAATTATTTTCTCAGCTCTGCTGGAGTTCACAGGATACTGAATAGAGGAGCATATTAGCAGGGTAGTGAATTACCCCCAAGACTATTTTCTATCTCAAATAGAAAAAAGAATGAGGAAAAGATGAACTTTTTAAAAAATTAAAGATGAAAAAACTTTACAATATTTTTTAAAATGTAAAAAGATTAAAAATTAAAGTTTTTCTTGTTCCATTAAAAAGGATAAGAAAAATGCTAATAATAAAAAGTAAATTCTCATTTCCATAGCTCTTTAAGGTTTGCAGAAGCACTTCCTTCCAGATACCTCTGTGGAATTAGGTCACGTGTGTGCTACCTCTGTTTTAATAGGGTAGGAAATAGGTTCCAAGAGGTGAGGGGATTTGTCCACAGCTACCCAGTGGCAAACAACAGCAACTGACTTCCAAGTTTGCAAAGTGTTTGAATTGTTTTTTACTTATTATCTCAGTTGTTCTTCACAACTCTCTAAGGTAGGTAGCCTTATTAATCCCAATTTATAGATAAGGAAGCTGAGGCTAAAAGTGTAATCACTCGCCTGCAATGACACAACTAGTAAGTCGAGGCCCCGTAAGTCCAGTAATCAGTTTCAGCAATACCCTGTTATAGACACACAGCTAACCTTCCCAAAGGCATACTCACCCAAAGGGTGTCACACACACTGACATGGGGTCTTTCTTGAATCATAACATCCTGGAGTTAGACAGAACTTTGGGTCAGAGCGTTTCTAGTCAAATGCATCACCAGAACCAGACCCTTTATTAAAGCATCTCCAGCAGTGGTCATCCCCCTGCACTCAGATCTTCTTGGTGATAGGGAAAATGTTGAGAAGATTGGATCTGTATTTAGGAACCCCAATTATTAGGAAGTTTTCCCTTATTTTTTAGGTGAAGTTTGTTCCCTGAAACTTTCTTTAAAAAAATTTTAAGGGTGGGGGGCAGCATGGTGGCACAGTGAATAAAGGACTGGCCTGGGGGTCAGGAGGACCTGAGTTCAAATCGAGTTCAAAAAGAGTCTCTCTTGACACACTTACTAGCTGGATGACCTTGGGCAAGTCACTTAACTCCAACTGCTTTGCCTTCTCCCCTCAAAAAAAAATAAAATAAAAAAATTTTTTTTGCCTTAGCACTCATTCATCAACAGAAACAAACATTTTAGGATGCAGAAAAGAATAGTAAAGGTGATGGTTCTAACATTTTGAATTTCTCATATGCTTTTTAAAAGTGTGTATTAAATTTAACAAAGTAGTAACAAAATCACCCCATTTGTGTCACTTTCTGAATTTCTTTTTGTTTTCTTCAGTGTATCTTAAAATGTCTTATTGGTGTTCTTTTTGTTTCTAAAATGTTTGGCATCTCTCTCACTGCAAACTAATTCTGCCTTCCCCAAATAATGCTCCCTTATAACAAGTGAGTATAGCCAAGCTAAAATAAAAGTAGCCTAATGATCACATCCTCACAGTGACTTCTCATTCTGTAGCTACCCTTCCTTATTACCTCTGCCAAGCAGGAGAAGTCATGCTTTTTTATCAGTTTTTTAACTTCTTGACTGGTCACTGCTTTGATCTGAGTTATGGGGGCACCTCTCAGGAGTGCTATCCTTTGCATGTTAACACCATTGCGCCCACTGTTGTCCTCATTCAGCCCATTTTGCTCTGTCTCAGTTCATACAGCTCTTCTCAGGTTTCTCTGAATCTGCCATGGTCATTTCTTTCATCACAGTCATAGCAAATATTTATTAAGTGCCTTCTCTGTGCCAGACACTGTAATACTTGAGTGCATTCTTTTGCCACAAATCGCTCAGCCATTCTCTGATCAGGACGTTTTTCATGGACTATCTTGCTCCGAGTTGTTTTTGTACTTACTGATCTTTTACCTCCTCGGAGGATCTTCCTATTGGAGCTTGCTCTGGGTCACAGGGTATCGATATTTTAGTGATATTTGGGGTTAGGCCTTTTAACCTCCATCAGCAGGTCACCTATGGAATCTGGCTCTTGAACTTTGGGTACTTTGCACTTATGTCTTTGTGACTCTGGCTCTTAGGCCTTGCTTGGCACCCAGCAGACACTTGACCCTTATTGATTGATTGATTGGTTCTGATTCGTTTCTGTGGCAGTGAAGTCAGTAAATAGAGCACCAGGCCTGAAGTCAGAAAATCATGAGTTCAAATCTAGTCTCCTGCTAGCTTACTAGCTACATGACCCTAAGCAAGTCACTTAATCTCTCCTTCAGTTTACTCACGTAAAAAGCGTAAGAACAACACCTATCTCCCACGGCTGTTGTGAGGATCAAGTAATATAATAATTGTAAAGTGCTTAACACAGTGCTGGGCAAATAGTAAGCATTGTGTAAATATTAGTTACCACTACTAGTATTATTACTACTACTCTGGGGCCAGGCAGAACAAAGCTAATGTTTCTTACCCAATGAAATCCTTCCAGATCCTAAAAGGCTTACAGCTAAACATCTTGAGTTCCTTCACAGTCCTGATTTTCTTCCCCCAAATGTAGAATGAGGGCACTCCTTCCATGCCAATGAGAAACTTCCTCTGGTCAACTTTTAACTTAACCATTAGCTTCCTGAGGCCCGAGTCTATAAGGAGATAAGGAGTTTGGTTGTAACAGGCAAGATTTCAGCTGGTTTTAAGGAAAGACTTCCCCAGTCTTGAGGATGATTACTAAACACAAGAAAACCTTCTCAGAAATGTCTTGTTCTGCCTCTAACTTGTCCTGTAATGCTAGTTAAGTCACTTCCCTTCCCTGGGCCTTTGGGAGGGGATCTAGATTTCATGAATTCTGATACCCTCTCGTCCTAAAAGATTTTCATTCTGTGGCTGTGGAGTTTCATTCCTTTGAATTGTTTTTTAAAAATAAGGTTGATTTCTGACTGCCTAGGGTCATTTATAGCTTTAGAATTTGTGGACATTGGCACTCAATGTTTCTTAGTCTTTGGGGAGGATAAAAGACCTCTGTGGACCATCTAGTACATATACGAAATGCCATTTCCATGGGGCTTCCATGTTTACAAAGTGCTTTCCTCACAGCTATCCTTACGGTAGGAAGTCTCAGTCTTATTTTATTTATTCATTTTGTGATGGAGGTAGCTGAAGTAAAATCCTAGATGTTAGGGGCGGCTAGGTGGCGCAGTGAATAGAGCACCGGCCCTGGAGTCAGGAGTACCTGAGTTCAAATCCGGCCTCAGACACTTAACACAAAAAAACTAGCCGTGTGACCTTGGGCAAGTCACTTAACCTCAACTGCCCTGCAAAAAAAAAAAATCCTAGATGTTAAGTGACTTGCTCCAGCTTGTTGCATGGCTGGTGAATGCCAGCGCCAAACCCTGAATGCAGGGTCTTGACTCCAGGACCAATGTTCTTTCCTCTGTGCCCTGCTGCCAAAGGCCTTCTACCCTAGAGCATATTCCCAAACACCAGCCACAGATAAATAGGAAGATTATTTCCATTCCAGATAAGAAATTGATAAAGGGCTTCCTGGTCTTGCCTTCAAGTCATTTATTCATCTGGGAAACAGTACTCTGGACCTTCTCATAGACATTGATGTTATCAGCCTGGGGGTCCCTGGCCTCCTTGGGCCTTCCTGGAGGTCCTCAGGCAAAAACTGGCTCGGTATTTGTCAGTTCTCTTGTAGAAGGGTTCTTTTTCATACATGAATTAAACTAGATGGTCTCCGAGGTCTCTCCCAACTCCAAAACTGTGTGATTCTGTCAGGAAAAGGATCCTGAGAACTGGGATCTTAGCAGCCTGGTCTTTGTGGTCCAAGAAGTCTTTCTTAGCTGTCCCAGAAGGCCTAGGGAGGAGAATGACTCCCTCCCATCCCCCAGGCAGAAGCCACTGTGACAGCTGGCCTCCTTGAGTTCTCGGATGGCCAGCCCTCCTGACGGGAAGACAGACGTCTCTTGTGGCAGCCTGCCAGAGGAAGAAAAAAAAAATCAAGGTTTTTTTTTTTCCCCTTTGCTACCCCTTTATTGGCTACGGCAGGAGCAGCAGCTGCAGCAGAGTTGCAGGGCAGGCCCTGGCCTGGCACTGAGCTTGAACCTGAAGGGGTTTGTGCTTTCTGACTGTTTCTCATCTTCAGAGCTTTATGGAGTGATGGGAATGGAGAGGAGGGTAACCCACAGCCTGCTTGCAGCTTTCTCAGCTTGGACCAAGGTAATGTGGTTACCTCCCCAAGCCCCAGTTCTGACCATACTGTTCTTGCTCACAAAGAAGACAAAGGAAAACTGAGGACAGCCAGTATTGGACCATCCCATAAAAACTGTATCACATTCAGTGGGGCTCTGTTTAATGGGATGGATCACTTCTGGTACAGGGAAAGGAAGTTTGGCAAAGTTTCCTGGATGGTACTTTAGGGGACTTTTGTTAGGTGGTCTTTGTTCCACCAACCCTAGCTGTCCTGGCCAATCCCAGGGGGCCGCCACAAAGCTGATACAACAGACTTCCTGACTTTAGAATTCTGAAACACATCCACCTTCAGTTTGGGTCCAACTAGGGGTTTTTCCTAATCGTTTCTTCCTTGGGCTTCATTCTTAGCATTTGCCATCATGTCTGCATCCTTTATAGAGGTGATCTGAGGGAGTGGAAAGAGTATTAGACTTAGAGCCTTGGTGGGTTCAAGCCTACCAGCTTGAGCCTTACCTTGATGTCTGGTCATAGGCAGGGAATGGATGACCTAGCAGTAGGCAGAAGCTACCTGCAAAGACAGAAGGAGCACTTTGGATCGGCTCCTATAGGATGTGGTCATGCATTTAAGCACTGACTTCTACAAACGGGGAAAGAAGTGTTTGGTTATCTAGGAACAGTGTGGCGTACTAGAAAGAGTACTGGCTCTGGACTCTGGTGCCAGATTCAAATCTTGCCTCTGGTACTTTTTACCCATGTAACTTGTAAACAAATCGCTTAACTTCTGGATCCCAGTTTCCTCATCTGTAAAATGAGAGCTTTGAACTAGAAGGCCTTTGGGGTTCCTTCTAGGTCTAGATGTATGGTCTTATGACCTCTCTGTACTCATTTTAGTCATTTATAAGACAAGGATAATAATACTTTTCCTGCCTCATGGGATGACCATGGGGAATGCAAAGCACAGTAGAATAGAAGGTTCTTGAGGACAGGAACTTGTTTTGTTTCTGTGTCCCTAATTCTTTGCACACAATAGGTACCTAATAAACATTTTTAATTGAATTGAGGATATCACTTTGTAATTATAAAGAAGGGTTTCTCCTTAATCTAATTTTGATTTGGAATGCCATGTACCTTGCTTTCTTTGCCCAAAGCCAACTTTTCTGTTGTTGGGCATGGGTTTTTGCCTGGAAATGCTTGAGCCCATCTAAAGGAGTCAGTTTTCAGATCAGTATGGGGAAGTGAGAAAGGAACAAGCAATTGTCAGGTGCCTATTATGCGCCAGGCACTTTGGTCTTACAGCAGTCCTGGGAGGAAGGGGCTGCTCTTGTTCCTATTTTACACTGGAGAAAACCGGGGCAGGCAGATGAGGCTCACCCAGCTATTAGGTGTCTGAGGCTGGATCTGAACTCATGTCTTCACAACTCTTTCCACTGGGCCACCAAGCTGCCCAGATTCTAGTAACAACTGGAGCTATGCAAAAATGGAAGGATTGATTTTTATAGTCACTAAGCTGTTTTTTTGTGGACATATTCGTGCCAAGGCTGGATTTCCCCTTGTTGGAGATGTGATAAAGGGTGTTCCTACTTCAGATAGGGATTATTCCAGCTGCTTTCCAGTCTTGATACTCCACAGTTCCAAGGACCTGCCTTCTCAGGCTCCCACTTTGAAGCTTCCTTGGAGTAGGACAATGTGGCCAAGGGTGGGGCCCTACATGGGCCCAGCCCCAAGAAAGTAGAATGACTCACCTGTGAGAACCATTGTATTAGGAGGGGAGGCCTGGCACACTGCTATTAGGAACTATTAGTCCAGCCCACTCCTTTTGCAGATGAGCAAAAGGCCTGAATTTGAATGACCCAGCTTTGCTACTTCAGTTAGCCAGGCAGTGTTGGGCAAGTGCCGGCTCTGCACCCGGCTCCATGCTAAGTGGGAATACAAAGGAAGGCAGAAAGAGTCTCTGCTCTCTTTGATGGCTTTGGACAAATCATTCACCTTCCTGGGTCTCAGTTTCCATCTCTATAAAATGATAAAGTAAGACCAGCTAGGTGGTGCAGTGGATAGAGCGCCAGGCCTGGAGTCAGGAAGACTTGAATTCCAATCCTGCCTCAGACACGTGCTAACTGTGTGACCCTGGGCAAGTCACTTCACCCAGTTTGTCTCAGTTTCCTCATCTGTAAAATAAGCTGGAGGAGGAAATGGTCAACCACTCCTGTATCTCTGCCAAGATAACTCCCAAAAGGGGTCATGAAGAGTCAGACACAACTGAGAAATGACCAAACAAGCAACAAGCCCAGATAATCCCTTCCATTTCAAAGACCCTGGCCTTTGAGAATTCAGACTGGGGCCTGGGGGTGGGTGGCTAGCCTCTTGCTGCCCACATTTCCCTTTGCTCCCTACACTAAATGTTCCTTCTGTCACTGAGTCATTCCCTTTTTGGCAAAGGGCAGAAGCAAAATGCCCTGGGTGGAGATTGACCTAGACTTTCATTATCTCGTTTGTCTAGAACAGGAGTAGAAAACTGGTGGCCCTCTAGGTTCTCAAGTTCTCATTCAGTCTCTTTGACTGAATCCAAACTTCCCAGACACATCCCCTTAATCAAAGGATTTGTTCTGTAAAACTTGGACTCAGTCAAAAGACCACACCTGAGGACCTTGGAGGCCACATGTGGCCTTGAGACTGCAGATTCCACCCCCTGTTCTAGAAAGTGACTTTGGAATTAGCAGCAGCCACAGCAGCCCCGGTGCATCCTGCCTTGCCTGAGAGATTAGAGGTGATCTGATTTGAAAGAAGGACTTAAAAAGATCCATGTCCATGGAAACTCCGAGAGGCAGCTGGGTAGTCAGACTTGTTCCTGTGTTTACTTTGGTGAGAGAAGGGATGGCGCTGAGAGAAAGGTGGTGGTCCTTGTGGGATGCTAGAGCTGGGGTTTGGAGGAAGCTTTTGAATCCTTGAACGTTCAAGGCAGAGTAGCCTTAGAGGAGATATCTAGTCCCTGTGCCTAAAGAAACGAGAGGAAGTGTGGGGAGCAGTATGTGTGTCACGCTCGGCAGGAGCTTTGGGCTTGGCAGAATAGGTCAGGAGTCCAGGGCCTCCTCAGACACTGAGTTACCGAATCACCTCTGAGAAGGAACTTTCCTCAGCCACAAAATAACTGTCTCTAAGATTCCTTTCCAGCATTAGAATGCGCAGATTTCATGTGACTAGGCCAAGGTGACACCGTAAGTTAGTGGTAGCTGTCAGGATTGGAGACTGAGATTTCTGAAGCACAGTCTCTTCTGAACCACTGCCTCTTAAAATACTCGTTTTAATATTTGTCTTCTGTCAGTCTCATTTTTAAAAACATTGAAGTCACACACACACACACACACACACGCACACACGACTTTGACCACCTGAGAGAAAAGTGAAGGAGTGAGGGGAGACGGCTGCCTTCTCTGCAGGGCCCAGGTAGCTGGAGGCTTCGTTTCTGTCCCACGTGAAATCCAAGTCCATCGAAGAGGTCATCTTTGTTTACAGTGTCTCGGCAGCTCAATTACACCACATACAGTAATTCTCATCACACTGCCGGTAATTTCACTGACTTACCAAGCAGACATCATTTCCTGAAAGTCAGCCCTGGTCTTAGAGGAAGTAAGCTCAGAGGCTCCATGACTAAACAGCCTATGCAAATCTCCCGTGCTTGTGGAGAACCGCCTGGCTCTGTCCCCTCCCAGCTAGGGCTGCCCCCTCAGGCTCCTCCATCTCCCTGCCAGTTTTCTCTGTGTTGCTTGCCTGGGCCCTTGGCATCTGAGGGCTGCTTCTTCTGCTGCTGATGTTGCTGCTGCTGTCATGAGTGTGTCTTTCCCCCTGCTTGGCTGTGAAGAGGGAGCCTGTCCTGTGGGCTGTTCTGAGACCAGTGTCCTTGTAGCATGGCCCAGATGCAGTTTTGGCTGCAGTTCTCAGCACTTAACCAGGTAATCCTGTGCATGCTCCTTTCTCTGTGCCCATCCTTGTTGAACTTGGATAATAGAGCCCAGATAAGAGTTCGGTTTCTGGGACTGGGCTGTTGAACAAGGAGGCATTTTGGTGAAGCTAGAAAGGAGGGGCTGCTTGCGAAGGTGTAATACTGTACTTAAGGTTTATAGTGACTCCTAGGAAATCCCATCTCCTAGTCTTAGGAATTTTTGGAAAAAGGCAGAATTGGGTATGAGATAACATAGAGGCTGAAAACCTGGATTCTGCTTCTGGCTCTTGCTTACAACTCTTTCAGATCACTTTCCCTTTCCGTGACTCAGTTTCTACGAGTTTGTTAAAATGAGGTCATGGAAGTGGTAGGTTCTCAGGGCCCCTCTAGTTCCTTGAGCGTGCCCTGCTTTTTTCATCTCTCCTCTCCCTGCCCCCCAGCCCCTAGCTTTTAAACCCCTTTGATTAATGGCATTTCCCTTGAACCAGTTCTTCTGAAAGGATTCTCTGGTTGTCTGGGGTTTGCAGGCGCTTGAGGAAACATACAGACCTTGAAGAGTGAGAACTTTTGTTGCACCAAGTGTGTTTGGTCTTGTAAGGATGCTGCCTGATGTAGTTGGATCAAGATGCCTGGGTTCTCATTATGCCATGCCACCACACTTCTTAGATCCAGTGGACTAGCTGTGTGGCCTAAGAGGAATTGCTTTCCTTCTCTAGGTCTAGGTTTCCCATCTGCACCAAATAAGGATAATAATCCTGTGTGCACAGAATCTTAGCTATAAAACTGGAGGGGGCCCTGGAGGCCATGGCATCCAACCCCTTCATTTTACAGATGAGGAAAAGGACAATCTAAGAGATTGACTTGCCTGAGGGTATCACAGGAATTCAGATCCTTTGCCTTTAGAGCTGGCATGCACTTTCTACCAGACCATCATGCCTCTTGCTTTTGCCCATGACACAGAACTTTTGTGAGGATCAAACTGGGATTTTTGAAAGCATTTTATAAGCTCTATAATACTTCAGCACCCTCAAATTCATCCTCATACTCATCGTCTCTACCAACTCCAGTTGCTAATTCTTCTTCCATGACTTAGTAGGTCCTTGAGAGTTGTAGTGACAGGCACAGTTCTCCTTGCAGCCTTCCTGGTGTTGAGCCCTTTTGTACTTAATGTGGCTAGACAACCTAGCTGGGCCTATGCTCTCTCTGAGCATTGCCTTGTAGAACCCAAGAGAAGGAAGCACAGGGGGCTCTACAGTTTGAGGATTGAGTTAGGATCTTTAGCAAATTCTGGTTTGCTGAAGTCCTGGCAAGGGGTCTTTAAACTTTGATATGTGTGGATTGCTTGAAAGAAGGGAGGATTGGATAAGAAAAGGCTGTCTTAAGTTGGGGAAGAAGGATCATCTTTGTTCTACTTGGCTCAAGAATTAGGAACTTGGGGCTGAGGGTTCTCACAGGGAGCTTGGGCTGAGGGGGTTATAGAGGAAAATGCCTTATTTAGAGCTGTCAAGAAATGGAGTAGTTGCTGCTCTTGGTAGATAGTGAAGTCCTCATCGTTAGAGATATTCCAACGGACGCTTTATCAGATCAAGTCAGCAGGCCCTTATTGTGGACCAAGCCACTGTGTTAATCTCTGGGGATAGAAAAAAAAGGCTTGTTGTATATAGCATAAGGGAGATTGCTTCTAAGAGCTGGACTCAGTTGGCCTAGGGTTCAGGCTTTGATATTCTGATTCTGAAAGGTTTGAAAGCCCTTTATCAAGCAAAAGGTACTATGTAAGAGTCTAAGTGTAAAGGGCCAGAGTTTTGAAATTAGCAATTGATTCTCGGACCTAGAAAGCCCTTGTTGCTTCTCTGAACCTCAGAGTGGTGTGAATTTGCTGCAGTCTCCTGTCTTAGGTCTCCAGCTACTAACCTGTTAGACTGTATTAGAGACCTCCTTCTTTGTCCCCCAAACCTAGGGCCATAGCAGACCTCAGGAAAACCTTGTTGGCTCGTTGATTGATGTAACCACCTCAGTACTTACTCTGGGTTAAAAATCTCAGCTCCTTTACAGCTTCCCCCATCTTTCCAAAGAATGTTTCTGGGTGCAAACTTTCCAAATTTAGTGTTTCTTTATTTTCACATGCTATTTTTGAATAACATGTTGCTTAGTTTGAAGAAACTGAAATAGCTTCGACAGCTGCAGTTTGGAAGAAAATTATCTCGGAGTCAAAACTCTGTGCCAGAAACACACGAAACTTTGCCTTTTGTTCTCTATATTCTGCTTTTTCCAAAGGGAATAATGATAATAATCCATATTCCTGGAGCACTTTAATAAACTATTTCTCTCCCAATGCCATGGGACAGGGAGGTCTCATGGGATTTGTTATCCTTGGGTTTGGTTTTTTTGTTTTGTTTTGTTTCGTTTTGCTTTTTGGAGAGGGGGATGGTAGGGCATTTGAGGTTAGGTGACTTGCCCAAGGTCACACGGCTAGTTTTGTGTTAAGTGTCTGAGGCCAGTTTGAACTCGGGTCCTCCAGACTCCAGGGCCAGTGCTCTAGTCAATGTGCCACCTAGCTGCCCCTATCCTTGTTTCATTAATAAAACCGAGGCTTAGGTAGGTTGTAAAATCATTGGTTTTAGGTATTGAAGGCACCTTGAAGTGGTCGTGTAATCTAGCCCTCTCCTTTCACAGATGAAGAACTGAGGCCCAGAGAAGTAAACTGAATTGTCCAAAGTCACATTGTTGGTAATAAGGAGCAGTGTTAGGATTAGAACCCAGGTCCTCTGGCTCTAAATCCAAGGCTCATTGCTTTATATTTTGTTGTCTCTCCTTGTGACCCAGGGTGTCAGAACCCAACCTTGGGCCCCATACGTCAAATTCTGAGTGACAAGGCACTTTTCTACTCTACTACCTTGGTGTTATATTTTCTTTTCTTTTTTCTTTTTTTTTTTTTTTTTTTTTTTTTTTTTTTTTTTTGGCATTTTGGAGTGGGGATGGTAGGGCAGTTGGGTCTGTGAGTCTGAAGTGCCTTCCTTCTTCAGATCTCATTATCCTCCTGTGCAAGATGAGAGTATGAAGTTATACAACCCTGTGTCCCAAGGGCTTTGTGAGGATCAGATGAGATGAAGTCCATCCAACCAGAAAGTACTTGATTGATGAGAGGCACCTGGGACAGTGAAGAGGCTGCCATCATTGCTGTAGAGCTGGAGGGGACCTCAGAGGTCATCTAGTTTGAGCATCTTATTTTTACCCATGAGGAATCTGAGGGCCAGAGAATTGAAGTCACAGTATTACCTAGGTTCTCACAACTAGTAAAGGTCAGAGGTTCATTTGAACCAAACTCCTCTGACTCTAGAATCAGTGCTCTTTCCATTATCACGCTTCCCCTTGCAGGAGATCTGGGTCATAATCTTGACCAGGCATTTACTAGTATCAGACTGTCTCATACTGGACAAGACACATGGCCTCTGACCTCATCTGCTATACAAGGATAATAAAACTTGACCTGACTTGTAGAACACTTAGCACAATGCCTGTCACATTGTAGGCACATAATAAATAATTGACAGATACGCTGCCCTTACTTACAAAGTAGGTTTGAACAAAGTGCTTTGTAAGCCTTAAAAAAAACTATAGCGATCGAAGTCATTGTGTGAGTGAGTGAGTGAGTGAGTGAGCTGCAAGTACTGATATCATGTATTTCTGATGCTTATAAAATCCTTAATGAATAAATAGATACTTTCTGAATTGATGGTGGGTAAGATGGAGACTTGATGGGAACAATAGAGGTGAGATGAGAACCCTCTTGACTTTTCTCTGTCCCCGTTGAACTGAATCTTCTTTCTGGTAGTGTAGGCATACACCATAGACTGTGAGTCTTCTGTGACACAATAGATTGCATTTGTTTGTGCCAAAGGTTTTTAGTAGTAATCATAACTCACATGCCACTGAGTAAGCTGAGAGTTTAACAGACTATTAGTCTGTAGTGTGTTGAGATCTGAGCTTAATAGGTTTGCTTTTGCTAAGTAGATGGTAAGTTAAGTTTATTTGAAGCATACCATGTTTATGGCTAATATGGAAATATGTTTTGTGTGATTTCACATATATGATTGATATCAAATTGCCATTTCCATGGATGGGGGAAGGACTGGATGGAAAGAGAATTTGTAACTCAAAATTTTTTAAAAGGGAGGCTGAAAATAAATAAATAATGAGGGCAAATCTAAACATTAATGGTTTACATGAGAAGAGAATGGAAGTTCCTTAAAGACAGAGGCTTTTCTTTTTTCTTTTTTTCTCTACTGCCAGGTACATATAGTGCCTTTGTGCAGTATGCACTCAATAATTGCTTATTGAAGCATTTCTCTGTAGCAGCAACAAAATCCAGGAAGGAATTTTTAAAAGTCAGGTCCCTTTAAAAATCACTAGAGAATGCCATAACGTCTTTGGAAGCTAATCTAGCAAAGTATTTTCAAGACCTCTATCAATACAATGACATAGCGCTCTTTATAGACATTAACAATGGAAGGGTAGTCATTGCTCATGGCTGGGATGTGTCAGTACACTACAAATGACAATACTACCTAAATTAATTTAAAGATTTAGTGATCTAACAGTCAAACTAGAAAGGAAATACTTTATAGAATGAGACAAAATAATGAAATTCATTTGGAAGAACAAAAAGTCTAGAATCTCAAGGGAAATTACAAAAATATTTAAGAATAAAAGAGGAAGAGCAGGTTCGGATCTCACATTATACTATAAAGTAGTAATGGCTAAAAAACAGAAAAGGAGATCAGTAGAATAGACTATATATGGAGTAATCAGCAGCAGTTGAACTCACCGAGTGTTGATAAGCTCAAGAACAATAGTTTCTTGAGGGAAGAATTCCCTGTTTGACCAGAACTTCTAGGAAAACTGGAGAACACTTTGGTAAGTATTTGTTTTAGACCAAGTCTTATACTCAACACTATAGTGAACTTAGAATGGATACATTACCTGAATATTAAAACTTGTGCCATAATAAATGCTTGTTGAAATAGAAGCTGAATGCTTTGAAATTATAATGATAAAGCTTGGCCCAACAGAGATATGAAAAGGCATCTCTGTTCCTCTTGGCAAACGTGAGGGACTATAGGGTGTGGAATACTGACTGTAAATAATGTCAGACTTTTTCTGTGTGTTGGTTTTACAAAACTCATTTTCTTCCCCGCTTTTAAATTTTTTGTTACAAAGAATGACTCACTGGCTGTGGGGTGAAGAGGAATGCATTTGGAAATATAGGTTACATAATGATAACCAAATTTTATTTTTAAAAACTTTGTTGAATTGGGTTGAATTTGAATAGTGCCTTTGAGATTTATAAAGTGTTTTACATAGTTCTGTGACTGCATCCTAGGCTCATCCATTATTAGAGCTAGAAATGAACCTAGAACATACTTTGATGGATTCCTGATTTCCTAGTGTGGGCAGTCCCTCCACTTAGAGCCTAGAATGGCAAAGCTAGCATGGGCCTTAGAACATAGAATGGGAGAGTTGGAATGTGCTATCTTTCTAAACTAGTCCACCATGTCTTCCCCAGGTGCCTATGGAGTGTCCTTCACCTGATCAATCCCAAAATAGACATCAAACATCTTATCTCCTTTGCATTTAAAGATTCACCTATCTGGGGCCAAGGAAGAAATTCATTTTGTAATTTCATTTTGTAAAAATGAATAATAAATAAAATAAAATAAAAGAAATTAATTTTGTAATGAATTTCATATTGTGATCCCAAGCTCATGGTCCCCCAAAGGGAAGTGCATCACATAAGAAACCATATCATATGGATAGACAGTAGGTACAATACAGCGACACCTAGAATTGCAGAATGTCAAAGTAGGCAAGGACTGTGGTCCAACTTCCTCGTTTTATAGATGAAGAAACTGAGAACAAAGAAGGGCTATTGACTTCCTCAGAGTCACACTACTCTTTGGCACAAGTTCTGCTGCTTCTCCCTGATTCCAGGGCTCTTTTCACAGTCTCGTTTAGGAAGCCTGATTTCCTTAAACCACTTACCTTGGCTTTGCTATGTCTCCTCTAACAAATACTTAAAGTAGGTGCTTTCCATGGTTGAATGGAATCAAATCATTCTAAGTCCTGATGCCTCCTCTTCAAATATACCTTGTGTTGCTATTCATCTTCTTTAGTTGAGGTTTAGGATTTTCCAACCTTGATATGGATGGTAAAAATGCTTTTCTTTGGCTTTTTTGACCTAGCATTACATTCCCCCTTCATTTTGACATTGTAGGCCAAGGACAGTCCTTGATACCCGACCTCCATGATAGGAAGGAATCAGGAGTTGGCCGCAAGTGGCCCCCAGTACATCTTCCCCACAGCTACTGCCAAAGGGATGTTTCCTAAAGTGCCAGTGTCACCATGTATCTTGCAGATTCAAATGCAAACTCCTCTGTCATTTAAAAGGTCTTATATCCTGACTCCCTCCTGCCTTAACAACCTTATTACACAGTATTCCACTCCACACACACTACAGTTCAATCAAACTGACCTCCTTATTGCTGTTCCTCACACACAGGACACCCTATCTCCTCCCTATGGCCTTATTATAGCTATCCCATGACTGGAGGGAACTCCTGCCCTTTTCTATTTCTCAGAATCCCTAGTTTCCTTTAAACCTCATCTAAAGTGCCACCTTTTACATGAAACATGTGATGCTGATGATGTTCTGAGCACCTGTCCTCTTGCTCCCCGCCCTTAACTTGTATCTAGTTTGTATCCAGCTGTATATGGATAGATTCCCTCCTGGCCAGATTGTGAGGCAGCTGGGTGACGCAGTGTGTGAAGCTTTGACCTGGGGTCAGGAAGAGCTCATCTTCCAATCCAGCCATGTGTGACCTTGAGCAAGTCACTTCACCTTTGTCCACCTCAGTTTCCTCATTTATAAAAGGGGGTAATAAAAGCACCTATTTCCTAAGGCTGTCGTGAGAATTAAATGAGATATTTATAAAGCACTTTGCAATCTTAAATAGCGCTATCTAAAGGCTAGCTGTCTTTATAGACTGTAAACTCCTTGTTTCCTTTTTGTCACTGTATCCGCAGTGCCTAGGACAGGATCTGGCACAGAGGTGTAGATTGATTGATTAGTTGAAATGTCATTCTTATGTAGGCATACCACATTCCTTCCATCCTGATCATTTCTGCTCCTCCTTAGTCCTTTTGTGACCTCTCTCAAGCAAGAATGCACAGGGAAGAAATAGAAATCTCTGAGTTGTTAATAATAATAGCTGGTGTTTCCATAGCACTGAGTCTTCCAAAGAGCTTCCCTGTGAAATGAGGGGGTATTATTAAAGTAATCCCTATTTTACAGATGACAAAACTGGAGGGTAACTTGCCCAAGGTTAGTAAAATGGCAAAACTAGGATTCTTACAATCATAACTAGTAAAAGGACATTAGATGTTATCTAATCCAGCCCCTTGATTTTAAAGATGGGCACCCCAAGGCCTAAGGATGGGACATAGCTTGCCTGAGATGACTCAGAAGATGAATAGCAGTGTCGAGACCCAACCCCAGGTTCCCCAAGTTTCAAAGCAATGTCCTTGGCGTTCTGCCACTCTTCCAAATTCATTGCTTGTTTCCATCCAGCTCCATCATTTAAAGCAGGGGAAGAAATTATCAGTCTCAGGATAGGTTAGTAAGTGAGCTGAGGGAAGGTGAGAGCAGTGGCTTTTAGGTCCATTATTCATTCAGGGTCTGTCCCAGAGGGCCCCTTTGCCTGGTAACTTGACCTCGGTCTCATTTCTCACCATTTTATGAGATTGTGCTGGGATTTTAAAATAGAGTCAACCCTGTCACTTGAGACACTTTTAGCCTAACTGGACAGAGCACTAACTGTTGCTACAGCATTTGATTGTATGAGTCTGTCTAGTCTCTTAATTAAGTTGCTCAACTTTGCCCAGACATAGAATCCAGAAAATCATAGCATGGTACCAGGGGGCCACTAGATGCCAAGTCAGGAGATCTCTCTTCTAGTCCCAGAACCAACACAGTGTTACTATAGGACCTTGGGCAAGTCCCTTCTGCTCTATGGGCCTTAGTTTCTCCTTCTGTAAAAGGAGAGAGGTTAGCCATAAATCATCTCTGAGGTAGGCCTCTTCCCCTCCACTGTTGTGGAGGTGGCCCTCAGGTCTCAGAGTGTGTGCCAGCAGAACAAAAGAGCTGGCCAAGACTCTGCCAAACCGAACAAGTTTAGGTTATAGGCCCAGTGATGATGCATCTGCATCCATGGATCAGCCTTGCTCATCTTGGAAATATCGATCAATTCGTGTATGTACTGACATCTCACAGAAGGGCAGAAATCCTCACATACAATAGAATGTGAGCGTCATGCAGGCAGAGACTAGAGTCCCCAGCATCCAAAGCAGTGCTTGGCACAAGAGCCTTTAGGAAATACTTTTTTGGTTGATCGTACCCCTAGAAGTAGCGCCTGAATGACATCATCATAGGTCCTTGAAGCAATATGAAGAAACTCTAAAATTCTTGGGTTTTTGTTTGTTTTTTGTCATTTTCATATCTGAATATACCTCTTCCTCTTCCCCTACCCGGTGAGCCATCCAAAGATTAAAATAAAGGCGGAAAGTTTAGCAAAGCCAGCCAGCAGGTAGCTGTGCCTCACAGTATGTGCCGTTTTCCATTCCTCTTTGCATTTTCTTATCTCTTCAGCAAGGTGGGTCAAGCCTTGTGACCACTGGACTATGAACCCCGTGAGGGCAGGGACCGTCTTTTGCCTCTTTTTGTACCCTCAGTGCTAATGCCTGGCACATAGTGGGCATTTAATAATGTTTATTAACTATTAACTGATGGCCATTTTCATGAAGTTTCTTTTTTTGGGGGGGGGACAGTGGAGAAGATGGTGTTCTTTGTGGTCACATTATTGGAGCCATTGTGTTTCCCTGGTTCTTCTTTGTTTTGCGTCAGCATGGATTTTCTCATGCTTCTCAGAATCCTTCACATTTGTTGCTTCTGACATTGCATTATGTTTCTGCATCACAGTTTGTTTAGTCAGGAGGCCTCAACTTCATTTCTAGCTTTTGGCTTCTCTGATGTTCTTTAATTCTGCCATTCAAAGGAGGGAGACCTCTTCCAAGAGCCATTATAGGATGGTCTGCCTGTCTGTGGAGATGTTGAAGCATTATATAAATGTGAGTCTTTATGATTTTAAAAAATTGTACTTCGTATAGGTATGCAACTTAAGTGTTTATGATTGTTAGGAACGTAAGCCAAAATTTATACTTAGTTAATCTGGCTATGGAGTTTATTGAGGTCGAATAAACCAGTTTAATGGAAAAGGAGACACAGACAGTTTTACTTTATTGTCCCCTTTCCCTTGTCTTATAGTCGGTTCAGTCTAGAGTCAACACTAACCCAACCACCGTATCCCTGGTAGACGTTAGTTGCTGTGAGGTTTCATACAGAGATAGACAAAGGATATTCATGTCTCTTTCAAATCATTGAAGGAAATGCAGTCTCTTTGTACCTCATTCATAAGTCACAGAAAGCTACAATCAAGACTCGTTAGAATTCTTTTGGTATCAGGGTTCACAAATAACTCCCAGCTCTATCCATGTGCTCACCAACACTCCGGTTATATCTAATAGTCCCTCTTCTTCCGAGGTAAGGGACTTGATCTAATCATCCTGCATCATTAGGGGATCTGACCTTTGGGGTGATGTCTCTTATATTCTCCCCTTTCCTCAAATCTGAGTGGGCCATTAGAGTTTTGCTGCCATCCAATCATAAGACATCTGGGTTTGGATTTCAGTTCTGCCGCGTAATAGCTATTTGTCCATGAACAAATCTTTTCACCTTTCTCAGCCTCGGTTTCCCCATATTTAAATTGGTAAGAATAATTCTTACACTACCTTCTTTAGAGTGTTGCTACAAGGAGAACTTTTTGTAAACGTGCTGTTTTAGGCCTGGAGAATAGCAAATTAAAATGTTGTTTAGTCTTGTTTGCCTCTTCATGACCCCATTTGGAATTTTCTTGGCCAAGATACTAGAGTGGTTTGACATTTCCTCCTCCAGCTCGTTTTCTATATGGGGAAACTGAGGCAAACAGGGTGAAGTGTTTTTGCCCAGGGTCACATAGCTAGTCAGTGTCTGAGGCTGGACTTGAACTCAGGTCTTCTTGGGTCTAGGCCTAGTGCTCCATCCATTGTAGCACCTAGCTGCCCCATTTATTGTACTAGCAGCTTACACTTGTATGGTGCTCTTACAGATCTGTTTCATTGGACTGTCACAGCTCCGGGAAGCAGAAACTGACCGTTCCAGTACTATCTCGCTTTATGGGAAGGCTAGTAAGGGCAGGGGCAGCTCTAGAACTGGGGTCTTTTGATTGTAGGGTGTGTTTCCTTATGCGAGTGAATCTCCGTTTCCTTTCAGCAATTGTTCTTGGTTTCTCCTCCAGAAAATCTCCCATCCCTCATGCCAGGTACCCCCCCCCCCCCCCACCATTGACTTCCCCTATTACACCGCAAGCTCTTCCAGGGCAGGGGCTGTCCTTTCTCTTATTTGTATCCCCAGTGCTTATCACAGTGTCTAGTATGTAGTAGGGGCTTAATAAATGCTCATTGAATTATTTTTTTAGAATGTGCCCCAGTGCCTCTCACATTATCAACTTGCTGATAAAAATAGGCAAAGTTGCAAGCCTTGACCGTTTCATTTCCTTTTTAAAGATCATTATTCTCCTGGAATCTAAGTTTCTGAGATCTTGGTCCCTTCCTGCTTCTCCCTCTTGCTTCCCAGGAGCTGTGAAGAATGCTTGCCAGGGGAGATTGCTCACTAGTCCCTCCACAGGCAGCAGAATGTCTTTGGGAGGGCTTGGTTTGGATCCAGAGAGACAGGTTTTTCTTTCCTATCCGTTTCACTCACTCAGCCTTCTGGAGAATGAGGTGCCATCCTCTGCCCCTCTGGGTAGTTTTGTTCTTGCTGGAGGCAATATGTTGTAGTGCCAGGAACCCTGGATTTAAAA
The DNA here is from genome assembly GCA_028646575.1 of Pseudocheirus occidentalis. Taxonomy (NCBI): domain Eukaryota; kingdom Metazoa; phylum Chordata; class Mammalia; order Diprotodontia; family Pseudocheiridae; genus Pseudocheirus; species Pseudocheirus occidentalis. The sequence continues at coordinate 49,485,842 of CM053594.1, forward strand.
TTAGTAAAGTACTGAGTTTTAATCCTACTCCCAACTTCTTTATTAAGCTTGAGTGACCAGGGCCAGATGACTTCCTCTCTCTGAATCTCATTTTTGTCATCTGTAGAACTTAATTCAGAAAGTTGTTGTGAGGTTCTTATGAGGTCTAATGATGGAATATAAACACTTTGTAAACATTAAAAATCAGTACATGCAAGTTAGCTTTCATTATTAGTGATATTATTCTCATATCCTTTTCTGGAAGGAATGGGAGATTCCAGGAATGAGTTTCCCACTACTCAGTGTCTTCAGATAGAGTCTGGATGACCACTATTATGGTATCTTTTAGAGGAGATTCCTGCTTTGAGTGGGGTTTGGATTAACTAGCTCTTCCAGATCTGAAATTATTTGAATAAAAATGAATTTCTCCAGGGATCCTTGGGATTGGGAGGAGATTAAGGCATTGTACTGAGGCATGACACAGAAAAAGCTTTCTAGCCTGGGGCACCAAGCAGTTCACTGAGATCAAGGCCTGGCTCTGCCACCGACTGGCATGGCATCGAGAGGCTTCCCTTCTCTTGCTGAGTGCTTTGTCCAGTTTCTGTAAAATGAGGGAGTTGAACCAGCTGAACTACAGTGTCCCTTTCAGCTCCAAAACTCTTTAGGGCACGTGCCCTTCAGATTGCTACAGTGTGCCTACAATCACAGCACAGCTACCCATCTAATATGGGTCCGTTCCCATCAACAGCAATTCCTGAGGGAAAGAAGGGGCTTCAAGGCCCTGCATGCCAGAGCTACGAGTCACCCTGGACACCTGGGGAGTCCACACACATACCTCTCTACAGGCCTACTTTTCAGTTTACAAATAAGGTGACTAAATGTCCCTACCCTTTACCCCAAAGTTCTGCTGCTACACCCACATATCCCAGGGAGGACAGTGGTAAAAAGTCCCCACGTGCACCAGTGTATCTGTAGGAGCACTTTGTGTGGTAGCAAAGACCTGGGAACAAAGGAAATGCCCATGGATTGGAACTGGATGTAAACTGGTTCATGGGTGTAAAATAATAATGAAAGATAGATAGTATCTGCTATGTGCCAGGCACTACACTCTTTACAAGTATCATCTCTTCCGATCCTCACAGCAGCCTTGGGAGGTAAGGGGCTATTATTATTCCCATTGAGGAAACTGAGGCAGAGGCTAAGTGACTTGCCCCAGGTCACCTATTTAGGAAGTTTCTGGACTCAGATGTAAACTTGGACCTTCCTGACTATGCTGTGAAGAAATGGCAAATATAATGAATATAGCATGGAAAAATGTACATGTTCTGCTTCAATGTGAAGTAAGCAGAGCCAAGAAAATGGTATAGAGTGGCCACATGAATGTAAATGGAAAGAACAGAACCCATAAAATAATCCAGAATCTGTTTGTGCCAGATTTTAGAAAACAGACTTGGCCCCAAAGAAGAGATGTGAGGAGATGCCTCACCCCCTCCCCTCCCACTCCTCAGCAGAAGTGGAGGATCCATAGGTGAGAAGCATCTCATAGAATGTCAGCTTCTTTTCAATGGATTGATCAGTTTCCCAGAATTTTACCTGTCCTCTTCCCTTTAACACCCCTCCTCCCCTTAAAAAGTTCTTTGTTATAAGAGATTTCTCTCTGGGAAAGGTAAATTTACGTGCTATACAAACAAAAAGTCCCCATTAAAATCTGTTTTTAAGAAAGAATATAGTCACCCAACTGACTTGTTGGATGGGAAACACCCCAGGAGCTACAGTGTAAAGTAGGGGGAGAGTAGTCACCTACCAGAGTTACCTGAAAGAGAGACAGAGAAACAGGGACAGAGGAGGGGAGCAGACCATACCCTCCACCACTGATGAGATTTGAAGACTAAACTGGGCAAGATCTCACTGCTAGGATCTTTTGGCCTTTTTCCACCTTAAAGTCAAATGTCAGTAGTAGAGAGAAATGCCCTAGAAATGTGCTTCTTAAAATCAGTCTTAATATTTTAGTTCTTGGGAACCACCTGTCTCCCTTCTCTGGTCCTTACACCCCAACACCTTCATCCTTTCCCACTGAATCCCTGGAACACCCCAGTGTAGAGCCCCCCACTCACTAATCAGGGCCCCATGCTTTACACTCAGCCATCTTTCCTCCCCAAGTTGGTCCTCTATCCAACAACATTAGTCCACTGTAGTTTTATTTCCTCTTAGAACTGATAAAATGTATTTTTTTCTTTTTTGTAGAAATGAGGGATCATTATACATAATGTCAGACTTTGCTGATGTGTTGGTTAGTTTTGCTGAACTTTTTTCTTTTTAATTTTCTTTATTAGTGATAACTCTTTTGGAGGGGGGATGAGACAAGGAAATAAATGTACTTCCCTCATTTTTTAAAAGGGACAGTTCAGTGGGTAGATCTCCAAATGTCTGTGATAGAAAAACAAAAAACTCTGATGAAGCTTTTTATAAAATGCTCTTGGTTCACACCATAACTGGCTGCCTTCTTTCTGGTCCTTCCTTTGCACTTTGTACTGCTGACTATTGTGCTCCCTCTTTTGAACTGTAAGGCGCTTTAGGGGAGGAAGGTTCTGAGCTGAGATTTCATCAGGATGGAAACCCCCTCCACTGATAGAGATGATGGGTCATTTTTAAATTTGTAATCTGAGAGTTGCCTGAGGCATAAAGATGTGAAGTAATTTGCCCAGAGTCACACAGTCAGGATGTTAGAGGCAAAACATGAACCCACATCATCCTGACTCTTCCTACCCCCACTCCTTCCAAGCTGCCTCTTCATAGTAAGTGTTTTTACTAAAGGTTTGGTTTAAATTGATCTAAACTGATTCCATAATGGTATAGTGGTGGGAACCCTGAATCTGGAGTCAGCAAAGTGGGGTTCAGATTCTGGCCCTGCTTTTTCCTACTGATGTGATCTCAGATCAGTTCGTTCCCCCTTTCCTGGGTCTCATCCACTGCCCTGGTAAAAGTGAGAGAACAAAAGACTGTGTTCTCTCCCAGCTCCTAATCCTATAATCCTATTAGCAGGACCTCTTATCTGAGGGCTGAGATATTTGGAGGTTAAGAAGATCCTTCTGCAGAGCCCAGCACCTTCCACCATGAAAGTGGCCTCATGGGTCCAGGTGGACCTGTCTGTATTCTCCTCTTGAGAAGTTGCCTTTTGGATGCTATAAGCGTGTTACAGAATGTCAGAGATGGAAGGGCTGTTTGTGTGACCTTGTTCTCAGGGCCTCTTCCTGAATTCTATAATTCAGCCAAATTGACTTTCTTGATGTTTTTCATACCAGTTTTCTATTGCCCATCTCTCTGTTCCCCTACCTGGAACATTCTCCCTCCTCACCTCAGCCTCTTGGAATCCTTGGCTTCCTTCAAGACTCTGGTTAAATGGCACTTTCTGCATAAAGTCTTTCCCCCCACTCCTTGTGTGAGTGCTTCACATGTGTGCATGTTGTTTTGTAGCCCCCTCCCCCTTAGAATGTAAACCCTTTGCTATAGGTCTTTGACTTGTCTTTTGGTCCCCATCCTCTCAAAGACTATGTAGGGAGTTAGGGGTGAAGCATGTTTCATTAAGCATACTTCCCTGGACCGGTCAGTTCTGTCCTTTCCAAAGCAACTGGAGCTTTCCAGTTATTGCTTAAGGGAAGACTGCATAATTCTAAAGATACATAGATATTCAGCTCCCTGGATATTTGCACAGCTGGAAAATCCAGGGGTCTGAGTGACAGGGTTTGCTGTGAAAATCTGTGTAAAATCTTCCATTTCCTTGAGCGGTCATTACCTTGTGCCCAAGGAAGACTCCTAGGAACAGATTTGATGGGTCTTCTCTAGAAGAATTTGCTGGGAAGCTGGGTTTTTATTGTGAGACAGACCAAGAGGGAAGCCAAGCTCATTCCTCCCAGGGCTACTCATTGGGTTGGGCAATATCCTGGGTCAGGCTGACCTTCCTGTAATATCTAAGACAGCGGCAGAAGTTGAACATGTGCTGAAATTGGAGTCTAGAAGCTTAGCTTTGAGGCCTGGCAATGTAAGTGACGTAAGCAGGTGCTTCAGAGTCTGTTTGCTCATCTGCACGATGGTTATATTTCTTCCCCCTGAATCGTGTGTTATAAAACTTTATGGAAAAATGAGCTGTGCTCTGGGAGAGGTTAGGGCTTCTTAACCTTCCTGATGTGGTTGGGGAATTCTCCTCGTCCCCTGGGCCATGGAGCCAGTCCTGTTGGCCTTGGAAGGGATGCCTGGTCTTTCTGGTGTTAGAGACCCTTGGGCTAACCTGAGCAGTCAGGCCAATAGCAGGAATGGTGTGGGTGTGTTTGGGATGCCGCACTGTCTCCTTTTCAACCAGCATCAGTGGGTGTCCTGGTGCCTAGTCCCCCTCAGACAGCTGATGAGGGATTGTCAGACTTCTCCGTGGTCCTGGCCCTTCCGGGCACTGGGAGTTTTTTTGGGTCTAGTTCAGGATGTCCTCAGGATTTCAGACTGACTGCTTCTGTTCTCCCTTGCACGGGGTGCTCCCCTTCAGATACTCTGCCTCAACACCAGCCCACACAGTCCTTCCTCACTCTGTGAGCCTTTGTGTCCTTATGTGTGAAATGGGAATAATCATAAATAAGCAATAAATAAGTAAAGCAATAAACATCTCCCCCACAGCTGTCACAGAGAGAACACTGCAGTAGTAATTCACAGTGCCTGCCTCTAAACCAGGCTGCACACAGCTACCAGAATAATTCTTCTCTCTTATGTTTTATATCATCATTGCAAATCTGCTGCAGCAAACCAAATCTAAATTCAGCCTGGCGTTCAAGGCCTACCACCCTACCTCCACCTCCCTTGTCCAGCCTAATACTGAAATATCGCTCTCAGCAGAGTTCCCCGTATTCACAGTGGGCTGTGGTCTTTTGTCTTCCCTCTGACCTTTTCTGGCTAGGTCTAGGTGGTACCATAGTGCACAGAACTCTGAACGTGGAGTCCGATAAACCTGAGTTCAAATCCAGCCTCAGATACTTCCTAGTTATATGACCCTGGCAAGTTACTTGCCTCAGAAAGCTGCCTCAGTTGCCTCATCTGTAGAAAGGGAATAATACTACTTCCTACTTCCCACGGCGGGTGGAAAGATTAAAGAAGAGATTTGTAAAGCATATTGACAACCTTGAAGTGCCATCTCAGTTCTGCCTCTGCCTACAGACTGGAACAGGCCTGGACTAGAGACTCCTTGAGGACAGAGATGGTCCCACTTTGGTATTTGCTTCCCCAGGGCCCCCCCATGTATAATATCTAGCACATAATAGGCCTTTAATGTGTTGCAGTGATTAAATGAGGTAACATTTTTAAAGCCCTTTGCAAACCTTCAAAGCCCTCTCTTAATGCTGTCATCATGATATGTAGTGGGAGGAGCTGTAGTCCAGAAGCTCGGGTTCACTTCCCAGGCCTAGCACTTTCCTAGCTGTGTGAACTTACAAGCCACTTAATCGTTCTGAATTTCAGTTTGTTCTTCTGAAATGAGGATAATATTACCCTGCCTTCCAGGATTGTTGTGGAGAACGTGATCCATCAATCATTAGCGTACCGTAGAAATGGCCTGACTCACTTAATAAATGCTCACTGCTTGGTTAATATTCTTCCCATTCCTTTGCTCCTGGTGTATAATTTCCTGTCCCTCTGTTTATCAGTTTTATTGGGGCTCAGCTTCAGATTCATCTCCCCCCAGAAGCCTTCCATGCCTAAGGAGCTTAGGTGATTCCCTTCCTTTGTCTCCCTTAGCACTGATCCATCATCTGTGTGACATTGCACAGTGAAGAGACATTGAGCCTCATAGTCAAGAAAGTCTGGATTCAGCTTTCACCTCTGACTTGGCTGACCCTGCACAAGTCTCTTGGCTTCACATTGTCCTAGGCAGCTCTTGAAGCCTTGAAGTTTTAGAGCACAAATATTTATCGATGGACTAACTTTCCTCATTGAGCGATCCCTATACCCAAAAGTTCAGTCTCTCTCTACACCCTTCACCTCAAAAAAGAGCTCTGTAGCTGGCAAACCTTCTTTTATTTGTCTCCTCCCCTCGTCTATAGTTTACATTCCTGGAGGGCAGGAACTGGGTGCTCTGCAGTAGTTGGGGTGGTAGTCCTGGGCTTCCTGGTGTTTAGCATAATGCTCATTAAATCGGTTGTATTAAATATAAGTGCACATATGTGGAATGCAAATGATCAGATCCTCTTTGATGCCAGATCATCCTCTTTTTTCAGGATTCCTCATACCTCGATGACAATTCCCTTTTCTCATCACCTGTTGGCTCCCTCTCGGATATCGCTGACTCTACAGATTTCCAGCCCGCCGAAAACCTCAGTCAGACTCTCTGGGATGTGAGTGCTCCATCACAAAACCAAGAAGAGGTCAGTTATTAACGGTGAAATAGTGGTTAAGAAATCACAGAAGCGAGCACTGAGAGCAAGCAAGGGTTTATTTTAAAATAAGACAAGACGGGCAAATCTGATATTCTTTTTTAACAGTCACCAAACTGGTAGATTATGAGAATGAGACAGTAGAAGACGTAGCGTGACTGAATTTCCCCAAGGCATTTGTCAAAATCATTGACGGTTTCTTTGTGAACAAAGTGATGGGATTTGTATGAATGGTAGTATAGTTGGGTATATAATATATAGTTGGAACTCATTGAAAAAACTGCCCTCCACAGCTATGCAAACTCAGTCTAATGACCCTTTTCAAAATTTATTCCTTTTTAAAAATTCCTTTCCCACTTTTTCCCTGCATGGAACATGGTTATTTTGATCATGTCTTTTTTGTAATAAAATGACTTAGAAATTCATACATCATGAGAGTTAGAAGAGACCTTTGAGATCATCTGATTCCACCCCCTCATTAGACAGATGAAGTAACTGAGGCCAGATAAAGGGAAATGACTTGTGCAAGATCACACAAGAGCTAGAACATGATAGCTTCTTGCTGTTGTAAGGATTTGCTCCATACTATTCCCCCCTTCTCTTTTCATATGGGTGACTTTGTGCTCTTTACTTTTTTACAAAAGTAGGTCTTCTCAAAGAGGATTAAGCTACTTATTTTGAGGACTGTTTTATCTCTTTGCAAATACATGTGTGGTTTTTGTCAAACCTTCTCAGCTTTTTCTATGTAACCTAGAAAATATGGAGATTTGAGGTTGGCTCTTGTGACATTGACTGGCTTTCTTTCATCCCCCCTCCAGTTTTTTAACATTCTTATTTAAAGTTTTGAGTTCCACATTCCATCTCTCTCCCCCTTCCTGAGGTGGTAAACAATCAGATATAGGTTATCACGTACAATTATGTAAAACATTTCCGTATTAGTCATGTTATACAAGAAGACTTAAATAAAAGGAAAAAATGGAGCAAAGTCTGTATTCAAACGTATCAGTTCCTTCTCTGTGGGCAGATAGTACATTTCATCATTAGTCCCCTGGGCTTTTCTTAGATCGTTGTATTGCAGAGAATAGTTAAGTCATTCAGAGTTCTGTTGCTGTTACTGGGTACAGGATTCCCCTGGTTCTGTTTATTTCACTCACTATCAGTTCATGTCAGTCTTTCCAGGTTTTTCTGAAATCATCCTGCTTGTCATTTCTTGTAACACAACAATATTCCACTATAATCATATCCCACAGCTTGTTTTAGCCATTCCCCAATTGTTAGACATACCTTTGATTTCTAATTCTTAGCCACCACAAAAAGAGCTGCTATAAATATTTTTGTACAAATAGGTCTTTTTTTGAATGTCTTTGGGATATAGACTAAGCAGTGATATAGCTAGATCAAAGAGTATACAGTTTTATAGCCCTTTGGGCACAGTTCCAGATTGCCCCCCAGAATGGTTGGATCAGTTCACAACTCCAACACCACATTAGTGTCCCAGTTTTCCCACATTCCCTTCGACATCCAACATTTTCCTTTTTTGTCATATTATTGGCTACCTTTGTTAAGCATGGCCTCTGAGAAGAAGCCATGACATGTTAGGGAAAGCCTTTGAGTTGGAGGAGATCCAAGTTCAGGTCCTATAACTGTGACGTGCTAACTTTGTAGTTTGTAGTCAAAAGACCTGAGTCTAAGTTCTGACCTGATAGAATTTGTATGACCACAGGCAAGTTCCTTACCATCTCTGAGTCTGTTTGCCTGTCTGGAAAATGAGTATAATACATTGTGTGATCTTGGGCTAATCCTCCCCTCCCCCCGATTTTTCACATCCATAAAATGAGACTGTTGGACTAGAAGTCTTCTTTGATCCCTTCTAATTCCAGGCTTTATCCTAAGAACAAGCATTAATTAAGCACCTTCTACCTGTCAGACACTGTGGTAGGCCATAGGAATACGGAGGCTACTGTGAAATAGGATTTCTGGAGGAACTTACACTCTCCCAAGACACAAAAATATTCACAACAATAAATAAATAAATACAAAATATATACAATGGGAATGCAAAGAAATTTGGTTGTAGCTGGGAGGGCACTAACACCCAGGGATGGGTTGAGAGGGGAGGGAACAGGAGTCAGGAAAGGCCTTGTATGTGAGCTAGTGCCTAAAGGAAGCCAGAGATCCCAAAAGGAATCAGTCTGTAGAAGTCATTCTGCTCTGAGCCACTTGATTTAACACAAGGGCCCACAGGGCCAGGCATTTTAACCTTATGGTCAGATATAATGGCATTTAAAACAAACAACCAAAAAGTACCCGCAAGTTGTTATTTTCTCCAGTAAGCTACTCTGGTAATTATGACTCAGTCTTCCAGTAATGGGTTGGGTTTTTTTTTCTTGTTTTTTTAAAGAGAGATTTTTAATGTATGCTTTACTTCTCATATTTCTCTGGCCTTTTGATAGGGTTGGTGGATATAGAATGATCCCCCCTCTTCTCTAAACCCGAGCTGTAGGAATAAAAAGACAAAGCCCAGTGCCCAGGACAAGAGCTGTGATAGCCACTTACCGGCCCCATTCTGGAGCACTGTACTTCGACCCCATCCCTGCCTTTCAGGAGGGTCTGCAGCAAGCCTGAGCATGGCCTCTTCTCCGTGGTGAGGGTGCTTAAGCAGGGCGAGATAAACAAGGGTCCATTAAAAGAATTAAGCATGTTTTCCTTAAATAAAAACAGAATTAGGGAGACATGATCAGACTCTCCTAGAGAAGAGGAAAAACTTGTTCTTTGTTATGCTCTGAGAGAAGTCAGTAGTAGCATAATATAGTACAAAGGGTACTTGATTTGAAACCAGAGGACTCTGGTTCAAAACCCAGAATCAGAAGGGGCACATAAGGCCGTATGCCCTTCTCTGTCCAAGTGGAAGACTCAAGACATTCCACTTTAGCTCTGACTTTGTCCCTACTTAAAGCCTACACTGCCCTAATATGAAATTGGCCATCGTCCAGTTCTGTGGTGTCTTGCCTGTTCTCTGTGATCTTTCCCAGGTGGCTAACTTGTCAGTCACATCTGCAGGTTCTTTAAGTCCCCAGGAATGTGGTTCCTCTGGACCTGGTAACTTGGGCTCCTTTAGAGCAGTTATCTCCCTGCTGATCTCGGGGATCAGTCCACAATTAGCCACTTCTGTTCTGACTTTTCCAGTCTATCAGTTATTGTCCTTGACACAGAACGCAGAAGTAAAATTGGAATTGAGCAATTCTGCCTTCCCTCCATTATCCTTTATCATTCATTCTACACTGAATAGCAGGTTTCCTCCTAAATATTAGCATGTGAGCTTCCTGAGTGCAGAGACTGTCTTTTTCTGTCCACCTCTAGCACGATGCTTTGGATGTGATAAGTGCTTAATAAATGCTTTATTCAGTCATACATTCAAACTACCCCCTCCCCTTTTGTTTTTGGTTGGTTGGTTTTTTAGCTTTTAACTTTCTTTCACCAACTTCAGCTCATTTTGAGCTTGAATGTTTCTGGCACTACTCTTGCTAGGGCCTGTGATGCTTTTGTAGTCCTCCTTTGTAATTGGCCCTTTCTCCATCTTCTATTTGTGTCTTTTTAAATTTAAGTTGCTTGTATGAGATTCCTGTATGTCCACATTGACTTATTTAAACAGGTCTCCCCTTTTCTGTTCCCCTTCTCAGAATTATTTCTCTTTGTGATATAACTGTTTCATTCTTGAGAATTTCTTATCCCTCCTAGGTTGACATACCCAATAAAACTGTAGTCCCTAGGATGCCCTTGATTCTTCCTCTGAATGCTTTAAGATCAGCTTTCCCCAAATCTAGGATGCACATCAGACTCGACCCAGGTTTTCCTTTTCTCTTTTCTGAAATTCTAGGACAGAGTAGTCATCTTCACTGGAGCCACCATAGGTTAGACTTTCTTGGTGAGAATCAGCTCCAGAATAGCTCTTCTTCTCACTGGCTCTTCTAGATCGTGAAAGCAGATGTTATGCCATGATGTCTACTTCCCAGAGTCATCTGTTTCCTCCCTCAGTCTAAGTGGTTTGTAGAGTTAACCTCCATGAGAATATATCCCTTCTGTTCATGGTTCCATTGATCCCTCAAGTACTCTTCACTAGGCTTCCCCATTCCGGGGCCTGGATTTTTTCACGTGAGTGCCACATGTAGAATACTTTTATATTTATTATCATTCATTTACCCTCTTTTTAAACTGTTTTTCTCCTTTTGAATAAGGTACACTCTTCAAGAACTATATTTCATTAATAGGTTTCATCTCCTCAAACCTCAGGGATGCCAGAGGGAGCAAATTTACATTCTTGTTAGAGGATTTGTAGATAGGACACACTTTGCCCTAAGGGTTCAAAATATGAGGAGGGAGGCACTTCCTGGCCTGTGGTGCCTTGTTGCCCTTAAGGGCCCTTTGCCACAGTCCAGTATGTCTCCTCCCTACCTTTCCAGCCCGAAGGGCCAGACGGCCCCTCTCCCCTCATGACAGTGCCTATACTTGGACTGCTGTGCATTCCATGCCATGTTTCTGACCCAGGATAAAACATTTTTAGTTATAGCTCTTTTTTTGATTGAACTTGGCTTGTTAGCCTTTTTTGAGACTTTTGTGTATGGGGGTTTGAGGCCATGGAGATTTTTTTCTTGAATGGGGGCAGGCTTCTTTCTTGGATGTTTTCTCTGAATTTCTGGATGTTGACTTCTGCTCCTTACATTGTACCTACTTTCTCTGGGGTCTAGCCTGGTGGATATTTGTCAGTAATTTTCTTTGTCCTCTTTTTTCAGTTTAAATTAAGCTGAAATTAAATTCCAACACTACAGCAAAACACATTTTTAAACCCAATGTCTTCTCTTCCCCCCACTCCGGTCCCACCCACATTAGATACAGACACTGCAAATGGACAGTGAACAGTGAATTCAGAATTGAATAGGAAAGTGGGTTTCAGTGCCTTTGGTTAATCTCAAACACCTCTTAATAATCTCAAGTTTCTCCCTGAAAGATAATCATATCTTTTTAGTACCAGTACTTTTCTGATGTTGTACAACTGCAACTGTAATCTCCAAACAGTTGAAATTGAGAATTGTCCAAAGGACAGTCAGGAAGTGCCTGGTGGCTATGAATAGCTGTGATACACTTGCCATATGTTGTAAATAAGAACATTTTTTTTTCCATTCCAAAATATTATTTTTAGTTAATTATTTAATTTTTAGTTTGCAGCATTCACTTTTATTTATAAGATTTTGAGTTCTAAATTTTCCCCCTCCCTAAGATGGCATGCAATCTGCTCTACATATACAATCACATTAAACATTTCTACCAAATAAGAAATTATTAAGGAGCAGAGTAAAGCATGTTATCAAAAAGCACATAAGTGCAAAAGGTAGGCTGGTCATGTGGTGGAGTAACTAAAGGATGGGTGTTGGTAGCCTCACACCATCGAGAGTCAGGCAAAGCTTCCAGTGGCTTTGGTTGATTCTCTGTGGCAAACTTAGGGGAGATGTGGAAAATACGCAGGAAGGTAAGCAGCCCTGAATTAGTTCTAACCTGTCTTGTTGGAGGGAGTACTCGAATTAATGAGATTATAGATCCATTTTAGTATTTTTGTATACATTCCATCCCTGGCCAGAAGCGCATCATTGCTGCATTTTAAGCCAGATTTCAGAATTCTGCATTTCACTGTCAAACACCATCTTCTTCACCAGCTGTCTACATTCCAGATTTGACTCTCTTTTTTGAAAGCCTCACCTTCAGTTGGCAGCAATGATAAAAATATCACCTAGGTTCCTAAAAGCTTTCTTTTTTTGCCTAAGCTTTATAATCTTAACTCACTCCATATGAGGAAGAACTTTCAAATAGTTTTCTCTCTAAAAATGTAATGTGCTGTTTTGTGAGATAGTAAGCTCCTGGTCCCTGGTCCCTTTGGAGGATCCTATCAAGAATGCTGTAGAGACATTCCTACGGTAGATAGGCCTTTGGACCTCTATAAGGTCCTGTTCCACTTTGGGACTCTGTAAGTGAACTGGACAGCCCAGACAGCTGTATCACTTGCCTTCCTTGCCTGATTCAAGTGAGCCTGTTTCTATGTTTTTATGTTTGTTTGGTTTTTTGTGAAAACCCTAATTCCATCAGAGTTCTGAGTCTCATCTGTTTAGTCTTCTTCCTGGCTAAAAGCATTAACAGGGTCCTCTTTTGATAAAGGAAACTGATCTTGGCACATAGTCCCATCAGACTGGTGGTTAACAGTCTAGGGATGTCTCCCAAGCGGCCACACGTTCCCAGATTTCTTTTGTACCTTTCTTGAATGAGGTGGAACATGGGCAGGCAAGCTAGCACCTCTCCTTCCCATTTGCCTTTATCTGAAGAGGCTGGGCTTCCTGCTGTGTATTGGATGGGACATGAACCTTGTTCTGAGCCCCCCCTCTGGGAGCTTGATGATGTGTCAAAACCTGTACTCTGGTTTCCCTAGTAAGGAAAGGAGATGTTCCGGACAGCCCTCTCTCCCGCTTTGCTACTGTATCTTAGGGATATTTCTAGCTTGAGTGAAGTTGAAAGATCACTGAGTCTGAAATTAAGTGACCTGGTTTGGAATCTGCTGAGTTGGGGCTCAGACGGGGGTGCTCTATCCTTGCTCCATGGTCCACCTGAAGAAATGGGGCCCACTGATGGAAGTCCCATCCGTTTGGAATGCACAGGTTTCTTGACAGCTAGCAGAACTGAGAAGCCAGTGAGGGATGCTGTCCTTCTGAACCTGAGTCAAAGGAAAGGAGACAGTCTTGGAGTCCCTTTCCCTAAGGAGGTGATTATCGTTCTTATTGAAAATCAGCTTGAACCAGGAACCAGGGGGAGGCTCAGCTCCCAGCCCTGGGACACATCAGTTGCAGTACCTTGGGAGAGTCACTGCACTGTTCGCCTTAAGTCCCATGACTTTCTTCTTCCACCCACCTCAGCTGTATACTGGGATGGTCACACCCTGAATCTTAGCTTTACTCACCGGGGTTCCACTCCCCTGATCAAACATTCCAAAATCCCCCTCTCTCTGATCCTAACCTCTTATCATCCCATCATTCCTCATGCGTCTTCTTTTCCCTCTTCATGGTCTCCAGTCTCTCAGCCCCTCAGTACTATCTCAGGCTGTTACCGCATTCACTTCAGGGCAGTTTAGGTGGTACAGTGAATACAGTGCTGGGCTGGAGTCAGGAGAGATCTGAGTTCAAATCCAGCCTCAGACACATACTAGCTGTGCCACCCTTAACCTTGTTTGCCTCAGTTCTTCAATCTAGCAGATGGGTTGCAGAAGGAAATGGCAAACCCCTCTAGTACCTTTGCCAAGAAAACCCCAAACAGGGTCACAAAGGGTTGGACATGGCCGAAATGATTCAATGATAGTAAATTCACTTCTCCCTTTCCCCGTCTGGGGGCTTAGCTAGTTCAGCTCCACGCTTGAAGACCGTCTGCCATCCTCTGTCAAACTCACACCTGGATTCTCCTCACCACCCACCTCTTCTGCTCCTGCTCGCACAAGCGCTGAGTGGAGCTAGAAGGCTCTGGACTGCCCTCTCTCACACGGCCTCATCCTTGATAAATCACTTGGATTTCTTTTGTGTTTATTCCGGTTCTATTTTGTGCATTCTGATACATGTGTACTGTACTGGAAACTCCATGAGGTAGCTGGTGTTTCCCTGTGTTGTCTTCATCTCCCCAGCCCCTGTGCCGGTCACTGACACATAGCTTGTGGGTTGATTAATGGATCGCTTTGAGCCTTGGTTTCCTAAACTGTAAAAAGAGAGTAATGATACTTGAACCATACTGCCTGCCTCATAGGTGGTTGCGGCACCTTTGAGCCTTTACAGAAATGGGAACCTCTGGGGAGCCAAACGCTGGGTGGGGCCCAGGCAGCCACAGTGACAGACAAAATATCCTCTGGCCTTGCCTCTTAGTCACTATGGATGACTGTTACCAGTGTGACTGCCCTCTCCCTCCCAGCCGAGAGCCGTTTCACACATATGCCTTGGATCCTGATTTTCCTGCCCAAGGACATTGCCTCTTTCCCTTTTGTCAAGAGAGCCCCTTTGAATGCAAGTGTCAGTGACTGGGAATCTGCAGAGTGGAGTGGCCAGACTCCACAGAGGCATGGACTTATGTAACAAAAAGACCCACACTGACCTCGTCTCAAACTCCAGAGGGCTCTAGGAGGCTGAGGCAGCTGTGGAGAGGGGAGAGGGGCCAGATTTTAAGTTTAGGGTGTATGGTTTTTTTAAAACTCTGCATAATAGATGTTCACACTTTTGTACACCATAATCCCCTCTTCTTTATGTAATTGAAATGTCCATGTATGTAGATGTGAACATCCATAGTAAAAAGGGAACGAAAGGACTGGATTTGGTGTCCAAGGACCTGGATTCAAATGTTGATTTGCTGTTACCTCTCTATGTATGAGCCTGGACAAGTTACTTCTTTTCTCTGGGCCTTCATTTCTGTAAAATGAAGGAATAACCTCTCAGATCCCCCTCCATTTGTAAACCCTGTGATTCTCTGACCTGGAAGGAGCTTTTCAGCATAAAATCTAGGATGCCCAAGGTAATGGGGTGGGTTGGAGGACAGACAGGGCCTTCGGACACAAGATGTCAGCGCTTGGAGGGCCCTTATTGATTAGCTCCTTTTCTATAGAGAAAGAAGCCTTGGTGAGGCCCAGCAGGCTTAAGTGATGTGTTGGAGACCAAACAAGTAGTTAATGCAAAGGTCCAGTGGAAAGTGGAGATGTCAGAAGCTTCCTTGGTACCTTCCCTGAAACTTTATAATAATAAGTTGCTTTACAATTTTGCTAAAATAGGAATATGTGAATGATACATCAGCTACTCCTCTGATTCACAAAGGAGCTATTAGAAAGGGGAGCAAGGTACCCAGCTTCCGTAGCCTCAAGAACTCTCCAGAGATGCCTCTAGGGTGGACTTCACCCAAAGGCCTGGGCATCTTGTACCCCAAACCAGCCTTCAGCCCTTGGCTGTTGGGCTGCTGTTAGAGAAAGGCCATTGAGACGTGGCTGATTCCCACGTGCCTTTTGTTTAAATTGTTCATTTTCTTCTTTTTTTCCAGCTGTTCGCATCTGCAGGACAGTTTCTAGGTTTGGATGACCCAGTTCCTGCTATCTCAAACACCCCACTGCTCGGGAGCTACCAGGTGAACTGCACCTTCCTTCCTCTACCTGCCCTTGTGCCCCCCACCCCAGGCCCCAAGGTATTACGTCAGCATAGAGTTGTTTTTTAAGAGGGGTGTGGGTACACACCCTGGAAAACTCCCTATACAGACACTCCCCTACCAGTTCCACTTCCTGAGAACACACTTCATTTTGGAAAGTCCGGTCCTGAGAGATTATAGTATCCTGGGTGGCAGTTATGGCTCAGACAACTTTCAGTTATCTTTCTTACTGGGAGACAGTCCACCAGGATTCATTAACATTCAAGCAGAGAGTTTTCACTTCATTCCTCGCCCACTGCATAAGTGCCTCCAGGTAGCATATTAGACTGATGGGAATTGTTCTTCTGATTACTTGGCTTCTGTTGGATAGTCTAAAATGTCAGAACTGAGAGGGCCCTTATAACATGGAATGTCATAGGTAGAAATATATAAGAAATGAGAATAGTTGTGAATAGTTAGCCTTTGGAATTTCGGAACTAGTAAGGACCTTAGCATAGAGAATGTCAGAGCTGAAAGGACCCTTAGAACACAGTATGTCAGAGTTGGGAGGGACTTTAGAGGTTTGCTGATACCACCCACTTATTTTTGCAGGTGATAAAAATGCACCCCAGAGGGGGTGTGACTTTGCCTAAAGCCACACAGTCTAGAAAGTCCATATCCCCCCCACGCCCTTGCCTCCTTGTCCTGTGGCTATACATTTTGCCATCCTCAGAGCTTTCTTTTTTTCCAGTCACAGACTCAGCCAGAGGATGATGATGAGGGTGATGAAGAGGAGGCAGAAGAACTGGGCCACGCAGAAACCTACGCTGATTATATCCCATCCAAATGTGAGCAGCCTAGAAGCACTGGATTGGGCTCGTCAGCCAGCCCTCTTCCTATCCCCGGATTTTCATTCTCTCTACTGTGAGCTTCAGAGGGCTCCATAGGCCTCACTTCAGTTTAGCAAACATCTGCCAATCATCTTCTTTGTGCCAGGCATTCTGCTAAGCCATGTGGATACAAAAATATACATGAAACCATCTTTGCCCTCAATCTGCTTGCATTCTTCCAGGGGGAAGGGGGAGGTTGGGGAACAATGCATACTTAGGTAAAGAAATGCAGCAAACCTACAGAATGAAAGCAGAGGAAGGCAGGGGGAAGCCAGGGGGCCCATAAGTCTGATGCAGAATTTAAGGAAGTTCCTAGAGGGCCTGAGTTGCTTTAACCAATAAGTATGATTTCCAGTTCTTACAAAGCACTTTATGCATTACCTCCCTCAATGTTTACGTCATAGCTGTGAGGTCAGCCTGCTGTGTAGTAGAGAACATTGGGGCTTAGAAGAATGGTGTGACTTGCTTTAGGTCACACAGTTCCTGAGTGGCAGAACCAGGACTGGTACCTTTATCCCGGACCCTCAGGTTGAGGTCTGATACCAAATCCAGGGCTCTTTTCACTGCTTCTCAGTGTTCTCTGCATCTGGCACCCAAGGGAGCCCACAGAAGCCTTGTAAAAGCTCATTGGTGGTCTAGCCAATAGATGTTGAGGCCCACAGGACTAAATTTACACTCCTCCTCATGCTTCCAGTGTCTGCCTCCTTCTTCCTGTTTGTCACTTTCATAGGGTTATAGGACTGAAGGAAGCCATGATCTAATTCAGTCCCTTCATGTTACAGATAGGTAAACTGAGGGCCACAGTCACATAGCCCCATCCTCTGGCTCTAGATCCCTCATGCTCTTTCTCCTTTCCTTGAGTAGGGAGGGACTTGGAACCAGCATGCTATGATATGGGCCTTCCTTTTGACTAAAGTATGTTTTCCTCCCAGCTAAAATTGGAAAACATCACCCAGACCGTGTGGTTGAAACAAGCACTCTGTCCAGTGTCCCTCCACCCGACATCACTTACACCCTCTCCTTGCCCACCTCAGCAGCCGACAGCGGCTCACTGTCAGCACTACAGTTAGAAGCCATCACTTATGCCTGCCAGGTATGAGGGTGCCCACATGCTGCGTGTGTGTGTGTGTGTGTGTGTGTGTGTGTGTGTGTGTGTGTGTGTGTGTGTGTATGTGTGTGTGTGGTGGGGGGTAAGTTATTCTTACATCGTAAGTTATTCTTCCTTTTCATTTGCCAGTTTTTAACCCCAGCAGTGAGTATGATCGACTCATAGTGTCTCTGAGTTGGGAGGGACTAGCCACCTGCATGATGGATGAGTCTCCTCTATAGCATTCCCAATAAGACATTGTTCAGCCTTTTCTTCTTAAACATATCCCATGATAGGGAAATCACTATGTAGCCTGTTTCATGGTTAGAAAGTTTTCAGAATTTCAAGACAAAATGTGGGTGTGGGTGTATGTGTGTGTGTGGGGGTGCAGGTGGTGTGTCTGATTGTGATTGTGACCAAGTCATCTCCGTGGTCAGAAATATGAAGGCTTGGTTTGGACTGAAAGCAGGTGGGGATCCTCCAGACTTCACCATTGCCTCTCCCTGCTTTGCTGGCATTTTCCAGAGGCAGCCAGCCTGTTTTCTGCTGGTGTCTTTGGTGTCCTTTGGATCTCTTGGGAAGCAGCACTAAAAGCAGAGGTGCCGGCACAGTCGTCATCATCCTCATCCTCCCACCACCTCACACCTCATGGCCCTTTAGATCTTACAAGGCCCTTCCCAGCTGCCATTCTGGGGATGGTTGATGCCAGTACTCAGCCCCATCAGAGGAAACGGTCAGGTACTAACTCTTCTCATGATTGGCAGCAACATGAAGTCATCCTACCCAACGAGCAGCGAGCCGGGTTCCTCATTGGAGATGGCGCCGGTGTTGGGAAGGGCAGGACAGTGGCTGGGATTATCTTTGAGAACTTCCTGAGGGGCAGGAAGAAATCCCTGTGGTCAGTATTCCTCCTTCCTCCATCAGTGAATGGGGCCCCTGGCCGTACTGATCCCCCTCCCCTGTACTTTGGTTAGTGGTCATTCTGGGTTGGGGCCTCTTGTTTTCCCAGCTGTGGGGGTTGGCTGGTGCCCCTTCATTATTTTTCTCTCTTCATCCTCCTTTTCTTCCCTCTCTCCCTCCCCAATCTGTCTTAGGTCAAGGAGGAAGGGTGGGCCAGGTAAAGGAGAAAGCCATCAGTTGGGAGGTAACGCTGCTCTTTTGGCATCTGCAGGTTCAGTGTCTCTAATGACCTCAAGTACGATGCCGAGAGAGATCTGAAGGACATCAATGCACCCCACATTCCAGTGCATGCTTTAAACAAGGTAAGAACAACACCCCAGGACTCTCTCTGCAGAGGAGGCTGGCCCACATAGAGAATTCAGAGAAAACACAAGGAAGCTTCCTTTCTCACCCTCCTCCAGTCTTCAATCTCCATGGCTCATTTTCTCCATCAGGACAAAAAGAGAATGAGCCACACTGTCCTCTCCTCTCAACATCTCCTCCCGGGAGGTGGGGAGGGTCTGCCTCTAACCAACCAGCACCCTTATGGGCATTTCCTGTGCCCCCTTATCAGAGCAATGGGGCAGCCTGGCCAGATGGCTTGGTGTCTAGGGGGGCTCAATTCTAGGACCTATTACCTTTAATTCCAAGGTAAATTGACCAAGTGGTCACCAGCTCTGTCCCTTCCACACATAACATGCACATGTTAAGAACAGCAGCCCTTCCTTATCCTAGCCATTATGAGGCTGTGAGCAGAGGTGCTTTCTCTGGACAAGAGATGCTCTTGAATTCCCGTTCTGGGTTTGTGCCTGGCTCACGGTGAGCTGCTCCTGAGGGCTGGACTCTGCCCCGGGGACAGACACTGAGAGAGGAATCTGGCAGGAGGAGAGTCATTTTGTATTATTGTTCCCATCTGACCATAACCTGGATGGAGCTAATAACACATCTACACACATGAGGTTATCTACACACTGCAATTAGGGTAGAAGTCATGGGTCCCCAGGGTGGAGGGGGAAGTCGACGTGTGTAGACCCAGCTCTGTGTGTGGGTGACCATCATCCTAGACAGGTGCTCATTAGCTTGGAGCCAGAGGAAGACATCGTGATTGTCTCCACATCCCCTAGGTGGCTAGGTGAGCGTGTTTGAGTGTGTGCCTCCACACACCTGCTCTCTCTCCCTCCCTGTGTTTGATGTGTATGAGATCATCCCTACAGCAGTGCAGCTAAAATGCCTGCAGAAGTCCAAACTGGAAGAAATGTCTGGAAGTTTTGAGGAGGCAGGTTTAGACTTGATAGAAGGAAAATCTTGGTAGCAATTAGCACAGTCCCCAAGAGGAATAGGCAGCCTTGGGAGGTCAGAGGAGCACTCGATAACAGTTGGAAGGGGCCTTAGGAATTCAGTTTTGGAGTCTGTCCCCCTCAGTTTGCAGATGAGACGACTGAGACCCTGAGGAGTAAAGCAGTTTGCTCACTGTCACTCGTGTAGTAAGTGTAGCGAGCGTTTGACAGCAGATGCATTGCTTTTGCCGCTGTCCCATACACACTTCTCGGAGGCGGCCTCTCTCCTAGATGGGTTTGGGGAGTGTATTGTGGAGGGGATTCTTCTCCAGCAACTAAGGGGGCTGGTGCTTTTAGTTCCCCTTTAGTCTATGTCTTTGTACTAAATCGCTCTGTGTCCTCTCATGTGCCACATAGGGCTGGGGCCAGCACACTCAGGGCCACATCCTCTCCTGTCATTGTACATGGATTCCTGGAATGCGTGTTTATTTTAAGATGAGCCAAAGCAAACCTTGATGGAGAGAGAAGGTCATTTGAAAAAAAGGGTGTCATACCCCAGGGAAGTAAAGCAATTTGGATTTCTGTACCTGTATTCCTACATAGGAGCAACAGTGTAGGGTCTTAAAGAACAGTCTGTGGTGTCTGTGTGTGCAGAAGCCCACCCCAGGTCAGGATTCAGAGGAGAGAAACAAGTAGGACAGTGGGGGGTTCACATGGGTCTGTGTGTGCATGTGTGAAATCATCTATTCTCTTATCAAAATATTTGGTCATTTCAGATAACAGGGAATTTCATCAGTCAACACGCAGCCTTTTGTTGAACTGCTTGGGATAGTGGAAATTCTTTGAGACATGCCCTGTAGGTGATAGGGTTTCATTTCTTTAAAAAGGAAGAAAGAAAGAAAGAAACAAAGAAAGGCACCTGTATTATTTTTTCTATTTTTTTTTAATTAGCCCAGTAAGAGGGAAATTGTATTTATGAAAGTAGAAAATATTGGGCCACTGACCTGAGCAAGTCATCTGACTTCTCCTTTCTTTCTTTCTTTCTTTCTTTCTTGCTTGCTTGCTTGCTTACTTGCTTTCTTGCGTTCTTTCTTTTTTTTTGGATTTCTTGGGAGGGGGAGGGCAGGGCAATTGGGGTTAAGTGACTTGGCCAAGGTCACACAGCTAGTGAATATTAAATGTCTGAGGCTAGATTTGAACTCAGGTCCTCCTGACTCCAGGACCAGTGCTCTATTCACTGTGCCACCTAGCTGCCCCTCATCTGACTTTTCTAAAGGACCTTTTGAGGTCAGAGGTACATGGAAGTGACTAAGCAGAGGTGGAATAGTTAAAGCCTTGTAGTCATTTTTCATTACTGTTATTGTTGTTACTGCTAATGTATACAGCAACATAAGGTTGCAAAACATTTACATGTATGATCTTGTTTGAGATGCACAGCAGTCATATAAAGTAAGGGCTATCCCCATTTTATAGATGAAGAGACTGAGTCAGAGAGGTTAAGTGGCTTGCTTTGGGTCACACAGTCAATAATTGACTGAGGCTGGATTTGGACCTGCAGTACAGGGCCTTGGGCTTGTCTGGATTTTACAGATGCTGTTATAATGGGCAAGTCTAGGATTTTCAAGAGCAGAGGTGTCACACACAGCTCATGTGGCCTGCAACACTCCCAAGTGTGGCATGAACAAGATGAAAATATAATTGGGAACAATTTAACAGAATAAATTAAAATACAGTATATAATACAATAAAATACTTATAGAGCATAAATAATGTTAATATATGATTTTCTCTACCACTCCCCACCAAAATCATCTCCATCCTTCCTTTCTCCCTTCCTTCCTCTCTTCCTCCCTCCTTTCCTCTCTTTCTTCCTTCCTTCCTCCCTTCCTCTCTCCCTTCCTTCCTTCCTCCCTTCTTCCCTTCCTTCCTCTCTTCCTCCCTCCCTCCCTTCCTCCCTCCCTTCCTTCCTTCCTTCTTCCCTTCCTCCCTTCCTTCCTCCCTTCCTTCCTCTCTCCCTCCCTTCCTCCTTTCTTCCCTTCCTCCCTCCCTCCCTTCCTTCCTTCCTTCCTTCCTTCCTTCCTTCCTTCCTTCCTTCCTTCCTTCCTTCCTTCCTTCCCTTTTAACTAAAGAGAGAACCTGGCAGGGTTCATAGATCACTGGAGAGACCAAGAAGTTTTCCTCCCCACTCCATTACTTAGTAGCTGTATGAATTGGAGAGAGTTATTTCCCCTTTTTAAACCTCTTATCCTCCTAAAAACGGGAGCAACCCTAGTTGTGCTACCTAAGGGAAAAGGAACTTCCAGGTTGCTTTCCTTTACCTTAGAGGTTCACGTCATGGAAGACAAGCTTGCTGACAGACTCCTGTGGAGGCCCCAAAGGGCAGCAAAGACAAAAGATTTGACTGAGATAAATATTCTTCTTTATGCTCTCATTACTTCCTCCCCTCAGATAAAGTATGGCGACACAACTACCTCGGAAGGAGTCCTGTTTGCCACTTACTCTGCCCTGATCGGGGAGAGCCAAGCAGGGGGACAACACCGGACCAGGATCAGGCAGATTCTCGACTGGTGTGGAGAAAACTTTGACGGAGTCGTATCCTTGGCATGAGCCCCCAGGAGCAGGGTGTGAGTCAGAGCCAGGACTGGGCAAGGCTCTGAACTCTCAATGCTCTGAGCTTAGGCATCACCACAGAAGGATGGGGTGGGTGGCCTGACCCGGAACTCTTTGGGAGCCTTGAATTTCTCTGATTGAAGAGTATAGAAGATCAGAGGAATGGGAGCCGATTGACTGTCCCATGAATATCATCAGCCCTGTCAACCATCCCTTTGTTCATATGGCCCCTCTTAGCACACAGCAGGGTGTTTTCATGAGTAGGATGTTTGTGAGAAATAGAAGTAAGGCCTCATGGCTGACTCTGAGGGCTAATGAACATTAGGCTGAGGGAGAATTAATATTGATTGGTTAAGCATTCACTTTTTTGTCCAGGGCCCTGCTTTCTACAGAGGGAGATAGTTTGGTAAATGAGACATAGGTCTGGTTCTGAAGGCCCTCATGGTCTTTTAGGAGGATATACAGATCAATGCTAGTTAGAATAAGAGGAATTAAAATACCTTCAGGTCCAAGGAAAAAGATCACTTGGTGGGGGAGGGAAGAAGGGGGACAGGGCCCGCTTGTGAGAAGGATGTCTTAGGGCAGAAATGTTCCCTCTGTATGTCAGCCCTTGTAGTGAAGAGCTCATAAATACTCTCAAATCCTCTTCAGGTCCTTAGTCTCATCTAGTCAATGTTACTACCTTCAAGGTTCCCTCCACCCCTTAGTAGATAGTCCTCAGAAGTATCTGAAGGAAAAACCTCCCAAACTGTTCTTTGTGTAAGGGTCTGCCTCCATGGTTGAGCTTGTCCTCATGTATTTCCATGCTCCCTGGATGATTGATACAGAGACTTTAAAGGCTTAAGAGCTTTTGCTAAGGATCTCTACCACTGGCCCTGCTTTTGATAGGCCAGAATCAACTTGGTGTCCTCCAGAGGCACCTGAGAAGGACTTATGTGCAGGAGGGCAGGCATCTCCCTGAACCTTGATTTGGCAGCTCAGCTGGTGTATAGATGCTTGTCATTCTATGTCAGTGAATAATCACTACTCAGATGTAAGATGTAGAGGCTTTAGGTGATTAGATTCAGCTGGTATTGACTCCAAGCCATGCACTTAAAGCTGCTGTTTTAACAGATTCCCTCTCCCATTCTGACAGGGTCAGTAATGTTTGTCCCATTGGACTTTTGCTCCAGTTTTGAAAGGCTTTGAGCCAAGGAAGGAATCCATACTCAGCCCTTGGTTGGTCAAGGCTATTTCTTGGCAACAAGACTCAACAGGGACATGTGCATTTCTCCTGACCCCTAGATTCCTGGACACACTGGGGTGTGTCACTTCCTCTCTCTGGAGCTAGCCTTCCGGGAAAGGGCAGAAGGCTTAATTGGGTAGTTGGTAGATGGTATTTATTGCTCTCAGTTACAGTTCTCAGGCAGCATGGCCCCAAGCAGTATTCTGTAGTTCAGTCTAGAGTCCTTCCATTGATTCTTCTGTGGCCTTGATCCAGCTCAGGAGTCTTCTGTCCAAGGGGAGGTAACCTAGTAGGCTAGTTGAGTATGTATGTGGGATTTAATGTAGTTTCTACTATCATGAGTCAGCAGAAGTTATAGTCCTGAAGCTGTAAGCCTTTCCAGTTACTAGAGGAAAACATAACATATTTCAGTCAAGGAGCAAGCATTCGAGAGTTCTCCAGTGGGCTCCATCAGATTGGCACCAACTTCTTACGTTCATGTTGCATACAGATCAGTCAGGGCACAGAACATATGTGGGGTGGTCTGGGTGTTGCAAACACTTTGTGCCTTTGGAGCAGAAAGGGGGTTATCTTATCTGGACCAGATGAGGAATGCAAGCACAGGAAAGGAGCATTCCAGGAAATGGAAGGGCGGGTGCCTGTAAAAGGGGAGGTGCTGAGTCATGAAATAGTTAGTCAAAAGTACATTCCAAAGGCCCAGAATGGCCAGGTCTCCTGGGCTTCTCTACCCTCCTTGTCATTCTTCTCATTTTTATAAAAAAGAGAACAGACTATGCAGAATATGTAGAAAGTTGACTGGTCTTCTGCTAATCTCTTTTAAGTTTTATTCACTCAATTGTAGTAAATGAGTAGACAGTGTGGTATATCAGAAGCAGAGCTGGAATTGGAGTCTGAGGACTTGGGTTTGCATCCTGACTCCTAGCTCCTATTTATATGACTTTGAATGTTATATGTCTGGCTCACTTTTCTTTCCTTTCCTTTCCTTTTTCCTTTTCCCCCTTTCCTTTCCTTTTCTCTACTTAATAGTATTTTATGTTTTCCAATTACATGTAAAATAGTTTTCAGCATTCAGTTTTATAAGGTTTTAAGTTCCAAATTTTTCTTCCTCCACCCTCCCCAAGATAGCAAGCGATCCAATATAGGTTATACATGTACAATCATGTTAAACATATTTCCACATTAGTCATGTTATGAAAGAAGAATCAGAACAAAAGGGGAAAACCATGAGAAAGAAAAAAACAAAAAAAAGTGAAAATGGTCTGCTTCCATCTGTATTCAGACTCCACAGTTCTTCCTCCAGACGTGGATGGCATTTTCTATCATGAGTCTTTTGGAATTGTCTTAGATCGTTATATTGCTGAGAAGAGCTGAGTCTGTCTTAGTTGATCATCCCACAATGTTGCTATTACTGTATATAATGTTCTCCTGGTTCTCCTCACTTCACTCAGCATCAATTCCTGTAAGTCTTTCTAGGTTTTTCCTGAAATCTGCCTGCTCATCATTTCTTACAGCACAATAATATTCCATTACATTCATATACCACAACTTGTTCAGCCATTCCCCCAGTTGATGGGCATCCCTTCAATTTCCATTTATTTGCCACCACAAAGAGAGATGCTATAAATATTTTTATACATGTGGGTCCTTTTCCCTTTTTTATGATCTCTTTGGGATACAGACTTAGAAGTGGTATTTCTAGATCAAAGGGAATGCACAGTTTTATAGCCCTTTGGGCATAGTTTCAAATTGCTCTCCCAAATGGTTGGATCACTTCACAACTCTACCAACAGTCTGGCTCGCCTCCTCTATGGAAATGCTTTGGGAAAAGGCCTTCTGCCTTGAGAGGGCCACCAAGCACCCTCTTGGCAAAGGCCAAATGACATCGGGAAAAAGTCTGCAGGGAGGCTCTCGCATCACTTACCTGTGAGTCTGCTCCTTGAATGATCACCTGCATGTGACTGCTTGGTATTGCAATTCCATGGGGGAGGCACATGCTATAAATAGCCTTTTATGGGGTGATTCATTAGTCTGACAGCAGCAAGCACAGCCAGAGCCCAAAGCTTCCCCTCCTATCTCAGCTTCCCATCTGCAGCAGAAAGTACCATCATGGTTTTCTGTGATTGAGACGTGACTTCTCTCACCTACTTCTGGCACCACCTTGGTGCCAAATTCTCATTTCCTCCCCAGGTGCATTTGTGTGCAATCTAATGGTCAGTGGTCAAATTCCTTGAAGCCAAAAGACTTTATAGTTTGAGGTTTTTCTCCCAGCCCACCAGGTCTCTAACCTTACAGTCATCTAGGACGCCTCCCTCTTCCTTATTGGCCCATGTAGAAATCAAGTTCTGTTCATTCAGTTTCTCATGTATGTCCCCTTATTCTCATTCTTATTGCTGCCACCTTCCTGCTTCTGTCCTCTCCCCACACGGGTCCACCCTACACATTGTGCCACATTTAAGTTTTCTACTGTCTAGCCCTGATCAGATCACTCTGCTTTGAGTTCCAGCACCTTCAGTGAATCCCCATTGTCTCAGATGAAGTGTTTCTCACAGCATTCCATGTCCTATACCATTTAGTTCAGCCGTCCATTTCCACCTAATTTGATTTTAATAGGGCATTTGTTCAGCATGAGAAGGGATGGGATATTTACGGACAGCATTCTCCCCACCCATCAGAGGCTAGTTGAGGAATATATAGATACATAGATAAATATAATACTCAGTAATATATAAGTGCATAAAATTTATGTAAGAAAAATGCTATACGAGGTCCCATGACAAGGGGAGTGCAGATTGAGGGGCTTACAGAGGAGGCTTCCAGCAGGAGATGGCATTTGAGTTGAGTTTTAAAGTATAAATAGGATTTAATAGGTCGGCCAGACACAAGAGGCAGGTTAAGCAAAGGTGTGAAGGTAGGAAAACCAGAGACCATTTCTGAGGAGCAGTCACAGACAGCTGGAGAAGTCAGTGAGAGGAAGCTATTACTACACTTTGAGCAGCAGGGTAAGGCAAGTGTCACGGGAAGATGTGAAGGTTTAGAAGCCAGGGCTGGGGCTGGGGAGAACATTCAAGAATGATAAGGGTGAAGTGGGGCTGGTAGGAGCCCAACCACTAGGGAGTGCTCTTCTGGTTTGGGTTGGTTTTTATCTTCTAGCAGTATTCAGGCAAAGGGAGAATTAGATAGGATTATGAGAATGGACAAGAAAGAACAATAGCCCAGCTCTTTGGACTTGGCTTGTTTTCTCTGCAGAAGAGAATCATCCTAGCACTGGAATGATGCTTGAAAAACCAAAGCAAGGAGCTTCTGTACCCCTCTGTCCAGGGCCATGGCTCCTTCCCTCCTTTTCCCTTCTCCTCGTGCCTTGGCTCCCTCTTCTAGACTTCAGCTCCTCGAGGGCTGGGAGGGATGGTGCACCCAGTTTTGCTTCTCTTCCAGCTCCAAGCACAAGCCTAATGCCTCTTCAGTGCTTAACATTTGGATAAATGAAAGGCTTTCAACCTTTGCCCCTAGCCTCCTTGATTCATGTCCTCCAGATAATTTTTGACGAATGCCACAAAGCCAAAAATGCCAGCTCTACCAAAATGGGCAAAGCAGTATTGGACCTTCAGAACAAGATGCCCCTTGCCAGGGTTGTCTATGCCAGTGCCACAGGTAAGGACAGCCAGAGCAGGCCTTAGGGGTGGGCACCTGATACTTTTGGCCTGGGGTGGGGGGTGGGAGGGAACAGACTCAGCAATTTTCTTAGTATATGGGGAAAAGGAATAGAAACATTGGTGATACTGAATGCCACGCCAGTATCTCTAGTATCTAGTCAATAAAGTTCCATTCAAAGAGCACTGGAATGGGGGAAGTAAATGCTGGGGGTGAGTCTTGGCTCTTCGGCTTCCTTATTGTGTGACCCTGGGTCTCCTCATCTGAACTAGCTTATCCATCAGGTCGCTTCCCACTTTCATAGTCTACCTTGATTTTCATGAATGCGACTAGTCTCTCCACCAACACAGAGAGGCAAAAAAAAAAAAGTCCTCACCTGTCAGTCAGTTTTGTGCTGGTAGGGATCTCTGCATCTGTGAAAGTGGTGCTGAAGTCCTACATGGAATCCCTCATCATGCAGTCCATAGCATAAGCCTCATCAGCATGAGATAACACTGCTTGAAGCTTGCGCCATCTTGGAAAAGCTCAGATGTAATGGCATGGATGATGCCAATGACTTGTCATGCTCTTGAGGATTTCTAAAGCTTCTTAGATACACTGTCTCATCGTATCCTCATAGGAGCCCCAAGAAGGGAGGTGGAGCATTTGGGAGCCTCCTTTTCCAGCCGAGGAAACTGGCTTGTTTCTGATAGAGCTAATTTCTTTTTAAGCAGAACTATTTCCTTGGACTCTATCTGAACCCCATATCTCACCACTAAAAGTTAATAGCAGTAATGCTCTAAGTGTGGCGTTTCATTGACAGGTTTCAGGGGGTTCATGAACTTATATGGGAAAATAAAAATTCATCTTTATTTTCCCTGACCTCAAACTGAAATTTAACACTTCCTTCAGTTATGCACCAGATTGTGAAGGGGGTCCATGAAACGAAAAAAGGCTAAGGATCCCCGATATAGTCCAGCCTCATTGTACAGATGGGAGACTAAGGCGGAGGGACTGGAAAGTAGTTTGCCCAAGGCCGCACAAGGAGCTTGTGTTTGATCAGTCACTTGAGGCTAGATCTGCTGACCCAGCTGTCTTCCTCTTGGGCCACATGTGGCAGCGACTAGTATGAGTAGAAGTAGGGAGATGGTTGAATGCCTCTCTCACGTGTTTGCAGGTTTTGGGGTTTTTTTCCAATTTTTTTCCTCCTGTGAGTTTCATTTCCACAATGAATGAATTCTCAGGTGGATAAAATGTCATGTCAGTACAACAGTGAGAATTGTAGAATTTCATTTGCAGTTGATTGCCAGAAAGAGCAGGCACCAGGTGCCCCCTGGTGATGAAAAAGTGCAAGTGAGCCAAGGAGGATAGTCCTGCATTCCCATTGGAATGGCCTTAAGTAGTAAATATAATGGTCATTAGAGCTGCAAGGGATCCCAGATAATCAAACTCAGCCTGTCATTGATGTGGTTGAGGAAATTGAGTCCTGGGAAGGTGAGATCACTTGCCTAGGTGACCCAGTAGCTGTTAGGCCTTCAATCAGAGTCTCTGAAGCTATCCATGAACCTCTCATTGGTGGCAAAAAATTAGCCAGCTTCTACTAGACTCTGTTTGGAAATGCCTTCCGTTTCGGAAAAGTCCATTGGGCAGCGCTAGTTGTCCATTATAATTGAATCAGAAACTTCCTCTTCCCAAGCCCCTCTTTGTCTCGCTGTCTGTCTTTGCCATCTGTTTTGCCAGTATAAGATTCCTACTCTCACCTGGTGATACTCTGGAGTCTTTCACACAGCCTGTACTCTCTAAAGGGGAGATTGTGTCCCCCAGAAATGTCCATACAAGAAAAATGGCTGTAGCCTTTTGGACATTGGTCTTCTTAAATCAATAGTTGTACCAGAAAATTCTCCCCTTCTTCTCACTCTCTTTTTATCACTTGATGTGTGAAAAGTGCTTCGGGGTCGTTTTTTGTGAAGTCGTCAGGATCCCAGAAATTTTGCCCAAGTCCCTGGCCCATCTAAACTTGTTAGTCCACTCCCCAGTTCTCTTTCTGAGACACTGTTCACTGACAGAAGCTTTCTGACTCCATAGGTGCCTCTGAGCCAAAAAATATGATTTACATGAGCCGCCTGGGGATCTGGGGAAAAGGAACCCCCTTCAGATCCTTTG
The DNA here is from genome assembly GCA_028646575.1 of Pseudocheirus occidentalis. Lineage (NCBI taxonomy): Eukaryota > Metazoa > Chordata > Mammalia > Diprotodontia > Pseudocheiridae > Pseudocheirus > Pseudocheirus occidentalis. The sequence goes on from CM053594.1 coordinate 49,515,226, forward strand.
AAGAGTTCCTCCACGCCATTGAAAAGCGGTAAGAAGCATGCAGCCTCCTCTTCACCAGGGCATTGGATTCATTTTTACTGGAGAGGATAAGAAGAATTAACCCTCTTAGGCATGGGGGTTCCCTATTGTACTGCTAATGGAGAATCAGGAAAACCTGCAGGTCTTGGTTTTTGTCAGTACTAACAAACCTCCTCAGACACAGTGTGGGAAGTCTGAGCTGAAAGGATCCTTAGGCTGCACCATGAGAGGCTGGGCAAGAGGAATCTTAGGACTTAGAACATTGGACCTGCACGCTCTCTTTAGAACATAGGAACATGGAGTCATGATTTGAGAATCCTCATAGAGAGGAGAAGCTAGTGCCCTATGGTATCCATTAGCAGTAGGGATGCAGGGGTGCCCAGCCATTAACCAACAGCAGCAAGGTTTCCTAGGGCTGTTCTCTAGAGACGGGCCCCAGGCTTTACAAGCAATTACAACTCTCTTCCCCCTCTGCCTTGTCAGGGGTGTTGGTGCCATGGAGATTGTGGCGATGGACATGAAAGTGAGTGGCATGTACATTGCCCGGCAGCTCAGCTTCTCCGGAGTCACCTTCTGGATAGAAGAGATCCCTCTCGACCCATCGTACGAGTGTGTCTACAACAGAGCAGCCCAGCTGGTGAGGCTCAGAGGGAATCCCTCTCTGAATGTCCCCCTGTGGCCTTTGCTGGTAGTGAAGAGATGGCCCAGAAGCAGCCCAGCACTGGCCGTGAGCGTTGAAAGATGGGTAGACAGTGACTGCTGCACGAGGCTGTGCAGGCCCCCTTGGGCTCACACTTTCTCTTGTCATTGGTTCTTGCTCAGGGTGTGCAAACTTATTTTAGGATTAGTTGAAGCAAATTCTAATTAGAGAGTCATTTTAAAATAGTCATTTCATAGCTAAATAGTAACAACCCAGGTTTTTTGGACTGGAGCCACTCTGTTATGACAAGCATATGGCATTCCAAAGAGCAGAGCATGGAGCTAACCAGCTACCAAAAGGACAGTTGTTTTGTCAGGTTCTCCAGTGTTATTAAGAATATTCATTCCCTCCACCAGTGTAGATTGCAGCCTCTCCACACTGAGTGAGGCAGGCTGTAAGAGCCAATGTAGCCGAAGACTTCATGGTCTGCGGCCTTCCTGGTGACCACCTCTGGAAACACTGGTCCTCAGGAGACAGCCACTCCCTTTGTCACTACACTCATGGTCTTGGAAGCCTTTCCAGTCTGCAAGGGCATTCTGGAAGCTCCTACACTCATTTGGCCTTCCTCAGGATCCCCTCTGCCATGATGAGGTGTCAGAGATAACAGACACTCGCATTTCCTTAGGCCTTCACAGATTTATAAGGTGCTATATAAAGCAGGGAGTTATCTGCTTTTTACAGACTGAGAAACGGACTTGCCCAGGGTTACCCAGCGAAGGCAGAGTATGCCTTCCACACAGCTGACATGGTCGGAGCCAGGAAGGCCGACTAGACCAACCCCTTGTATCCATAGACAAGCATCTTGAGCCCCACAGAATTGCAGTGGCTTGCTTAAGGCCATAACATTGTAAGAGGCAGAAGGGGAGTGTGAAACCTGTCTTCTTACTCCACATCCACTCTCCAGCACCGTACTGCAGCTTCCTCGGTTCATGCTATGAGATAGCCAAGGAAAAGGGTTTCTTTTCCTAGTTTTACTAATGCAGGGATTGCCTCGGCCGCAGTGGCCTAGGTAAATGAGAACATCATGTAGAGCTAGCTTCTGTTCTGCACTCACTGAGAAGCTCATGATTGGAAAAGAAGTTGGTCAGGATAGGCTCATTATGTGTGTGTATGTCTGTGTCTGTGTGTGACTTGTCTGCTATCACACCAAAACATTTGGAACCTTCAGACAACCAAGAAATTCAGCACCCAACGACAGGCCCTCATTGAGTAGCACGGGAGAGTGAAAATTCTTTTTGGCATCTGAATTGTTGGGATTTTTTTTCTTTGAAGAAGAAGAGGGGCGACTAGGTGGCACAGTGAATAGAACACTGTCCCTGCAGTCAGGAGGACCTGAGTTCAAATTTGGCCCCAGACACTTAACACTAGCTGTGTGACCTTGAGCGAGTCACTTAACCCCAATTGTCTTGCCTTCCCCCCTCCAAAAAAGACAAAAAAAGAAAAAGAAGAGTATATGTATTTTTCTGACTTAAAATTGGTTTGGACACAAGCGAATGAATGCTGTGGAGATAAAAGGCCTTTAAGCAGGTCTCTTAGTATCTCCAAACCCCAGGCCATCTCCAGGAAGTTTTCCTTATTTCCCAAAAAGACTGAGACTCATTTCCTCCGAAGCAGTAGCCTTGCTAGCCTTTCTTCTCTCTCCTCTCTTCTGCTCTCCTTACCTTAGCACAAAAGGGAAATCCTTCCCTTCCCTTAATCTTCCTCTGGTTGCTTTCTTTGTTGTTCAGCCCCTGATGAAATCTGATTTTCAGATTGGGTTGGCCCAAAGTCCTCACCCACTCGATTGCCCTGACCTGGGATACATTTCTCTGCAGCCATTAAAAACATTAAGATTCTGTTTACTCAGGGCCCATGTGCCAGAGGTGGAAAATTTGTGTCGGACCTGGTCCCTGCACTCACCAGGGCTCAAAGACATTCACAGAAGCCTATATTGTTAAGTATAAAGGAGAAATCCAAAAAGATAGGTGGATGGAAGGAAAGATCAGGTGATTGGGGAAGGACCTGGACGGGTCCTGAAGCTGGAATTGGAAGGGAGCTCCTCTACCTTCGTTTTTCAGGAATTATTCCTAGACAGCAGTACTCCCTGCTAGATTTTTTTGCACATGTGCTGCTTACCAAATGTCTGTAGAATTGAGTTCATCAGATCAAGGAGGGGGTGGAACTGGAAAAACGATTCCAGATATGGTGGGGGAAGAAGAGGCAGCAATGTCCAAAAGCACAGAGGAAGTGAGTGCACAATCAGTTGTCTAATTGTGCTGGAAGTAAATGAAGTGACAATGTAAAACGGGCCACCAAAACAAGTCGGTGCCAAATCGTAGCATACCCTGAGTCGGGTAGTAAGGGACTGGGGTCTTGTTTGGTAGCAGTAATGAGCCACTCACAGAAATTCCTGCTTAAATAACAGAAAAACCAGTCTGAGGTGGTTAGAACAAGAGGCCACGTCCCACGCTCACCTTCTGTCTCTGTGCCATTTCAGTGGGCAGAGGCATTAGTGGTGTTCCAGCGGGCAGCAGAGTGGATTGGCCTGGAGTCCCGCAAGTCCCTCTGGGGTCAGTTCTGGTCTGCCCATCAACGCTTCTTCAAATATCTCTGCATTGCCGCCAAAGTCCGTCGCTTGGTCGAACTTGCAACAGAGGAGCTGGCAAAGGGCAAGGTATGGTCACAGATCCATAAGGTTAGAATTGAAAGGGACCATAGACATCTCCCAGGCTAACCCACCTTGATTTTTTTATTGATAGGGAAACAGGCCCAAACAGGTAGAAAATCCCCATGATCCCTAAGTGATAAATAGCAAAGTTCAGGAGTTCAGACCCAGGTTTCCTGTCTATAAATATTGCATTCTGTCCTGTCACATGCTGGTATGGAGAGGCCTTTTCAAAGAAATAGCCTTGGAGAGGTAGAGACTGAGACTCAGGCCAAACCTCTTTGAGGTTTGCATCATCTAGAAGAGTCATGAACTGTCTCTGCTGGTCCAGCCAGCCTGCTCTCTCCTACCACCCATCCCTCTCTGGGGCATCTAGGGCTCCCAGCCTGAGCAAGGAGTGAAAAACCCTCCTTTCCTTTAGAGTCTGAGAGACTCGAAGGTGGAATAAAAGCAGTTTAACTGAGTAAATAAGGAAAAAAGCACATTTATGCAAAAACCATTAGGTTTTTAGCATGTTTCCTCATAACCTGTAACTGGGGAAAAAAAATCCATCCTCTGATGACCAAACTTCTCAGCTCTATTGAGCGTTTCCACACTGGTGTAGGACACACCACCCCTAGCTTGTGCTCTGCCAGGGTGGCCCACAAGTATCAGGGGCTCCTTGGCCATAGGGAGTGAGTAGTAAAACAGAGCATGGAGGAAGGGAGGAGCGAGTATCCCAGGAATCTGAGAGCCTTTGCTTAGATGTCCTGTGCTAGAGGCTGCAGAGCTGTTGGGTTCTTTGGCATCATCTTGCCCATTCAGTGGGAGTCAGCACTGTCGGGAGACCCACACTCTGTGCAGGTGCTAGAAGGAGCAGGATCATCGGGGTCAAGAGGAGACTTCGGTGCCCCTGAGCTCCCCCACCCTGCTGCCTGTGAACAATGGCTCTGTCGCTTTAGCCTTCTTTGGCCTCAGTTTCTTCATCTGTAAAATGAGCATAATAGTTTTCTCACTTCTCTGAAGCTCATCATGAGGAGAGTGCTGGGTAAACCCAAGGACCATACAGTGTTAGTTGTCATCATGTTATCGTTGTTACTTTTGGGGGCAGGAAGGTCCTTGGGGCAGTTCTTAACAGACTGCAGTGACTCAGGTCTGCGTGTGAACACTGAAGCGGGCCATCTCTACACAGAGCTTGGATGACTGCTTGTTAGCAGTTTTGTACAGCCTCTGGCCGCGGTGCAGCCTGGTCTGGGATGCCTCTGACATCCCATACTCTCTAGCTCACACACTCCCTTCCCTCCCTGCACAGTGTGTCGTCATCGGGCTCCAGTCTACAGGAGAAGCTCGCACCCGGGAGGTCCTGGATGAGAACGATGGGCACTTGAACTGCTTTGTCTCTGCCGCAGAGTGAGTAGGAGCTCTTGGGCACTGAAGAGGGAGAAGGAAGGAGGCAGGAACTCAGGAGAGTTCCCCTAGACCAGGGCGAACCGCCTAAGCAAGGGAGGCGGGAGTCAGGGCATTTCCCTGACAGGCCCCGAGCTTGGGGAGCTGCTGTTCTCTGAGGCTCGTCCCTCATATAGACACAGAATGCACATCATGTACTAGATGGGAGCAAATCACTGAGCTAAATTCATGCGATGTAGGAGCCATGTTTGGGTTTTAACCACCCAGGTGAATGTTGGTAACCAAGCTGACCTCAAGGCAAGGGGCTGGGTGGGTCTTGTTCCACACACATGAATATGGTCTTCCAGGCTATACTCCCCAGTATCAAAGCGGACGTGGATTCTTGCTCTTTGGCTAGAAAGCAGGCTGTCGTCTCGGGGCGGCCTTTGTGGGACCAATCAGATAGAAAGATTCAGAAATGTCTGTAAATGGCACATCTCCATGCGTCCCTCTCCCCCAGCCTCCGTCTAGGAGCTGTGTGTAACTTCATTGTAGCCATTGCAACCAGAATCCTTTTTCCCAAAGCCACAGGCTCCCAGAGCTTCGTGGCCTCGGGGCTGAGTAGGGACATTGAGGATTGGAGGAGTGGTGACCAACAGGACTGGATAAGAATTTTCTTCTGCTGCCACTAATTGAAGTGGTTAAGTATTCAATCCATCAACCAATAAACATTTATCAGGCACCTTCTGTGTGCCAGGCACTGGGCTAAGAGCTGGAGGCAGCAGACAGTCCCGGCCCTCAGGGAGCTTAGCCTAACACTACATATAGATCACAGTTTAGAACTAGAATGGACTTGGGTGCTTGAATCCAGCCTCTCATTCTACAGATGAGGGAACTGAGGCCCAGAGAGGAAAAAAGGAGCCATCTGGGATCATATAGCAGTGAGGCACAGGGCCAGTTTTCCATCCACAAGGCTTTGCCACTGCGCCATGCTGCCCCTCACTCGAGAGATAAAGGCACAGAGTGAAAAGTCTAGTCACGCTGTGAGTGGCCACTCGGGCCTCCTCTGCTCCTGCCTCACCAGGACCCCAAGCGAGCCGCCTCCCAGCTAGCTCTTAGTCTTCCTGCCTGCCAATGGAGAGCTTGAGATCCTAGAAATGACCCTTCATTTGGAATAGGGAGGGGAGACTGATGCCCTCACCCTGATACTGTCGGTGCCTGCCACCCTTCTGCTTGATAGCAGCACCCTGTCTGATCCCTGTCCTGCCTGGTTTCCTCAGAGGGCATCAGGGCTCACAGAGAAGGAGCCATGCCTTACCTGAGGTCACACAGCAAGGGGGTGGCAGAGTCAGAGGAGGAGCCCAGGTCCCCTTGGCTCCATGTTTCTCCCATTCCTTTTCTCCTCTCTCCCTGCCAGCATCTCCCCAGCTGCTGCTGCTTGGTCTGGAATCTGTCTGTTTTGTTAGGCCAGAATCAAACTGCTCCCAGTCCCTTCTCCCTCCCCTCCCACAGCACTCACCCTGCTACTGAGGCTGGTGGAGTCTGGTTGACTTGTCTTTACCATATGCTGGTGCCAGCCCCTTCTCCACCTGTCCTTCTGCCAGGCAAATTTTTCACTGAATGCCAACCAGTCTGTGGCACTGCAGTTGTGCTCTGAGTTTCCATTGTAGACTCTCTGAGATAAGAGCATAGAGAAGGGTCATTGTAAATGTGTGGATTCAGGGAGGAAGGTGTGTAGTAATTTGTTCCAAGAGAGCCAGGCCCAGGCTGCATATCATGTGAAAGTACAGGGGCCTTTCTGGCAGGAGCAGCTCCCACCCTGGTTCACTTCTCAGACCCCTACACCAGGCTTGGGGCAGCCCACACCAAGGCCAGAAAGGGCAGGACCCCACTGGTCAGTGACTAGGTCATCGTGTAGACACTGAGGGAGAGCTCTTCTTCCTTGCCGAGAGTCAGGCAAAGGAGATGTCTCCCTAAATTTTTAAGCCAACAATGCTTCAGTTGCTTCTTGAAATGTTTAACTCTTTCCTCTGAGAGTTATTAGCTCCCTGGTTCCACCATAGCAATAATGATGTCAGAGGCTCTAAAACTACTTCCCCTCCCAGCACTCCCTCCCCACCCTGTCCCAGCAGAAAATCCCAGCCCAAGTCTCCACTGCTGCCTTTCCCCTAGTCCTTCCACACCTTCTCATCTCCCCACCAGGGTTTGCGCTCCAGACATCCCACGCTGGAGGGTTTGTTCTTTGGTTTGCCCTAACACCCTGTATCCTTTCCACCTTCTTGAGTTCCCATCTGTGCACCATTCCATGACCTTGCCCATGTTTTGTCCTTCCTTTGTGCCTTTGAAAGCAAGTAGTCCTTTACCTGAAATCAGAGCACTGAGCCTGCCCTTTGATGGGTACAGACCCTTCACTTCTACTGTATCTCCCATGAGACCAATGGAGAACTAAACCACCTCCAGCTTTCTGTCCCATGGAGAAGTCACATAAGACAGATCCAGCAGGAGCTCCTCATCCAGAACCACCTCTCCCCCCAGGACTCTCTTCTGCTTGTGAAAGGTGATGGAAAGAATTCTAGACTTAGCATCCAAAGCCTCGGGTTCAAGTTCTGCTCGGGGACCATAGACAAGTCAGCTATTTCTGTTAGCCTCAGTTTTCACATCTGTAAAACTTCCCAAGTTGTTGTGAGGAAAGCACCTTATGAATTAGCACTTGATCATTGAGAATGTGAGCCGTGATCATTCATTTTTCTTATTATCATTCATTAGACACCCCCCTTCCCATTGTGTGTGTGTCTGTGTGTGGGTCTCTGGTGTGTTCTGCCAGGCACGGAGCCCCTCACAAGTACTCGCCTTAAATATCATTTGCTCTGCTGTCCATCTCCCAAAAGACCTCCCCTGCACAAGGAGACAGAAATCTCTGGAATTTTCTACGCACTGTGATGGCGTCACCACAGTCTCTGCTCAGGAGATCCTAATGCCTTTCTCCTGCTTCTCAGCAGGGCTCTGTCTCGCTCAAACTCTTGGGCTCCTGATCAGCCGCTCTCTGCCGTGCCCCAGAGCCACCCCAGTTACTGTTCCCTCTTCCAGAGAACAAACCCACAGCTGTTGCCCCTTAGCCGGCCCACAGGTGGGCAGGTCCCTCGCCCTCTTTTGGGGGCTGGGCTGTGTTTAAGGGTGATGCTGTTGTCTTTTTCAGTTTGTTCCTCCACAGACAAACAGTAGTTGGGATTGGGCCCATTGCTATTATAGATGTACCCCTCACCCATACCACTTCCCGAGTCAGAGGGAGCTGTTCAGGCTCCTTTCCTACAGTATGTACTGATACCTGATTGTTTGGACTCACTAATGGTTGACACGCAAGCTACAGAAGGCAGCATTCCTCCCCCTTTCGCATTGAGAAGTGACTCAATAAGTTTATCTCTGCCTTCTAATGAGAAGATGTTCCTGCTGCCACCAGCGAGAATAAATTGTGCATCTTACTTTCAGAGGCGTCTTTCTATCACTAATTCAGAAGCACTTTCCTTCAACCAAAAGAAAGAGAGACAAAGGAACTGGCATTAAAAGAAAACGTAAGACCCTGTTCCCCGGCAAACTCTGACCTCCTGCCCAGCGACTGTGGCTTGTTTGCTGTCTCCCAACCACCTCTGCCTTTCTTGACTCATCCCCTCCCTTTCACCCCTGCCCTGCCCTCCCCCCACCTCCTTGTCATGCTTCTGCTGCTTTCTCCTCTTGATTTTGGCCACCTTTCCTTTGTGAAACCATCCTCCGGTGCTCACCCAAAATATGGAGCCTCTCTGCCTTCTGATTCCCCCTTCCCCTCCTGCTTCCCTGTCCTTCCCTCGCCTGCCAGAGAAGCCTTTTTTTGTTCTGTGCCCAAGCGCCTGTCTCTCCACCCTTGATCTGCCGTTCCCTCCTCTCCCCTTCCCCTTCCCTCTACCCCCAAGGGGGCTGAACCTGCCTGAGCCAGGCACTAAGCTAGAGCCTAGCTTGTGAGAGCCCCCATCAGAGGAGGGAGGGGCTAGAATTCCCCCACCCTTTCTTCCTCCTGCCTGGGCAGACAACTGTCAATGGCCTGGCCTAGCCATCCCTTCTCTAGGACTCAACTTGACCCTCATAATATAGATATCAAGGAACCCTAAGATTATGTGACTGCTTTGTTGGGAGAGGACAGACCCTGTTGGGGAGTCAAACTCTCCAGAGCCTGCACATCCCAATACACCTTTGCAAAGTTGTTCCCCAGGACACCCTACACATTCCCAAGAGGCTCCCACTTCTCAACAGCTCTGGGTTTACTCTTTTAGGAAATAGCTAGAGGTCCCTGGGAACTGCTTTGGAGAGTCAGACTGGCGCCTTCCTCTTAGGCCTCAGGGCTGAGTCATGGAATAGATTTTCCTTCCTGGCTCCTAACCTGGTTCTGATCTGAATTCCCAAAGCAGAACCCAGAAATAAGAGGTCTGGGAGCCCTGTTGGAGTCCCTGGGGGTGGGGGTGCAGCTTCAGAGTAGCTGCCCACAGTTGAGATATGTCTGTTCTGGTCTGTTTGCCAGGGGCAGGAGGAAGCAGGGCTCAGTCCCATTTATTTTATCACTACCCCTCCTGCCCCTTACCCTGGCTTCTGTGCAAGGTAAGATTCTGGTTTCTTGTCCCAACCTGTGTTATTTCAGCTCATTTCCTGCCCACTGGACCTTAACTCTGTAGGTCCTATCTATATGCAATGGCGGGAGTCAGGAGCCAGCAGGAAGTGGCTGGGAGTTTGGCCTCTAGAGACACCCTAACTGTACATTCCCAAATAGCCCACTTTCCCCCAGAAACTTACAGAGATTTAAGCAGCATACCTTCCATCTATGATCCCCTGGATCACAGGTTAACCGGAGCACCTGTCACCAGGGATGCTTTCTCTGGGAAGATGCTCTCAGGGAGGCAGAGGGACCAGAATAGGCCTGCAGTCACTCCTCCTGTGTCACTGGGCCACAGAGAGAGCCAAGGACAGGCACAAGGAGGGCTGTGGCCACCCCACATGTAGCAGAATTGAATGGGCACATCTTCCTTTCTCTGTTTTCTGTTCCTCTTTTTGGAGGGAACCCATCACTGCTTTGTTCTCTCTGACCTTTTTTTTTATTTGGGGAACCCTTGGTTTTCTGGACTTCTCCTCTATCCGCACCTGTGCCTGCTCTTCCTGCTGGCCAGAGTGCCCACCCTCCAACTAGTGAGCCTGTCACTTGATGCTCCTTCTGCAGGGAAGCCCAAAGGCCGGCCCACCAAGATCTCCAAGATGGTGTGCGAGTTCCCAGGGGTCATCAAGATCAGTGATGACAGCAGCACAGACTCCGACCTCGGACTTGATAGTGACTTCAACTCTTCCCCCGAGTCCCTCATCGACGATGATGTCGTCATCATCGACAACCCCTCTTCAGACGACAGAGGTAGTGCTTTGGTGTTCTGACTGCCCAGAGGCAGGGGGTTTCTGGCCCCTGTGTGACTGGTTAGGCTTTCCAATAGGTCCTTTGAATCCCAGGGAGCTGGAGTCAGGAGACCTGCCTTGGAAGTCTGGGTCTTACTAGCTATGTGACTTTGTGCCAGCTTTAGAAGTTAGGCTTAGCGATCTCAAAGGTCCCTTTGGCTTTAAAGGTGTTTGATCTGTTGCACGTAAGGGGAGGGTGTAGGTGTGAGTGTTTTCCCCTCTGAGCAGGTTAGGGCATTACCCTAGCCTGGTCCTAGGCCAGACGTTCTGTGCCCATGAACAACTGGGCTTGTGAGCCTTGAGCGAATACTTGTAAACCATAGAACACTTTAGAAAAACCCGCCAGGGCTGTTATCAGCCTTCACATTTTTCCTGGACCTGCCCAGGTCTTTGTAAGATGCAGCTCAGTCATTTCCTCTCAGGAATTCTTGTCTCTTCACCTTGCTTCTGGTAAAAGACTTCTCACCTCTGTGGTTGCTGGGGGTCTGTCTTAACTTCCCTGCCAGCTTGTCTTGAAGGGCAAGAAGGGTGTCTTAGAGAGGCGTGTGCCTCACACAAAGGAGATCCCCAGCCAGTTGGATTATTCTCATGTATATGTAACCTAGAAGAGAAGGAAGCCTTCCTCAGTGCTTCAGATCCTGTACCTGAATGGCCTCCCTTTCCTAGAGTCACAGGGATTGCAGAGGGCACGTGGCTTCCCCCAGTGTAAGTCCCCGCTACTTCTCGAGTGGCCGTCCAGCTCTGTTGGTCCACTCTGCCTGCTGCCACAGGAGGCAGCCCATTCCATTGCATCCTAATGATGGTGGGCCAAAGGCTGCCTTCCCATAGCTTCCTCCCATCAGTTCTGGTTCTGCCATCTGGTGCTTGCTTGTGGACTGGAAGAAAGCCCTGGATGTGGAGTCAGAGATGAGGTTTTAAGTCCCAGCTTTGCTGCTAATGCTAGTTTGGTAACCTTGGGCAAGTCACTTGACATCTTTGCTTCCATTTCCTCACTCATCTGTAGAATGAAGGGGGTTGATTAGATGATCTTTTAGGGCTCTTCTAAAGCCAAATATTAGGAATTATGACAACCTTTCAAATATTTGGAGACAATGATCAGGTACCCCCTAAGTTTCCCCTCCTCCAGATTCCCTGCCCCTCCCCACCACCCCCACTGACTCTGGCTTTTGACACATGCCTCTTCCAGGTCCTTTGCACTATTATGGTTCCCAGCGGGATATTCACGGCCCCGGGGTGCTAGAAAAAGTCGAGAAACTGAAACAGGACCTTTTAGCCAAAGTCAGAGCACTGGGCAGAGATCTACCTCTCAATACCCTGGATGAACTCATCCACAAGTTTGGAGGCCCTGAGCATGTAGCAGAGGTAAGTGTCTTGTCAGCCAGGCCTGCCTGGTACACTTTGTACCCACAAGCCACCTCTCCAGCAGAGTTAGTGGCAGGCCTCTTGCCGAGGGGAATTCCTTGCCAGACTCTAGCCTGGGGAAGAGTCCCTAATGGAGGTTTTAAGTAGTGCCTTAGTAATAACATGAGAAAAAAGGACGTGTTAGACTGTCCAGAGCTGACTTTTCCCCATTGGTATTCATTACATGACTCAGTGAACAAAACTGGGGGCCTTGGGGGACTATGCTGCCATTTTCCCAGGTGTTGTTATGTCTAGCCAGGAGTGAAGGACCTGTTATGTCCCAGTGTGGGTTCTGAAGAGCACCTTGGCCTGGTTGACCATCATTCTGGGATCTTTTCCATTGGGCTGGCTTAGGAATTGAGAGGGCAGGTCTGTGTGCTGCACCTGGGTCACTGGGCAGGAGCCTTGTTAGCCATCCAGGGTTCCCTGAGCCCAAGCCTGAGCCTCACAAGTGGATTTTGAGGGGATAAGTTAAAGGGCCACAGCAGGTAGAGCTGCCTGAATTTGGCAGAGACTACGAATGGTGTACCTAAAGCGTGGTCACTCTTCCAGTATCTCAGATCCTGGTATTCCATCATCAGCACCTCCTGAGACAACCTGTCCTGCATGTGGGCAGCTCGGTGAGGATGTCTTCCTTGTATCAAGCCCATATCTGCCTCCTGGGCCTGCCCACTGGGGTCAGGCAGAACAAGGCTCTCTCCTCTTGGCAATGACAGCCTTTCAGACACTTGGATAGTCCTGGCATGGCCTCCCTTCCTCAGGCAGAACAGCCTGGCCTCCTCCAGCCATCCTCCTGGGCCTCCCTTCTTCCTACAGCTTCCTGAATGCCCCCCAGATTGTCCACATCACTCCTAAAGTAGAATACTTGGGTCAGGCAGTAGGAAGAGTGACCCCTGCAAAGCAGAGCAGGCTCCCCAGCCCTTCTAGGGTCTGGACCCCTAGGTCCAAGGCAGGCCTTGAAGCCAGCTAGTGCCACCTGTCAGTCATGGCCATAGGTGAGCCTGGTGGGGAGGCGGGGAGAAGAGGACCCAAGGAGCATGAAATACCTGTGTGTGCTGTGTTGGGGGTTGGGGAGGGAGAGAAAGCTTAGAATAAGACCCACACATCCCTTCCCACAGACATGTGTCTGTGTTTCCTCCTGAGCATCCTGGCTGCCCTTCAACACTGATTGAAGGCCTGGGCAGGATTTCCCAATGAACAAATTTCTGGAGGAATTGGAGAAATTTCTCTCAGGGTCGTACAGTTGATGTTCACAGAGACAGAACCTGAGCCTAGGCCTTCCTGCCACCTGTGTTCAGCACAATCCACATGCCCATGTTGGCTGCATTAAGGCCCAGAACAATCTCTACAGAGCCTCCTGAATGAAATAGGTGCTCTATCAGAAGAGCTCAGCCCCACTCTCCATCCATGTGGGTGCAGCAAAACTGTGTGTGTGCATTCAGTCGAAGACCCCGTAAAACAGATCCATTCTTGCACACATTGTAGGCTAGCACTGCCAAGGGTCAAGGAACCCACGGGCTTCAGAACTGGATTAGAAGTAACCAGGGGGCTGCCAGCATTGGGGATGTGGGGTGGTGTGTCCAGTGACCAGCCAGCCCCTTGATGCTCCCTGACACGGAAGCCCAGCATGCATAGATTAGAAACAGAGGAAAGCCCCTTTCCCCCCCCCCCCATTACCATCGAGCCAAGCATTCATAGCTAAAGCCCACACACAGAAAGGCATTGCCCAGGTCCCGCAGCCAGTAAGTTTCAGAGATGGGATTCAAATCCAGGCTTTCTGTCCACTGCACTTCGCTGCTCCTCTGTCATCTCTCTCTCTCTCTCTCTCCCCCTACTCCCTCTCATTCCTTCCACCTCCCTTCCCCCTTCCTTTCTTCCTCCCTTTCTCTCCCTCCCCCCCCCTCCACCCCTCCGCTAAATGGATGTAGATCAGAGGCTATCACAGTCTCCAAGAAGTCAAAATTGCAGGTACCTCCACAGGCAGCTTTTTTCTCAGCCTCAGATTTCTCCTCTGCAGTAATACTTGTCTAAGCTGTGTATAGCACAGGCTTGTGATGAGGAAGGCATTTTATACATTCCAGATGACCTCACAGGTAGTTATCCTTTTTAGGACCACTCCCCTTCCCCTCAAGCATGCCATGTGGATATCCCTTCTTGTTAGCAATCTTTTCCCTCCCCCTGGTATACAGATGACTGGAAGGAAAGGCCGGGTTGTGTCCAGACCAGACGGAACAGTCACTTTTGAGTCACGTGCAGAACAGGGCCTTTCCATTGACCATGTCAACCTGAAGGAGAAGGAGCGTTTCATGAGTGGAGAGAAGGTGAGTTGGTCTTTAACCCCAAGGTTTTAAGGAGGCAAAGGTAGGCATGAGATAAGGAAAAGCCTTCATAATAATTATCATTGATTGGGTTGCCTCAGGAAGCACTGAGTTCTCTCTCACAGGAGGCCTTTGTGCAAACACTAGGTGACTCCCCTTCAAGGATGTTAGAGCAGTGATAGGTGTGGGCTGGACTAGATTGCCCTGGATGCCCCTTCTAGCTCTGAAACTCTGAATCTACAAGAATCTCAGAGCTAGAAGAGACTGGAGAAGGCTCCTAGACCAGCATTGTACAGCATTTCAAGTGGTCATTCCCCTTCGGTTTAAAGACCCCTAGTACCTCCAAGTCACCTGGATCACTCCAGGTGTTGCAGAGTTAACCTTGTCACTTCCACCTTTCAGTCCTGGGTGCAAGATCAAATCTCAGGGCACCTAGGTGGCACAGTGAATAGAGCACCAGCCCTGGAGTCAGGAGAACCTGAGAAAAAAAGGCAAAAGAGAAAAAATTTGAAGGGATTTTTCCATCCCTGGATTATCTTGGTGGGCCAGAGGTCCCCTGGAACTAGCTACCTTTATCTCCCCACCTTCTCACACTCTCCACACTTTCTTCTTTTTGTTATTATTATTTTATTGATGCTTTGAGGGATTTAATACCTCTGTTACTTCTCATAGAAGCCTTTCATAACAAAGATATTTCAGCATGTGCTCCTGTAGGCCACCACCTCTCTAACTGAGAAGAGGGATACTGTTTCACCATCTGAGCCATTGTGGATGGTCTGGATCCCACTGCTGTTGAGTACTTTTCTTTAAGTTATTATAGGTTTTATGTGTATCGAGTCTTCCCAGGTTTTTCTGAATTCCTCATGTTTGTCATCCTCTCAGTACACATTCCCCCCCTGCAGTTTCTTCAGTCAGTCCCCAATTGGTGGGTTCCTTCCCTGTACCAGCATGACTGTTTTGGGTATGTGTAGGACCTTTGTCTGTGCTTACAGAGCACTCACTTTACTTGAATCTCAGAGGAGAGTCAGCAGATCCCCATTTTACAGATGAGCACACTGGCACTGAGAAGGGAGTAGCTGGGCCTGTACTGGTGACTAGGGGCAGCTTTTACCACCAAGCCATTCAGCAGCTTGAGAGAGAGAGAGATAATCCGTGTTTAACCAATGATTTCCTCATTCCTGCATTCTGGATGGCAGGCCCAGGGAGCTGGACTTAATGATGGCCACTCAGCCCTTTTCATGATCTTCTTATGAAGCATTTGGGAAAATGTAGAGTGGTTCAGTGGCAGGATACAAAGAGTAGTGACTCATGATTCAGTGTCTCTCAGGTTCCTTCCAGCCCTAAATCTGTGACCTGTGGAAAGAGGTGACACGGTCATGAAATTTAAAAAGTAACCCAAAGAAAGCAGGTAAGTTAAAGCTTTGGACGGCTCACTCAGACTCTAAAAGCAGCCCAGTAGAGTAGAACACTGGGCCAAGTTTAATGAGGGGAAGTTTAACAAAGATAAATGTGGAAATTGAACTTCACAGGTCCAGAATGGGGGAAGCAGGCCAAGACAGCAGTTCAGAAAAAGAACTGGGCATTTAAGTGTTGTACATACATGCTTAGTATGAATTAACAATGTGATGGGCAGAGGAGCAAATGGGATATTTGTCTGCAGGCCCCTGGTTAGACTCCATCTAGAATACATGTTCAAGTTTGGACACTGTGTGAGATGACCTGGGTGCGCCAGAGAGTGTCTAGAGTGTTGGGACCAGGAGAAGGAAGGGCCTTGGGGTCACATCTGAGGAGGACTGCTCGCAAATGAGAGGCCTTGGGAACACAGCTGACCTGAGGAAGAAAGAACAGAGCAGAATCAAAACAATGACAGATTTAGTCTCAGTGTTAAAAATTACCTCCTAAGAACTAGACATGGAATGGGCACCTGGACAGGAGGCCTATGTCCTTCACACAGAAGGCTTTGAGCCGAGGCTAGAGTGGGGACTAGCAAGCTAAGGCCTGGGGGCTGTATCTGGCCTACCACCTGCTATAGAC
Source organism: Pseudocheirus occidentalis (assembly GCA_028646575.1). Lineage (NCBI taxonomy): Eukaryota > Metazoa > Chordata > Mammalia > Diprotodontia > Pseudocheiridae > Pseudocheirus > Pseudocheirus occidentalis. The sequence goes on from CM053594.1 coordinate 49,531,166, forward strand.
AGCAGCTAAAAATGATTCTTACACTTTAAAATAAAGTTTTATTGTGTTTTTAAAATGTACACACAAAAATGGATGCTGGGGTCAGACTTAGCCCCTGGGCCCTAGCTGGTGACCCCTAGTCTAGATGGTCATTTGCCATAAGTTATTTGGTAGATTGTTGGTCAGGTGTGGACCACACTTTATGATTTCTGAGGGTCCTTAGAATGCTGAGAGTTTGTGATTTAGACAGTTTCCTAAAGAGTCCCCTTTGGCTGTCGGTCCTTTGATCTCTGATGGCTTATCACTGGGAAGGGGACCCTGACTGTTACTGTGGCCCCAGAGGACAGGCCAAACAACAGTCAGAAGACAGAGGAGGGGCTGCCTTGCCCAGCAGAACCCAGATAGCTGGTTATTGGAGACAGCACCCTGGTGATTTTAGGCTCAGACACAATGTGACTGAGGCCAGCCAGGCCGATAGCTTCCTCTGCCTCTCCCTGCCTCTCATGTCTCATCTCCATCTTTCCCTCAGCTTGTTGCCATAATCTCAGAGGCCTCTAGTTCGGGGATCTCCCTGCAGGCAGACAGGCGGGTGAAGAATCAGAGGCGTCGTGTGCACATGACGCTCGAGTTACCCTGGAGTGCTGACCGGGCCATCCAGCAGTTTGGTGAGCACTGGGGGAGAAGGGTTCACACCTCTCAGGGACCCGTATCCCCAGGGACCTAGGCAGGTGGGAGGGCAGCCCCAACTTCATTCCTGGTGGCGAGAGTTGGAGAACTCTGAGGGACCTTGGCTTAGCACTTCCAAAACTGAAAATAATCTGCCCCCAAGCTTGCCCCCACCTTATTTGCCCTTTTTTGTTGATGGCATCACCCTCTTCCCAGTTACTCAGAGTGAAACCTCAGAATTTTCTTTGATCCTTCCTGCTTACCTCATCTCACATTCATTTGTTCAGACATTTATTAAGCAACTACTGTGTGTGATGCTCGGTACTTGGGAAAAGACCCACTTAAAACTTGGTCCCAACCTGTAGTCCCTACAGTCTAGAAGAGGACTTCTCTTCGGCAGAGGCTAAGTGCCAGAGCACGGGGCTCAGGGCTGGGAGACTTGGAACAACATAGCCAAGAGAGCGTCTCCGCTGGCCTTGTGGAGCTTACAGGGACATAACCATAAACTGGTTAAAAAGAGAGGCAGAGACAAACAGACTGAAAGAAACAGGAAGATGGAGGAAGAGAAGAGAGCTCTAAATTCACGTTCTGTCTCCACTTTTATGTGCATTGCCTGTGTGTCCTTGGGCAAGTCACTTAATTGTCGAAGCCTCTTTCATTTTCTTCAGCTTTTCCCCGAGGGCCAGACCTAGATTGTCTCAGTGGTTCTTCTTTCCTAGAATCTGTGGTCGTGGACAGAGTCACAGGAGGCAGAGGGAAAGGGGAAGGCAGTGCTGGCAAGGAGAGGGGATGAGACACTAGAATGTTGCTTGTAAGCGTGGAAAATCTAAATGAGCCATTGACGCAGTCGTTTGTTCAGCAGACGTCATTAAGCACCTCCTGTGTGTCCAGAGCAGGGGAAGGCCCTTTATGCACGGATAACACCACATCTCTGCCAACTCAGATCAGTGTGTTCAAGGTCTTTTCCCAGCATAGGGGTCGGGAAGGGCTTTTTGGAGAAGCTGTCACTTGATTTGCGTATTAAGGGAGGCTTAGGAACCAGTCAGTGAGTAGCAAGAATGAGGGCAGGTATTCCCAGCCTCAGGACCGTGCTGAGCCAAGGGTGGGTCTGGGTCTGAGAGCAGTCTGGATAAGGGAAAGGCGATGAGAGGCAATAAGGACCCACAGGAGGTTTGGAGCAGAAGTATAAAACTCAGTCTGTCAAACCTCCTCCCCAAGACTTTGTCTCCTCTTCTATCTCTGGAGCTTAGCCAGACAGACCTGCATTACCTCGCACCTGGTGGCCATAGCTTTCTGCCTGATTCCCCTCCTTTGATTTTCCCCTTGGCAGAATATCAGAGTAATCCCCTAATTCTTGGGATATAAAACCCACCCAGATCTCCCTTCAAGCAGATATTTTTACCTCCCCCCCATTACCAGCTTCACCAGCTGGGCTACATCCCCATCTGGATACTTAACCCTCAACCTCGGTGGGGTTGTTTCTTTCCAGGCCGAACACACCGATCAAACCAGATCTCAGCTCCTGAGTATGTCTTCCTGATCTCAGAACTTGCTGGTGAGAGAAGATTTGCCTCCATTGTTGCGAAACGTTTGGAGAGTCTGGTAAGTTTCCTGGGATTGCCTGGGTGAGCTCACCTGCCCTTCCCCACAATCCAGAGTGCCACTGGCAGGGAGTCAGGACCATCTAGATGCCAAATTCCCTGAAATGCAGCCAGATAAGCCATATTTGGTCTGGTTTGTGACTGGGCATGACGCTAGATTCCAAGTCCGTTTCAGAACTGCCCAGGGTGACTCAGGTCAAACCTGTTAAATGTAAGAGTGCCCACCTTTGTCACCATGAGTACAGGGCCTCCAAAGCCTCTTCTCTAGACAAAGTTCCATGAACCTTAACCAAGAGTTTATTGACTTTTGGAGGTTTACTAGGTCTCCCTGACTAGAATGCTTCCTTCCATCCTCCCATAACCCCACAGAAGAAGGTTATCTTGGCAAACAGCCAGCCTTCCCACTCTCACACACAGGGTGCCTTGACCCATGGGGACAGAAGAGCCACTGAATCCAGGGACCTCAGCAAGTATAACTTTGAGAACAAGGTAAGATGTGCCCCAGCAATCAGGCATCCTTACAGCATGGGGCTTAAAAGGGAGGTAGAGGTGGTGACCCAAACTTCTGTCGCCCAGGCTGGAGGTGTCTTAGGAAGGCCATGAAACTGGCAGTTATGCCCACGTGACAGCTTAAAATCTGACCCTGAGTACATTCCATCCCTAAGCCTCATTTTCTTCCATCAATAAAATAAGAGTTCATATTTATAGCTCCCCCACCACCACCACTACCACCACACAGAGTTGTTGGACAAACAAAATGTGCTTTGTAAACTGTAAAGTTACATAAACATGAGCCTGGACTGACCCTTCCTGACCCAACCTCAAACTGGGTCCCAGTCTATCTGCAACCCCCTTCCTTCCTGCCTCCCATTGGACTGTGAGAGCCAGGCACAGCTATCCCAGGGCCAGCACCAGACTGATGCCATCTCTTACAGTATGGAGCCAGAGCCCTGGACAGAGTCCTATCTGCCATCCTGAACCAGTCTGAGAACAAGGTCCCCCTGCCCAAGCACTATCCAGGAGGAGATGCTGCCTTCTTTCGAGGTGAGTCTTGAGTTAAGAGACTGGAGATGGGGACAGTCAACCCTTGTGAAAGCCCTGCCTCTCAGGAGGAGGGCCTCCCAGAATCATGGAAGACTAGACAAGAAGTGTAGCGTCTGGGTCCTCAGGAAAGACAAAGGTACTAGCCTAGGGCCACCCTCAGGAGTTCCTCTGCCCCCTTTCCTGGGAAAAGGGTTCCCCTCTCACCATTATCAACATCACCACCACTACCAAAGATCAGCGTTTATTCAGCTCAACAAGTAATATTTATGGAGTGGCTACTGCATGCAGAGAACCATGCTGGGAGAAGAAGTTCAGCCAAGCGGTAGCCCCCGTCTTCATCAAGCCCCCACCAAGTGGGGACCTTCAGTAAGAGGGGAGTCCACTCCTACCTTTTGAATAGCTGCATTTGTTAGGGGGTTTTCCTCACATTGGGCACAAGGTGGCGCTGTGGTGCACAGAGCACTGGGCCTGGAATCAGGAATACCTGAATTTACACTCTTCTGCAGAAACTTAGGGGCTCTGTGACCTTGGACAAGTCACTGAGCAGCTGTCTGCCTCAGTTTCCTCATCTGTAAAATGGGGATAATAACAATTCCTCTCAGGGTTTTTTGTGAGGATCAAACGAGACAGTATTTGTGAAGTGCTTTATAAACCTTGACTCACGATGTTGTCATTATTACCATTTATTGTCTTCAAGTTCATTGTTGGTCTCTATCTGCCTCTTTGCTGATTCTCCCCATTTGTCCTCGTCCGGCCCCCTGGGCTCAGCAGAGTGACCCGAGGCAGGTTGGAGGCCAAGGGCAGGGTTGGCATCGCTGGCACTGCCTCTTAGAGCTTGGGGGGCCTCGGGCACGTGGTTTTATCTTTTTGCCCTCAATTTCCTCACCTGGGAAATAAGGAGATTAGACAAGGAGGCCTCAGAGGCCCTTTCTAGCTCTGGGCCTGTGATCGTCTCCATCTTCTTCCAAGGCCCAGACCTTCGTGTACTTGGACAGTTGTCCCATTTCCTCCCCTTCTTCCCCTGCAGTGTCCTCTCCTCTCCCGGCCAAGCATTACTCACTAGAGGGATAAGGCACATCAGTGTCTGAATCATTTCAGAAGTGCATTTGAGAAGGGTACAAAAAGTACCATGAGACTAAAATAAGAATCATCCCACGGGATGAGGACAAGGACTCTTGTCTTTGCATCTCCCAGCACTGTGCCTAGCACCTAGTAGAGGCTTCATAAATGCCCATTGTTGGGGCAGCTTCAGGGCGCAGTGAATAGAGCAGTGGCCCTAAAGTCAGGAGTCAAATCCAACCTCACACACTTAACACTTGCTGGGTGACCTTGGTCAAGTTACTTAACCCCAACTTCCCTCTCCAAAAAAAGCAATAAGTAAATAAATGCCCATTGTTTGACAGACAAAGGAAAGGGGAGGACATTCCAGGCACAGGAACTTGCCTGAGCAAATAGTTGGAGTCAGGAAAGCCCAAATCACTAATTCAGAGATTCATCTAGTCGGTTTGAAGTGTGGCGTAGTAGCAGGTAATAGAATTAAGGCTGGAAAGGTAGGAGGGCCTTGAAGGTCAGGCACAGGAACTTGAGCATGACTGGAGAGGTCCTACAGGTACTTGAGAAGTATAATACCACCCTCTCTAAGTTCAGAGGGCCTCACCCCCCAGATGGCCACATAGGGAGTGATTTGCCACACATGGCAGCTCTGGAAGGCCATTGGCCAACCCTTAGCAGGGTTGTAGGCTGTGTTGGTGAAAGAAACACCCTCCTCTGTCCAAGACAGTCTTGTTATAAGTTCAGTCTGGCCGTACAGGGAAAAGGCACTGGGACAGGGAGAGAGTGGAGGTGAGGAGGCCTGCTACTTCTGGGTGCTTGTGTCAGGCCCACTGTGGGGAGAGAAGAAGCATGCCAAGACCAGGTCTCTGTCCACCAGTGCCTTAGAACTCAGCTGGAGAGAGTATGGATAGTGAGAGAGAAACTAAAAGGGACCAGAGGTGGTGGGTTTGTCTTTGTATTTTTAAATCCCACCACCCACCTGTGGTGTAGAGGTGACCCTCAGCTCCCGTAGGGGCTGTGACTCTTAAGCCCAAGCTTCAATAAGGGTCTGATGATGGACTGGGTATCCAAGAACCAGCCTGGCTGAGGGTAGAGGCTCAGCTCCAGAAGGCCGACTCCCAGGTGAACCATGCAGGAGATGGCAGCCTGTTGGAGGGGGTACCCCAGCCTCAGGAACTCTGAGAGTACTGAGGCCTGGACTCAGTTCTGGCCTAGGGAGAATGAGGTGATGACCAAGGAAGACTTTTGGAAGAGACAGACTTTGAGGCTAAACCTCGGAGAGGAAAAGACAGGACTCTCCAGAAGAGGCATTGAGACCAAGGTGGGGGGGAATGGGGAGGGGACATGTTTGGCCTCGGTGGTGGAAGTGCATCAGGGGAGAGAAAGGGCTGCCGCTCATCCTCTTACCCCTGTCTGCAGAGATGAAGCAGGGCCTGCTCTCCGTGGGAATCTGCTGCAGAGAGATGAAGTTTGGCTGCATCGCTATTGAGAAGGGTGAGTCCCAAGGAGAAGGTAGGCCTAGCAGGCAGCTGCCAAGGGCCCTGACACCATTCTGGAGCCCTCAGGACGGCCAGAGAGTCCCGGTCTTCTCCTGTGGAGGGCATCTCCCTGTTTTATTCTGCTCCCCCAAACATCTGCTCCCTTGCCTTTTCTGTGCCCATTTCTTCTTTGTTTTTTTGTGGCTAGGGAGAACAAATTGCTGAACTTCTCCTAAAGGCAACACAGTATGTTAGAAAAAGCCCTAGACTCCAGAGCACCGTGTTCGAATCCTGGTTTCAGTGCTTACTAGCTGTGTGGACTCAGGTCATTGAACTTCTGAACCCCTGCAGGTTTCCTCATTTGTAAAATGGGGGTCATAGTGCTCCTATTTCCTAGCTCAGCTGCAGTTTTAGCAGAGTGAGCAGTTGGACGACACAGTGGTGGATAGTGTGGTGTCTGGAGTCAGAAAGACCAGAGTTCAAATCCAGCCTCAGAAACATAATAGGTTTGTGACCTTGGGCAAGTCATTTTGCTTCTGTCTGCCTTAGTTTTCTCGTGTATAAAATCAGAATAGTAACACCTACTTCTTGGAGAATGAGATAAAATTTCTACTTACTATATAATATCTACTTGGCGAACCTTAGAGCCCTAAGTTCTGGGCGCTGTCATTGTTGTTATTCTTATGATGCATAAAAAGCTGACCTCAGGACCAGAACCAGAGGATGCTAGATTAGGGTCCTGCCCCTGATAACCTCCTGGCCATGTGACCCTAGACAAACCCCCAGCTGCTCCAGGCACCTCTAGGAGGACGAGCCTCAGGTGACAACCTGCAGTGACAGAGGGAGTTTTCTCCTAATGGAGTTCTCTCTCCCAGTGAAATCACAGGTCCCTTCAGCACCCCTGCATTACAGGGCTAGGGGGGATCGCTGGCTAAATCTGTACAACTAAGTTACTGGCGTCATAGTGGAAGATTCCCCTCCGCCAAGTGCAGTGACTCCCCATCTTCTCTGCCTCCAAGGGGGCCTGGGCTGCTGTGTGCTGCAGTCAGTGGGGTTTCTGGGCTCTGGGTGAAAGTTCCAAATCAGGCAGGGGCGGGGGAGGGGTGGCAGGCCCCTTCCCTAGGCTCATGGCCTGGGCTTCCTCTTCTCCTCCCCCTCCCTTCAGACTGCTCCATCACGAAGTTTCTGAACCGCATCCTGGGCCTGGAGGTGCACAAACAGAACACCCTCTTCCAGTACTTCTCTGACACCTTCGACTACCTGATTGAGAAGGACAAGAAGGAAGGCAAATATGACATGGGCATCTTGGGTAAGAGAAGGGATTGGCCAAGAGTGGGGCCCTCCCTGGGACTAAGGGAAAAGGACAAACCATCCCTGCCCTCAGGACAAATGGAAACTCCCACCCACACCTTCCTGCCATGCCTCACAGGTTTAACTAAATCTGGAGACCAGGCCAAAATAAAAAGTCCCTGCAAGGGACAGTGCCCCATGGACGGTAATGTCTGGAGTACAGGCTTATTAAATATACAAATGTTGCCCAACCAGGAGGGATAGCTGGCATGTTCAGTGACAGAGGCCCAACCTAAAGATAATCTGACAGGCCAGAACATCTAATAAGATGAAACTGAACAGGAATAAACATAGATTCTTACGTTTGATAAAATTGAGTGGGTTTATTTTATTATTATTACCAGTTGTTATGTCTTTTGTGCTTCAGAGAAGCAGTTATCTTGTTTATCCCTCACCGTCCCATATCACAGATACTATTTTTATTTTTTTAAGTGGTATTTTATTTTTTCCCAAGTTATATGTCAAAAAAATTTTTAGCATTCATTTTTACAAGATTTCGAATTCCAAATTTTTCTCCCTCTCCTCTTCTGAAAATAGTAGGCAATTTGATTTAGGAAATACATATGCTAGCATATAAAAATATTTCCATATTAGTCAGAAGAAAGAAGAAACAGATCAAAAGGAGAAAAATCCATGAAAAAAAGAATAAAGTGAGTGAAAAGGGTATGCTTCAGTTTGTATTCAGAGTCCATCAATTGTTTTATCTGGACGTGAATGGCATTTTCCATCATGAGTCCTCTGTGCTTGTCTTAGATCATTGTGTTGCTGAGAAGAGCAAAGTCATTCATAGCTGATGGTCACACAGTGTTGCTGATACTGTGTATAACGTTTTCCTGGTTCTGCTCATTTCACTTTGCATCAGTTGGTACAAGTCTTTCCAGGTTTTTCTTAAATCTGCCTGTTCATTTCTTATTGCACAATGTAGTACGTTACATTCACATACCACAACCTGTTCAGCCGCTCCCCAGTTGATGGGCATCCCTTCAGTTTCTAATTCTTTGCCACCACAAAAAGAGCTGCTATAAATATTTTTGCACATGTAGGTCCTTTTCCCTTTTTTATGGTCTCTTCAGGATACAGAGCCAGTAGTGGTATTGCTAGGTCAAAGGGTATACATAGTTTGGTTGCCCCTTGGGCATACTTCCAAATTGTTCTCCAGAATGGTTAGATCAAATCTACCAGCAGTGCATTAGTGTCCCAGTTTTCCCACGTCTTCTCCAGCATTTATCATTTTCTTTTTCAGTCATATTAGTCAGTCTGACAGATGTGAAATGGTACCTCAGAGTTGTGTTAATTTGCCTTTTTGTAATCAAAAGTGAGTTAGAACGCTTCTTCATATGCCCATAGATAACTTTGATTTCTTCATCTGAAAACTGCCTGTTCATATCCTTTATAGACAGTATTTTTAAAAAGGGGGAAAAATCAGTACAATGTTTGATACTTTGAAAAAATCTGAAGACCTGTGCAATGTGTAATACCTGTGGACCCCCCACCTCCACAAAGGGGAATGGATGGCTTGGGAGTGCGCACTCGTGTCCCCTCGTCTGAGTCCTGCTTGATCCTTAGAATTCCCTTTGGAGTGGGGGGCAGTGGCAGGGCTGGGAGAGAGACTGTTCCCTTCACATTGTTAGCGTACGTCGTCTTCTTGACTCCGCTTACTTCACTCTGCATCAGGTCACATAGATCTTTCCATGCTTCCCTCTATTCATCACACACATCATTATTGTAGCAAGGTAACATTCTGTTACATTCATGTACCACAATTTGGTTAGCCATTCCCCAATCAATGGGCATGTACTTTGTTTCCAGTTCTTTGCTATCATAAAAAGTGCTGCTATAAATATTTTGAAACATATAGGGACTTTCTTTTATCAGTGGTTTCTTAGGGTGTATCAATCCAATAATGGAGTTTCTGGTTCAAAGGATATGGACATTTTAGTCACTTTATTTGCATAATTCCAAATTATACCTTTCTACAATAGCTATACCATTTCACAGTTCCACCAACAGTGTATTAGTGTGTACTAGGTCTGCATCCCAAAAAGATTATAAAAAAGGGAAAAGGACCCATGTGTACAAAAATATTTATAGCAGCCCTTTTTGTGGTGGCAAAGAATTGTAAATTGAGGGGATGCCCCTCAATTGGGGAATGGCTGAACAAGTAGTGGTGTATGAATGTAATGGAATACTACTGTGCTATAAGAAATAAGGAGCAGGTGAATTTCAGAAAAACCTAGAAAGACTTACACAAACTGATGCTGAGTGAAGTAACAGAAGCAGGAGAACATGGTACACAGCAGTAGCAACATTGTGTGATGATGATCTGCTTTGACAGACTTAGCTCTTCTCAGCAGTACAGGGATCTAAGACAGCTGCAGAACACTCACGATGGAAAATGCCGTGCACATGCAGAGAAAGAATTACAGAGTCTGAATGAAGATCAGAGCGCATATTTTCACTTTTTTTTACTTTTGTTTTTTTCTTTCACGTGGTTTTTCCCTTTTGTTCTGATTCTTCCTTCATAACATAACCAATGTGGTAATATGTGTAACATGTCGGGCGGTTACGTGTATACCGATCAGATTGCTTCCTGTCTTGGGGAGGAGGGGAGGGAGAAAAATCTGGAACTTGGAATCTTATAGAAATGAATGTCAAACTATCTTTACATGTAATTGGGAAAAAAAAAAATACCATTAAGGAGAAAACAGTGTATTAGCGTCCCAGTCTTTCCACAGCCATTCCAGTGTTGACCGCTATCCTTTTTTGGGTCATTTTTGCCAATTTGCAGGGTGTGAGGGGCAACTTCAGAGTTGCTTTGACTTGCATTTCTCTTATTAGTGATTTGGAGCATTTCTTCATGTGGTTGTGAATACTTTGGAGTTCTTCTTTTGAGAACTGTTTGTTCCTATCCTTTGACTACTTATGTAGTCTTATATGTATATTTATTTATTGTTTATATTTCTTGGATATCAAACCCTTTTTTCCCCATTTGTTTTCCCCATTTGACCTTACCTTAAGTGTGTTAGAAACTGATTTTTTTTTTAACCTCGTTACAGGATGGCAGGAGAGGTTACTAGGTGAGGCGCAAAGTAGCAGAGGTTGCCATAAATCTGTTCCCTGGTGGGAGGCTGGAGGGAGGAGGGCCCGATGGGCAGTGATCCCCAAAACCTTCATGTGTATCTCCCTCTTTCCCTCAGATCTGGCCCCAGGAATTGATGAGATCTATGAGGAGAGCCAGCAGGAGTTCCAGACGCCTGGCCACCCTCAGGATGGACAGGTCGTCTTTTACAAGGTGATGCCAACTAGAGGGGACTAGAATAGAAGCGAGAGGACCCAAGTATGGTCTTGGTTTAAATCCCACCTCAGACATTTCCTGGATTAGTGAGCCCAGATAAATCGTGTGGCCTTTCTGAGACTCAATTGATTTGTCTGTAGAATGAGGTCAGGCTCATCAGGTTGTTACATAAATGAAAAAAAAAGGCCTTATATGAATAGTCCTTTGTACCATCCACGTTGTCTCTGAGGACCATTCTAGCCCCGTGTGCTCAGCGGGGAGTCCAGAAATTTGGACTGCTCCCCCCTCAGCTCTGCCACCAGATGATCTCGGGCGAGTGCCCTCAGCAGAACGAACTGGGGAGACTGAGCCCTGCCTGCCCCAGGACCTCACAAGGTGTTCTAGAGCCAGACAGGGGAAGTCGATAAACATCAGCCAACAAGCCCCGGGAGTGGCCGGTGTGACGATGAAGACGGCGGCGGTGGTGGTGGTGGGTCACTCGTATCATTACTACTCTTCACAGATCAGTGTTGACCGAGGCTTGAAGTGGGAGGAGGCTTACAAGAAATCGCTACAAATGACTGGCGCTTATGACGGCTTCTACCTCTCCTACAAGGTGGGCAGGAGAACAGTCCATCCCTCCCTGTGCAGGGAAAGTCTCCTACCATTTAGTGGTGGGCCAATTCTCAGAGACCATCCCGTCCATCCTGCTCCCTTTTAATATGAAGACCCTCGGGTCCAAAGACAGCTGGGACTTGCCCAGGGGCCCCCCAGCTTATAGGCAGCAGCTCTGGGGCTGGAGCCCATGGCCTCTGAGCCCACCTCTACCACTCTCTCATCATCATGCTGCTCCTTAAGGAGCTCCAGAGCTTCCAAAAGCAAGTCCCCCTGGTCGTCCCCACCGACAGACCCCAAGCTGTTCTGTTCTCAGGGGTCATCGGGCTGCTGAGGCTGGGGGGCCAGCACCAAGGGAGAGGGTCAGCAAGTACGGATCTGCCCGGGCCTCTGCTTCTCTAGCCCCTGTCACCAAAGAGTCACTTCCACATCTGAGCCTCCATTTTTTCTGAGATGGCAGTGGGTGGTGGGTTGTCACCTTCTCTGCCAGGTCTGGGGCTCTGCCCCTGTAGCACAGAGAAGGTGCGAAGCCTCTCACTGGGTAGTCCCAAGGATTTCTGTTTGGCACAGCTTACAGTCCCCTGCCCTCCCCTCCGTCCCAGCAGCCCCCATTGCTATAGAGTACTTTCCTCACAGTCCCTCTGAGGTTGAAAGTGTGAATCATCCTTGTGGCTAAAGAGGAGATGGAGGTTCAGAGAAGGACAATCACCGTGCTGGCATGCAGTGAGAGGTTGGAGTCAGAGCCTATGAGGAGTCGGAATCCTGGCACAGCCATTCACATGGCCTGCTCTCTGGGCATCAGTTTCTTCATCTCTGAAATGATGGAGAGGCTGGACTTGATGGCTTCTGAGGACCCTTCCAGCTCTAAGTCTCTGGTGCTGTGTCTGGGCTCTGCCAGGATTTCCTTTCCCCTCTAGGGCCTAAGTTCCCTCATGTACCCAGGAGTGCTGGGGACTGACTGACCTTCCACTCTGATATTCTCTGGTTCTAGGTGCGGGGCAGTAGGAAGAGCTGCCTGCTGGCCGAGCAGAGCCGTGGCAAACACTTCATCCTGTACAAGCCCAACATTGGCAAGCAGAGCCAGCCTGAGAGCCTGGACAGCCTCTGCAGGAAGTACCGGCGGGTGAGTGCTGGCTACAGCAGCCACCCTGGACACAGGGTCTTCTCCTCAGACCGGCACTGTGAATGATGTGCACAGGGCCCCAGGCCTGCTCTTTGCATTGCCTTCCTCACAGAGAGTCAGATCAGCCCCAACAAAGAAGTCTCTAGGCTTGTAGAGGTAGGGAGAGTTTGGGTACCTCTGGAAGCTCCCAGCTACACAGACCCTTCTGTTCTGGGTCTGGATCTAGTGGAAGCAGAGAGAGCCAGAATTACTTCCTGGAGAGAGGTGAGCCATAAGAACCAATCAGCAATTCCTGAGTCAGTGAGTATCTGTGAAGCGCCTGCTGTATGCCCAGCCAAAGGCATTAGACACCAAAGACAAGGTCTGTGCTCTCAAGGGATTCACATTCTTATGGGAAAAGGCATTTCCCCTCTTCCTTCTCCCTACCCTCACTCTCCTGCCGGTATAGTTTCCCCTACCCATAACCCTCCCTGATGTGCTCACTCTTAGACCTGCAATTTAGAAGAGTAGGGAATCCTTGTGCACCCTGCTTCTAGCAGGGAGCAGGCAGGAGGCAGTGCTCTGTGGAGACTCTGCATTACTACAGAAATCCAGTGCTTATTTAAAGATGACCCCTCCCCAGAATGGGGCCTTCTTTGGTCACCAGTTCATATGGGTGATTGGAACTACAGTGCTTCTGGCTGCTCCTGCACCCAGCTTAGGGTTGAACTACCCTTTGGGAGGAATGTGTCTACGCTGCTGCCAGGGAAATACCACCCAAAAGCAGGGGAAGGTCCTAAGGAAAAGAGACCTTCGGTGAATAGGGGGCAGAGCTGATGCTCACCTGAGTGGCCACAGGCTTCCCTCCTGCAAACCCTAGTGAGGCCCTGGGCCTCTCACCAGGAGTGAGCTCCACTCCACCTCCCTGGAACTGCGCTGTTTCAGAGAGACTGGATGAAACCTAGCCCGTGCCTTTCTCTGCAGGTGACGGCCGAAGATGCCAAAGAACACTGGGAGAGCAGCTACGACTTCTCACTTACACATTGTAACCATGCCGTCTGGTGAGTGGGGGTGACGTGGAGCAGCAGCAGGCCCCTCCTTCTCCAGGAAGCCGTAGGTCAGATCTGTGCTCATGGGCTCAGCAGACCAGCCTAGGAGCAGCACAGGGAGGGTGGTTTGATGTCAGAAAAATCTCTCTAAAGAGGAAAACTAGCCCAGTGTGGCATGGGCTGCCTTAGGTGTGAGGGGGTCCCCTCTTATTAGCTGTCTTCAGGTGAGGGCTGTATAACCAGTCAGGGATGTTGAGGTGGGGTTAAGGAGTCCTGTTCAGCTATGGACTGGACTGAATGGCCTCTGAGGGCTCTTCTAACTGAAATTCTGTGATTCCATGAACATCAGAATTGGGAGCCCAGGGTGGCTGGGTGGCGCAGTGAATAGAGGGCCCACCCTGGAGTCAGGAGGACCTGAGTTCAAATCCAGCCTAATCCACACCAGCCGTGTGACCTTGGGCAAATCAGTTAACCCCAACTGTCCCACCTTCTCTTCTCCAAAAAGCAAAAAAAAAAAAAAAAAAAA
>CM053594.1:49550472-49665858 GCA_028646575.1 Pseudocheirus occidentalis
GCAGGCTGTCACCAGGGCCCCAGGGTCTTCCTCCAGCGAAGATGCACGCCGGGTTGTCGGGTCTACCCCACCAGTGACCTGGTTTGAAGGCAGACCGTCATTGGTGCCGGGTAGAAGACTCTGAGGACTGGGAGAGACAGGTGCAGGAAGGGGGGGGGAGGGGGGCTAGAGGTAGCAAGGCAGGTCCTTCTCAATCACCTGGAGGAAGAAGAGAGAAGGGTCAGAAGGCACAAGGAGCTCCTCCTGCTGGCCTGATGGCAAAGGCCTGGCCTCCTAAGCCAGACTGGGGCTGGCTCCTTATAGGCAGCTGACAGGCCTTCGCCAGCCCATGGCCCTGGGGTCTGCTAGGAAAACACCTCTCCTCCCTCACTGCCGGCAGGTGGAGGGAGGGAGCATGAATTCAGTTTGCCTGGGAAATACTGGGGAAAGGCCACATGGCTTTGCTCAGGAGAAAGGGAGGACACCTACCAGGGGCTCTTCCATGGGACCGTACCGCTTCACCACACAGCCATCTTTGTCAATAAGGAACTGGAAAGAGGAAGAGGAGAGCTATCAGGCAGGGGCCCACATAGGGAGAGTCACGTGCCCTCCCACTGCAGCCCATCAGCTTTATGGGCACTAAGTGCCTTAAAGGAGGCAAAGGGGGTCACATCCATCCCATTATGGGGCAGATCCTAACTGCCACCACAGAAGCTGCAAGGTCACACTGCTTTCCCTCTTTGATAAAGAAACAGGGCCCTGGAGAAGGGAGGCCACTTGCACTAGAGCATCCTAAGCAGCAGAGCCAGGCCTCGTGATGACCAGGTCCCCAGCCCCTCTTTAGAGCTCAGCCAGACGAACATTCATTTTGCAAATGAGGAGGGCCCATAGACAAGTGACTTGCCTAACACGGTTAATGCAGAACCATGTCTCACATTGTGACTCCAAATTGAGGGCTTTCCCCACTCTTGCCTCATTCCCTACTCGGCTACCAACCTCCCTGGCCCTGCCCAGCCACCTGCCATTGTGGCTAGTTCAGCTGCCGCCCCCTCACAGTACAGAAGCCGAAAGGTGCCTCAGCAGTCCCCTAGTCCAACCCACCTTCACCAGACCCAATTGGCAGCCCTATGAGCCCGTGAAAGAAAACCCCCAGCACAACATGGCTGATAGTCCAGCCTTCGCCGCGGCTCGAGGACCTGCTGAGACAGTTAACTGCTGGTGGGCTTTGTGAGGCATGGGCCAGGGAAAGGAATAACAAAACCTTGCTTATCCTGTTTCTATTGAACAGTCAATGCATAGTGTGTCTATTGAAGCTGTGAATTTAGTTTTTTCCTAAGAGGTTCAGCAGAAGAGCCAGGGTCAAGTCCCAACACCTACCCTCCTAGTTAGGGGTCTCTGGACAAGTCCTGTGAGCTAAGTCTCCTCACATGTAAAACAGGGCTGTTACCAACCCTGATATTGTCCTGAGAGAACATCAGCTCCTTGGGAATAGGCTGCTTCATTTTTGCTTAGCTGTGTCTGGCACACAGTAGGCTCTTTATAAACACAAGCTGGTTGGCCCTAGCTGGTTGGCTGCTATGTTAAGAGGACTGAACAAAAAGGAACTGATCTGTAAAACATGAAGCCCTGGCCATGATTTCTACCACTGCTGCAGCTGGGCTAAGATCCCTCGTATCCACCAAAACACACACGTGTCCCCGCACACCCATGTGAACATGCAGAGATCTATATGCTCCAACGTGGAGAGGGAGAGTGCAGGGAGAGAGTGGACCAGGAGCCCAAAAGAGGGAGCCGAGGCTGGGGGGAGGTGGGACTCAGCTACAGCCACAGCCTTTAGGTGGCGGTAGCCCTTGACGCCCTGTGCCCCAGGACAATCAGGCAAGGCTTACCTTGGTGAAGTTCCACTTTATTGCACTAGAAAGGAAGGTGAACAGAAGGGTGAGGCCTCTAACAAGTACCCAGCCCACTACCCATTCCCAGTCACTTCATGGACCTTTGCGCCCTCCCTGCACCCTCCGACCACGTATCTAGGCCTAGGTGAGCTGATGCCTCATCCTTCTGGGCCCCCCTCCCCACCTCCATCTCCCCCTCCCTGCCCTCAGGGGTCTTTTCCCCACAGCTGGTACTCACTTGCCCAACATGCCCTTCCCTCTGGGTTGGATTTTCATCCATTTCCACAGGGGGTGGGCATCATCACCGTTGACACATATTTTGCTGTACATATCAAACTTGACATTGTAGCTCGCAGCGAATTCTCGGATTTCTGCATTACTCCCTGGCTCCTGGGGGAGGAAGAGTGACAGGGTACAGTTGGTCTAAGTGGAGGAGCTGGCTTTGATGCCCAAAGTTGCAAGCAAGAAGCTCCTGCTCCTAAACACTTAATTCTGACAAGCTAACGCTTGGTGCTGAGAACCTGCTCTTCCATCAGACCTATGCCTATTATTGGCACCACATGGCCACTGCCCACCAAAGGGTGCCCTTGGGCTTCTGCCCCCTGGGGAGAGGCTGCCCCCCCCCCCCAACCCGCCACCACCTACCTGCCTCCCAAACTGGTTGCAGGGGAAAGCTAAAATCCGTAAACCATGCTCAGCATATCTGGCGTGCAGGTCGACAAGCTGAGTGTAGTTTACGTCGGTCTTACCTCACTGGGAGGCGACATTGGTGACGATGCAGACATAGCCCCTAGAGGAGAGACAGGGAAGCTCTCAGTGAGGGTGTCAGAGGCCAACCCAGGCTGCATTTCCCAGAGGCCCGCCCTCTGTCCCCACACACTCTCTGCTCAGGATTCTGGCACGCCAAGCATCTGGGCCAAGGCAGCCAGCTCAGGTTACAGAGCCAGCAGAATCATGACTGGCCTCAGGGAAGGCTTCCACCCCCACCCCACAGGATCCGACCAGCCCCAGGCCAGACCTCCCTCTACTCACCTGTACTTATCCAGGGACACTATCCGACCATCAATGTCCTTAGCAGAAAAATCGTGCATTGACCTGGCACATCTCCAGTCATTTCGGGAAGCGCACTGTAGGACAAAGAGAGGGTACTGAGCCCCCCACATGCAGCACCGAGCCGGGGTTCAGGGTCACAGTGTCGCTGTCTGGGCTGGCAGCAGCAGACTGTGTCCTCAGGTGAGGTTCCCTGGGTTTCATTTCTTCCTCTATGAAATGAGTGGGATGATGACTCCAGACGACCCTGCCTACCCCTAATAGAGGGGGATGATCTCAAGGTGCAGAAGAAAACAAGTATTTTGGACGTGGTCAATGCAGGAAACTGCTTTGCTTGACTATGCAAATTGGTTTTGTTTCTCTAAATAGATGCATTTTGTTTTGACCATCACTGTATCTTCCCCTAGTAACCCTCCCCGCCTCATCCCACATAATACTGTCTTTTAAAGATAAAAAAGAGGAAAAAAAATCAGCAAAACTGATCAATATATTGGAAAAAGTCTGAAAATACGTGCAGTGTAGAACGCTTGTGGGCCTCTCCTCTCTGCAAAGGGAGGGTGTGCTGGGTAGGGGTCTTCTCATCTCTCTCACCTTGAAAGTCAGACTATGTATATTTGTTAGAAGGGTTTCTTTTTCTTTTTCTTCAGTGGGGAAAGGAGAGAAAAGTAATGCTTGTTAATTGAAAAAAATACAAATTAAAAGCAGTAGAAGTGGTACCTAGGAGAGAGGGATTATGGGGCTCAAGGCCCCAGTGATGCTCATGCCAGCACCAGGGCCCAGCCCACAAGAGGGCTTCCCCTTCTCTCATCAGCCCTTCCTAATGCTGGATGGAGTTCAGAGTTAGGTGCAGGCCATCCCACCTTGGTACAAGGTAAGCTCCTTAAGGCTGGTTTCTGTTTGGAGCCTGTCTCAGTGCTTGGCACAAAGCAAATCCTTAATAATCGTCCGCTGAATTGAAACAAGGCAGTGGGCCTCCGTGGCCTCAGAAGTCCCTGGCAGCTCAGACGCTGCAGACTTTTTCACTAGAATTATCCTCCCCACTGGACTGCTCTTCCTGTGAAGCTGCTCCCTGTACTGTGGCCTCTCTCCCTTCCAGGAAGGTCTCTGCTGGAAAGCAGCCACTCCACTTTGAAAAGTCCTCCCCAGCCTCGGAGGAGGATAAGCCTGCCCAGATAATCTCCCTTCTCTCCTTCCCCCGGCCTACCGAAGAGCTCAACTGTACGCAGGCTTGTCTCTCCCACAGAGATAGGGCACACCGCCACATCGTGTGATGGCTTGAAGGGCTCTCTCTCACAAGGCAGGCCATTCACACACTGCACCACCTATGTGCACATTTTTAAGAAAGATCAAAATGTTGATTTTCAAATATGAGCTGAAAGGGCCTTGCAAAGTCACTGAGGTCGACCTGAGTGTCATATTCCTGACAGCCCCAGAGCAGGGTTAAGCAAGGTGAGAACTCCGGATATCAACCTGGGAAGGAGGGAGGGAGAATCTTGGCCCCAAGTGTTGACTTCCACTGGGATCCGGGACATGAAGCCAGGGAGAAAAGGGGGCCTCGGGCAGCTCCATCTCCTTCCTGGCAGCCACGCTCATTAGGGCCCTAGGCTCCTAGAATGCTAGAGTAGTGACCAGTCAGCACACCTGCAGTGAGCACCTGTCCTGGGCACAGCACTGCTGACTGACCCGGGCACTGCACCCCCACCTTTGTCTCTGAGAACTTGGCAAAGTCTCTGGGACTGGCACAGATGATTTCTTCCCATCGTCAAGAGGCAGCATGATGTAACAGAGAGGGCGACCTGGTTTCCCATCTTGTCTCAGTCATTTACTACCTACATGACCCTCAGGGGGTCAATGAACCTTCCAGCCTCAGTTTCCCCATCAGTAAATGGGGACTACATATGTACCACTGACAGTTTGATCCTCCTGATAATCCCGAAAAGGTCAAGTGCTCTGAAACCTTAAAAGGATGGGGTCTGAACCTAGGATTTCACTGGGCCAGGGAACTCTGGGATGAGAAAACTACGCAAAACATAGCCTTAGCTGTTCAGAGCCCTGGAAGGACTTGAACCAAGGCCTTCCTGGCTAGCTGGCTCCAGGCCAGCTCTCTCTCCAAGCTGCTACAACAGCCTGTGAGGGACAGTCAAGCCTGAAAACCTTATTATGTAAGTGTTCTGGGCCAGTTCTACGCACTTCTAGGATACTCGGGTGCTCCTTTCTGGGGACGTTAGGGGGTGTCCACAGTGTAGGAACAGTCTGAGAGCTGGGATGGCCTCAGAAGGCCGAGAGTTCCCATGAAAAGAGATGGACTGGAGCCAGAGGCCGTTGAGACACCAAGATGAGTTCTGCCTAGGCCTTTGGGCCCCACATCCTTTCACTGCTTCCAGGCTCTTTCCTCACTACTAAAAGTGAAGGCTTTCCATTTGGCCCAGAAGGTAATGCAGCTGAAGGCAACCTTAAAGATGGTCTAGCCAATCTGACCCCACCTTTGACACACAGGAGTCATCTTCAGGCTCTAAATCCCACGAACCCAGGAAACTGAGGCTTCAAGAGGTTAGAGGATTTCCCTATAGTCACACTGTTCAGTGTGTGAACACAGCTGTTCAGGACCAGAGGCAGGAGCCCAACCAAGGCCTGCAGGTCCCTGATGCAGCCACAGCCCTTTGAGGAAGGTGGATCCTCCCCACTCCAACAAAGGCTCAGGGCATCCACACTGACCCTCACACTTTAGAGAGGCCCAAAGTCAGTCAATAAGCAAAGCACCTACTGTGTTAGGCTCTGTGCTAAGCAAGCACTAAGTCTACAAAGAAAGGCCAAAGACAGGCCCTGCCTCAAGGAACTCAGTCTAGAGGGGGAGACAACATTCGATACTGAGGGACAAATAAGTTAAATGCAGGCTTAACCCTTGCCCAGGGCCCCACAAACAACCCTGTACAGACTTCTGTGTGCCTGTCAGGCCTGCTCCCAAGAGTGGAAGCTCCCAGAGGGCAGGGTTGCTCTCATTTCTGTCTCTGTGTGCCCAGAGCTTGGTGGTGTCTGTCCCATAACACATTCATCTGGAGACCACCCCTGTGCCAACTGCAGGCGGCACCTCCTCTGAGACTGCTTGTGGCCCCTCCCCCCCACCTGTGGCCCAGTGCCTGGCATGTCATAAACATGTCACACACCTTAGCTGAACTGATCTGAATGGCCTGGAGTCTACATCTCCACATTCCTGGACCAGGTCTCTTCATTCACTTGTCCAACAAACAGGGACCTTGGGCAGTGCTCTGTCTCCCCTCAATGGGCCTATGTGGGGAGAAGTTACCAAGGAAACACCTCAGTGCCTGTCCTCTACATGTGGTCTGGCTAGCTCAAGCCTGGCTGGTCCTTGTGGTCGCCTCCTATGGCCTCCCAAGCAGAGCAGAGCAGTTTCTAGAAAAACAGTGGACACTCCCATAAGATTACTCCAGGGAGGGAAACAAACCCAAGTCTCAAAAATATTTACAAACTGGAAACTAGAGTGTACTAGGCCGGGTCCCAGCAGATGTTGTGAAAACAGTCAGTCCAGGCTTAAAGTGGGCAGGGCAGGGAACAGAGAAGTCCAGTCCAACAAACACCCAGGTCAAAGTCCAAAACAGATGCCTTGTGATTGAAATGATTCAGCAGCCTCCCCTCTTACTGCAGAGCTTTCAGAACTGTCCCCTAAGTCCAGTTATCTACCCACACACAGGGAAGTGAGAGGAACAACCCTTGCTGCCCATTTCTAAGCAGTTGCTCAATTCAGTTCAACGGAGTCAGTGTTATCAAGGCAGTAGAGGTGAAAGGGTAGCCAACTCTGGGCTTCAAAAGGGTGGCAATCTAGTGGGTAGAGAGAAGGAAGAGGTATGTGCACAGAAGTACACACACTAGAACATGATTAGGTGCACAAGAGGGAGTGAGAGAGAGTCAGAGAGGCAGGGTTCTAGCTGCCCTTCATCAGGAAGGGTTCCTGGAAGAGATGGCCCCTAAGGCAGGCTCTTTAGGAAGAGAAGGATGTCAGGAGGTAGAGGTCCTTTGGATAGAGGAAAAAGCTGGACTGGACTCATGGGAGGAAGGAGCCCTGGCAGGAAGACCATTTGGGAGGCAAATTACAACAATCCAGGTGCCAAGTGCTGGGGGGTAGTGATGGAGAGCAAGAAAGATACTATCTTTCTTGCTATTGTGAGGCCAGAATGGACAGGGCTTGGTGGCTGGACATGGGGACTGGGAGTGAGACAGAAAAAGCTCCATAAACAGATAGAGGAGATACAGCATAGGGTGTTTTGTATATAGAGAGAAAGGAGTTCAGTAACAGTGCTAATACCTCTTTTTGGGCCCATAAACACAAAATTAATGCTGGTGCCCCTGCCTCCTAACCCAGAGGACAGACAGACCCTGCTCCCCTGACAAAATCCTTGGCTTTGCAGACTTCAGAAAAGCAGCTACATTGTGCTGCTCTCCTCCAACGCCGTTTTCCCCTCTCTTCTTAGTTTCCCCAGCCCAAGGCCAGCAGGACCAGAGGTGTGTTGTTGACAGTAGGCTAGGAGGGCTAGGGCCACCATCCTGCTTGCCCAAGGTCATAATGAAGAAAAACTGCAGATCAATGACTCACTCATAAGACTGGTAAAATCTTAGAGCTGAATACACCCCTTCCCCCTCCTCATTTTGCAGCTAAGGAATTTCAGGCCCCAAAAGGTGAGGTTACAAAGGTCTTAGGGTTGGGGGTAAGGGGGAGGAGGACGGGGTTGTGAACTTGGATGGAATAAAAAGACATCTTTATTTTCAAAAGCTTTAACTGAAATTTCGCATTTCCTGCAATTATTTAAAAACATCCTTCGGCAGAGGGGACCTATCCAGATGCGCAGAGGGATCCAGAAGGCGACAAAGGATGGAGAATCCTGCCATAAATGGAGTTAGAAGGGAGGGTCCTCAAAGGTCATGGGACTCGCCCCCTCCTCTTAGAGAAAGGGGAAATGACGACCCAGGGAAGTTAAGAGACTAGACCCAGGTCGCACCCCAAGAAAGTATCAGAGACAGCAGCTGAACCCAGGACCCTGCCTTTCCAGGGACTTAGGATCACAGCTTCGGTCCCACCTTTAATAGATGAGGAAACTGAGGCCCGAGGAAGTGAACGGGTTTGCCAGCACCATCCCGCTCTCAGAGGGGGTCCCGCGACCCCCGGGCTCGGCGCTCCGACGATCTCAGGGCATGCGCGGAAGGAACATGCAAAAGAGTCGGAATTTGAACCTGCAGCCTCCTCCTCTTTCCCCTTCGCGGCCTGAAAGGGGGGGGGGGGGGCTGGTGGCCGCGCCCGCCCCTCCCCCTCCCGGCTCCGGCCTCGGAGAACAATCGCCCGCTGACGTCTGGAGCAGCCCCCTCCCCAAGGCAATCCCCCCTCCCCCTTCCCCTCTCTCTGCCGCCCCGGCCCCGGGATTTGGGAAGGGGTTCGGGCCCGAGCCGGGCCAGACCGAGGGCCGGGGGACCGGCGGGGCTGGGGGCTCGAGCGCCCGCCCCTAACGGCCCCGCGGGGCGGGGGTTGGGATTCAATGGCCCCCGCTTGGCCGGGCCCGGCTCCGCCCAACCTGCTCCTCCCGTGGCCGCGCAGGGCTGCCCAGGCTTACCATACTGCTGGAAAGGCCCGGGGCCGCCAGGGCTGCACACAGTAGAGCTGGCTTCACCAGGCGGTAGAGGCGGCTGAAACTCATTTCGGCGGTGGAGGAGGAGCCTCCTTTCCCAGAGGCGGTGCCCTCCCGAGCGCCCCAATCAACGCGCGCCCGGGGGGCAGGCCGTGCCGGATCGCCCCACCCTCAGGCCTTCAATCACTGGTCTGAATTGTGGCCCGGCCGGATAGGCGACTCTGCCAGCCAATCAACAGGCCGGAGCGGCGGGGCGGGGCTTTGGGTTAGGGGGCGGGGTTGGAGGTGTGGTTAGGAGTGGGGCGGGGCAGATTGTGGAGACTAGCTAGGGCCGCAAAGCACCTGACTCCCTGCTTTCTCATGGCCCCAGGAGATGCTGGTGTCAGACTTGGGAGCAAGTGCGCTAGTCGGTCTAGGGACTGCGGCTGTAACTGTGCGGCTTATTTACCCGGACATTGTGCCCCAAATCCCCAACCAATCTATAACCCAACTCTCCGGATAACTGCCTTTGTTTCTCCTATAGACTCTACAGCCTATACCGTTCTAGCGCCCCAGGATACACTTTCAGCCTGTTTAATCCGCGTAATGATGATGCAGAAGGGTAATTAGTAATCTAGAAGAAGCCTAGTTTATCAACTAAGGCACGAAGTCCAGGTAGTTGTATCTGCACATCTTTCCCAGAGTCACGAGGGCTGACTCACAGGAATTCAGAGCTACTAATTCCAGGCCCCCAGGCGCAAATCCTCAAACCTCAAGGATTTAGAGCTGGAGGGACCTTGAAGATTATCCAGTAAGACCCAAGAAGCTTCATTCCTTGTCAAGCCTCCTTGGGAGGAGAAGGAATCAATCTTCATACTGAGTTTGGCGAGTTTTGGAAAGGGGAGCTCCCGGGACCAGCAGAGACAAGAGTTTTGGTAAGGGGTTCCCAGTCTTGACAGGATCAGGGTCTGGGGAACTGTTAAAGATTAGGTAACAAAAGCTCTGGAACTGGGGAGTTTTCTGTTAATTTAAATGTCTAGTTATTTTTCTCTGTTAAATCTTCCTAATCTGTTTGTTTTCTGGCCCCTTTCAAATAAATCCTGGAAAACATACTCCTTTGGTCTGAAGTGTGTAATGTACCTAAGATTCATTAAATCTAAATTGAAATCCTAGTTCCAACATTCTACCTGTGTGACCTTGAAAAACTCACATTCTTAATTCACTTAACAACTAACTTCTCTGTGCCTCTATTCTTCATCTGTAAAATGATGTACTAGCAAGCACCCTAGCACACCCAGGATGGCCTGCTAGCTAAAGGAAGGACAACTTTTAAAGGGTCAGCAGTCTTACTTTAATTACATTCACTAGTTCAGGGGAAAGGTCAGCATCCTGAACATGGAGAAAACAGAAACAGAAATTAGTACAGAGATTCAACAGACACGACTCCTACTGTCTGAATAAAGTAATGCAACCACCTTCATATACCACCTGATCTGTAGAACACAAACCTCCCAGTAGTGTAGGGTAAGGGGTAGGGCTCTTAACCAATGGCTACTCAGAGTCCCATCCAGGGAATCAAAAGGTCCTCCTCATAAGTGAACCCCAAAGCAAAATGCTAGCCTCCCAGAATATATAACAAAGAACTTGATTGGTTCAGAGCAAGAAGGTGCAAAATCTACTTGACTCAGAAGAGCTGTGAATTATCAGGGTTCAAAAGAGATTAATCTTTCAGATGTGTACAATTTAGCCTGAGCCTGGGAAACTGAAAAAATAACAACAGCAAGAAATCCCACTTTGCTTATGCTTACAAATGAGAGGCTTGGCCTGGATAATCGATGAGATCTCTTCTAGATCTTAATTGATAACTTAAGAAACTGAAGTTCCAAAATGGCCCCTCTCTTTTGTTAGCTGGAGATTTAAGGAGATGAAATGCAAGGACCCTGGTTGTTGACAATGGGATTTCTGTTGTGATATAGGCTGGACTAGATAGCCTTTAAGGTCCTTCCAAATCTTAAGATTCTGTCTTTCCCTGGACACCAAGATCAATGGACAAATTGATGTCCTGGAATAAACTGACTTGACGCTATTCACTTGACAAGACCCCAGGGCTTGAGAAAGGACCGATAACTTGAAAAACTACAGCTCCCAGGAACCCTTGCGCCTAAAGACGCGAGAATTTCCCAGGTAGTGGGGTGTTGCCTGGAGCCTCAAACAAAACAACTAACCGCTAACCTCCGAACGCTCAGTCGTAGGTTTGTCTGTTGCATTGCCTGCTCTCTTATTCTCAGGCATACTCCGTAGACACCTCAGCCCGGGCACGAAGGGGTCCTGCTGTTGGGCCTCGCGCAGACGCACTCGCCTCTATATTGGACCTCGCGCAGACGCACTTAGCTCCTTCAGGGTCCTAGCTGAGGGGTACGCGGCATCAGAGAACTCGAGAGCGTTTAGTCGCTGTTTCGGCCTGAAGCGAAAGTGAGATGGATGACGAAGAGGAGACGTATCGGCTATGGAAGATCCGCAAGACCATAATGCAGGTACGACAGTAGCGTCCCTTGACCCCGAGAGAAGTAAAGGAAGAAAGAGGGTCGGGGGGGGGCTCGTGAGGGGAGAGGGCGGGTAGGCAGAAGGTGGGCGCGTGGAGGTTGTGAGGAGAGGGAGAGCGGGCAGGAGGCGCGTGGGGGATTGCGGGAAGAGGGGAGCGGAGGTGGGGGGGGTGGGGGGTCGAGGAGTGGGAGAGCAAGAGCTGTTTGGCGAAGAAGAGACATGAGAAGGGGATGGGGTGAGGCCTGCGTGGATCCTCTTGGAGGAAGGTCCGCGTGTTTTTGCTTTACAATACCCTGTCATTTCATCCATCAGGAATATTTTTACGCTTCTCCGCATTCTCGGGGTTTATCATATCTTACAGCACAGTGATATTCCATTACGTTCACGTACTTCAGTTTGTTTAGCAATCCCTTTATCAATGACTCCACTTCCAGTTCTTTGCTACCGCAAAATGTGCTGCTACAATACTTTGATACCTGTGATACCTTTTCATCTTTCTCCTGTTTGGGCTAGCTGTGGAATCAGAATTAATGAATTTTAAAAGCACGTAAGTACTGGCCCAGTGCTGTGCATAAGGCTGGGGGGGGTGCAAATAGAAAAGACCCTCCCTGCTTTTTAGGAACTCGGGGTCGTAATGGGCTGGAGAACCCATGGAAAAGGTTTCAGTTGCAAGCTAGATGGAAAGGTCCCGGGATTCTTAGAAGGTGGTGGCAAAGCAGATGGTAGGGTATCGTTTTTAATGAATCGTATCAGTTTCTGATGTTAAATTACTTGATGGTGCCAAGGACAAAGGACATTTTTTGGGGGTCTGCAGTGACTGCAGCACCCTCAGAAGCAGTGGGTAGCCACATCTTCCACAGGAGTTGTTTCCTGGGGTGATGGCCGGCCTAAAGGCAGGACCAGTAGCCCAGAGGAGGACTGCCACTCCGGGCACTCTTGGCCTTACCTACAAGTCCGTGGCAGTTGGTTAGCAGGTGGTATCGAAGGTGGCGAGGAAGGTGAACCTCTTCTCCAGAGTGATTTTTCCTGGAAGCAGGATCCCTAGTTGGAAACAGGCTTGGTGGTCTTGGGGATATTTCAGAAGCTTTTGGGTACAGACTTAGAGGATATCTCCAACAGAAGGGAGGTGGTGTTTGATCTTGGCAGGCACAAGATGCTTTTTGTTTCTCTCTTGTGGTGAGTGTCTTGCTTCTTAAACTATGCTGACTTGCCCCCCCATGTCTACAGTAGTTGGTGAGTTGTGTTTCTTAAGGCCCAATTAAAATTTTCCACAGAAAACCTTTCCCAACCCTTCTTCATTCCAATACCTTCCCTATCAGTTATTTCCTATTCATTGTACGTATAGCTTGTTTATACATATTTGTTTGCTTGTTGTCTCCCCCATTAGATTGGAGATCCTGGGCTGTGTCCTTTGAGGTTTGAAGGGAGGTAGTGGTAGAAGTGGTAGAGGTTTGACTCACTTTGGATGAACGACCTCTCTTAGGGTTCTTTGCTGCATTAGCTAGACTTGTTTGCCTATCTCATAGGCAGAGGCTATGGAGGTGTTAGTCACTTTTTTTGCATATAATTCCAAATTGCTTGCATCAACTGTAAATTAAGTGTACCTGCCTTTTTGTACTCCTTTTCCAACTGACTATTCCCATCTATTATGAATTTTGGGGGTACAAGGTAAAACCTCAGAATTTTTTTAAATTTGTATTTCTTTTTTTAAAATTTTCTTTCAAATGGTTAACAATTTGAAAATTTTCTTCTGAAAACTTTGCCTGTCTTTTGATCATTTATCCAATTGGAGGATGGTTCTTGGTCATACGTGTGTTAGTTCCCTTATGTTAGCTATCAGGCATCAAAGACAGAAGACCCCCCCCTTAAACACCAATATAACAGCTTTTTTAGAAGACCCCCCCCTTAAACACCAATATAACAGCTTTTTTAGTAGCAAAGAACTGGAACTAAAGCAGATTCTCGCAAGTGGGCAAGACTTTTGTGGTACATGAATGTCATGAATATTACTGTGCTATAAAAAATAACAAATATGAAGAATTCAAAGAAGCATGGGAACACTTAAGCAGTGAGGCAGAGTGAAATAAGCAGAACTAGGAAAACCACATTCAGTGGTTACATCAGTGTAAATGTAACGGACCATTGAATGGACACAACTGAAAGCTGTGCAACTATACTGACCAGACTTAGCTTGGAAGAAAAATTAAGAAAATACACTTCTTTCCTTTCATTGCAGAGGTAAAAATTGTGGATCCAGAACATTACCTATGCTATTTTTTAAAAATTCTATTTTATTTTCAGTTCCAAATTCTCCCTCCCCCCACCCATTGAGAAGACAAGAAAAACAAAGCTCATTACCAACTAAGCAAAGTTGTCCAAGGTGAAGGGGTGATATGTAAAATAAGAGGGATTTGGGTTAGACATGAGAGAAGTTCTAGATAGTTGGTGAGAGTGATTGAATAGTAGGCTATGAGCGACATCTGCATTCATAGACAAAAAAAGGTAGGATTTCTATCCCCTCCACTAGATGGACAGAATGTTCTCTTGGAATCCTTTCTGACTGATTATCTGACTTTTTCAGTTATGTCATGATCGGGGCTACTTGGTGACACAGGATGAATTAGATCAGACTTTGGAAGAGTTCAAAGCCCAGTTTGGGGATAAACCCAGTGAAGGACGACCTCGACGCACTGATCTTACCGTATTGGTGGCCCACAATGATGACCCCACAGACCAGATGTTTGTCTTCTTCCCAGGTAAAGAAGAGACTACTAGTGGGAACCTATTGTCTAATAAAATAAATATATTTCCTCGCCCAGAATTTTGGGAGGTGGGGGTATGTGGCTTTGGAATTTGGGTTCCCAATAAGTTTTAGGTTCTTCATCCCTAAAAATGAGACTTTCTACCTAGTGGGGTTATTGGGAAGAAAGTGTTTTGTATTTTTTATTATTAAGAATTTTTCTGATTATAGCAGTTAAGGAAACCATCTGCTAATATATGTTTGAGTGGCAAGCTTTATCATTATGGGAGGGAAGACCTACACTAAATTATGGAAGTATGAGTTGTGCTTTGTGACCACATCTAGCAGGTCTATCAGATAAGACCACTGTCTGACAAAGTCACATCTGATCCAGTGTGGCAACTTCCAACTTCCAGGTGAACTCCCACTTTGCCCAGACAGTGGTACTGGGGTTTGGGGTTGGGATGTTGGTGTTTATTTACATTTACCCTCCCTACCAGAATTGCTTCTCTGTCATGTGCATGTAAATTTCTGTGTAAATTGGAAATTACATCTGGGTATACCTTTTGTTCCCTCAGAAAGCCATTTCTATCTGTACCTCAAATCCATCGTATCTGACCTGTTTTTCCCATTATCCTCATCATAGAATGGAAAGGATCTCAGAAATCAAGTTCAGCTGTGTCATTTCACAGAGGCCACCCAAACTGGGGAAACAGCTTGTCAGAAGCTGTGCTGTGGGGCATGTAGAGAGCAGGGTAGACTTGCCAGCTTCCTGACTTCATGCCCCAAGTTCTGTCCTGTACATAATGTTGCCTGTCATTTTTGATATAGATATGGAAGTGCTAAAGTCTTAGAATTTGGGCAGCTCCGATGTTTTATTATCATTGCAGGAAAGAACCCCTGAAAGAACCCCTTAGGTACTAAAAGGCTGTACCAGTGGAACTTGAACTAAGTTGGAAAGTTAAGTATGGACCTGGCATCAGTTCAGAGAGGCTCTTCACAGGAAGTTTGGCCACTGGCTAATGAATTTTTTGGGTTATAGCAGTTAAGGAAACCATCCGCTAACATATGTTTGTGTAGCAAGCTGTATCATTATGGGAGGGAAGGCCTACACTAAAAAAGTAGTTCTTGAAGTATTGAAGCGTAGTTCTGGGTCCATGGAAATAGTTAGAATGGTTCAGAAGGGTAAGGGTCTTCAAATGAAAGTAACAATTATAGCTGAAAACAATCTTGTGTTTTATCTTCCCAGAGGAACCAAAGGTTGGAATAAAAACCATCAAGATGTACTGCCAGCGGATGCAGGAGGAGAACATCACCAGGGCCCTCATTGTGGTGCAACAGGGCATGACACCCTCTGCAAAGCAGGTACTCAGAGAAGAGAGAAACTCTGATCTCCCCCTTACCTTGCCTTTGGAGGCCAAGATTTTGTTGGGCTGTTCCTGACCCCTCTCCAACTTTAGTCTGCAGTGGTTAGGTGGAAATGGACGCTCACAATGCAGAGCCAGCTTGAGAGACTGTCCTGCTACCCAGAGCTGGGGCATCCAAATGAGGAAATGACTGAACTGTCCAGGACGGTTTAACCACTTCCTGTTTGGTTCGGACATGAGCAGGGTTACACCTGTTCCCCTCTTTCTACTAGAACAGTTTGTAAACCGGAGTAGTAATTTGGCTATGATTGGGCAGTAAAATGAGCTAGTACTCTTCTGTCCTACTCAGCCGCTGGAATCTTCACCTTTGCTGTGGGGCAGCTGAAACTAGTGAGGCACCTCTGTACAGAGGACCTCCTCTTTTTGTTCTATACTTCAATCAGTTAGTCCATCTAAGGAATTGAATAGAGTAGAAGAGACTGGAAAGGCTTGCCATTCAGCCTCCCCTGCTAGATTCCAAGTCCCATCTCCAATAGCTGTTGGACCTTGTTCCAGGGGCTTCTCTTCCCCAGCTTCCTCGTATGCAAAATGGGGGTGATATCTGCCCTCTCTTTCAGGACAGTGGTGAAGACCAGTTAAAATAAAATAATGTATGTGAAAGTAAACACACAGACAGAACAGACATGGGCAAGGAGTTAAAAACAGTATTGCCCTTTATTGCTGTTTCTCACCCTTTGGCAGCTGTTTTCTGTCAAGGTGGTTTCATTTTCCTAATGCACTTGGCATACCTTCCACCTTTCTTTTTTCTTTTTGGAGGGGGAGGGCAGGGCAATTGGGGTTAAGTGACTTGCCCAAGGTCACACAGGTAGTAAGTGTTAAGAGTCTGAGGCCGGATTTGAACTCAGGTCCTCTTGACTCCAGGGCTGGTGCTCTATTATTCACTGTGCTGTCTAGCTGCCCCCACCTTTCTTCTTGAAGAAAATACTCATGATGAGAAATGTGAAGATTTGTGGTAGTCTATCATCCTTTGGCCTCTTTAATTTTTTAATCCTAAATTGTATTGTAACTACTCCCTTGTTTCCCACATTTGCATCCAAGTCACCAAGTACCAATGCACTTTGAAGTATTTCATTTCTTTGGGCCTCAGTTTCCTTTTCTGTAAAATGAAGGCATTAGACTAAATGACCTCGATCCCAGGATCTTGAGTTCTTTGAAGGATCTTGAGTTCTCAGTATAGTCTTCTGCAGAAGATGTTAGTATCTAAGATGCATTGACCTTCATGGTTTTCTTTTTGTTAAGATGCACATTGTTTATTCAGTCAGTGTGGAACTAGGGGCATAAGCATTTGTATGGCACCTGCTATGTGCCAGGCACTGCCCTACATGCTTTCACAAATAATCGGATTTGAGCCTCACAAGTAGCTAGGTGTTATTATCCCTATTTTGCAGGTTAGAAAACTGAGGCAGACAGGTTAAGTGACTTGCCCAGGATCATAGAACTGTGTCTCAGGCCAGATTTGAACTTGGGTTATCCTGACTCTGGGCCTAGAATTCTGTATACCAGCTGTCTCATAAATAGCTTGTATTTTACATTTTTATTTGATTTTCTGTATTTTTTGAGTGTTTCAAAGTTTATTATTTAGATAACTTAGACAAATTATACAAATGAGAATGATTGTTAGTAGAAAAGTTATGAGGGCATTGGCTTTTGATATAGCTAATTGATTTGATATAGCTAATTATTACAAGAGAATTTACTTTTTGGAATTGTGTATAGAATTCAGAGGGCTTTATTGTAGGTTGATTATAAAGAATTAAAGAATTTCAGAGCTTAAAGTTTCCAAATAATCCTATCCACTTATTTAAAAAAAAACTTATTTACTATTTTTGTCTTTTCCCACTTTATTTTCCTTGAAGATGTCCTCCTGTTGTTTGGTGCTGTGTGGTAATATTTCATTACATTCACAGCCCGTTCTCCCAATTGATGGCCACTCCTCTGCCATGATAAAAGAGTTCTCACAAATATTTTTGTACGTATGAGTCCTTTCCTCTTCCTTTTCTTTCTTTGAGAGGTATACCTGCTGAGGGTATTGCTGGGTCCCGCTCATTTTACAAAAGAGAAAACTCAGCCTCATAGATTTCTCTGAGGTCACATGGGAGATAGTGATAGAACCAGGCTGAAAACCCAGGCCTTCTGATCCAGGCTGTGAAATTCCACCTGAGTCCTACGTGTAAAGAATCAGTATGAAGAGTACTGGACTTTGTTAAGTGTTTGTTCCTTTTCTTTTCAGTCCCTGGTTGACATGGCTCCCAAATATATCCTAGAACAATTTCTACAGCAGGAACTGCTCATCAATATCACTGAACATGAGGTAAGTTACCTCTCATTGAACTCGTTAGGAAAAAAGGAATAATGAAGTATGAACCTAGTCCCATCTCAGCCATATCAGAAGCAATGCGTGCCTAAGATCTGTATACCCAGCCATCTGGGAAAGAAGATGAAAGAAGGTGGGCATCCACTCCAGAAGAGACCAAACAGTTGTAGGCCCCCTGCTGGAAGGCACCTATTGATACCCCCTCAGACCTTGAGAGAGAAAGGGGCTTGTGGAAAGCCCCTTGGCTGGAAGACCGGCAGGTCCAGAACATTGGCCCATTCCTAAGGCAGTGCTCTTCCCAGGCTTCACCCAGCTGCTCCTCTATTTGGAGAAGCAGGGCGAGCACTTCATTAATTAGGAGCCATTATGTTTATGGCTTACTTCTGTGCTCCTGTAGTTCAGAACAAGGAAAGAGCTGTGTGGCTACAGCAGTAAGAAAATCCTTCATCCATGAGGTTGTTGAGTCGATTTGAAGGATGGTGGGATATGGAAAAGGGCGGCAGAGGCAGGAGGGGGTGATGTGTATAGTAAGGGATGCTTGAGCAGCTTCCTGGGTGGTCACCAACATGGAGGCTGGGGCAGCATGGGGAGCAGGGAGGAAACCATGGATTAGGCAGAGCCATTCACACCTGAGCATTTTGTCACTGAGAGCTTACTCTGTGCTGAGTGCCAGGACTAAGAATATGCAGTGAAGTTTGTCTCTTTCCTCAGGAGCTCACATTCTGAAGTGGAAGGAGCACGTTTAGGAGAACATTGGCCATGAGTGCGGTGTTTCGGTTTAGAAAGCTGCAGGAGGCTGGGTTGAGTCAGCTGGCAGGCGTGCTCTTTGTGGGAGCAGTGGCAGATTGTGGTTTCAGATCTGGAAAGCAGGGAGCAGAAGACACAAACATAGTGATTACAGGCTGCTGTGGCTGCTCCAGAGCAAGCCCTGTTTTCCACTTTCTCTGTATCCACAAGCGCCTAACTAACAAATCTCTGTTCACTGATTAGGAAACAAGATCCCCCAGGCTATAACTAATGGATAAAACATTCAGGACAGACAGTACTGAGAGTGCAAACTGAGCGCTCTCAATGGATCTCTTTCCAACTAGATTCCTAGTCTAGAAACTCACTTTGGCTGCCCCCTTTTGATTTTCCTCCTAATTTCGTGATTGGTTGATTTTCTTTACAGCTAGTTCCAGAGCATGTTGTCATGACAAAAGAGGAAGTCACTGAGCTGTTGGCGAGATAGTATCCTTCATACGCCCTTTGTTGGCCCCTTTCCTTTCAAGCATTCATTGCTTGGGGTGGCTGAAAAGGGTGTGGCAAATGCTGGGGGGGGGGGGGGTGCCATAGTACCGGCTCTTTACCAGGACCAGAAGATTGGTTTTTCTTTCACTCTTGTTCATCAGTAAGCTTCGAGAAAACCAGCTGCCCAGAATCCAGGCTGGAGATCCAGTAGCGCGTTATTTTGGAATAAAGCGAGGACAGGTAAGGAAGCAGAACTGGCCAAGGACAAGCCTTCAGGATCACTCAGCTTGACACCCTCAGAGACGTCTTCATTTTCCAGTTGCCTTTCCACCTTACGTATCCAGTGTCCTTCCACCATGCATGTGGCCAGCCCCGTAGTTCTAGTTTAGACCTTCACCTTTGTGACTGACTTATTGAAGAAGCCTCCTCTTTAGTTTCCCTACCTCAGATGTCTCTCCACTCTCAAATACATAGATTTGGGACATCATCAGAAGCTCTTTCCAATGACTCAGACCCATAGAGCAGCAGAATAGATCTTCCTCAGAAGCGCAGGTGTGACTAGGTCAAGCATCTGCTCAAGAAGTATCAGTGGTTTCCTGTTGTCTATAAAATTAAACATAGAGTTTTGTTTGGCTCTTTCTGGCTTATCATCCAAGACGAATTTTACATGGCCACTGTCTGATCCAGGATTACCCTGCTAGCTGCTCTCCGGCCGCAAGGGGAAAATGGTTCCCCCAGCTGGAGTGAGCTCTCTCCTTCCTTTCACATCAGGGCGTGTTGGCAGACTTCTTCAGAGCCCAGCTCAGCTTCTTCCTTCAGGAGCTCTTTCCTGCTCCTCCCTTTATCAGTGCTGTCTCCCTCTTGAGAAGGAGACATAATAGAATATGTTGAATACATTAGAAGAATTCCTACAATAGTAGCTTTGAGTTGGAAAGCTGGAAGCCTTCTCCCTTCACAGGTTAGTCACAGGCCCCAAGAGTTTGAGTGACTTGCTTTGGATCACATGGATAAAACTTAAGTGACAGAACCAGGATTTGAACCCAGGTCCTCCAAATTCAGTGCTATTCTCAGTGCACCACAGTAATGCCTTGAGATTATACAAGAGAGGGGCTCATTCACTATGTGGAAAGAATGGATTCAAAGCTCATGGAAAAGATGACATTTGAGTTTAAGGCTGAACGTGTTTGTATTTTGTATTTTTTCTTTATATCCAGCAAGTAAAGGTGAGCTTTTCCTTTGGGATTTGTAGGTGGTAAAGATCATAAGACCGAGTGAGACTGCAGGTAGATACATCACTTACCGGCTGGTGCAGTAACTGGCGGGACTCCCTGAGAAGTAAGTTGGGGCTGTTCTTTCAACCTCTCTGATGGTGCTGAGTTAATTCAGCACCAAAGTGTGTTCTGGGGCTTTTGTGGAAAAGATCTTTCTGTTCTTTCAAATATCTTGATGCTTACGGGGAGGGAGGTGGGGAGCAGCGCTACGGAGTTAGTGGATTAGTACTTAGGGTAGTAGTCAGCTTCATTTATTTGGAGCCATAGGTTATATCAAGAGCCCTGTGGGGGGAACAGAAGACGCAGCTCCTGCCATTCCAGATACAGCACCCTCCAATCCCAGTTGGCATATTCAGCCCAGAGTCCCACAGCAAGTGACACAGCTGACAGTCTACTCTAGGACCTCTTTCTCCTTGTACATAAGCCTCTCAAGATAGTTCTTTTGCTCAGTTTTAGTCCAGCAGCCTGTGTAAACCATGTCCAGAGCCCCAGGTGTTGGGAGGGGGAATGTGTCCTTCACCTGAGTCAGTTGCCCACTCCCAAGGGCAAATTAAGCCTGGCAGTGTACTTGGGCTCCTGGGGTATCATCTCTTCCTCAGAAGATCCTAAGGTTGTGCTGCCTCCTGGGTCTTCTGGGAGTCTTAGATCTGAGCACCACCTTTCCCTTCCATGCTTAGTCTCTCAAGGACAGCCCTGGAGGCCAGTGGCCGGAGAGGAATGTCAGTACAAAGCTATCTACCTAGGCTGCCGCCCATGGGCCTCCATTCTGCTGTGTCTGAGGTCACTCCTTTCTGCCAAGCTCCCAGAGTGTTTGGCCTGAGGACCCTGGGGAAGGGGAATCTCAGTGGTTTGTTAATGACTGGATCCTCAGGTGACCTTGCAGTCCCAGGTGGCATCACCAAAGGAGCTGGAGGATGCCTTGTGAGACTGCAGAAAGAAAGGGGGGGTTGGGTCTTACAGGGACCTGACTCCTGCCTGCTGTCTCAAAAGGCTGCCCACCTGTGTGCCCTTCGCCCCATGCTCAGACCCACCCTCCCAAAGCTGTCTTCCATTTGCCCTTTGCCACTGAACCAGGAAATCCACAAGGGCAGGACTGTCTTTGCTCAGCCTACCACCAAAGGGTGGAAAGTTAGTTCTAACTTGTATCTCAGGAATTTAGAAGATCTGTCATTTCTCTGATGTGTATGCTTACTCTACTAATACATCTCATAAAAGCACTAGAAAAGGGAATAAACTCACCTGGCTTCAGACATTACTCTTCTACTTAAGTGGCATGACCTTAGACAAGTGACCTAACATCCTGACCCTACTATCCTCATCCTTTTCTGTGTCCTCCCCTGCTTCCCTTCCCCCCTCCCCCTTTCCTGGGCTCTTCCTAAAAATGATCTCTTGCTCTCTCCACCCCATACACCTCAATAGATTGTTTCATAAGGTGCTGTGGCCAACCTTAGACAACTACTTAGCCCATCCCCTGCTCAAATCTAAAGCTTTTCCAGCATTAAAGGATCTGGCAGCACTGGTACAGTCTCTAAGAACCAAGGGTCACGTCCACTCTGAGGAATTGTTGGAACATTTTACTGGAGGTGAGCTGTGAATTTCACTAATTGAGTTTTGCCTGATGGGTTGCTGGGAAACAAATCCCTCTTAAGCCCAATCTGAACCACCAGTGGCCTGTTTCTAAGTGTCCCAGCTGTAGCATTTTCCCTGGTGTATGGCAGGCAAACAAAAGCACAGTCTTTCATCTTGGACCTCTATGGTAGAAGGATCCTTTGGGTGGAGTGAGAATTGTGCAGCCAGTCAGGATTTTACTTCTCTGCCCCTAGTCATCTGACTCCTAATTGGTCTCATTGCCACAAGTCCCCATCCTCTATAATCAGGCCTTCACACAGCTGCCAGAGTACTTTCTTAAAGCACAGTTCTGACCATCTCCTTCCCATTCTATTAACTCTGGTGGCCTCTGGGATCAAACATGATTTTGTTTTTGACATTTAAAGTCCTTTAATTCACAGCCTAGTCTGGTACATTACTTCCCTTCCTCCACTTGATGGTCCAGACACACTGGTCTTCTTGTATCTCACACACAAAGCTCCATCTCCCCTTCCCTGGGACGCTCACTTTCCTCACCTCTGCCTCCTTGAGTGCCTAGCTTCCTTCATGACTTCCTTAAAGTATTGTCTTAGTGCCACCCCATGAAATTACCTTGTCTTAATTTGATAAACATGTACGTGTGTATATATGTTATCTAGCCCCTCTGTAATGTCAGCTTAATGGCAGGGACACTGGGCCTTTCTCCATATCTACTCTGGCATCCTGCCTGGTATATGGTAGACATGTTGACTGATTCCTATTCCTCCATGTTACCCAGCATCCCTGGAGATATGCTGACCTCCGACTTGTCTCACGTGCAAGGCAGACCCATCTGAGAAGAGGGCCGACTTCCAGGCTGTTTACTTGTAGGCAGCTCTGTGTGCTGCCTACCCCAGTGAAGAAAGCATGAGTTTCCCTCTCACTTGCTCAACAGGACTGAAATTGGGAAACACAGAAATGGCATGGGATCTTTTTGAACAGGTGTGGTGGGGAGCATAATGGTTGACAAAATAAAATGTCTATTGTGGATCTTGGTCTCCAAACCACCTTTTTGCAGAGCTGCCAAATAATCTGGCTAATGTACCAGTGTGATCACACTCTTTTCCTGCCTAAAACCAACCTGGTTCTCGGTCATCTCTTGGATAAGTGATAAGACCGGTCCATGACCTTTCATGTCATTTACCTTCATGCAGCGTCTGGCGTTCCACCTGACCTGGACAAGCACTTGTCCGACCTTAACTGCACTGTAATGCCTCTTGTAGGTTTGATCTCCTCCTTGGAACCCCCTTCCTTAACTTCTGCCCATTGAAATGATCAGTTCTTAGCCTGAGGGGTCATCTCTTTGGGAGGCTTTAGCTTTATCGTTGGTAAGAGGGGTGAGGTGGCCTGGTGGGGAAGGTGTTGGGCTAGCGATGGAGCGATATAGTGGAGCCTTTCATTGTTTGCTAAATGGCAGCACCTGTGCTGGGGTGAGAATGAAAGGGGCAGAAAGTGCTTGGCAAACGTAGAAGTACCATGTGAGCATCATTTATTGCTTCTGTAAAAAGTACCTCACCCTCATTTTCTAGCGTTTGAGATTGATTTTACCTTCGTTAAATTTCACCTTGTATGGTCATGTCTCCCACATGAGACTCAGTCTTTGGAGGGCAGGAAGTATCATTCATCTTTGTATCCCTAAGTGCCCAGGATAGTGCTTTGTCTATGACAGCTACTTAATAAACAGTTTAATTGAAATGTGTGGTTGGTATTGCTTTGGGGGAAATGTAAGATTTGCTCTCCAGGTTTTAGATAAATTAGTGCCAATAAACAAATTGAGAAGGTGAGGTTTCAGGGTAAAATCTTAAACCTTTTGGATCAATTGAACTGGTTTGAGATTACACTTGGCACAGAGGAGGGTCTGACAGCTATTTCCAAGATAGTATCTTTCTATTCGTTATCTTGGGGAAGACAGCATTTGGCCGAGCAAGAAAGGCAGTTGGTGCTAGCACCTGGGGATGCTGCTGCTTCAGCAGCCTCACTTGCAGGGCCTCTAGCAGCTGTCTGGCCTTCTCAGTAAGGGGGGGTGGGGGGTGGAATGTTACTGAGGATCAAAGAAGAAGACCCATTGGCATGCTGCTTTGAAGTAAAGCAGAGGCAAGTGTAGCAGAACTGGCAGAGGGAGAAGATGCCATTGTCACCTTAGGTTTCTGGTAGTATACAGACAGGAGTTTGTGACAACATTGAGAAGCCTTTGGAATAGACTGCTTTGGCTCCGCTCCGGAACACAGAAGTAGGACTGAGTGGCCTTAAAGAAGTGTGCCCCCTTGTGGCCTTCCCAGGAGGCCACAGGTTAGGAGAACGTAGGCTGTCTATCTACCCTGAAGTCCTATACTCAGCTATTCAAAGATGCTGATCTGCTCTTGTAAGGATGCAAAGAAAACGCCTAGGGCCCAAGTGCAAGCATGAGCCCTTGTATCTGAGGTCTTGGAACAGCTCTTGAGCCCTGGATCTCTTATGTAGCCCAGAGTTGATCTCCCACTACTTTTGTCTTTAAAATCACTGTGAAATTCTCAATTGAGGTGACCAGAATGAAGGAAATGAGCTCCAAATTTTATTTTAAGCAAAGGAATTAATATTTTTGAATGTGCATTTCAAAGTTCCCAGCAAGACAGATAAAACATTTATACAAACCATGAGTGTTGTGCTTCCAAAGGACCACCAGATTAATTCTCTTTCCATGGCAAATATCATGCCCTTCCCATATCTGCTGAGTGAAACTGTCTCTGAGCCCCATTTAGTGCCTTCCATTCACAGAACAAGTTTTTCTCATTCCAGTGGTTCTCAAACCCCTAACCCTTCAATACTCTCATATGGGCATGTCTGCATGTGGGGAGACCTGCCTGGAGATCGATAGAGGAGCGGTGTCTGGGTTCCTAAAACTATCAGAGATATGTTTTCCGATGGTCTCAGGCAACCCTGACCCCCCAAAGGGGTCGTGACCCACAGGTTGAGAACCACTGTTCTATTCCAAGCACTTATGCAGCAAGCATAAAGAAAGTTTCATTTTTCCCTAAGGGGTGAAATCAGACCCAGTAGTGCTCAGCCTGGCACAGGGGAAAGACTTTAAGTCAGGAGACTTGGGCTTGAATCTCAGCTCTTAACACAGTGGCTCTAGGACCAGGAACAAGCTTATTGCCTAAGCCTCAGGCACCTCTCTGGGAAAGTTGAGAGGAGCCTTGCATTATCCACCTCAGGGCTGTTGGGAGGAAAGCTTTTTCTAAGCCTTAAAGCAGTGTTTATAAGTTTGTACATGTACATACAAATAGTATTATTATTATTGTTTCCAGCACAGATGAGAGCCTGGCTTCAGCAACTTTGTAATGTAAGGATGGCATATGAACTGAGGGCTAAGAATCAGCTTCTGGGAGTTGAGCCCGGCCAGCATCCCCATGACATTTTACATTGGTGTCACGTGGAAATGCTATAAAATATCTTAGGCAAGACCTCTTTGATCACAAATAGCTCCTGGCTCAGGATCCTCCTAAATGCAGTTAACACTTCACAAGATGTTCTAGTAGAGTCCAGAACAGGAAAGGGATTTTCCTAGTTGGTGAAACCAGTCTCCCTGGGCAGTAGCTCCAGCCACCACCACCCTGCTGTAGTAAAAGGGTGCTACATCAGACGCTATTCAGGATCTCTGGGCCCGAGATAAAAGGCAGAATTAGAGGAGAAATGGATCTCTGCTTTAACTTCTTCATGTGAAAGATTACACTTGCGGATTTTAAAATCACTGTATAATTTGCAATGTTTAAAACTCTTGCTCTCCCACTCAAGCTCCCTAGGTAGATCAGGAACCTAATGCTGTACAAGGGCTGTAACCCAGAAGTCTGGGTCATTTTTTTCAATCACCCTAGGCCCACCAGGGGCCTGGTAAGAGGCTGTTAAAGACCCAACTTACATTAAAAGAGAAGGAACCTGCCTACTCAGTGCCTCTTCTAATACTCTAGAGGCAAGACATTTGGGCCTCTGGGGATACTTAATCCAATATGACTCAGGGGCTTAAACTATGGCTCACACCAGTTATATTTTTCCCAAGTGATTCCTCACCACCCTACTCCAAAAAAATTAAAAATAAAAACATTTTTTAAAAAAGCAACGTATTGGCAAAAAGTCACCTATTTTAAAATAGAATTCTGGCCTCTCAAACAGCAGGCTAGATAGGAGTTATCAGAAATCCCAGGATCTTTACAAATCCATGGAGAAAAAAAAGTGAAAAAAATGCGCTGGAATTCCCATGGTGAAAAAAGTGACAAGTCAGGATGACCCGAGCTGGGACAGTCATCTAGTTAGCTGTCTGGTCCACATTCAGACAAAGTTGCCTTTGTGGAGTTCAGAACACCTGGAGCAACCCTATCTCTGCCCAGAACCAGCTGCAGACTTGTGGGTTATTCATCTCAGGTTGCATGCAGTCAGTCTTCCTCATTCGAATTTTTTTATGTCCCAAATAAGTCTTACTTTCCCCACACTTGGTTGCAGAGATCAAATTCTCTGCTGACAGCTTAAATTCAAACAAACTCTGGCCGCCTTTCTCTCCGAGTGCCCATGGTGATCTTCCCCCCACGTAGCCGGACTGCAGGGAGCTGCCAGCTGCTTGCCTGTGCCTCCTGGGCAGAGTGAGGCCCTGCCTGGAGGGTATTATTGGACTGGTTGGCATTGTAAGCTGAGAGCTGAAGGACCAGGCCCTCTCTGCTTGGATCCTGATCTTCATCACCATCACTCTGCTCCGCTCTCACTGGGTCTAGGTGCTCCACACTTCCTCTGTGGCTCTGGGACCCGTCCTCCGTGCTAGTTTCACTTTCCTGCTTCATCAAGAGGCTGAGTCGGTGCAGGGCCCTGGCACCATCAGAGGCCTGCAAGTCTGAGCTGTCTTCCAGTTCTGAGTCAGAGTCATTGGAACGGTTAATGGATTCTGGGAAAACCAAAGAAATAAATGCTCACATTTACATGTCTTTTTACAACTGACAAACCACTTTGCATATATTCAACACACATTTTACTAACACACCTACTATGTGTACTGCAAGAGTCTACATGCTAAGGCTATGAAGACACACAAATCATCTTAAAGAGTATGCCTTCTCTTATACACATATAAGTAAATAAAAGATCACCTCAAAAGAAAAAGAACACTAATAACAAGTCACCACTTCCTTGGGCCTCAGTTTCCCCATCGATAAATTAAGGACTTTGAACCGCTTGGCCTCTGAGATCCCTTGTAGCTCAAGAAAGGATTCTAAGTGGAAGAGATGACCAGGGTGCTCGTACTAGACTGGAGGGCAATATGGCAGTCAAGAAAGCCCAGGGCAGCTGGGCTCTGTCTGATTTTGTAAAGGAAAGTACTAAGACACGTTTCAGAAGGTAGGTGGGAGCCAGTTTGTGAAGGGCTTTATAGGCCAAACTCACTTTTTAGAAGCAATGGAGCAGCCATTGAGGCTTTTAAACAAAAAGTTAATAAAAAGACACGGAAACGACACGGTCAGAAGCAGGCCTTAGCAACTCGATTACTTTGGCCATTAGATGGCAGATGGATTAGAGAGAGCGGGCCATCAAATAAAAGGCTGTTTGCGGCTACCCTGGCAAGAATGAGGGTCTAAAGAAGATAGTGGGTATGAGTCATCTGAAAGATGGAGGAAGAACTGGGACATGACTAGATAGAGGGGGTGAGGTTGTGAAGGCTGTGACCAGAGGAACTGGAAAGAGGGCGGTGCCTTCAGAAGAAACAGGGATATTCTGGAGGGGGGACTGGTTAAGGGAGCAAGAGAAATGACAGACTGGGTTTGAAAAGCTAGTCGTAGAATTGCCAGCCAAGCAGCCGGGGCTTAGAGCCCTCCTGAGGGTCAGCTGTAGACTTGGGAGTCCTCTGGTGGGATGCTGACTGAACCCATGTCACTGTCTTTATAAAAATAATGTATTATTATATTTAAGTTAGCTTTTAAATGACCCCTTAGAACAGCTGTTCTCAACCTGTGGGTTGCAACCCCTTTAGGAAAACATGTATTTCCGATGGTCGTAGGAACCCAGACACCGCTCCTCTATCCATCTCCAGGCAGGTCCACCCACATGTAGATACGCCCACATACGAGTATTAAAGGGTCGCGGCATTAGGAAGGTTGAGAACCACTGCCTTAGAATCACCTTAACAGTAGCATGATACATTTTATGAACAGGGAGAGAGAAGATGGCCCCCAAAAGAGGCGGGGGGCAGGGGGGAAAGGGAAGAAATGGATGCTGACCCCGAAGAGGAGGCCAAGAAGAAACAACAGTGAGGAAGGGGCAGAACGGGGTGGGGGGTAACCCAGAGAGCAGGGAGGAAAACAAGGATGAGGAGGGAGTGGACGAGAGCATGGCAAGCTTCAGAAGGGTCAAGTAAAAGTGAGAGGACACCTTGCCATTTAGCAGGTAATCCAGGAAAGAGCAGTTTTGTTTGGGTGGTGGGTAGGAAGCCAAATTACAAGAGGTCAAGAAGTCAATTAACAAGCATTTATTACAGTTACACAGTGCCATAAGTTCTGCAAAGTGCTTTCTATCCACCATCGCACTGGAGCCTCACAACCACCCTGGGGTGGGGGGAGGTGCTATCATCACCCCCATTTTACAGATGAGAAAACTGAGGCAGACAAGTTAAGCTCCCTGCTCAGGGTCACACAGGTAATATCTGAAGCCATATTTGAACTCAGCCTCCAGGTGCAGGGCTCTATGTCCCCTGCACCACCCAGCTTCCTAAAGATGACTCAGACATTAAATGGGATAAGTATTATATGCCATGCAGGGGATAGAAAGAAAGGCAAAACCAAAGTCCAACCCAAACCCCTCTGGTCCTTGCTCCCCTCTCTTCTCCAACAGTCTGTGCCCTCAACAAACCCATTCTCTCTCTAATCTTTAATCTGTCCCTATCTACAGCCTCCCTCCCCACCGTCTACAAATGTGCTCGTCTCCCACATCCTTTAGAAAAAACAAGCCAACCTTCCCATGCTCCTCCTGTCCTTGCTCCACTAAACTCCTCGAGGAGAGCCATCTACACTTGGTGCCTACACTTTCCCTCCTCTCACTTCTAAACCTTCTTTACTCTTTTGACCATATCATTTTAGTGAAGCTGCCCTCTCCAAAGTTCCCAGTGATGTCCCGATTGCCAAATAAATGCCCTTTTCTCAGTCCTCTTTGACCCTATAGATCACCCTTTCCTTCTGGATACTCTCATCAGAAGCTTTGGACGCTGCTCTCTACTCATTCTCTGGCTCTCAATCTCCTTTGCTGGATTTTTATCCAAGACACACTCACCCTATCTGTCCCCCAAAGCTTGGTCCTGGGCCCTCTCCTTTCCCCCTTGTGCACCGTCTCACTTGATGATCATACCAGCTTCCACCAGATCTAGAGGTCCGGCCTAGACAGTCTCTAGACCTCTAGTCCCACATCACCAAATGAATTCTGAACATCTAAAGCTGGGGCATCCCAAAGACCCCTTAAACTAAACATCCCCGAAACAGAACTCATTATCTCTGCCCACAAACTGTCCCTATTCCCAACAGGAGTACCACCATCCATTCACCCTGGCCTGCAACCTCTCATATTCTACATATCCAATCTGGGGACAAGTCTACCTCCTCTCCTCTGACCACCAATGGCTGACCATGCAGGGGGCTCCAACTCACCTCTGTATGCATCTGTTTGGAAATTCAGGTCAGGTGGGTCTTCACTCACCTCCAAGAAAGGTATCTCACCCCTAAGATGCTGGGAAGATGGTCCATCCTAGAAAGAAGTTGGGAGGAGAGAGGAGAGCATCACAGTCCCTACAGAGAAAGCCAAACCATATCCCAGAGAATGGTGGGTGGGATTTGGGGCCCACACTTTGTATGATGAGAAAAACTGAGGCTGGGGAGAACAAGGGAAGGAAGGGAATAAGTATTCCCTGAGTGGCTGCTGCGTGTCAGTACTTTGTAACTACCATCTTGGTGACCCTAGGAGGTGGGCGCCATCATAACAGCCTGTTTTACAGGTGGGGACACTGAGGCAGCCAGGGTAAGTGACTGTGTGTGGGTGTTAAACACTCATTACACCCTGGGGTGGGGGGTAAGAATAGGGAAAGCCACTGGGGCCCCGCCCAGCTCAGTCTGCTCTGTAGCTCTTGGAGGCTTTAGGAGGCTCCCTGGCCTCCAGGGAAGGGCAAGAGGACTGCGCCAGCTTTCCATTCTAAGGAGTCAATGAGAAGGTGTGGAAAGTACTGAATTCAAATTCTCCCAGTGTCTGATCACAGACAAATCACTCTGACTCTCCTCAGAGAGTGTTTTCTAAGTCTTCATCTATAAAATGGGAATAATGATGACATAATTTACCCCCAGGGTTATTGTGGCAAAGCAAGTTATAAGCCTGAAACTGCTACAGAAAATGGATGTAGCTTGATTAATGTTACGCTTTATAATATGGAATAATCCTGATCCATAGTATTAATACAGACAATCCCTGTTTCTACAGCTCCCAGGCAGCCAGTGTGTGCCCTGTTCTGCAGACACATAGCCCCCAGGGCTTCCCCCTCCCTGTGGAGCCGCTGCAGCCCCAGATTGACCTCCTGGCTCACTGACCTCGCTGGCAGGGCTCTCCTCCTGCACCTCCTCAGCTGGG
This sequence comes from Pseudocheirus occidentalis, assembly GCA_028646575.1. NCBI lineage: Eukaryota > Metazoa > Chordata > Mammalia > Diprotodontia > Pseudocheiridae > Pseudocheirus > Pseudocheirus occidentalis. The sequence continues at coordinate 49,580,774 of CM053594.1, forward strand.
GCCCCAAAGATGACATCGTAGAAGGAGATAAGGATTTCCACGATGCGTGCCTGGTGTGGGTAGTCCACCAGGGAGGAGAGAGACACGGTGGCCTCCGTGGGTCGAGGGCGCAGCAGGGTGGGCCCAAAGACGATGCCCAGGTTGCCTGGGGTCATCTTGTTTTCCTGCTCCAGCTCCACAATTCTGCCGGGGGTGGAGGGGGTGGGGGGGGGAAGATGACAAACGGGTTAATGAGAACTTTGTATGAACAATCCCCTCTTTGTAGACAAAATGAAGGCATACCTGGAGAACCCTAGAGAATCAACTGAAAACTAGGTGAAACAGTGAACAACTTCAGCAAAATCACAGGATATAAAAAGAGCCCTCACTGATCATTAGCATTTCTATATATTTCTAACAAAGTCCAGCAGCATCAGATGGAAAGATAAATTCCACTTACAATAACCGCAGACAATATAAAATACTTGGGAGTCTACCCGCCAAGACAAATCCCAGGAATTACGGGAACACAATTACAAAACAGTGTTCACACAAATAAAGGCAGATCTAAAACAACTGGAAAAAATATTAACTGCTCATGGGGAGGCTGATCCAATATAACAAAAATGACAATTTTATCTAAATTAATTTACCTATTCAATACCATAGCAATCAAACTACAAAATTTTTTTTATAGAGCTAGAAAAGAATGACAGAATTCATCTGGAAAAGCAAAAGGTCGAGAATTTCAAGGGAATAAAATGTGAAGTAAAATATCAGATCTCAAACTGTATTAAAAAGTGGTCATCACCAAAAGTGACTAAAAAACAGAGTGGTGGATGGGTGGAAGAGGTAAGTACACAATACGCTGTAGTGAATGACTGTAGTCATCTAGTGTTGAACAAATACAAAGATCTAAGCTTTTGGGACAAGAAATCACTATTTAACAAAACAGGAAAACAGTCTGGCAAAAACTAGGTATAGAGCAACCTCTTATACCATACACCCTAATAAAGTCAAAATGGGTACATAAGTATATAAAGACATAAAGAGTAATACCATATGCAAATTAGGGGAGCATGGAATGTATTACCTGTCAGATCTATGTGATAAGGGAAGAATTTCGGACCAAACAAGAGATAGCATTCTAAGATGTAAAATGGTCATTTTGATCATATTAAATTAAAAAAGTTTTGGACAAACAAAACCAATGCAACCAAGATTAAAGGAAAGAAAGTTAGGGGAGAAATTTACAACAAACATCTCTAATAAAAGCCTCATTTCTCAAGTATGTAGAAAACTGAGTCAAATTTATAAGAATGCAACTCATTCAGGCAGCTAGGTGGCTCAGTGAATAGAGCACCAGCCCTGGAGTCAGGAGGACCTGAGTTCAAGTCCAGCCTCAGACACGTAACACTTAAGTAGCTGTGTGACCTTGAGCAAGTCACTTAACCCCAATTTCCCTGCCCTTCCCCCTCCAAAAAAAAAAAAGAATGCAACTCATTCCCCAATTGATAAATAGTTAAAGCACAGGCAGTTTTTAGAAGAAATCAAAGCTACTATAGTCATATGAAAAATGCTCCAAATCACTATTGATTAGACAAATGCAAATTAAAACAACTTTGAGGTACTACCTTACATCCATCAGATGGGCTAATGTAACAGAAAAAGAAAATGATAAATATTGGAAGGGATATGGGAAAAATGGGATGCCTAAGCCACTGTTCATGAAGTTGTGAACTGATTCAACCATTGTGGAGAGCAATTTGAAACTATGCCCAAAGTGCTATAAAACTGTGCATACTCTTTGACCCAGTAATACCACTACCAGGTCTGTATCCCAAAGAGATCATACAAATGTGAAAAGGACCCATGTACAAAAATATTTATAGCAGCTCTTTTTGTGGTGGCAAAGAATTGGAAATTGAGGGATGTCCATCAATTGAGGATCGGTTGAACAAGTTGTGGTATTGGATTGTGATGGAATACTAAAGCTATAAAAAATGACAAACAGGATAGTTTCGGAAAAACCTGGATAGACTTACACCAGCTGATGCAAGTGAAGTGAGCAGAACTAGGAGAACACTGTGCACAGTATCACTGATCTCACACAATGATTAGCTGTGAGTGACTCGGCTGTTCTGAGCAACACAGTGACCCAAGATAACTCCAAGACTCATAATGAAAACATGTGTCCGCCTCCAGTCTAATGGAGTCTGAGCACAGACCAAAGCACACTATTTTTTTTTTACTTTATTTTTCCTTTGTATTTTTGGGGGGGGTCTGTATTTTTTCTGTAGCCTAATAAGGATATGTGTTTTGCACCTGTATAATCTATATCAAATTGCTTGCCTTCTCAATGAGGAGGGGAGAGAATTTGGAACTGAAATTTTTTTTAAAAAGGTTAAAAGTTGTTTTTGCATGTAATTGGAAAAAAAAAAGTAAAAGATTTTTAAAAATAATAGCATGCTACATGCTCTATAGCAATTTAAGGGTTGTGCTGCATTTTTGCTAAGAGCTTTCCCCAGTATTTGTTTATATGACTTTCAAAGCAAGCCTGCTGCTGGAAGTCCAGAACTGGATGTACAGTGATTGTATGTATGCATGTATGTGCATGTGCATGCATATATGTACACACACATGCATGCACATATACACACGTACACACATAGACACCATATCTATATTGTGTGCATATCTATGCATGCATATATATGTGCGTGCATGTGTGTGCATATGTGTGCGCGCGTGCGTGTGTGTGTGTGTGTGTGTGTGTGTGTGTGTAAAGGTCTCCACTTTACTGATAAGGGAAGGGTCTCAGGCTAGCCACCCAGAGAGTTGACATCTTTTGGAGGGGAGAGTTAAACCCTGATCCTCTTGACTTGTAAACCCACTATATCCCAAGCTGGACCTTAGTGATCAACTGACTTAACTCCCCCCACCACTTTACCCCAGAGGGGTTCAATGACATGCCCAAGGTCACAGAGCCAGCCAGCCAGTTATCAGAATAAGGATTCAAAACCAGGGCTGCTGGAGAACAATTTCTATAGTAACAACATCATAAAGGCAAATAGCTTTAATAAAAGACTTATGAACTCTGACCAACCCAATGACCATAGGATCCTCTGCAAGACCCCTCCCCACCTGCTGACCGAGAGGTTAATGGATGCAGAATGTGGATTCCTGGGACAAGGATGGGGGGGGGGGCGGGGTGGTCTTGCTTGACTCTGCATATTTATCACAGGGAGTTTGCTTTTCTTTTTCTTTTTTTCAACGAGGGAGGAGAAGAAAGAAAAAAGACTTTTGTCAATTGAAAAAACTTCTCATAAGCTCACAGTCCAACTTGGGGGTGCCCCATGAGGAAGAGCAGCCTTCCCTCTTTCCCTCTGGGCAGCCAGAGAGCCCTGACCGGCCCCTTCCCTGACCCCTCACCTCCGAAGGTGCCGAACAAGGTACTGCAGTGTGGCTTTGTTCTCGTGGGGCAGCTCCTCCAGCAGCTGCCGGAGCCTGCCGGTCATGGCCTCTGCGTCCTGCTCCTTGTCTCTGTCGGATTCACTTCGGCCTCGCATGACCTTGGCTTCTGCCTCAGCCTGCAGGCTCTCCTTGGCCAGCCCCATGAGTTCATGATACAGGCGGAAAGAAAGGATGGGCTCAGGCAGCTGTGGGCACCAGTGAAGCATGAACGGTCCGAAGCCTGCCCTGCCGCCCACCAACCCCCTTCCTCATCCTCACTTCTCCAGCACTACAGGCTTTACAAAGCACCTTCCTCACAAGACTATTACTGCAGCTTTTGTTTTTGCTTTTTTTTTGGAGGGCAGTTGGGGTTAAGTGACTTGCCCAAGGTCATACGGCTAGTTTTTTGTGTTAAGTGTCTGAGGCCGCATTTGAACTCAGGTCCTCCTGACTCCAGGGCCGGCGCTCTATTCACTGCGCCACCTAGCCGCCCCCTATTACTGCAGCTTTACAGATGTGGAGACTGAGGCTCATAAAGGTACTGTCACAAGCCTGAGCTCCAGGGCTGGCATCCTGAGATGCCATCATCTCCTGACCCCCGTGTTCAGTCATTTCTACCTCACCACCACAATGTTTCTCCACAATTATGGTTCCCTTCATCTAGAGCAGATTAAAACTTACAAGGAGCCTCCCGTACACACAGTAGGCTCTTTATCCACGAGACTGTAAGAAAACTGAAGCTCATCTAACATCAAAAAGCACTGGAGCTAAGATTTTAACCCAGGCCTCCTAATTCTCAAACCGGTACACCAGGGTGCCTGCCCATTCAGGCCCCCCACAACGGGCCAGACCGCTGCTCCTCAGGCCCGGCCCTCTGCCCCACCCCTCTCTCCTGGGCAGTGAGAAGCCCCTCTGAACTCTGAGACCAAGCCCCTCTAGCCTGGAACAGCTCCTCTACAACAAAAGACATTCAGAAAGCCTTCCTCTCTAAAATAAATTCATAGAACCCCAAGCAGCAGAAGGGACCCCCTTTTACAGCCTTCTCAAAGAGCGGCTGGTCCTCTAGCCTCTGTCTGCAGATCTCCACGACCTTCCCAGAGAGGACCCCCCCCCCCAGCTTTAGGACTGCTCTCATACAGACTATGCTAAACCATCTGTCCTGTTATCCACAAAAACCATAAGATAATCCGTCAAATGGCCTGCTGAGCCATAAATGACTGTGATGCAAAAACAAAAGGGAAAAGTAACTTTTAAAGAAGTTTTGTTGAGACATCCAGGTAGCACAGTGGATAGAGCACTAGCCCTGAAATCAGGAGGACATGAGTTCAAATCCAGCCTCAATTACTAGCTGTGTGACCCTGGACAAATCACTTAATCCTGATTGCCTTCCCTACCCCCACCCTCTAAAAGAAAAAGTGTAGAAGTCCTGAGATGCTCCAAGACTATGGCATTCTTTCTCTCCCCTAGAAGATGCTCTCTGACTGCTGCCTTCTTCTCAACCCCAATCCATGTTGTGATAACCCTGCCCCCAAACCAATCAATAAACATCATTAAGGACCTGCTAGAAGAGATGGGCTTCGTCTGGCCTGACCCGTTCCTGACAAAGCCACCCTTTCTAAGCACTCACTGAACAGCCTGAGACAGCCCTCCCCTCCTGCCCACGCTTGAGGAGGCTTTAACAGAAAGGCTGGCTGTGACTGGTTTGGGGCTCGAGAAGGATGTTTGTAGGTGCTCTTATCTTCCCACCCTTGGGTCTGAGGAGCACAGATTACAGGATCTGAAGCTGGATGAGGGAGGCCATCAAATCCAGGCTCCTTATTTTGAATCAGGTGACTGAGATTCACAGAGATGCCCAGACAAGGTCAGACGGTGCAGGGGGGCGGGGGATTGACCTAATGAAGCCCACCTGCGGCCCAGGAGGGACCGGGGAAACGCCCAAGACTCACCTGACGCAGGTAGAGTTTCAGGACGTTGCTGATGTCATGCGGGGAGGCCTGGGACAGCTCCACCAGCTCTTTGCCGTTCTCAAAGGCCTGGCAAAGTTTTTCTACTCGCGTCTTGACTCCATTGACCCGGTAGATGCCCTGTGTGGGCCAGAGCAGAGAAGGTCAGAGTGGTAAAGAAGCCTGAAGACCAGGGTCTGCTCTCCCCACTCCCCAAGTAGCCTGGATCGATGGAATGAAGGCAGCAGGAGCACAGGCCTCAGAGTCCCAAGTCCTAGGTTTGAATCCTAACTCTGAGCATGAAGGACAACTCTGAAAGCCTCAATGGATCTCTTCCCATCTCTTTGTTTATAAAATAATAGCCCCTGTGGCTCTAAATGGATGCTGCTGGGAGCTAATCCCCAGGCATCTCTGGCAACGATTTGCCCAGGACAGGTCCTGAGCCCACATCCTCTGGCTGTTTGCACAAGGGGCGCTAAGTCGCCAAATGGCACCCAGCACAGCCTGACCCAGAGGACAGATGGTCAAGGGTTCGGAAGTCATGCAGTCTGGATCTCTCACTTCCCATGACCAAACTGAGGCAGAGTTAACAAGGCTTCCCAGTCACAGAGAAAAGGCCAGGATTGGAACCCAGGTCCTCTGCTACCTCCACCTCCACCATACCCCAGGAGATCTGTGATGGTACTGTATGGGGCCCCTCCACCAATACAGACTGCAACCCTGCCCCGCTTCTGGAGGGAGGGTGTGGGCACATAACGATGACAATCGTCATCATCATCATCATCAGGAATATAACTACTGTACAATTGCACAAGCTGATTCCACTAGATTTCCTTTATAACTCTATCATTATATTTCCATAGCACTCTAAGGCTTTCAAAGGGCTTTCTCCTACAACAAAAGGAGGTGGTCAGTCCCACAGGAGGGATGAGCAAGCTGAAGCCCAGGAATCCCTGTCCAGGATGGCACCTTGGCAGGGTCAGCAGTGGGGGGGCAGCCCCTCCCAGGACCCGAGGCTGAGGAGAGCTCAGCGGCCTGCCCCTGGGCCCCCGCCAAGAGTGAGCGCTTGCATGGGGCCAAATCCAGGCCTTCTGAATCCCACCAACAACTCACACTACTATGAGTGAAGGGTCTGCCAGGCACTCTCACAGCAGCCTTGTGAGAGTCAAAGGAAACCTTATTATCCCCATTTTACAGAGAAGGATCCAAGGCTGGGAGGGAAACAGCTGGCCCACAATCACATACAGGATAAACGACAGAGCCAGGGTTCAAACCCATGACTTCTGAATACCAAGACCACCCTTACTATGCAGGGCATGTAGTTAAGGGCTGGAGTCAGGGAGATCCAAGTTCAAACCAAGCCTCAGACACTTAGTGTGACCCTGGGCAAGTCACTTAAGCCCTATTTTGTCTCAGTCTCCTCAACTGTGAAATGGGGATAAGAGCAACCTCCCAGAGTTGTGAAGATCAGCTGGGATCACATTTATGCGAGTGCTCAGCACAGTGTGGGGCACAGCAGGTACTTAATAAGCGCTTATTCCCTTTCCCCCGATAACCTCCTATTTACAAAGTGCTCTCTTCATGACATCCCCATAGAGGAGGAAGTGCTCCTCATTATAAGGCCTATTTTACAGGGGAAGACACTGACGTTCAGAGCCAGCTTGAGTGACTCGCCTAAGCCTGGAGCCCATCACCATTAGAGCCAGGGTTCAGAACCACATCTACCAGCCCACAGTCCCACACTCAGCTTCCCAACCCAGCATACAGGGCTCCCCCAGCCGCCCTCTCCTGTCTCCTTCAACCCCAGCCCTCGGCAGCCCTCTGGCATTGCTCACAAGGGGTTAAGGCACTGGGGCAGACATTGCTGCCCCTCCTACGGGGAAGCCCCCGGCCTGCCAAGGCCTTCACCTTGGTCCTGAGTGCCCGCCTCTCAATCTCAGATAGGCATTTCTTGATGATGAAAGGGATGCCGTCAGTGGTGCCCTGGGCCGCCTTCTGAAAGTCCTGTCCAAACAACTGTAGTTTTCCCTGGAGCTTCTTGTGGCCGCACTGGATGGCCAGAGTCTCCAGACACTTCTTGTGACAGGCCAGGCAGCACTGTGGAGAGAGGACAAAAGCCACCACGATGACCAATGCAACAGAGCCTCCACACACTGGGGGATTGGTATGACCTTGGGACCTTACACTGTTGTGCTTCAAGATCGCTACCCACCCACGTCCCCCCCAGACTGGAGCACAGGGTGATGGGTAGCTGCCCTCTCTAGGGGGAGGCCATCTTCACACCCCTCCACACCTCCTCACACTCGGCTCCCTGGAAGTAGACGTAGCTGTTGCATTCACGACACTTGGAAGGTGTGCGCAGTTTCCGAAGCCGGTGAGTCTGGGCTGCTTTGGAGAGCCCCACATTTCGGAAGGGGCCAGTGGGTACTGTGATCTCAGAGGAAATGCCATTGAGGTCTGCTGAGGGGGCAAAGGCAAGTGAGGACATGGTTTCACTTTTGTCCATGCGGCCCCCACACCCAGAAGAGTGTCTGGCACACAAAAGGTGCTTAATAAAGGCTTATTTAACTGAACTAAAAGATGCTTCTGTGGCCACACAGTTGCTTTTCTCCATGGTCAACCTCTCGACTCCTTGACCAGCCTGGGCACGTTCGCTCTGAAATCTTCATGCTGCCTGAGCAATGCCCACTAATCCTCCATGCTCTTAGAGGTACCTGTCTCTGCCCAACCCCTAGCCTTGCCTGCCTCGTAGCCCTTGGCACGGCCCCCATGCACCCCAGATGGTCCCTTTCCCTTGGATTTCCCTCTCTGGTCCCCCAGCCTTTCGTCACTGACCAAGGCCGAAAAAGAGAGATTCACTAAAGAACAGAACTCCAAACGGCTTCACAGCTCACATCTAAAAATCTCTTTACAATCTACAAAGCTGTTTCCTCAGGACAACACTGACAGGCTATTCCTGTCTATCACACCACGTGATCTGGCCGGGGTCACCTATAGCTTCTGGTTCTCAGACCTACATCTCCTGACCCTAATCCAGGATCCATTCACTGAAGTGCCGCTAGAACAGGACTGCCAACAGCACAGATGCCCCTTCAGGAAGGGCCCGGTACTATGTGCTCAGCCAGGGGCTCAGAGGAGACAGCCCCAGCCAGGAGGCAGGCACTGGAGAAGAGGCCTGATGCTCCCTCCGCTCTGGCCGGGCCCCTTGCTGGGAGTCTGGCTCTGAGATCCATCCATCTCCCCAGGGGTGCAGCATGAGGACACACGGCGAAGTCCCTGCCCCAAGCACAGCCCCCTTCTCGTGCCCCTGCCTCTGCCATCCCCTCGCTTGGTTGCCCCACCCCCAGTCCTGCTCTCTCCAGAAGAGAGGCAGGCCCCACATACTCTGTTCAAAGGCGCTCGAGTTGCCCTCCTTTTCAGCTAATTCCTCACTGGACGACATGGTGCCACTGGAGGAGGTCCGCTCAATCTTCTCGAAGTCCCCTACTAGGAAACACCCCCACCCCCCACAGTTCATGTCATCCACGCTGCCTGTGCCTAGAGACACCATGTTGGGACTCCAGGAGACCAGCCCCAGGAAATAAATGACTTCAGACAGTCAGGTTCAAGGGACATCAAAATACTCAACAGATAAGATCCCATCCTGCATCCCAGGATCCTTTCAAGAGGGAAGACCTACTGAGAAAAGTTCTCAGAAACTGCTGTTACCTGCACCAGTGGCACTGGGGTCCAAGCTGCTATCGGAGTCTGCTGTGGGGACGGGCCACGACTTATGGACCTGGTGGCCCCGCCCACCTGCAAAGAAGCCAGGTCCGTAAGGGGCTGTGGGCTAGCACCACACTTTACCCCACACCCCACCTTGGATAGTGTCTGACCCCCAGAGGGATTCCCACGTCTGGCCTCGCTCCCAGAGCCAACGTCTGAGTTCCAGACTTACCACGCCGATCCTTGGGTACTGCTCCTCCATCAGAAGCCCCTCCGTCTCGGGGAGGGCCACCACCCTCCGTACCCCCGCTCACATCACTGGCATTGAAGCTGGACTTCCGCCCCCGGACCAAGGGCGACCTAAACAGAAACCATAAAAGGGCTAGCACTCGGTATAGTAGGGGAGCTCAGACTTAGAAACAGCTGGGAATGACTTCAGAACATGGAACCAGGTACGTCAGGGCTGAAAAAGACCTTAGAATCTAGAATGCTAGGCCTGGAAGGGAGCTTAGAACACGGCTGAGCCAGCAAGGATCTTTGGGATCATCCTGTCTAATCCCTTCTCCCCGTCTCATTTTATAGATGAGATAAACTGAGACCAAGAAAAGGGAAGTAGTCAGCCCAAGGAAAACAGCAAATACATCACACTGGCTCAGTAGAATCTGTACAGCATATACATTGACACACATATGTACATTCAGAATAATATTTTATACATGTAGGTGATTATATTTCAACATAACAGATTTCCAGCGTAATCCTGTATATTTTGCTCTCTGCATTTAAAAATATCCATCTGAGAAGAGGTGCACAGTCTATACCAGACTGCAAAGGGGGTTCAGAACATCCCTCCCCCAAATAACTGATTATTGGGAGGAAGGGGGCAGGGGCCATTTTAGGAACTGGTCTGGGCTGTCTCAAGGTGAGTGGAGAGGGGCAGATGGGATTCCAGAGGCCTCCAAATTTACCACGTTTATTTAATGTTTGCCAAAAAAAAAGAAAAAAAAGAAAAACCCCACGGCCTACGGGCTGAAGCCGTTCTCCTGGGCTCCCCTGCTTCGAACGGCACTGGAGCAGCTCATCTGTCCCCAGACCCTGCTCTTCTGGAATGGCACGTGGGTGTCATGGCAGAGAACGTCAGAGCTGGAGTCAGGAAGAGCCTCTGCTGACAAGCTACTGAAAAGCTCCCTCAGCCTCAGCTTCCTCATCTGTACAATAGAGAGAATGACGGCATCTGCCTCTGAATATTTCTGTGAGGATCGAATGAACTCATGTACAGAAAGTGTTTAAGACACCATCGGCGCACCGGCTACAAGACACCAGCACCACACCACAACCGCTCAGCCATGCTGTAATGGCCGGGCACAAGAGGCAGCGCTGGGAGGGAACGGTCAGCAGACGTTCCTCCTGCCCTTCTCCTCAGCCTAAGCCTAGAAATCAGAAGCCGCGTCAAACCCAAGCCCCGGCTTATGGACTGGAAGGCTGGACATCCGTCCACAGGACACGCCTGGTTTCCCAAGCAGCGCCTGATCCCGCAACCTTGAAGAGTGAGTGAGGCCCTGACTGCAGAGCCGCCTGGACCATGACTCAGGCCGTACCAGGTGTTGTGGGACACATAGGGCTCAAAGTCATACTGAGTGTCCGGCTCCACATCCCGCTGAAGCTGCCGCACGTGGGAGGCGTACTGTTGTCCTGGGTCATACAGCTTGCTGCTCTCACACATGGTCTGGAAGTAGACGGGTAACGGGGCTGTCTGCATATGCATGGTCTGGAAGTAGGAGATGGTGGCCTGTGGAGTCCAGGGACGGGGAGAAGTTAGGAATGCAGCTTTGGGTGCTCAGGCTCAGCAGGTCCCTTGTTAAGTCCTGTTCCCCCAAAGCCTCCACCCAGACAGAGGGTCAGAACAGACACAGGGGCGAGAGAACCACAGAGAGACGCACCCAGGCACCAAGAACCAGTTATTCATTAAGCCTGTAGGTGCAAGCACTGTGGCTGGGCTCAGCTGGGGACAGGAAGACCAAACATTAAAAAGGAATGGCGAGGGGCAGCTAGGTGGCGCAGTGAATAGAGCACCGGCCCTGGAGTCAGGAGGACCTGAGTTCAAATCCGGCCTCAGACACTTGACACACAAGCTAGCCGTGTGGCCTTGGGCGAGTCACTTAACCCCAACTGCCCTCCAAAGAAAAAAAAAGCAAAAAAAAGGAATGGCGAGGAGGAGTGAAAAACATTTATAAGGCACTTACTAGGTGCTAAGCATTAAGAGGCCACCCCCTCCCTGTCCTCAGGGAGCTTTAATATACAGATGCCAAGACGGACACACAGAGACACAGAAACCCATGCTCAGAGACTCCAGAGAGAGACTAGAGACACACACACACACACACACACACACACACACACACACACAGACACGTGTGCCAACACTAACACATCACCAAATAAACACCCCTGAGCATCACAGATCCCCCAAGGCCTCCCACGTCCTGGCCTTCGTGTGACCCAAGTCTGTGTCCTCAGCCCTCTGCTTTTCCCTCTTCATACTCTCCCAACAATCACAGATAATGTAGATGGTCTAAATTTCTTGATCCAACCCTAATCTCTTCCTTGAACCCCAGTGCTGCATCTCCAGCTGCCTGCTAAGCACCCCTGTTTTACCAACCCCTCAAACTGGCGATAGCCGAAGCCGAATCTCCCAGGACCCTCCTCAGTCAGCCAGCCCCCGGCTGCCTCATTCTTACAGACAGGAGGACACCACCACCCTCCCGTTCCCTGGCGTAAGTACCTACAGCCTTTCCCCCACCCCCAAAGATGTCTAATCTACAGAGAATCAAGGCGGCTTCTAGCAGTCAATCCCTGTCACAGCTGTGGCCCCGCCCAGTTCACCCGGACTGTCCCAACAGCCTCCTAATCCTCTCCCTCCCTTCTCCCGGCCACCCCCCACCCAGCTGCTGATGGGACGGAGCCAAAGGGAGCCATCTGACCATTCACTCCCCTGTCCAAGAAGCACCAGTGGCTCCCTGCTGTTGCTGAAACAGAGCGCGAATTCCTCTGCTCGGCACCTGAAGCCCTTCTCAGCCCTTCTCAGCCAGAGACCCTTTTACTGTTTTTACATCGCTGCCCTCCACACTCAACTCCCAGCTGCTCCCTGAGCTCACTTGCACAAGGAGCCCCCCACCTGGTGGCCTCCTCTAGGCTGCCCTCAAGAACATGTCCCCTCCCCCCACCCGGCCTGGCCCCCTCCTCCAAGGCTCCCCCTCTTAGCCACCATCCCACCACTGGCCTCCTTCCTGCGCCCAGCCAGTGCCTGGGACTCACCGACTTGATGGTCTGGTCACTCTGCTTGATGAGTTCCTGGATCTGGCGCAAAGCATTCACCTTCACGTCCTCCAGCTCCTGCTTCTGTGTCTTGGCGTCGGCGATGCAGGTGCGGTACGTAGCCATAGCTTCTTCTGCCTGGGGCAGCAGAGGGAGGTGTGTGACCGGCTGCTCATCGGGGACCCCACACATCCCCCGGGACACCTGGTATCCTTCAGAAAAGCACTCTCCGGGCCTACTCACTAGGCCCACTCACACACAACTTTTCCCAGGAAGAGAATGATTTACAGTTGGAAGGAAACTTGGATGTCAACCCCCACATATTACAGAAGAGGAGGCTGAGTGATGTGCCCGGGTCACATAGCTCGTATCTGAGGCGACATTTGAACCCAAATCTCCCTAACTCCTGCCAGCCACTCTGCTGTGGCACCTCTCAAAAACAGAAGCATGGTCAGTGGGCTCAGACCTGTGCCGGGAGACTAGCTGGATGTCTACTCAGCCAAGTACTATCAGACGTGTGTTATTATCATGAAAGGGAAAAACAGAGTCACACAAGCTTCTGAGGCAGGAATCTGAACTCGGGTCTTACTGAGAAGCTGCAAGCATGATGCCTGGGACCCACAGACACTTAATCAATGCTTGCTGACAGACAGCTGAATCTCTGAGACTTCCGTGCGTGGCTCCCAGGTTTGCCCCCCAGGGTCAGCTTCCTCATCCCTCCAATGCTCTGACCACCTCCAGTTCTACATTAGGATCCTCAGTCCCTTCCCGCTCCCCTTCCCCCCCAAGTCTTCTCTTCTCCAGGCTCAAGATTCCTGCTTGCTCTGGCTCTCGAGTGGCCTGAAGTGGGAGGGAAGCAGGGGAGGCCCTGGGGACAGGGAGAGTCCCAGACTCCCTTAGTTTACTCTTGCTCTTCTACTGTCCTGGTCCTGGCCAGCCAATCCAGCCAGCATCTCCTCTCCTCACCTTGTTCTTGGCTTCTTCTTCCAGCCTCCTCTTTTTGTCCAGGGCTTTCGTGGCAGCACTGCTGGCCCCACCGCCTGTGCCGGCCCCACCACCACCGCCCTGCTCCTCCTCAGCCTTCACGGTCAGGTACTGGGCCTTCTCGTAGTCTTCACAGCGCTGCATGTAACTCTGCTTTGCCTTTCGAAGGTTGGTCTCTGCTTCTTGCTGGGGAGGGAGGGAAGGGAGTTGAAGGAGGATGGGGGTCCTAGGCCAGATTCCTAGGCAAGAGTGAGGGCCTTCCTCTGCCAGCCTGCCAGAGGGACAGGATACAGGAGAAAGGAGGCGGCCTGGGCACAAAGTGGGCACCAGTAAAATTCAAGGCTCCCTAAAATCTCAGCCTCTGAGGTAACTGGGCTACCCTTCACTGTGCCCCTAGCTTCTGTGGGAACACCTCCAGATCATGTCCTGACCCAAAACTGGCTCCACTGAGCCGTGTGGGTGCTGGGAGCAGTCCAGAGTGGCAGCCAGGAGACCTGCTGCTGATTCAATGAGTGACTTTGAACAGATCCCTCCCCCACCCCTGAACCTCATTATCTTCATCTGTAAAAAAGAGGTTCAACTGAGAGGTCCCCAAGACCTCTTGGACCCCTCCCCACTTGGACAGAGAACAGAAATGCTTCCTACCAGCTTCCTCTGCGCCCGATGCCACTGGTCCTTGATCTCCTTCCTCTTCTTTTCATGCTCTAGACGCCGCAGAGTCAGGGGCTAGGGAGGAAAGAGATACATGTGCAGGGGGCGGCTCCAGCCCCAGCATCAGGGGGACGTGTCACTGCTTAGCTTAAGCAGGGCAAGGGATAGGCTAACCCTAGCAGCTGAGAGACCCTGTAGCCAGCCACACATGCTAAGGCTTCAATTAAGCCTGCCCCCCACCCCTCCCCAGTTCAACCTCAGCACATAAGCCATCATCTATACCCAAAGACACCTGGCACCTTCCATGAGGAGAGCCATAGGAGAGGCTCCAGGAAGGTGACATCTGTGATAGTGAAGATAACTGTCCCCCTCCCAAGTCCCCTCCTATACTGGGCAGAAATCCCAGGGTTTAATTCAAAAGTCAAGGGTTCAGGAAAGGGGGATGAGGAGAGGAAGAGGGTCCCACCTGCATTAAAGTCTGGTTCTGCAGGGTGGCCACCACCTGCAGCATCCCATGGCTAAACTCCATGTCCTGTTCCAGGGCCAGGGAATAGATGGACAGGAAAGGCATGTGGGGCTGCAGAAAGAAGGGGCCTAGTCAGACCCAGAATACCCCTTTCTCAACTTCCCCCTCCCATCCAGCCCACTGCAGCCACAGAGCCAGCCCACTCCCCCCACTCCCCCTCAGCTCCCTAGCAAAAGCCCCACCCCCATCCTCTGCTCTGCACTGTCAGTGGGAGCATGTGCCCACCTCCTGGGTGATTGTCTGTTTGCTGCTGTTGACAATCTTCTGCAGACCTTTGGCAAACTCCATCTCTAGGCAAGGGAGAGAAGGAAGGGGGACCTGTCACTCCTCAGCACCTGAAGCAGCTCACAGGACCACACAGGCCCACCTGAGACCAGAGGGCCATGGGAATCCTCATTCTCTGGATTTTACTCCCAGAGTCACTTGGAAAGAGCTCTAGGGCATCAGTCCACAGGACTCAGGATTCAAGAGCTGGAAGGAATTCTAAAGACCATCCGGTCAAACCCCCTCATTTCTCAGGAGGAAACTGAGGCAGGAAAGGTTAGACAAGCTGGCCCAAGGTCACGCGGCAGAGGCAGCTAGGCCACAGTCAAACGACTAAGGGAAAGAGCAGCCTCCTCCTCCAAGCACAAGCATTCAGAGCCTTGGCCCCCAGAGGAGGATCTCTGTCCTCCCCCAATTCTGTACATCTCACCCCGCTTCCAAGGGCCTGTCTGAGCCTCTCCTCCAAGGCAACTGCCCCAGCCACCAAGGAGATCTGCCTTTCCTTAGGCATCCTAGAGCCTGACCCACCTAAGAAGGTGCCACCTTGTATTACACTCTAATTTCTAGGTATGGCATAAAGTAGAAGCCTGGACTGAGGTCCCTGCCAGTGACACTCTCTGGAACCTTGGCCAAGTCACAACCTCTAAGGCACTACTAAGTGCCTACTCCCAGCCCTGACCTCCTGTGTCCCAAGGGCCCACCCAGCTCTGACTTCTTGTGTTCTAAGGGCCCGCCTAGCTCTGACATCCTGGGTTCAAAGGTCCTCCCAGCTCTGACCTTATGTTCTTCCTAGCTCTCATATTTCCTTCACTCTTATCTCCTTCTCTGCCTTCTCCTTCTCTTATCTCCTCCTGCATACAGAAATCCAGCTTTCACTGAGTCTCACCAAGTGTCGTGCGCTTCTCCAGGTAATTGATGAGATCTTTCATATACTTGGCAATGTTCTTGGCGTACTGCAAGGCCACGTCCACACCCCCCTCACAGCGCTGCAGCACCACGTCCACGTCGTCCGCCAATAGGCAGCCTACCCCCAGGAGACCAGGTTTTGAGGAAGCCTCCCCTATGAGTTCCTCCCAACCTCTCCCAGCTCCCGAACTGTTCTCAGAGATATTTTGGGATATGGTGGAGAGAGAACCCTAGAAAGGGCTACAGTATGCCTGCTCTGCTTTCAAAGGCCACACTTCCCTACCCAGAGTGACCTGAATTCCAATGACCTATTCTTGAGGGCAGAGGCTGGGGCCAGCTTCTCAGACCATGTACTCCCTGGGGCTAAGGGCTAGGCATTCTCTTCTAGCTAGAGCCCCACCAAGTTCCAAGTCTGGGGCTCTGCTGGTACGAGATCTGGTTTATGTTGGGAACAAGATTCAGCCACCAGAGAGAGATTGCCCTTCCCTCAATGCTGATCCCTGTGTTACTCTAGCAGGAGGTTTCAAAAGTAAAGGCATCACTAAAGGCTACACCTGCCCAAGAGATGTCTCCACCCAGCTCCCCAGAAGCTGCTGGCCTGCCCCGCCCAGGCTTCCTAGCACTGGCCAGGAGTGATGCTGCCCACCTAGCACAGGGATCAGCCAGGATACCACAGGCACAGCAGGCCAGCTTACCATATGGTTCTGTGCCAGGGGACATGCTATCTGCACACTGCCCCGAGAGGCCCCCGTAAAGGTTTTCCATGGACTTAGGAGAGAAAGAGAAAGTAGGTTAGAGAGCCAGCTCCATAAGACAATACAAAGCAAGCTTAAACCACCCACACTGGAAGGCCACCAGGAAACAGGAACCCTCCCTGCCCAGTACTTTCAAGTACTGGTCTGTGCCATACCTGTGGGAGACAGGAAGGGCCTGAGTCTGGAAGGCTGACCGGCCCTGGGTTCAAGGCATGTGACCTCGCCTAAGCCACTTCTCTCTTATTTTCTCAACTCTGACATTCTCTGTTCTAAGGTCCTTTTTATATGGCTGACATTACACGTTCTGAAGGTCTTAGCTTTGACATTCTAAGTTCTAAGGTTCCATGTTTTTATAGCTGACATCCTATGTTCTAAAGTATCTCCTGGCTCTGACATGCAGTGTCCCACGGGCCTGCCCAGCTCTGGCACTATTGTTCATAATAATACTTTAGCATCTGCCTGACTTTCCTGTACTGTTTCCCCATTTTACAGATGAGAAATGAGGCTTAAGGTGAAATGCCTTGTCCTAGGTCACAAACCTAGCAAGAGGCAACAGCAGGATTTGAACCCAGGTTCCTCCATTACTCTTTGCACTGTGCCAAGCTGCCTCTGTGCTAAAGAGCCTTTGAAAGGTGACGTGCTCTGACCGACACTGTCTTCTAGCGCCAGTAGTCTGTGTACAAAGTCCCTCCCAGTTAAAAGAGGAAAACCGAGTTTCCTGGGGCTTTCCTACCCCTTTTAGGAAGCAGTGCCTGGCAGGTGTATATTAACCCAACTGACAAGAGTAGGAAACTGAGGCCCAGAGAATGGAGGGGGAGGAGGTTTGCCACAGGTGACAAAGGAAAGACAGGTCAGGGATTCTTTTTTCCCCATGTCTATGATCCAAATGTCCTCCAAGATGCAGAAGCCTCTGACAAGAGAGTAAAGGGCTGGGCACACTTACCTGGTTCTGGTCACTGGGAGGCACAGAAAGGAGGGTGCTGATGTCCACCTCGCCCATGAGGAACTCAGACACCCTGGACAGAGAGAGGGGACAGAGAGCCTAGTCAGGAGGCTGGTGCTGAGGAAGGGGCACAGCCTCCACGCGGCTGTCAATGACCTCACACAATTATACAGGGCTTTGAGAGCCACAACCTTGTTGGATCCCAACAATAGGTAGGTATGATGGGTTTTATTATCCCATTTTAGAGATGAAGAAACAGAGGGCCCAAAGGAAGGAAGGAAATGACCACAGGATCTAAGCTTTTTAGCTAGAAGGGCCTTCACTGGCCCAGCCCATCCCCTTCATTTTACAGAAAGGAAAACTGAGGCCCACAGAGGAAAGTGATTTGCTTTGGGTCACACAAGGAGCCCATGAACTTTCCATGTGATACATGGTCTCAGTAAGGATGGTGACAGAAGCAGGGCATCCAGACAACCGCTCAATGAAGGGGACCAGAGGCTCCCCGAGATGCCCTTCTTCCTGTACCCAGGGCAGGGGGACCCAGAGGGCCACAGTCACTCACGTGCTGCTGAAGGACACTGCGATGGTCTCCAGGGCCTTCTCCAACTCTCGCTTATCAGATTCATTGTTTGACTCATAATGGAACCCTAGGGGGTAGGGGGAAAGGAGTTAAAGCTATCTCCCCAGAGCCCCTTAATGTTACAGAGTAAAGACATCCAGGGCTACAGGTAACCCCATCTGACAAGTAAGGAAGAAGCCCAGGAAAGCCCCCAGGCCGCCGTACTCCTGGAGAGCTGGAAATCTCTAAGTGAGGGAGGCCCAAACACCCCAAATGCCCCAGAGGCATAGCTGCCCCCTCCCCACCCTGGCCATGCGAGATTAACATTGGACCCCCCGATGACCCACAAGGATAACTGAAGCCCTCAAGAAAGGGATCCGACCAGCACTCGCTCCCTCCTGTCTCCCTGACCAAACCTCAGCACCCATTTCATTGTTGTTGTTGAATCATTTCAGTCATGTCTAACTCTCAGGGACCCCATCTGGGGTCTTCTTGGCAGAGATACTGGACTGGCTTCCCATTTCTTTCTCCAGTTCATTTTACAAAGGAGGAAACTGAACCAAACAGGGTGAAGTGACTTGTCCAGTCCCTTAGCAGCCCAGGGTCACCTGGCTGCTAAGTGTCTGAGACCAGATTTGAACTCAGGAAGATGTCTTCCTGACTCCAGGCCCAGCGCTCTGTTCTCTGCATCACCTAGCTTTCCTAACCAGAGATGTCCAGAGAAGCTAGAAGTCCGGCCCTCACAGCCAGAGATGAACAGCTCTGCCCGTGGTCTGGTTCCCTCTATGACAGAGGCTCTTCCTACTGGAAGTTGGTCCTGCAATGGTGCTGCAGTTAGGCCCAGACCTGGCCCCTGGGCAGGACTGAGGGGAAAGGCTCACTCCCAGACCTCCAAGCTGACAATGTCCAGAACTCTCAGGTGCTCTTCCCAGATCAATCCTCACCATCAGGGAATAACCCTGAAGGGGTCAGCATGTGCTCCAAGAAGGAAGAGCCACCCCTCCCTCCCCACCTACCTATCTACCCACCACTGCCCTTGATCAGTCTGCTGGGAAATGCAGAGTCCGGTCTTGGGGGGGGCCTGATAACAACAGCTCCTGCTCAGGAACGAGCCCTAGGCTTTGTAGGCATCTAGATGCCCACGTACGTGTCCCATCGGCACCTCCAACACCAAACCCATCTCTCCTGGATCCATTTTCTCACTCTAGACTCTGCTTTCTCTGCATTCTGCCCCAAGGGCGTTCAACGCCTCATGTTTCTGGCCTTGACAACACCATCCATTCATTCATTCTGGGTCCCACGTTCATCTGGCTACTAGGACCTGTTGCTTCCACCTCTGACCCTGTCCTTTCAGTTCCCACCTTTGGCTCCTTCACTTCCTTCCTTCCCACTGACTCACTGCCATCTACCCACAGACAGGCTCGGGTTCCTAACCAGTCCTTAAACAGCTTTTTGGACGGGCTGATTCTCCTCCTTCCTTCCCCAACATTAATACGATGAGGCTTTCCCAACACTACCTGCCCTTGATGACTGCAGCCCTTCACTGTCCTTTTGACTCAGCAAATCCTAGCTCTCTGTGGAAGTGGCTCCCTCCATGGTCACCCATAGCTACTTAGTGACCAAATTCAAGGGTCCGTGTTGGCCCCAACCTTCCAGGACGCTTCTCTCACTTGTGACCCTGCAGAGCACCCCATCCTCCTGGATCCCCTCTCTTCCCTCAGCGTTCTTTTGGAAGCTCCTCAGCCTCTCTCCAGTGCCTTAGTGAGTGGATCCTATACCCCAGACCCTGTTTTCTTTTCTTTCTTTCCACTACCCCTTGATCTCATCTGCTGCCATGGCATTAACTCTACCCAAATGCAGATGACTCCCAGTCCCTGAATGTTCTCTGGAGCTCCAGACCTGTACCTCCAGCTGCCAACCCTACCCTGGAGGGCCTCCTGGCACCTTCAATTCAACAGACCCAAAGCTAAACCCATCGTCCCTCCTCTTTGTCTGTGGCACTTAAGAGTCACCTGCCTCCAGCCCCATCTCTTCCTCTTCCTCTCCAACACTGATCATTACAGCTAACTCTGTCCCTGCAATGGTCAGCACACTGCACCCTTGCACCCTCCAGCTCCCACGCCTTGACTCACTCTACACCTATGGTCAAAGAATGCTCATCCTCCTTCCCAATGTCCCCGCTGAATTCGAGTCTGTCTTCAAAAACCTCCTCTGCTCAAGAACACCCTTCTTCCTTGGGGCTCATAGAGGGTGCCAACGTCTCTAATGTGCTCACAACACAATGCTCTGTATGACAGCTGTCTATGTGGGCATGTTCTTGCCCTACTGGACCCCAAACTCCATGAGGGGAGGGACTGAGAGCCAGACTTTTCATCTCTCTTAATGCTGAATGCAATATGTAAAAAGTAGGTGTTTAATAAATGTCAGTTGTCACCCAAGGTCTATGGCACTGCTAAACAGGCTCTGGGCCCTAAGTCACCCTAAGTCACCCAATCCCAAATTATCCTCTTCCTACCTTATGTCCACCCTCAACCTGACAAAGCCTGGCTCAGCTGGGCAGATGTCAGCCCTAGAGCCCGAAAGGTCACTCAGAAAAGCTCTTCCCCAAACCCTCCCCCCCTTTGCCTCCCAGCTCACCTTTGACCTTAGAGATGAGGGTCCCAGCAGCTGTGAGGGTCTCTAGAGTGTTGAGCAAGGGGTATTTGCTGATGACTTGTCGGAGGACCCTCAGGACTTCACCCAGGCACTCATGGGCCAATGGTCGCCGAGCGTCCAGTTGCTCTGAAATCATCCAGAAACATCAGTGATATGGGGAGGGAGCTCCCAAAGGAATTGGAGGTCAGGGCAGAGGACAGAAATGCAGGGTCATCCCACAGTCAGAGCCTAGGCCAGATGAGGTCAATAATATACACGTGTACACATATACATACGTGTGTGTGTGTGTGTGTGTGTGTATTTCAGTCATTTTCATCAAGTCTGACTCTCTGTGACCCCATTTGGGGTTTTCTTGGCAAAGGTGGTTTGCCATTTCCTTCTCCAGCTCATTGTACTGATGAGGAAACTGAGGCAAACAGGATGAAGTGACTTGTCCAGGGTCACACAGGCAGGAAGTATCTGAGGCCAGATTTGAACTCAAAAATATGACTCTCCTTGACTCCAGACCCGGCACTCCATTCACTGTGTCACCTAGCTGATAGATGATAGATTGATAGATAGATAGATAGATAGATAGATAGATAGATAGAAAGAAAATCTGATCTTTAACAACATCACCTATGTGGTGGGTTCTACAGATATCATCATCATCCCAATTTTCCAAACGAGGAGCTGAGGCTTAGAGGGCTTGCCTGTGGTCGTACACCTTGACGGTGTTAGATACAGGACTAGAGCCCAGGCCTCTGCTGACTTCCAGCCCAATTCTCTCTCTGCTGCAGTATGAAGGACAAGGGGAGGGAATGGGAAGAGACATCTGGCTATAAAGGCTACTCAGTGGCTGGAAACCCTCCTCTCTGGGCAGTTACTAGTTCTAGCTGCCAACCTGCCAACAACTCCTTGTTTGATCTGAGGCAAGGTCAGCCCCCTCCGTAGGTGTCCCTTCCCTTCCCTGCAAAATGAGCCTGTTAGAATCAATGCTCCCAACAGGGTTTCAACATCTTAGTATAGTCTGAGCCGCACTCCCGTCCCCGTCCCACCTGCCCCGGCTTAGAAGCTTTCTGTTCTAGAGTCAAAGAATCCCAGCATCTCAGAGCAGTAACGGCCCTCAGGGGTCATCTAGTACAGGGATTCTTTACCTGGGGTCCATGAACTTATAAAAAACAATGTGATAATTCTATTTTAGTCATTATAATTGACTTGCTTTATAATCCTATGTATTTAATTTTCTGCATTTAACAACATGATTCTGAAAAGGGCTTTACCAGACTCACTGTCAAAGGGTATAGGTCACAAAAAAGGTTAAGAATTCCTAAAATAATACAGTCCTTATCTAAACCTCCAACAAGCAGTCACTCAACCTTCCCTTGAAGAGTTACAGGGACTAGGAACTCATTACCTTCTATGGAAATACCTTCACCTTTTGGACAGCTCTAATTCTTAAAACAAATATTCCTTCCTTTAGGCAAAAATTTTCCTCTAAGCAACTCTCCCCTCCCAGACCTCTCCCCTCACCCCAGCCCCACCCCAACTCTTCCGCCTTCTGGGGTCAGAGTAAATCTTATTCTTCTTCCATTGGACAACCCTTCAAATGCAAAGTGTCCCCAAAGTCTTAATAAGCCTTAAACTGCACTGACTTCTTCCTTGAAGTCTGTCTTCTTCAGATTCTATTCTTAGGATTTATCCAAATTTTTCTCCAGATTATCTGGAATATAGCTTAAGTACCCCCCACCAACCAGGTCACCACATTCCCAAAAACGGGTTGCCCAGAACAGGACACAACACTCTAGATGTGACCTGACAAGGGCTGGGAATGTCAGGATTGCTTCTTCATATTTCCCCCATCTTTTACTTGGGCCACTTAATTTTTTTAAAACCATATCCAAAAAGGAGTAGTTTACATTTATCTATATTAAACTTCTTATGAGGTTCAGCCCACCAATCTTTTTTGGGTCTGAGTTATATTATTTATCCCTCCAAACTCTGTATCATCTATAAATTAAATAAGCATTATCTACACCTTCACTCAAGTCATCAATAAAAATGTTCAGTAGAAAAGGGTTCTGGGATATTCCACTAGAATTTTCCTTACAAAGTGACAGCAAACCTATTAAGGACTAATTTTCATTTAACAAGTTCCAAACCCACCTAATCATACTATCACTCAGCCTACATCTATCTCACCCACAAAGATAATGTGAAAGATTGTCAGATGGCTTGATGAAATCTAGGTATGTCTCTACAGCAATCCCCCAGATCACAGAATCACAGGGAAAAGAAAGTCTTAGAATCTAACCTGCCCCTACCTAACCAGAAATCCCTGCTACAATTTCTCCAACACATGTTCATTCCTCCTTGACTGTAAGACATCCAGAGAGGGGGACTGATGCCTGAAGATGCCAATTCTGATCTTGATTAGCCCTGACTTTTGGTACATTCCTCCCATCCCCACAGATCAGTGGTTCTCAACCTTCCTAATGTCCTGACCCTTTAATACTTGTATGTGGACATATCTGCATGTGGGAGGACCCGCCTGGAAATGGATAGAAGAGCAGTGTCTCAGTTCCTAAGACCACTGGAAATGTGTTGTCCCATGGTCTCAGGCAACCCCTGTGAAAGGGTCGTTCGGCCCCCAAGGGGTCATGACCCACAGGTTGAAAACTGCTGCCATAGACCCTAAATCTCTCTGCCTGCAACTACTGCCTATGTTCCAGCTGTTGCTCCTATCTAAATTTGCCCCTTGGGGCCAAGGAGACCAATTGCAATCCCTTCTGACTGGATATATCATATTTCCTAAAGTCCCTTTTAGCTCTATTACTCAATGTTCTAAGGTCCTGTGTCAGTTCAGATATCCCATATCCTTCAGTTCACTCAAGCTCTGACATTTTATGGTTCCAAGCTCTTCCCAGCTGTCTTATGTTCTAAGGTTCCAGACCCACCTATGACATTAAGCGTTCTCTGTTCTAACTCCAACATTGTTTTATTGGCCCTTCAAGCTGACACATTATGTGGTTTTTCATAGATTTTTTTTTCCAATGCTATGTACAGATTTTGAGTTCCAAATTCTTCTCTCTCATTTCCCAAGAGGTAAGTTATCTGATATAGACATTTTTATGTTTTAAAGTCCCTCCAACTCTGATATTCAATGTTCTGAGGTCCTTCCAGTTCCAATATTGTTTTACGGGCCCTCCAAGCTGACATAGAAAGTCCCAACTCGGACATTCTATGCTCTAAGGTCTGCATGGCCAAGTGGCCAGGATTGGGGAGTCTAGAAGACCTAGTTTTAAATCCTGCCTCAAGGCATGTGCTAAGTGTATGCCAACAGCCACCTCAGGGGGCCTGTAAAATGAGGGGATCAGATTTGATGACCACTTCAAAATTTTTAAGTTTTCTTTCAGTTCTAAATCTGATCCCTCCATCTTATGACTCTATGTCCTTTCTAGCACTGATCCCAAATTCTACGGTTTAAAGCCTTCCTTTCTAAGTACTACTACATAGGACATGCTGAAACATACTGGGGTCTATGGACATAATGGAATATAATTGCTCTGTGAGACATGCTGAAAGAGACAGAGAAGCCTGAGAGGTATCAACCGCTGAAGTAAGCAGTAACAGTTTATACCACAATAAGGACACTGTAAAGAAAAACAACTTTGAAAGCCTTAAAAAGAACTCTGTTCTTTGGGAGGCTTAAAAGGGAGCATATTACAGCCCTCCTAACAGGGAGTTGCTAACTCAAGGTGCAGGAAGTCCTACATTTTCGGGCAGGTCCACAGTGTGGATTTGACTTTACTGGCATTTTGCTGAAGGAGCGTTCGTTCCTCCTCATTCTTTCGTTTTTGTTTTTAAATGGGGAAAGGATGAGGGAGAGAGAAGGAATGAGAAACAGGGATGCCACAGAGCGAAGGTGCATTGAAACTTTTTCTGAACGTGTGACAGAAGTTCAGAAGAAAAGTCAGACAAGCAAAACGGTTTTGAAAATAAACGGTGGAATTTAAAACCCAAGCAGTATCGAATGGAGACTCGAGATGTCCTACACAACCCTCTTTTTGGGTGCTGTGCTGTGTGAGTGGAAACACTCCTTTTGGGTGGAGGGTGGAGGTTTTAAGTTCAGAATTTTTTTAAATGCTCTAGGTCCCTCCCAGTTCTGTCATCCTACGTTCTCAGGTCTAAGGTTCTATATTCTAAGGACTACGAAAATCTCACTTCTCCGTTCTAAAGCTCCTTCCAGTTCTGGCATCCTGAGTTCTCTGTTCTAAGGTTCCTGCCCGCGGGCAGGGGGCTTTCGGGGTTCTGAGCTCCGGGGCCCCCTCCTGGGGGGAGGATGGGCACTCCCGCACACTTGGCTCCAGGGAGGGCTCCGTTCCCGGGGGGCGGGCCCAGCACACCTGGCCAGAGGAAGGGCCCCCCCCCCCCCTCCCCGGGGAAGGAGGGGCACACCCCCTCGTCCCCCCACCCATACCTGGCCCCGGGCCCAAATCCACCACCCGGCCAGGTGGGGGGCGGGGCCACTTGGCCCAGCAGAGGACCGGAAGGGCGTCGGCGCATGGGGAGGGCAGTTGCCCCTCGCCCCCCGCCCATGTCTCCCAACCCCTGGCCCTCTCACCTGGCGTACCCACGGGGCAGCCGAGCCAGGCCCCCTCCAGCCGGGGATGCAGGCAGCCGCACACGCACATGGCCACGGCCGGCCGGGGGTCCCTAGGCCTCGAGGGGAGAAAGCGGGGAGGGGGCGCGAGCAACCCTAGAACTAGCGCGGTCCAGAACGGCCAACCAGCTCACGTGGGGAGGAGGCGGGGCAGATGACGGCCACACCCCCGCCCCTCCCCACAGGTGACCCAGGTCTGGGGGGCCGGGGGCGCAAGGTGGGGGTGTGGGAGCGGGGCAGGGGAGGCTCGGAGAGCTGGGGTGCGCGGTGGCGCCCCGAGCGCATCAGTCGAACTCCCACCTCCGCCTTGATCCGCGGAGCTCGGAGTCCCGCCCCCACCAAATCGCACCAAGAGGATCTCCGCCCCCCTCCTCGACCCCAATGGACTCGTCCTCCCGCGTCTTACCACCACCACCACCCGCATTCCAGCGGCCGGGAGCCCCTGGCCGGTGGGGGAGGGGACGCATGCCACTGGCCTCTGCTTCCGAGCTGCGAGAGGACTCTGCTTGGGCTGGTCCGGCCTCCCATTTTACAGATAGGGAAACTAAGGTCCTTTGAGGGGAACTGACTTGACCAGGGTCACGCGGCTGCTCCAATTTCCCCAAGACTGGAATGGAATCCCTTTGGTAGCAGCCTTAAGTGCCCGAGAGTGCGGGGGCTGGAGCCAATTTGCACCAGTGTGTGACCTTGGACAAATCATTGATCCCTGGACCTCAGTTTCCTCGTCTGCATCCTGCATCACAGCTCCAGGGAGGGTGGAATCAATCTCATCCTCCTAATCATAGCTACAGTATTTATGTAGCGCTTTACATACATTACATCATTCTAGCCTCACAGCAACCCTTGGGGCGGAGGTGCAATAATCATTCCCATTTTACAGATGAAGGAACTGAGGCTGACAGGGTTCAATGGCTCGTCCAGGATCCCACAGAGGCCAATCCACCCCAACTACCCTATTACATTTGAGGACTCTGAAAAGAAGGAAAATTAAGTGACTGGCCCCAAATCACTGGGGGATGTAAAGATCTTGGAGGTAGGAGTAGATGGTCTCTTGGGTCCCTCTCCAAGGCTCAGATTTCCCCATCCCCCCTCCAACTCCACCATGGACGGCCTTCCCTTTTTAAAGTCAGCCCCTCTTCCCCTCCCTTTGCCTCAGGTACAGCCTTCCTTCCTGCCGAGAGAGAGTTCACTGAGTTTAGGGCTGCAACAGCCCTTAAAGACAGTCTAGTCGGATCCCTCCCCCCCTTCCATCTGTAGATAAAGTCACATAAGAAGAAGAAACTCTTTAGAGCCTAGTCCAAGACAGTACCCCTCCCCAAATTCTTTACTCTTGTGTCACAGAAGATTCGTGGGCTTGTCTTCCTTCCCCTTACCTTTGACAAATCCTGGAGAGTAAAATCTGAATCAGTTTATCCTCAGTCCCTAGCCCAGGGCCTCCTCACACACAGTAATAATGCTATCATTAATAATAACACTTATATAGTGTTTACTATGGGCTAAGCACTTTACCATTAGCATAACTTTTGATCCTGACCGACTATCCTGGGAGGAAGGTGATAACAGCACCTCCGGTTTTTACAGAGGGGTAAACTGAGGCAAAGACTTTCCCAGCATCACCCAGCTCATGAGTGTCTTAGGCTGGATTTGAACTCGGGTCTTCCTGGCTCCAGGCCCAGCTCTCTATCCTCTAGGCCACCTTGTCAAAGCTTGTTGAATGGAACTGACCTCATTTTAATGATGAATACATCATGCCACAGACAAACCTTTACAAAAGTAGGTAAGCTCCCTAAGAAGACGGCCGAAATGAGTCCTGGGGAGGTGTAAGTTTTGTCTGTTGGTGGTGAGTTTGGTTTTCGTTTGCAAAGGGTGAAGCAGGTGGCTTATCTGTGATCATAAAAAGCCTCCTTTTACTTCCTATGCCTCCTCCCGTTTTCAGAGAGGACTGAGATCCCCAAGGCTATCAGAGGAGCCCAGGCTTCGGTCAGAATTCTTAAGGCAGAAGGGCTTTGTTTCCGGACCTAGGGACAGACTGCCTATCAGTCTCTCCTTGACCAAAGGAACTGAGCCAGAGGTTTATCTCTGAGAGGGATTGTTACCATCCAAGGAATTTTTTTTCCTAGGGAAATGAAAGGGGGGTGTGTGAGAAGAGGGATTCTTCTGTTTATCTCTGATCAATTCCACAAATACTTACTATGTACAAAGACCTGTTCTAGGCCCACGGGACTCTGAGTGCTTCCCCCAGGACACTCAAAGCCAGCCACCAGGGGGGAGTACTTTGCCCTGCTGAGGAGGGGCAGGGGACAGTGGAAAGCCTCTGGACCAGACTGCAGGCAAGGCAGGGGAAAGGAGACTTCTTTTTCTATTCCTCCTAGCTGGGTGTTCATGGACAAATGCTTTCATTTCTCCAGCCCTCAGAGCAGAAATGTTAGGGAGCTCAAGCAAGACAGACTCGACTCAGAACACTATATAAATCCCCCCCCCCCCATGTTTGAATGAGAAGAAATAAGGCATTGGAGAGCAGAGCTAAAAAGTCCTTTAGAAGGTAGAATTTCAGAGCCAGAAGGGACCTTAGAACACAGAACTTGGAAAGTTTGAGCAGGGAAGGACTTTAGAATATATAACCTAGAATATAATAGCTGGAAAGGAATAGAACTTTGGAACATAGAATGTCAGGGGACGTTATGGTAGAGAACTGTGCCGATGAAGTAAAGAAGTAAATAGATTCATGGGCCTATAGATCTGAGTTCAAATCCAGTCTCAAACACTTACTAGCTGTGTGACCCTGGGCAAGTCACTTAATCCTGATTGCCACCAAAAAAAAAGAAAGGCACAGGACTGGAAGGAACCTTAAAAACAGAATGTAGGCCCTGGGAGGGACCAAAAAGATTATTCAGTCCATTTTTGCAGATGGAAGGCCTGACTCCAGGGTGCTTCCTTCCAGACCACACCTGCCTTAGGTAGGCAAGGTGCCAACCTGACCGGGTCCTCCTCCTTCTTTGCTTCTCCCCCTAATATCCCCCAAGAGGGTAGTTCATGGAGGCTGAAGGTTTTCCAAGCCCAGGCTAAGGAGGGGTGAGGGTTGCTGTGGTGATTCTACAATGACTCAGGGGGAATTCAGGGCCATGGAAACCTAAAGAAGGAAGAGGAATTTTTTTTAGGGAAGGGAGGAGGGCAGAGGACTCACGCACGTGAGGAAGGACAGGAAGAAAGTCTATTAGCCGGGGGCAGGAAATAACAGTAGATTCCATTAAGAGGCTTCACATCCTCCCCTGGGAACACCCGGGGGGAGACACTTGTACAGTGGAAAGAACAAGTGAGCTGGGAAGTCAGGACTTGGGTTCCCAGTTCTGCCACTGACTCAGTAGGAGACCTTGGGCAAGTCCCTTTCGGGTTCTGGACCTGTTTTCCTATCTTTCTCCTTACCCACCCATTGTCCAATAACCAACTTTCAGGGTTTATAGAAGAACAGGCCATTGAGGCAAAAGGGAAGAGAGATGGGAGAGTTTCCCTCGGAAATTATTTCTTTTGGTAAAGCCCCCCACCCCCACCCCCCAGAGCTGGGATCCTAGCTCCTGGATCCTTCTCTTCCAAGGAAAAAGTTCAGATGGGGTACTGTGCTTATGGGCACCCAAGGACCTCCTCCCTATTTCCCTTCCATCCTTTTCTCAAGGTCCACAAAGTGGTTTAAAGCAATCATTTGGGGCTCAGACACCCTCCTCCTAGCACTGGGTGGGTGGGTCCCAAACTCCATGGAGTTTGTGGGACACTTGAACTTCCCCTCCCTTCCAGTCAGAATGTTATATATGATTATTATCAGTTGGAACACTCATCTTGCCAAAACAGAGACCTCATCTTTTCCATCATAAACATCAGACCAAGAGGGCCCTTAGAACATGGAATGTCAGTACTGGGAGGGCCCTTAAAACATGGAATGTCAGAACTGGGAGGATCTTTAGAATATGGAATGTTAGGGCTGGAAGAGCCTTTAGAATAGAGGATATTGGAGCTGGGAGAGCCTTTAGAACCCAGAATATCAGAGCTTGGGGGACCCTTAGAATATGACTGGGAGCTCCCTTAGAACACAGAATATAGGGGCTGACAGGGTTCTTAGAACACAGGATGTCAGTGCTGGGAGGGCCCTTAGAACACAGAATGTCCAAACCAGGGGAAAGGCAGTCAGAACAGAGAATGTCAGAGCAAGGAGAGAGGCCCTTAGAACACAAAATGTAGGGGCTGCCAGGGTTCTTAGAACATGGGATATCAGAGCTGGGGAGGACCCGTAGAGATTCTCTACTGTGACTTTTCCAGGTCATATATCAGGCTAGTGGCAAAGCTTAGATTAGAATCAGGGCTCTTGCCTCCCAGTCACTCAGTCTGTGCTGTAGATGCTTCACAGGGGTCCAGGAGAGAATGGACCATCGGAGGCTTAGTTCCAATTCATAGACAAGTCATATCCACCTTTGATAAGAATGTCTCCCTGTTTCCTTTATCTCTTCTAGGACAGGCATCCCCTTAAAGGGCCAGTGTGGAGCCGTGGTCCCCCACATGGACTCCCTGAATCATCTTTTTCCCCCTTCCCCCCTCCCCATGCAGTATACAGAGGCCTAGCTCTATCCCTAGTCATTGGAGCACTTGGGCCAGGGACCTGGCAGCCTTGGGAGCATTTATCTTGGTGCCCCTGGCCCAGCCCTACCCGCCAACAGCTCAGAGGCCCTGATGGGTAAACAGGAAGACAGGCAGATGAAAATAACTCTGGGGCAGGAAGCTCACTTATCCTGGCCCCAGGGACAGGGAGCCAGAGCTTAAACCTAAGCCTCACCCAATACTTCCCCACATGCTTCCACTGTGACAGAATGGGGAGGTCATACTAGCTCCTCACACCCTGTGGCTACATACCTTCCTAGGAGATCCTGGGAGCTGGTTCTGCGGTAAAAGAAGCAATCATCAATACTTCACCTAGGCCAAATGGGTGGCAAACGTGGGAATGGGACAGAGAATGTCACATCATGAACCCAGAATGTGCTAGCTGGGAAGACCCTTAGAACATAGACCATCATACCTGGAAGGGTCCTTAGAAAATAGAATGCTAGGCCTAGAAGGAGCCTTCAAGGCTCTATTAACTCAGTCCGTTGGTTCTATAAGACCAAAGGAAGTCCAGCACAGAATTGCTGAAGTTATCATGGGGCATCAGTGGCAGATCTGTGACTCACAGCCTGAGCTCCTCAACTGCCATGCACCCAGTGCCTAACCTTGACAGAGAAGTGCCCAGTCTATGGAGAGCATGGCCTTGACCTCAACCTTGGAATAAAGGAGAAGCTCAGGCTGGGTCAGATACTTCTTCCAAGCCTCACACCTGGCAGGACCTGGTCATAGCCAAGCAAGAGCTGTAGTCAGGTGGGGGTGGGAGGAGGGAAGAAGGTCGGAGTTCACCTATGTACATTGGCATCAAGGCCAGGCCATGGCACAGGAGAGTATAGCAATGCCACAGGATGGCATATAGATCCCAAATCATATCATAAGACCTAGTTCAATCATCTCATTTGACAGATGATGAGGCTGAGGCCCAGATCTATGTTCTAAAGTTTGTCCCAGCTATGTGACTTCCTGGTGCTGATACTCAGCCTTCTAAGTCCTGTGTTCATAGGGGTTGTTGGGGTTCAATGATAGGGGGTCACAAGAAGTAACTGGCCTTCTGATTCCCCCCAGTGTTATCCTAAGGGGCCTATGATGCCAGGTAAGGAGGGGGTTGAGGAGGATGTCCCATGGTCCATCGAGACAGAATGGGAAGGTTGCTTGGTGACCCTGTTGCTGAAGGGGGAAAGGTACTCACCATCTCTCAGGATTGTATCTTTGAGCTTCTCCAAGGCCTCGGCAAATCGGGCCACATGGGCCAGAAGCTGGGAGATGTCCTCTACATCCACAAAAAGCCCATCGCTGCCTTCCACAGGGCTGATGGTCATGGGGCTCTTATGACCCCGGCCCAGCGTCCAGGTGCTTGGGGCTGAGAGGGGGAATCCGGCAGCGCTGGCATGGCGGCTCAGGCTAGTTGGACGCTTAAGAGTACCCACAGTGCCTGAGCCCAACTTGGTCCCACTAGGAGATGAGTCCAGTCCAGCAGCATGAGATGGAAGCTCCGTGGTATCCTTTCTAGACAGTTCCTGGTGGGAAGAAAGGAGACGCCATGAGGAGGGGGAAGATGAAGAGAACAGGCTGATGGGGGGAAGAGCTAGGGAGCTGGGGTTCTAATCCTTTCTGCCCCTAATTTGCTAGGTGCCCTATTCTCCTTTCTGGAACTTACTTTCACCACCTGAAAAATGAGAGGGTTGGGCTATCCAAGCTAGAAATGTGGAAAAGAGAAGCCGGGAGCACTCATAGAGAACCCTGCAAGGTTTCATCGAAAACAGGCCATGCCTGACTAACCTGATTTCATCTTGTAACAGGTAGATGAGGGAGTGATGCCACTAGAACCTTACATAGGGTTTTTAAAAAATCAATTTGTTAATTAATAAAGGGCTCAACATTCCACCCAACATTCATTTTTATAAGATTTTGAGTTCTAAATTTTCCCCCTCCCTCCCCAAGATGGCATGCAGTCTAATACAGGCTATACATGTACAAACATATTAAACATTCCTGCATTAGTCGTGTTGTAAAGAAGAATCAGCCTTACATGGATTTTTAGCCAAGAGTTTGATAAGAGCACCCTATTATTCTCTTGGAGATGCAGAAATGGAACTAGACAGTAATACAGTTAGAGAACTGATCAAATGGCTAGACTCAGTCATTCATGGTTCAATGTTAACTTGGCAGGAGGTCTCCAGTGGAGTGCCACACGAATCTGTGTTTGGTTTATCTGAGACTTGGATAAGGACATCAAAGTTTTGCTTATCAGAGCAGTGGATGACAGGATGGATAGGTCACACACTGGATGAATGATCACTAGGATCCAAAAAGATCTTAACATTCAGAAGCAGAGATAAAGTTCAATAAGGATGAATAAATGTCAGATCTCACCCTTGGGTTCAAAAAATCAATTGCAGAAGAATAAGATAGAAAGGTAGGGTTAGACAATCATTTGTTTAGAAAACATCACCAAAATTTTAGTGGGCTAAAAGTTTATTTATTTATTTATTTTGTTTTTGCAGGGTAATTGGGGTTAAGTGACTTGCCCAAAGTCACACGGGTAATATGTCAAGTGTCTGAGGCCAGATTTGAACTCAGGTCCTCCTGACTCCAGGGCCAGTGCTCTATTCACTGTACCACCTAGCCACCCCCAATGTAAGTTTAATATGAGTCTTGTGGCAGTCAGAAAAAAAAAAAAAGCTAATACAGGACAGCTAGGGGTCATAGTGAATAGAGCACTGGCCCTGGAATCAGGAGAACCTGAGTTCAAATCCAGCCTCAGACACTTGATGCTTCCTAGGTATGTGACCCTGGGCAAGTCATTTAACCCCAGCTGCTTGGAAAAAAAACAAAAACAAAAAACAACTAATACCTTTCAGGAGTAAGGAGACAATAATGCCGCTATAATCTGCCTTCATCACGTCCAGCTCCGGTTGGCACAATTTAAAAGGTACTTGGAGAGGCAGATGGAGTGTTAGAATTGGAATCAGGAAGATCTGATTTTGAATCCTACATTAGACAGTTAGCAGCTGGGAGACCTGAGACAAGTCCTTGATTTAGCATCCCTCAGCCTTAGTTTCCTTGTCTATAAAATGGGCAATTAGGTGGCGCCATAGTGCACAGGGCATTGGGCTTAGAATCAGGAAGACTTCATCCTGAGTTCAAATCCAGCCTCAGATACTAACTGTGTGACCCTGGGCAAGTCACCTAACCCTGTTGGGCTCAGTTTTCTCATCTGTCAAATGATCTGGAGAGGGGAATGGCGAACCACTCCAAGAAAACCCCAGTAGGGGTCC
The DNA here is from genome assembly GCA_028646575.1 of Pseudocheirus occidentalis. Taxonomy (NCBI): domain Eukaryota; kingdom Metazoa; phylum Chordata; class Mammalia; order Diprotodontia; family Pseudocheiridae; genus Pseudocheirus; species Pseudocheirus occidentalis. The sequence goes on from CM053594.1 coordinate 49,613,973, forward strand.
CGGAGAGTCAGATACTGAATGATGACCACAAAATAGACGCAATGGGAACGTTTCTCTCACAGGGTTGTGGGCTCAGATGAGCTAACACACACAGGTGTATCTGCATCCGCATCTCTCTACCTCGCAAGTTTTAAAGCACCCTGGAGAGCTCTGCCCCTAATCCTGCTGTCTCCCCCCTTCCCATCCCTGGAATGCCTTCCCTCCTCATCTCTGCTCTGCAGAATCCTTGTCTTCCTCCCAGACTCAGCTCAAGGGACACCTACTTTATTTTTTTTCCCATTGTGTCTGACTCTTCATGACCCCATTTGGGGTTTGTTTGGTTTTATTTTATGAAGATACTGGACTGGTTTGCCATTTTTTTCCTCCAGTTCGTTTTACAGAAGAGGAAACTGAGGCAAACAGGGTGACGTGACTTGTCCAGGGTTTCACAGTTAATTAGTGTCTGAGACTAGATTTGAACTCAGGAAGAACTCCAGGCCCAGTGGTCTATTCACTGCACCGCCTAGCTGCCCCACCAGCTCCCTCATGAGTCCTTCCCTCATTTCCTCCCTCCTCCAATATTCCAAGATATTGGAGCATTCTTCACCACCCACATCCGATGCATGGCTAAGTCCAATCCCTTCTTCCTCCCCAACGCCCCTCTGATCTGCCCCCTTCCTTCTGTGTGGATAGCCTCCCCTTTAGTGGGTCAGCTCACCACGGCCTCCCTGCTTTCAGTTTCTCCTGCCTCCAAAAGAGCCTTCACACTGAGCATTGTTGTTGTTACTGGAATCGTTATTAATAATGCAAGCTGGAGGGTGTCCGAGGAAGGACGCTAGACTGGTGGCTGAGACCGAGTCATATGAGGATTTACTGAAGGAACCGGGAAAGTTTAGCCTGCAGAAATGAAGTCTTGAGGAGGATACAGCTGGCTTTGAGTCGTCAGGGCTGTTTTGTGGAAGAGGGTTTCTACTGGCGACGAGTCTACCCCGCCCCAAGTTGCAGAACTCACATGGGGGAGCTGGGCTGTGGGAGGTAGGTTTATGCTAGAGTTAAGGAAAACCTGCTGTCCTAAGGTGGAATGAACTTCAAGAGGTCATGGGATCCCTCTTAAAGGAGGTATTCAAGCAGAGATTGATGAACCCTTTCTCTCTGTGTGTACATTGGGGTTAAGTGACTTGTCTAGGGTCACACAGCTAGTAAGTGTCTGAGGTCACATTTGGATTCATGTCCTCCTGTCTCCAGGTGCTCTATCATCTAAGTCACCTAGCTGCCCCTCCCCCCCAATACTCCCAATATGTTCTTTTGCATAGGGTTGGATCGATGACCTCCAAGGTCCCCTAGAATGTGCACATTTTGAACTCTGATCTTCTCAGGTCCCGCTGGGAAGTTATGGGGCATCCCTAGGTTTACAGGTCAAAGGCAAAGGGGTGAGATTTATTACGGGGTTACCCCCCACCAGTTCCAGGCCTCCCTCTGTTACTCAATTTCCTCCTGCTTGGGGGCCCTTTCACAAGCCATTCTACAGAAGCTCCAAACCACAGGGCAGGGTGGCTCAGCCCTCTTCCTGCTCTGGGAGGGGTTGGGGATGGGGGTGGGGGTGGGGCTGCTAGCTTCAGCCCCATCACCACCATCAGGCACCACCACTGGGTGCCACAGTCACAAAAACTCATTGCTGGAAGGGCCCCCAGAGGGCATGTGGCTCTACCGGTTCATGGGCAGGACTCCTTTCTACAGCTTCCTGTTCAGCTTCTGCTTAGGATGGGGAATCACTCTCTAACCCCCTCCAGATAAGCTCGGACACCTGGGTTCTTGCTAATCTTTACCCAGAAGGCCAAGCAGTAAATGAAGAATGGAGACCAAGACCCTTATGTCAAGACCCAGATGAATTAAAAAGGGGGAGGTGGCAAACCTGGGGAACCATTTTTGTGTTCAAGGGCCACAGGACTCAGGGCCGGGTGGGGCAAGAGAAGCCTTTTCTTTCCAGGGGATTCCTGGCCCACGTTTCTAACTGCCTACGGGACTTCCCCACCTACATGCCCTCTGTCACCTCAAACTCAACAAGTCCCTAAATGAAGGCCTCATCACCACCCCCAAACCTGGACCTCTTTTAACACCTTCTTTCTCTTGAGGGCATCACCATCCTCCCAGGCACCCAGGCTCAGACATCTTTGACTCTTCCTCACCCCCATATCCAATCCATTCTTTCTCCGAAACACCTCTCAGATCAGCCCCTTTCCCTTCTACACAAATGCCAATCAACTCAGAACCAGCCTCTCTGCTTTCAGTTTTTCCTCTCTCCAATACAGCCCTCACAATGGAGCAAAAAAACCTAAAAATCTTCTGAAGCACTGACCATTCCACCATCCTGCTCTAAAAAAAGCTAAGTGACTCCCTACTTCCTCTAAGATGAAATGAAGATTCCTTAACCTGGCATTCCAGACCCTCCACAATCAGCCTCCCATCCACCTCTCCATTCTTTAAAAAAAAAAATTTTATTATTTTTTACATTTCTATTTTTAAAATTATTTTTAATTTTTCTATTCTTTGAAAAATTACCTTTTCTTTTACAAAAATGTTTTAACCTTTCTTTTTCACATGACTTCAATGAACTGTTCATTTTAGCCAAAATGAACAAGAGAGCTATTTCTCTAACCTTGTGCTACAGTCTCCCCCCTGTGTGTATTTGCTTCATAAAACACCAGCACACCCAGAATGCCCTTCCCCCTCATCTCTGCTCTTCAGAATCCTCATCTTCCTCCAGGGTTCAGCTCTGGGACCAGCTCATTTCTGAGGCTTTCCCTGATCCCCCCAAATAAAGACAGTCACTCCCTCTTCAAATATTCCAAAAGCACTTTGCATTTCTCCTTTGCTCCCATTGATCTCATAGTATAACAAAATATGAACCTTCCCCTTAAAGGAAGGGACTGTGTTTAAAAAACAACAACAGCAAAAAATCCAACAAATTTGTTCCCTTGCCTTAAGGACAAAACCTTGCACATATAGGCACTTAGAAAATGTTTGTTGATATTATAATTTCCATTGATTTTTGGCCCAGGAATCTGGACATGGAAAGGCAGAGAGAGAAGCAGGAGCTCCAGAAGGGGGAGAATGATATTTCGAGGTAGAAGAGATTTTAAAGATCATCTGATCATTTTATAGAGGTGGAAACTTTGACCAAGAGAAGAAAATATAGCTGGTAAGAGGTAGAAGAGTCAGGATACAAAGCCGGGCCCTCGGACTCCAAATCCAGCCTCCTTTGGACTCTCCTAATACTGCCTTCCAGCTGACGCCCAAAGATGGGAGCAGGAGTGCAGGAAACAGCGAATGGTGGCAGGTGCCACCATTCGGGGCCTCTGTGGGGTCTGAGTCCCAGCAGCACCACTTTCTGTGGGACTTTGCGCAAGACCTCACACAATACTTCCCATAATATAAAAAATGAGGGAATTAACTAAATGATTTCTAAGGTCTGTTCCAAGTGTGATGTTCCAGGATCCAGAGAGCCCCATAGATACACCCCGTAAGTCAGTTAGTCAAGTCTTTATTGAGTGCCCCCTGTGTACAAGTACTAAATGCATCACCCCCAGACAGCCCTGGGTCCCCCTCATCACATCCGTCGGAGATTGGGAGATTCTCGCCAGAGATAATGATGGATTAGGCAAGATACTGAAACCTAAGGGGCGGTGGTGGCGTTTGGCAGCCCTACTGCTCACTGAAGGTGAGGAAGACAGGAAAGAAAGACTGACTTGGGGACTGAATCCCTGGCTAAGGAGATGATCCTGGGCAAAAGCCACTACCCTCCCGGGGCCTCAGTTTCCTCATCTGTAAGAGGAGAGGGTGGGATTCAGTGACGCCCAAGAGGATGAGACACCAACACAAAGAACTGTAGTGACCCACTGTTGCCCAAGATGAGTGAGGGTCCTAGGAAAGCTCAAAGGAGTCAAGAAGGCTTTCAGGAAAAAGGAGCTCCGAAGGTGGGCTTGAATAGGGATGAGTAGGAATTCACAGGGAAGGCACCATCTTCCCAGAAGCCCCTTATGGTTCCCCGATCTCCCCCCAGAACTCTCGATGCCCCAGTCTTCCCAAGATGACCCCCAATGACCCTTCGGAAGGAGCGGCAGCTTCCCAGCCACAAGGTGCTTGGGAGGACGGGCAGGTCTCCAGCTCTGACGGAGATCAGAAGGGGAACTGACCGCAGGGCCTCTCCCCACCCCAGGCTTGGGGACCCAACTTCCCCCTTTCCCTCCCGCCATTCTTGGTGCCCTGGCCAGGCCTACCTTCAGCCGCACACCCGGGTCTCTGCTGAGAGGTTCAGCCCCCCTGAGACCGACTGAGCAAGGACTGTAGCTCTGCTTTGTCCCCAGTCTCCGGCTTAGCATCCCCCTGACCTCCAGTGCCCCTAGGGTGGGACACAGGGTAGGAGGGGGAGCCCCACCTAGGCAGCTTCTTGGGCGCTGCTTCATGGGGGTGGGGGAGGACCCAGAGTATGGGCGTGACTACTGCTGATGAAGCCCAGAGCATCCCCAGAGAGCAAGCCCCCCACCCCGACTCGGAGACAACAGTGGCCCCTCTTAGAATCTCCTTAAGGTTAATCAAAATCCACCTCAATTTGGGGGCCGGCACCTGAATCTCAAGGGAAAAAGTGGGGGGAGTCAAAGAATTGGAGAGATACTGAGCTCTGAGCCATTCTAGGCCCCGGGACCCCCATTCACTCCAGTTGGGAGACCCTTCCTTATCTAGCTTTGAGGGTTCATTTCCTGACCCAGCCACCCTAAGTAGCTAGCTCCTCTCATCTCTGGCCCTTCCCCCTTTTCCGCCAGCCGCAGAGAATAAGCTGAGGTTTGGGGTTCAGATCTTTGTCCTCTCCAAACTGTTAAGCAGGGCAATTCCCTTCTCTGGCCCTCAGTTTCCCCATCGTTAAGTGAGGGGGTTGGATCAGGTTATGCCTTAGGGTCTTTTCCAGGTCTGCCTCTCAGGGGGCTCAGGTCTGTCCCCAGCCCTGTCCAGCCTCCTCCCCCTACCCGCCAGACCAGGACCACTCACCGAGGGGACCTGGGGGCTGGGACTTCCCGCACGGCTCTTTTTGGAAATGGATGGGGTTTTCATCAGCTCCCGCTTCTTCCTGGAGAACATGATGTGTGTCTGCCTGCTGGGGTGGGGCTGGGGGTGGGGGGAGCACAAGGGCCGAGCCGAGCGCCGGCCACCCTCCAGAGGGGGGCAAGAGGGCCAGGGGACCTAGGTGCCTGCCCAGCTCAAGGCCCTGGAGGGGGGCTCCACGATCCCCAGCCCTCCCTCTCGGTTCCTCACTACAGACGTCTGGCGGCTGATGGGACCACATTGGCTCTCCCCCCTCCACCTCCAAGCTGTCAGAGCCAGGGCCATGTGACAGGGGCCCCGCCACTCATTGGCGTTGGCCCCGTGGTCTCCCCCCGCCCCCCAACAGGAAAAGGAGCGGAAGGCAAAATACACACCCATAAAAACAACCCCTGGGCTCATTCTCCTCCCTGGGCACTGTCCTCTCTACAGGCCTGGTGTGAGAACCTCTCCTGGGTTCCCCGGTCCCCTTCCCCGAGAGCTTTGGAGTGTGGAGGACCCTGAGGAGCAGCACCTCTGGGATTTGGGTAGGGGGGCCGGGCACAGTGTATCCCGGGGCCTCAAATACACCCCTCCCACATACACACACACCTCATGGAAAAACCCTGGAACCGGGAGACCCCTCGGTCTAAATCTGACAGCTGTGCTTAACTTACTGTCTATCCAAACGACACAACATAGAAAGCAGGTATAAACCTTACAGTGCTACCTATACGTGTTGGCTGTAAATGCAGTCAAGCACACACATACACTCCCACACATTGTAAGGGTGTCGAGGCCTCAGGAGGCCAGGGGGTGGGGGGAGGTCCACTCCCAGCTGGTCTTAGCTCTTCCAGGAACCTGCCTGTCAGGTGATTTGGGGGCAGGCAAGTTCCCCTCTCATAGGAGAAGAAGATTCAGATCGGGAAAGGATCATCTTATCCAAAAGCGAGGCTTAGAAAGGGCAAGTGACTGGCCCAAGGTCATGCAGCTTAGTTCGGCAAATCTGGGATTCAGATACACCCCTCCTACCTTTCTAGGCTTCTTAAACCCACTCTAAACTCAGAATTCTTTCCACTTATTTCAATTCATTTGTCAAATATTTGTTAAGAACCTAATGTGTGCTGGACACTGAGAATTCACTCCAAATTCATTTGGAGGCTGGAGAGCTGGAAAAGAGCTCATACAGTTGTTCATACAGAGAGCTCCATTTCCCACCTCCATGCCTTTGCATTGGCTGTCCCCCCTGCCTGGAGTGTACTCCCTTCTCCCCTCTACCACTTAGAATTCCTAGTTTCTCTTAAGATTCTGCTTAAGCCAGTCTTCTATAGAGGAGGCCTTTCCTGATCCAGCTGCTAGTGCCCTTCTCCCAAAGTTTTCTGGAATCCATTCTGTATCTTTTGTATGGTCCTATACATGTACATGTTATTTCCCATCCCCCCAGACTATAAGTTCATTGAAGACAGGAACTGTTTCATGTTTTGTATCTCTAGTGCCTGGTATACAGTAGGTGTAATTAAATATAAATGTTTGCTAATTAATCAATTGATCAAAGAGGAGAAGAAGGGGGAATGGCAGTAAAATGTAGGTGGAGCAGCAGAGGGGTAGGGGTGTGCTCGGAGACTAGGGAACAACCAGGATTCTCCATTCAATGTGGGGGTGATGGGGAGGGGGCAGGGAAAGAGAGGAAGGTTCAGAGAGGGAGGTAGAGAGAACTCCAGAGCTGAGTATGTGGCTCAGGGAGGGAAGTCAGCCCTGTGTCTAAGCCCCGTTGACCCCACGTTATTACAAAAAGGCATAGCATATACACAGGAAAGTATAATTCACAGAGAACGAAATGGCAAAGTGCTTCAGTATCTCTGCCAAGAAAACCCCTGGCGGGGTCACCAAGCCTTGCCTAGGACCCCAGACAGTAATCCAAGTGCCGACAGAACCCGGATGTAGAGGCCTTACAGAGATCGATTTCCAGCTTCCTCAGCTGTGGAATGGGAGGGATGGAGGTAAATGGTCTCCCAAAGTCCTTTCAGATTTGGGAATCCTCTACGTCCCCCACTTCTGGGGCAAAGCCTGTGCTTGGGGGGGAGCCAGGACACCCGGCTTTTACCCAGCAGCTCATACGAGTGAATTGGATGGAAGTGTGCTTGGACCAATAGGTGATCGGATGGAATGATGAGTCTGGAGGCAGGAAGATCTGAGTTCAAATCTAGTCTTACATACTAGCCATGTGACCCTGAGCAAGTCACTTTACCCTGTTTGCCTCAGTTTCCTCATCTGTAAAATGAGCTGGAAAAGGAAATGGCAGACCACACCAGTATCTTTGCCAAGAAAACCCCAAGTGGGGTCGAGGAGATTTGAATTAAAATGCCTCAGCAACAAAAAAAAGCTCTTTGTATAGTTTGGAACTCCCAGAGAATGGGAAGGGCATTGGCATTGGTGCTTGCTAGAATGGCCTTTAGCAAGAGGCAGATCCCTAGAGTGTCCTGAGGGGGCCCAGGACTGCAGAGGCCTCTGGGGTGAGGGCATTTGCCTCCCCTGGGCCTTGGAGCTTGCAGGGGAATCCCTCTAGGACCTCTTTGATCAGCACCCTCCCCATCTGTGAGAAACTCCTACCCAAGCCCCTCCACCTGCTCTGCCAGTCATGCCTCTCCTGGCCCCTTCCTTCCTCCCTCCAACCATTTCAAGCATGCTGTGGCCTCTGCTGTGGACACTGCTGGGAGTTCTGGCCTCTTGAGCAAGCTAGGACTTAAAGTCCTAGATCTATGGTCACATGCTCAGATACAGAACCATTCGCCTGGCAATGCTGACCTTCACACACTGATTTGCACACTCTCCCCTCTCCCCACACCAGTCCTATGTCCCCAACACTGGGCATTTAGAACTGGGTCACACACACACACACACACACACACACACACACACACACACACACACACACACACACACACCCCTCGGCCATTTTTGTAGCTGTTCTGACTCCGTGACCCTTTTTTGGGGTTTTCTTGGCAGAGATATCGGAGTCGTTTGTCATTTCCTTCTCCAGATCATTTTAACATGACTCTCCATTACTTCCAAGGTAAAACAGAAAATCTTGTTTGACTTTTAAAGCCCCTTGCCCAAAAAAGCCCCCTCCTACCTTTCTAGGCTTCTTAAACCCACGTATTCTCCGTGATCCAACAACCTTGGTTTTCTGGCTGTTTCTCAAAGAAGCTGCTCCTCCCACCTCCCACCTCTGTGCCTTTGCCCCAGCTGTTCTCCACGCCAGGAGCACCACTACTTTCTGCAGAAGGCCCTGCCCACCCCACCCATCCCTTCCTGGGAGATCTCCGTTTACATTGGCTAGGTCTCCTAAGTCCATGGATAGCTCTTTGCATGTTGTCTCCATCAGAAGGCTGGGGGCTGGGATGTGGGACCCCAGGGGGCATGCCAGGCACAGTCATACGTGGACTTTTATTTGGGCTGTATTCAGAAATCTAGATGTGCTGACCCAGCACACACACACACACACACACACACACACACACACACAGCCCACAACTATATCCACATCCCTGTCTCTCTCTGAGGCCAGGACTGGGGTTATAGATTTGGGTGTGCAGGTGAGTACACATGGGGTGGGGGGAGATGCCAACCCTGACTGATCATTGGCTGAACCCTGATTGATCGTTGGTTGCCTAGGAGAGCAACCCTGCTGTACAAAGCTCAGCCTCTGGGCTCCTGCCAAATGGCACCTGCCTGGATGCTCCAGGGGCCCTTTACTTCCCTCCTCTTCCTTCTCCTCTCCCTCCCCTTCTCCCCCTCTTCTTCCTCCTCTGGTGGCCCCATTCAGCCTTTGCAAAGCACCTCCCTACCCTACCCCAACATTGGCCCTTCCTCCTGTCATCTGCCAGCCTCCCTGCTCCCCAGAGCTCTCTCCTCTCTCTTCTTCCGGCCAGCCCCACCCTCCTTTGGAGACTCTCTTCCGGCCCACAGCAACCCCTTTCCCCTCTGTTTCTCCTTTTCTCTGTCCTTCTCAGCTTCCCCTGCGCCCCAAGCTTAGGAGCTGCTCCTGTTCTCCCTTCCCTTTCCCATCCCTCCCCTTTCCTCTTCTTCCTCTCCCTTCCTCTCTCCCACCAGGATCCCCAATTATCTGTGAGTGGAGTGGGGACACCTGAGGCTTTCTCCCAATCTTAGCCTTATCGCTGCAAGGCATCTCCTCCACAAACATCCCCAGCAAAGGGGCAGCCTCCAGTCTGTGCCCAAAAACCCTCCCTCCCAAGACAATGAGTTCCACTTTTGGATAGTTCCTATTGTTTGCAAGTTTTCTGAACTTAGAGAGCCATGAATATCTTCAGAGATGGGTGACTGACTACTTAGCCAGGAAGCCCACTTAACAGACATCTTTGCCACATTTCAGAACTGGCAAGTGAACCCTGTCCCTTCACTGAGGCCTTTCGTCCTTCCAGACAGAGCCCAGCCATCTTGCCGCTGAGTGACCAGCATCACAAAATCTCCGACTTGGAAGGGTTGGTGGAGGTTTCCTAGCCCAGCCCAAACCAGAGCAACAATCCCTTCCCCCAGTATCCCCATCTGGTTGGCCAGCCTCTATCTGAAGGGAAGCCGGGTGAGAGGGACTCCCTGTGGCCTAAGGCAGGCCTCCCATTAACTCTGGGACTCTCTCCTTGTTACTGTGGTTCTCCTGACCCTAGAACTACCTTCTTTTACTCTCCTTTCTGACCTTTGAAGCCAAGCAGAAAGAAGTCTCATCTCTTTCATTCACAAACCTTCAAATACTGTTATGCTCCCCCCTCCCAGCCCCACCCCAATCTTCTCTTCTTGGGTCCTTTCACTCTTCTTCATATGGCGCAGTCTTGAGGCCTCCCATCTTCTTCCAAAAGTTCTCTAGCTCATCAATGTCTTTCCTAAAATGTGTCCCTCAGAACTGAACAAAGTGCTCCAGGGGTTATCCAACCAGAAGAGAGCATAAAGATCATCAGACACCCATGTTCTAGACATACTACCTCTCTTAATCCAGCCTAAAGTCACACAAGCTTTTCCAGTTGTCATGTTTGATTCAGTTTGAGCTTGTGGTCCACTGGAAATCCCAGATCTTTTTCTCACCTGCTGTCTAGCCACACTTTCAGCACCCTGTACTTGTATAGTTGATTTGTTTGGCATATAGGACTTTTGATTGATCCTTTTAAAATTTTATCTTGGCCCAAAGAACATCTAGTCCACTTACTTCCCCTTCAATCCTGGACTCAATTCATTGTCCATCCACAGGGTCTGTCCAAAGTATCTTTACTGATGGACCAACTTTATGGGTTATCCATCCAACTGCATTTCATAATCTAGACCAGAGTCACAACTACCACTGAATCAAACCAAAGGGGGCTTTGTCCCAAGGTGCCAACATCTGGCACTGGTATGGGTAGGGAATGACTTCCTCCTGAGGATAGGGAGAAAGTAGTCTTAGTCCCTGTAGTAATTCACACACATACCCACACACTCACACATACCCACACACACTGACACACACTGACACACACGCACATATATACACATTCATACACATATTCACACACACACACACACACACATACACACACACTCTGGAGTGAAAGCCAGACTTTGCCCTCTCCTGTTATAACTGCACCTGTAGTCAAGTTGTCCTCTGTGTCACTGTCCTGCCTTACTCCCTTCTGCCGAGTGAGAAAAGGTCTGCTTTCTGGTCTAGTCTGGACGGCAGATGCTCTTCATCCACTTGCTGTCCTTGTGTGGATAGTTAGGCCGAGCTCTTTTGAGGACCTCATTCATTCAGCAGGATCTGCAGCATCCTAAGGCAGATAGAGCCTGGAGTCAGAAAGGCCTGAGTTTAGATTTAGCTTCAGGCTCTTACTAGCTGTATGTGACCCTGAGTGAGTCACTTAACCTATATTTGCCTCAATTTCCTCACCTGTAAAGTGGGGATAATAACAGCACCTACTTTCCAGGATTTTTGTGAGGATCAAATGAGATAATAGCCCATATAGCCCAATAACTGGTACACAGTAAGTGCTGTTGTTGTTGGGGTTTTTTTTTTTTTGCCTTTTTTTTTCTTTTTGGAGGGGGGAGAGCAGGGCGATTGGGGTTAAGTGACTTGCCCAAGGTCTCATGGCTAGTAAGTGTTGAGTGTCTGAGTCCGGATTTGAACTTGGGTCCTCCTGACTCCAGGGCTGGCGCTCTGTTCACCACAGCACCCGGCCACTCCACTATTAATATTGTTGTTGTTGTTGTTTTTGTGATGAATATGTCTGCAAATGAGAGCATCTGGAGGACCCCCCCTTCCCTCTGGCCCCTGGCTGCTGTGTCTTCCTTGGGGTGCAGCAGATAGACTGGCGGTTGTGTGAGATGGCTTTTAGCTACCCTAAGTTTCTCCCTGGCCCATTTAAACACAAACACCTGTATTCTTCTGGTGATAATCATATGAGCATGAGTCATGGAATACTGCATAGAAGGCAACGGAGGCACAGTGAACAAAGGTACAGGGGCACAAGTCAGTTATGCTACATGCCCAGCACAGAGGCGGCACGACGGGTATCATCAGAAAAGGTATGACTGAAAAAAGCTGGCCCATTTATGTGCCAGTGGTGAGGTGCAGCCAGCCAAGACATCATGAGGGAGGCCCACAGTGCATGGGGTGGGCTGTCTGTGGACACTGGGTGGGTACCGGGAGCTATGCTTGTGGAACACTCACAAGAGACTGGGAAGACCTGAGTGGGCTGCAATCTGCACCAGGTATAGAAGTCTAGGCCTTGGGATCCCACCTATTCTTTCAATGAATTATTTTCAGTTTGGTCTCAAAAAATCTAGCCTCTTCTTTATCATGAATTCTAAGTCTGAGTGGTCACTTCCTCGCAAGGTTCCTAGCATTGTGCCTTTGTAATTCCTCCTTTTTTGTATGTCTGTTTAAAAATAATAATTAGACCCATAGTAGAACTCCCCTCTTTGCTTTTCCACCTTGTGAAAAATGTAGGGGAGGGTACATATTTATTTTGGGAACTATATTCTCCATATGCCTGGAAAGCAGGGGATGACGCTCCCCAGGAAGGGTTTTGGTTGGATGGGGTTATTTTCAATATATACCTAGTGGGAGGCTGGGGGTTAATTCCCTAGAAGGACATGGGAAGGGGAAGATTTGAATAGAATTCTGGAAGAGAGAGAGGAGCACATAGAAAAGAAGTGGGAAGGGCCTCCAAGGCTATGATACTACTAATGAGATTTTTACCTTCTTATGCCAGGATGTGCCCCCTGTACAGACCCTCCCGGTTGTGGTTCTGCTACTCCATTGGGAGCTGCAGTTCTCATCCCAAGGATCTCCATTTGCAAGACCTGATGCTAAGAAACAAGATCTTGCAAACCCTGAGGCTCCTGGCTCCAGCTGCTGAGCTAGTGGCTAACATCCCTTTCTCCAGGCCTAGGTAGGTGCTGTGGGCTGATACAGCAGTGCCAGGAACGAAGACTTAGAAACTTCTGGAGTCTGTTTGTTTTTATCTTCTGCTGACCCACAGAGCCTGGCTGATAAGACATCATGGGAAGTGGGTCCGAGAGGCTTCCCAACCTACATTCTCTGCAGGTTCAGTGGAAGGGGAGAATATTCATTGTTGGATTATTTCTTGTTGCATACCATGCATTCTCTTTTTTTTTTTTTGGAGGGCAGTTGGAGTTAAGTGACTTGCCCAAGGTCACACAGCTAGTTTTTGTGTTAAGTGTCTGAGGCCAGATTTGAACTCAGGTCCTCCTGACTCCAGGGCCAGCGCTCTATTCACCGTGCCACCTAGCCGTGCCCCATGCATTCTCTTTCAATTAAACATACTTTTGCACTGCCATGACATTACATAATAATCATAACCGACTACTTACATGAGCACCCATTAAGGTTTGCAAATTCCTTTACGTGTGAGCCAATAAATATTAAGTGCCACGAACTGGTCCAAAGGCTGGGAATACAAAGAGAAGAAAAAGATGGTCCCTGCCCTCAAGGAGCTGACAGTCTAACAGGGAAGACGACATGCAAACAACTATATACTAATGAGCTATGTTTAGTGGAGGGAAGGCACCAGCACAAAGCCAGATTGGGAAAAGCTTCTTGTGAAAGGTGGGATTTTAGCTGAGACTTGAAGGAGGCAGGAAAGTCAGGAGGCAGAGATGAGGACCTGGCATGGGGGGCAACGCTATGAGGTATGTGCTATTGGCATCCCCACTTTTACAGAATGAAGAAACTGAGGGAAACTGAAATTTCCAATAAATATTTGAGGTAGGTTTGGAACTCAAGTCTTCCTGATTCCAAGTCCAACGCTCTCTACACACAGTGTTACCTAGCTGCTCCGTGTTAATTCTGGCTGGCAGGGGACAGAGAGAGAAAGGGGGGCTCATGAGTGGTGGGTGAAAAGGTGATGAACCCTAAAACCCCTAAGAACCTGAGCGCAGCATTGGAGCCTGATATATAAAAATATCATTCAAACAAGTCCCTATTTTATCAGTTGCTTTGGCAGAGAGAAAGGTCTACCAGATATCCAGACAGATAACTGAAATCTGAAAACAATGTATTTATTATATGTTTTTAATGGAAATTTATTGTTTTATATTGAGTCCTCTCCTATGGTCTGCTGTGTACATGGCAGTGTTTTTCTTTCTTTTCTCATTTTGTAAGTATAAAAATAAAGAAAAAAATACCACAAGAATGGGATTTAAAAAAGAAAAAGAAGAAGATAAGGAAAGGGGCAGCTTAGGTGGTGTAGTGGATAGAGCACCAGCCCTGGAGTCAGGAGAACATGAGTTCAAATCCAGCCTCAGGCACTTACTAACTGTGTGACCCTGGGCAAGTTACTTAACCCCAACTGCTTTTCCACCACCCCCCAAAAAAGTAGATAGGGAGTGACTCTAGCGATGAATTTTAGAAATATTTCCATCAAAAGTCATTAAAATAGATGTCATATGGCTCCCCAGCCTCTGGATTCACATGGACTAGATCTGAGCATGGGGACTGATTTCCAAAGGTCATCATCTCTTTGACTTCTTATGCCCCTTCCCCTCAGAGTTTACTCTGGGAAATCTCCTAATATTATTCATGTCTAAGTTTCACAAACACAGGAAACAGGGTCCTCACCCTCTCTAACTTCCCCTCATCCTTCCTTGGTTAGCCCCTGGTAGCCACGAACAAGTCCAATGCTTCTTTCAAGTATTTGAAGACCCCTGTCATGGTCCTCTCTCTTTCATGGCACGATCCCAAGGCCCTTCACCCTCTGGGCTGCCCTCCTCTGGACACTCTCCAGCCAGTCAGCTAGTCAGTCAATAAGCATTTATTCAGTACCCAGGTGCCAAGCACTGTGCTGAGGCCTGGGAACATAAAGACCAAAGATGGTCCCTACCCTCAAGGAATGCACAGTCTAACAGGTGACACAATGCATTGTGTTTGTACAACAGCCAGATATATGCAAGCTACATTAGAGAGAATCTCAGATTAAGGGAAGTCAGGAAAGCTTCTCAATGCCCTTCTTAAAACACAGAGCCCAGAACTGAACGCAGTGGTCCAGATGAGGTCTGAGGGAGGGCACAGTGTGGTGGGATTATCACTAACATTCCTGGAAGCTCTGTCCTGCCAAGACTCAAGATTAATTTTCTTGGCTGCCACTTCACAATTTTGACATTGACCTTGGAGTCCACTAAAACACCCAGATCTTTTTCAGACAGACTACTGCCTGACTACGTTTCCCCTATCTTGTGCTTAGAGACAGCTTGGTAGCTCAGTGCTGAGCCTGGAATTAGCATGACCTGAGTTTCAATTCAGCTTCCAACACTTATTTGATGTATGACCTTAGACAAGTCACTTAACGTCCTTCAGCCTCAGTTCCCTAATCTGTAAAATGGGGATAATAATAGCATCTATCTCCCAGGGTGGTCGTAAGGGTAAGACAAGTTACCTATAAAGCACTTTTACAAACCTTATTATATTCTGGGAAGGTAGACTTTTTGGATCCAAGTGTAAGACTTTCCATTTTTCCTTACTGAATTTCATCAAACCCAGTGCCCAGCCCTGTCATTAGATCTTTTTCGGATCTGAAGCATCATCCAGGGAGTAAAAAAATTCCTGAGATTTCCTATTTGTCTAAAGAAGAATGGGATGAAGGACATGCACCCCTAACTTCTTTGAATCTTTTCCATGGGCCTTGAAAAATTGGAGAAGGAAGGAGGACTAGAAAGAGTGAGATTCTGAGGCCGTCTACTATGAATGAGATTTCCTCCCTGTGACAGAGGGAGCACCACAAGTGGGACCGTCCCAAGGTTGCAATAAACTTCCCCGCTACAAAGGTTGTCTTTCAACAGGATAAGAGATGCTATCTGAGCTATGCACTCCCTTTTCCTCTCTTCCTCCCATTCAGTCCAGTCATGGGGCAAGCAGCACTAGGGGTCAAGAGATGAACCACCAGGGCCGATCTGGGTGGTTGATAGTAGATGCCGCACTCAACATCACCCAGAACCACTTGGGTGATGAACTGGGGGGACAATGGCATCTTATCCAATTTCCTTTCATCTATGAACCTCAAACAGAGAAGCTAATGGTGCTCACCTCATTCCTCTTTAGGAGAGGTGTGCACTCTCAGAACTTTTGTTGTATTCACACCGATGATCTGGGAGAGCATGGATAGGGTAGGACAAGTTTACATTTAATGTGGCATTTTCCTTTCTTGTTTTTAAAGCTATGAGATCGTGTATGGAGTGTCCATACCTATGGGTGCTGAAGGAAAAGACCTAGAGACTAAAATATCTCATGGGGTGGGGACAGTCAGTCTATAAGCATTTATTATGCACCTACCAAATGACAGGTTGTACTAAGCATTAGGGATACAAAGAATGACAAAAGTCAGTCCATACCCTCAAGGAGTTCACGGTCTAATGAACAAAGTGTATACGCAGTAAATTTTATAGTTTCCATCATCAATATTTTATCCCCTCGAGTAGATTTGGACTTAGGGTCGATAAGAGGTTAAAGGGGGAAAGCCTTCCAAACTATAATAGCACTGAGTGGAGAAAAGCAATCTTACCCTGGTGAGGAAAGCAGTGGAGGGCGTTTGCAGGCTTGAGCACCCTCTAGTGCCCAGGGGGTAACACCGATTGTTAAAGTTTAAAGTCCGTGTCAAGTACAAATAAATAACCTAAAAAAACCGTGTAATTCTGATATTGCACTTTGAGCTAATTCATACTCTTTGGGTGAATTATTACCTATGTGACAACACGTCCAAGCCAATACTACAAAGTAAATACCAATTCTGGTAAGAGTTCAATGTTCCTGTTGTCACACGTAGTTCAGAATCGAGGTTTTGGATTTTCATGGACTAGATTCAGTCTTGGGAACATCACTTTCAAAGTTCTCTTTAGCTCATGTCCCACTTGGAAACATCAGAATATGGTTTGTGTACAGGTCTATACAGAAAAGATAAATATACATCTTCAGTTCCCTCAGAAGTACTCAGGTTAACAATACAACGGATATAGGACAGTCTTTGTTTTGCCCAGTCCCATAAAGAATCACAACTCTCCTTCCTTCTCCTATAGGCCTCAACCTATCTCAGATACTACTCTAGAGTTGAAGCCCATCCAAAAGGGGAAAGTTCTTAGCAGCATTAAATATTTAGTTAGTCTCTTTCCCCACCCTTAGGGATCCATGCAGTCCTATAGACCCATAGCACTGCCCTAAGGTTGAAGTATCTTAAAAGGGAAAATCTGTCTGTCAAAAAAACAACAACAACAATAACAAACAACCCAGCTTCCTTTTCCAGGATCTTCAGTCTGCATTACTCGCAGAACTAGTGGAAGACAAGGTCCCCTCCTATTCAGCAGTGGGGTAGGAGTGGCAGGGGAAGCACTAACTCTGGATTCAGAGGACCCGGGTCTAAATCCTGCCTTTGTCATTTACTACCTTCTGACCTTGGATAAGTCACGTCACTTTAATGAGTCTCAGTTTCTTTACCTGTAAAATGAGGGAGGACTACTTAGCCTCTAAGGCCTCTCCCAGTTCTAAATCTGTGAGCCCACAAATCTATGGCTTCAGCTGCTGCTTCCCAGAGCCTGAGCATGGCCAGCACCTCCTCTTCTTTCCTCCAGGCTTTGGTCAGGAATTCCTTGTCTTATCTAGGAATTCCTCCTCTTATCTAGGAACTGGCTGCCATCTCTAAGATCACATATTTCTTTCTCTCCCAAGGGCACATGATTCCCAGGAGGGGCTCTACAAACACATGAGCTTCTCCTTCAGGAAACAAAATCTGAGTCTCAAAATTCAGAATCTTCTCATTTCTAAATCTCCATCTTTGTTGTTCCTCTTTTTAAAGGTCAAAATCAAATGTGTGGCTTTACGTAAGTATGACCGCTCATGACTCAGGCTCCCGATGTGGTACTGAGAAGGGTTTTCCCACCTTGTGTAGGCTGACATTTTCAATGCCAGAAAGAAAGGCTTCATCCATGGCTGTAATTGGGAGTTTTGTGTCTTCTTATATGAGAATAATAATGACTAATATTTATGTGGAGCCTTAAGGTTTACAAAGGGCTTTGCATACATTTACCTGCATGATTTTAACAATAATCTGGTGAGGTATGTGCTATGATTATCACCATTTTACAGATGATAAAATTGAGGCTGAAAGAGGGATTAAGTGACTTGTCCAGGATAATACAAGTAGCTTTTGAGGCAAGATTTGAATCCAGGTCTTCTTGACTATAGTATTCTTCTCACATTACCTCCTGGCTACCAGGTTCTTTCTATCAGGTGTTATTTAGTTCCTTAAGAATCACTAGGGATAGGGACGGCTAGGTGGGACAGTGAATAGAGCACTGACCTGGGAGTCAGGAAGACCTGAGTTCAAATCTGATCTCAGCTGTGTGAGCTTGTGTGAGCTTGTGTGACCTTGGGCAACTCACTTAACCCCGATTGCCCTGCCTTCCCCCCTCCAAAATAAAAAAAAAGCAAAAAAAAAAAAAAGAATCAATAGGGATTATCAGATCTGGCAAACATTGGGAGTTTCCTCTTTAGAGCCAGATCCACAGGTCACCCTGTGTTGGACTCCAGTCCTGAGTCAGAGGGGTCGTGGAGATAATGAAGTCATGAATTGTGTAAATGCTTCTTGCGTTGTTGGTGTAGAGTTTTTGGAATAAGACCCCCCAGAGAAACAAATGAAAGGGACAGAATGGGGCTTTGGTGTGTCCTCCATCTTGGAAGCACAGGAGGAGATACTTACACTTTGGAGGGTGTAGCCATGTAGGCAGCTAGGTGGTACAGTGGATAGAGTACCAGGCTTGTAGTCAGGAAGACCCAAGTTCAAATCTGAACTCAGACATGTACTAGCCGTGTGACCCTGGGTAAGTCACTTAACCCTGTTTGCCTCAGTTTCCTCATCTGTGAAATGAGCTGGAGAAGGAAATAGCAAACCCCTCTAGTATATCTGCCAAGAAAACCCCACAAAGGGGCCACAAAGAGTCGGACATGACTGAAAACAACCAAACAACAGTGGTGAAGGGTGGAGGCCCACTCTATAGCTGTGGAAGGAAGAATTCACCATGAAGGCATTTTACACACAATACCTCACACTCTTGCTCTAGAGATCAAGAAAAAAGGTTTTTAAATTTGGTACCTATTAAGCTTCTTAAGTAGCTATTAAGCTGGGTGGTCATCTCCCCCAGTTCAGTCCACCAGGCGCAGTGCTCACCAGTCACAGGCATAGGCAGCTCTGTTATGGTGGCCTTCTACCCCCTAGAGAGAAGCTTCCTCCTTCTTTTTCTAGTGTCTCTCTCCCAGAACACTCCACGAATAATCTCAGAAATCTATACACAGTTCATGACCTTGGTGGCTAACTGAATGCTGGGAATGCACCTGACCCTTAATGGGTTAAGCTGACCAATGGCCAAACTCAGAGGCAGGGTCATGCGGGACCTGAGGGATGTCAGGCTGACCCACCACCCCTCTCCATATCTTTTTCCTCTGGATGATCCCTGGCTTCAGGAGCTATTTCGTCTGCAAATGGTCCAGTCCCAGTTTCTCCTGAAGGAATTTCATACCTATTAGTCAGCTGCAATCTCCTGCTGTAGGTGAGAATTCCCTCCTATTACTTCACATTTTTTTCCCTTTGTTTTCTCATTGGAGCATTTCTTCACTTTTCTGAAGGAGCAATTCCCTCTCCCAGACAACTTGAAAGTTACTGATGTGTCCTCCAGCCCCTTCATTGTCTTCCAGAGACCAAGACGGCTACCAACTTATATTTTGTTCTTGTCTAGTTGTGATTTAGGAGTGGAAACAGTGGAAACATAACTTACTTCTGTTTTGGTTGAAAAATACCCTTTATCCTCACACTCTTGCTCTAGAGATCAAGAAAAAAGGTTTTTAAATTTGGTAAGAAAAATTTAGTAAGAAAAGTAAACACAGAGATACCTTAGGGTAAGAACAGGAGTTTATTCTCTTCCCTGGGAGAAGAGGGCTATCTTTCCCATGTCTGAACATGAGGCAGAGGGCATGTTTCAAAGGGTAGAACCAGAATTTATAACTCAACTTGGTCAGGCCCCCTTTCCCGACTGTTTCCTCTCTCATTGGTGGAGAGGCTCACCTCACCAAATTCTTCCCAACTGGGACAGTAAGAGAAGAGAGGTGGGGAGGGTCCTACCAAGGTGGGAAAACAGACAAAGGAAGGTAAAAGTGATTGACAGCAGCCAGGGAAGGGGAGGGAGGAAGGAAAGATTAACAATCCAAATTGAGAAGTTTTCACTCATTCCACACACTTCCAACAGGTTGCTTGGAAATTCTCCAATTTGAACTATGCCCAAAGGGCTATAGAACTGTGCATACCCTTTGATCAGCAATAGCGCTATTAGGTCTGTATCCTAAAGGGATCATAACAAAGGGAAAAAGACCCACATTTACAAAAATACTTATTGCGACTCTTTTTGTGGTGGCAAAGAATTGGAAATTGAGGAGATGCCCATCCGCTGGGGAATGGCTGAACAAGTTGTGGTATATGGATGTAATGGAATACTATTGTGCTATAAGAAATGATGAACCAGCAGATTTTAAAAAAACCTGGAAAGACGTAGATGAACTGATGCTGAGTGAAGTGAGCAGAACCAGGAGAACATTGTACACAGTAACAGTCACATTGTGTGATGCTCAGCTATGATAGATTTAGCTCTTCTCATCAGTACAACGACCCAAAACAGTTCCAAAAGTTTCATGATGGAAAACGCTATCCACCTCCAGAGATGGAGGTTATGGAGTCTACATGCAGATCAAAGTATACTATTTCCATTTTTTTTTTTGCTTTTTGTTTTTTCTTTCTCATGGTTTTCCCCTTTTATTCTGATTCTTCTTTCAAAATATGACTCATGTGGAAATATGTTTAACATAGCCTATATCAGATTGCTTGCCATATTGGGGAAGGGAATAGAGAGGAAGGGAGGGGAGTAGGGAAGGAGAGAGGGAGGTAGAACATTTTGGAGATCAAAATCTTATAAAAATCAATGTTGAAAACTATTTTACATATAATTGGGAAAAAATAAAATATTAAGTGAAAAAAAAGAAAATGCACCAATTTGCATAAGGTTAGATCCTAATTCTGTTGTCTTTTGTTTGCTCCTATTGTCATCCTCATGGTTAACTTGTGTGGTGAATGGCAGGTTGCTTGTCTGGGAGCTCAGCCCTGGGGTTCCTGGCATAGCTCATAGAATGCTGAGCTGGACTTCGAGTCAGGAACCCCCAGGGTTTAGATTCTGACGCTTGTGAGCCACAAGTGACGTTGGGCAAGACATTTCATCTTATAGAATCCTGGGAGAGCACCAACATTTCCACAACCCCTCTGACTCAGTCACATGTGCATCTGGCTCTAATGAGGAAACTTCCAAGACTTGTCAGTTAACTTGTAGGGATTAGTGCGAGTCTAAAAGCACCTGTGGTGCTGCTGAGGGTCACTGCCCAGTTGCTAAGCTCTTGGGGAAGTCTTTCCCTTCTGAGATAGCTCACCTGAAGAGCAGCAGCTGAGACAGCTGGCTCAGCCTGTCCTCCACTGGTCATTCCTCCAGTGCATGAGAAAAATCATGCTACCTCTAGGGTATTTAAGCAGGGCGTTAAAGACAGCCTCTATAGGCTTCTCTCTGGCCTCTGGTCTCTTCATTCCATTCTGAGAATAGAGCCTAAGGCTGGCCCTTAGGCTACTGAGTTGGGCCGCAGCTACATTAACTCGTCTGTAAAATAGGATTTAAAAACCTGTAGTAATGCCTTCACAAGACTGTGGTCAAATCCTAAAGTACTTGACTTTAAAAACAAATGTGAAATTGCCATCTACCTTCATTTGACTGGACCTGTGGTTTCATCCACAGGGAATTCCTGGTGAGGAACATCTTGAAATACAGGTTGGCACCTGCTTTGAAATTTAAAGTCTCAGATAGTTTGCCTAGGATAGTGAGAGGTAAGTGACTTGGCCAGGGTCATACAGCTAGTAGGTGTCAGAGACAGGTCCTCCTCTCTATCAGTTACACCACATTGACTCTCATACTGCTCTAGACAATTCAGTAAGTCCCAACTCAAATCCCACCTTCTACAGGAAGCCTTTCCCAGCCCCTCTTAATCCTGCTGCCTCCCTTCTGTTCATTATTTCCCATTTATCCTGTATAGAGCTCGCTTTGTATACATTTGTTTGCATGTTCTCTCCCTCCCCCCCCCCACTAGACTGTAAGCTCCTCGAGGGCAGGGAATATCTTTTGTTTCTTTATCTCCAGAATTTAGCAGAGGGCCTAGTACACAGCAGGTGTTAATAAATGCTTATTGAATTTTTTTTGAGATAAACATTTAATGAGACATAATATGGAAAATTTCTCCCATTCCCAAAGGGATACACCCTTCTACAGGTTACTCCACCATCAATGGGAGCAGGAACATATGCAGGGCACACACATGAGGTTAGGGACACAGTGTTTTCCTGTCTTTTCTAGGGTAGGAGTGGGGTTGTGAGAGCGGATTGTTAAATTTTAGCGTTAGCCTTTACCCTTTGGAAAAAGGCAAATGCTACAAATGAGACTTTGAGTCATTGTTTTGTTGATTGTCTAGAGCCAGAGATGTGGAACTTGTGGCCTTGAGGTCCCATGTAGTCTTCTAGGTCCTTGGGTGTGGCCTTTGGACTGAGTTCAAGTTTTATAGAAAACTTCAGAAAGTGACGGATAAAATGTCTTGTCTGGTCGTGCCTGACTCTTTGTGACCACCTTCTTGGCTCAGATACCAGAGTGGTTTGTCATGTCCTTCTCCAGCTCATTTTACAAATGAAGAAACTGAGGCAAATAGGATTTAAGTGACTTGCCCAGGGTCACACAATTAAGAAGTGTTTGAGGCCGGATTTGAAATAAGGTCTTCCTGACTCTAGGCCCGGAGCTCAATCAGCTGTATCCCCTAGCTGCCTCAGATAAAATGTTAGTAATGCAGGCTAAATTTTAAAACACGCCAAATGTATTCCTCTCTTTCCCTCCCTCCCTGAGCTGGCTGACCAGCCCACCCCTATTTATCCCAATGTTCCCTATTCCATCTTCCAAGTAGTCTGTGCCCCATCCCTGGAGCTTTCTCTCTCCTCATCTCCACCTCCTGGCCTTCCCTGTCTTTTCTTCAAGCCTTGGCTAAAGTCCTGCTTTCTGCAATAAGCCTTTCTTGGTCCCCCTTAATGCTAGAGCTATTTCCAATGTACCCTTTACCTATCTTGTTTGTACATAGCGGTTTGCATGTTGTCTCTCATTAGACTGTGAGTTCCTTGAAGGCAGGGGCTAGTTTTGCCTTTCTTTGCATCATCAGTAATTAGCACGGTGCTTAACAAAGAACAGATGTTTAATAAATGCTCACTGCTTTGCCTTGACTCCCAGAGCCTGAATCTCTTCCTAAGCCCCCATGACATTGACTGAACCTTCACCTTCCCACTGAGGTTCCATTGTCTGCAATAGCACTCACCGCTCATGGAGTCCCATGCCCCTCACTGAGCCTCAGATAATCTCTCAGAGGCCTCGTCCCCCTTTCTATCCACTCCTAAATCTATTCTTCTGCACGTGAAACATCCCTGTCTCCCATCAATTAGTATTCACTTGGTTGCATGACCAACAGTCCCCTCAACATCCTTATTTCCCCCTTTTGGACATGCTATGAATTATTAGCCTCCTTTCTAAAATGGGGTGCCCAGATGGAGTCTGGACTGCCCCAGGACAACAAGGCTATCTTTTCCCCTCTCCTGGACATTATACTGCTCTCAATTCAGCTTTAAAAACCATTAATATTTTTAGCCACCATATGTAGTTGACTCATTTTGAATGAGCAGTCTACTAAGATTTCCATATCCTTTCAAAAAGTCTTATTTGTGATTTTTTTGTTTTGTTTTGTTTTCAAAATCAAGCAAATCAACTTCTGATATTGGCCATGTCCAAAAATGCATGCCTTATTCTGTACCCTGAGTTCACCACCTCTCTGACAGGAGCTGGGTAGCACGGTTATCACTGGTCCTCCGGCACAGCGAACAGTCTCTTTGTTGATCGGAGTTCTTACATCTTTTATAATTGTTGTCTTTTACATATTGTTATTGTATAAATGGTCCTCCTGGTTCTGCTCACTTCTCTCTGCATCAGTTCATACAAGTCTACCTGGGTTTCTTGGAAACCATCTTTTTCATTATTTCTTACAACACAATAGTATTCCATCACATACATATCCCATAACTCATTCAGCCATAATTCTAATTTTCTAATTTCTAATTCAGTTTCTAATTTTTTGCCACTAAAAAAAGAGATGCTACAAATATTTTTCTATATATGGGTCCTTTTCCTCTTTTTCTGATCTCTTTGGGATATAGGCCTAGCCACGGTAATATTGTTTATATGATTTTTATTTGTCACACCCAAGTTTTTTCCCTATTTCCTACTCCCCCTCCAACTCTCCAAAAAATAAAACAAAAATAACCCTCAAAGAAACTGTATCTGGGGGTGGCTTGGTGGTGCAGTGAATAGAGCACCGGCCCTGGAATCAGGAAGACCTGAGTTCAAATCCAGCCTCAGACACTTAACATTTACTAGATGTATGACTTTTGGCAAGTCCCGTAATCCCAATTGCTCTGCCTCTCTCCCTCCAAAAAGAAAAAAAAAAAGAAAAGAAAAAAAGCAACTGTATCTGATAGCATATGCGTCATTCTATACCATAGCCCTCTCCGCCAAGGAGGAAGGAAGCATATTTCATCTTGTGTTCCCTGGAACCAAGCTTAGTCATTCTGAAGACTTCAGAGTCCAGCTCATCTCCTCCCGCTCTCCAGCCTCCATCCCCAACTCAACATTCCAAGCTTCCACCCTGGAACAATGATGAACACTCACCATCTTGTAGCTAGGATCCAGACCCACCATGCTACTCTGTGGGCATCTTCATGCCAAACAGGAGCTTGCATACCCTCCCTCTTCCTCTCCTGCCTTCTAATTCTGGCTCTGAAAACAGTGATCCAGCCTCCCCTCCCACTTCTCTTCTCCCTCTGTTCTTCCCCTATACATGTTGTCTTCCTCTATTAGAAAGTAAACTAGTTTTATTTCTATTTCCAGTACTTAGCAAGTACTTGACACACTTGTTACAAACATGCATGATATATAGAATTAAAACAAATCTCCATATATACATATATATAAAAAGTTACATCATTCTACATTCTGAGTCCTTCACTTCTCTATCAAGAGGTGAGGAGCATGTGTTTCATCATTAGTCCTCTGAAACCTCAGTTGGTCATCACATTGATAAGAGTTCCTAATTCCTTCAGTTGTCTGCTTTGACCACGCTGTTGTAACAGTATAAATGGTTCTCAGTGCTATTCACTTCACTTTGCATCAGTTCATACAAGTCTTTCCGGCTTTGTCTGACATCACCATTTTCATCATTCCTTACAGCACAATCGTCCGTTACATCCATATACTTGTTCACCCATTCCCCAGTTTCCCAATTTATGGGCACCCCCTCAGATTTCCATTCTTTGCTCAAAAGAGTTATAAATGTGTTTGTACATCCATCCTTTGAGTCCATACTCAGCACAAATCCCTCCCTTGATCTGCCCTACTTTCATTCTCCTCCTCCCCTTTTCCTTCTATTTTCCTTTTGGGCAAAATGTATTTCCTTCCCAACTGTGTGTGTGTGTGTGTGTGTGTGTGTTCTAATTTCTTTAGATCTGTTCAGATGAGAGTGGAGTGTAAATATTAGCCGCTCCTCCCACCCTCCTCCTCATTTGTAAAGCTCTCTCCTTTTGCACCCTATTATAGGAGACAATTTCCATAGCCTGCCAGCTTCAAGCTCCATCCTACTCTAGTCCACACTCCATTGAGCTGTCTTTTCCTAAAATGATCTGACCATGTTACTCCCTATTCAATAGACTCCAATGGTTCCCTATTACCTCCTTTTAAATCCCTTCTGGCCCTTTCCCAGTCATCTTATGTCTTATTTCCCTCCATATACTCTAGAATCCAGCGACGCGGACCTCTGTTATTCCTCACATCAGACCCTCTGTCAGTTCTGTGCACTGTCTCTGGCTGTCCTTTATTTCTGTTACACTCACACTCCTTGTGTAAGCTCCCTGGCTTCCATCAAGTCTCAACCAAAGCTCCAGCTTATGCAAGAACCCTTCCGCAGTCTTTGTTCTCAGTGCCTTTCCTCTGCTGAATATTTCCAGTTTATCCTATCTATCTCTTGTCTGTATGTAGTTGTACAGTCAATGACATGTTGTCTTTCCATTATATTATAAATTCTCTGAGAGCAGGGACTTGGTTTTAGATTTTTGGGTTGTTTTTTGGCCTCTTTTTGTATCCTCAGCGCATAGTAGGAACTCACTAAATATGTATTGGCTTAGTTTAGTCCCTGCCTCAGACACTATTGGCCTGATCCCACCCTTCATTCAATCTCTCCAAATCTCAGTTTCTTCAGCTCCAAAACAGGTTTGGGGCTAAGGCCTCAAAGGTCCCTTCCAACTCTCAGTTTATGAACCTTATCGAGTCCCAATATATTTAATCTGGCCCATAGTTATAGCCTGTCCAGACTCTCTTATACAAATAACAGGGCAGCTGCAGCTCCAAATTCCAGGTCAACTGTGGATTTGACTAGCTGACTACTCTGCCTTCTGTGTTTTTATTCATGACAGTGATTCAAATGTTTGCTAGCACAGGGTCAGGTGCAGAGCCCTGGGGCACTTCCTTGGTGACCTCTTTCCACACTAGCCTCTTTCCATTTAATGATGTGTCTTTGCGTAGGGTCATTCCACCAGTCCCCAAGCTGTCTTACTGGGCTCACCTTGGGCCTAGCTTTTACCCTTATAACTGGCTATCTTAACATGAAAGATTTTGTCAGTTGTCTACACAATTTCTACAGCCATGCCTTGATCTCTGGTCCAGTTTGACCTCTGATTTCATTGGTAAGGAGCTCCAAGAGAGGAAAATCCCTCTGCCAAAGCAGTCTGTGCTTTAGTCTTAAGGGACTTGCAGTTCATATGTGTCAGAAACAGGACTTGACCCTGGGTCTTCCTGACCCTGAGGCCAATTTTCCACTCTCTGCTATCTGACTGTCTCTCTCCCTGACTAGTGAACCTGCCAAAAAAAAGTCTTTGAAGTTACTCTGGTATAACCTGCTCTTTCTGAAGCCATGATGCTTTTTTAATTGCTCAATCAATTAAAAATCATTTATTAAGTACGCATCTGCACCAGGCACTGAGCTAGGGTGCTGGGAATACAAAGATAGAAGGGAAAGAGTCTCTGCCCTCAAGGAACTTACACTCTATCTGGGTAGACAACATATATACATATTGGTGATATGCAAAATAGATACGAGGTGATTTGGGGACAGGCCATCCCCTTACTGTCACGTCCTAGAATTTTGCCAGGAATTGAAGTCAAACTCACTGGCCTGTAGATGGCAGAATCCCCCCTCCTCTTTTCTTGAAGCTGAGTCATTTGCCCACTCCAGGGCCTGAGGCTCCCATCTCTTCACTGAGGGAGGCCCTATTCATTCTCCAAATCCACATCCACAACGAACCTTCTTTCCCCTCCCTGAACCCCATCTTCTCACACAGCCCACATCTCTCTAAGTCTTCATCCCCTGGATGCATTCCCATCATTTCTCTGGACCTTCACCCCCTCTCCCAAAGTCCATCCTTAAACTCTCTGCCTCAACTTGCACCTTCATTTCCTCATGGAGCCCCTTCTTGATGTCACTTTTTCCCCTTAGTAACTTTTACCCCCTCTGACCCTTTATCCACCTCACAGTGACCCTCTCCTCTCACTATCCCAATCATTGGGGGGTACCATTCACCTCACAGAGAGTCCCTCTCCTCTCAGAACCCCTATCCTAATCATTAGAGGCCTCTATCCACCTCACAGACACTCCCTCTTCTCCCTGAGCCCCTATCCCAATCATTGGGGGCCTCCATCCACCTCACAGAGAGTCCCCCTCCTCTTACTGAGCCCTTATCCCAATCATTGGGAGCCTCCATCCACTTCATAGAGACCCTCCTCCTCTCCCTGAGCTCCTATCCCAATTATTGGGGGGCACCATCCACCTCACGAAGACCCTCTCCTCTCACGGAATGCTAATTCATTCACTGAGCCTTCATTCTCCTCAATGAACTCCCAAATTCCTCACTAAAACTCATATTCTATCAATGAATCCCCCTCTACTTCTATATATTCCTTCCCCCTCCCTGAGAACCCCTTTCCTTCAGTGGGCTACCCTCTCCCTAACATAGCCCATCCCCCTGCTGCCCCCTGTTCTCCCCTCAGAGCCCCTTTGCCCCTGCTGACTTCCCCTTCCTCATTCCCCTCACTGCCCCTATGCCCCTCCTGCCCCCCCCATTCCCCTCACTGCCCCTATGCCCCTGCTGAACCCTTGGAGCTCATACCTCAAAGGTTGCCAATCGCCTGTTTTAGTCCCCAAAGTGTGATCCCCATTAGAGGTCAGAGGTCAGGGCTCCAAGCTCATTTTATCACTTCCCCCCATTCTCACTCACCGGAGTTCTCTGGCCTTGCTGGGGTCGAGCAGGGCAAGTCCAGCCTGTCATCCAGGGACAGGCCCTCTGTACCCAACACCAGAGTCCTTTCATGGCCTGGAGAGAAGGGGGAGGGAGGATCCTGGGGTCAGCTCAGCTTCTTCTTGGGACATGGCTTAGACCTGGGGACTGTGACCTTGGGCATTGTGGGGTCAAGGCCACACTGTCAGGGGTCCCTAGTCTGCCCCAGGCCAGCTGCCCTCTTTGGTGCTCCGGAAGGCCCTGGCAAGGCCTGGTCTCTTCCAGCCAGGTGCCCTCCCTTCGCTCTGCTCAGCCTGGGTCAGGCAGGCAGCTGGCAGCTGGGCAGGCGGGTAAGGATTACTCTCCAGGCTGAGAGCAGCTCCTTGGGATGCCCAGGTGGTGA
This sequence comes from Pseudocheirus occidentalis, assembly GCA_028646575.1. Classification (NCBI taxonomy): domain Eukaryota; kingdom Metazoa; phylum Chordata; class Mammalia; order Diprotodontia; family Pseudocheiridae; genus Pseudocheirus; species Pseudocheirus occidentalis. The sequence continues at coordinate 49,642,458 of CM053594.1, forward strand.
GCTCACCCCTGAAGGAGTGCTCCCTCCTTCCCCCACTCCATGGAGACATGCCTGTCACCATGAACACATGTCCACAGGCCTAAACATATGTGTACAAACCACATGAACACAGGAATGCACGCATGTGCAATGAGCACACAAATCTGAGAGACATATGTGGGCATGGGTATGTTTGTCTCCCTTTATAAAAAATGTCACATGGGTGTTCTTTTCTTTCTTTTTAAATAAATATGCCTGTCACTTCCCAATGACTCCCTACCCCCAGGCTATAGCACCCTCACCCACACTGGAAAAGGAATCCCAATTGAGCCAAACCAACCAACCCTTTGGCCAGGCCATGATCCACCATCTCTGCCCATAGGGGGCAGGCAGGCCTCACTGCCAATCTCTGATGAGCCACCACAGTTCTGTGATCTTCCCATTTTTAAAACTTTGCATGATGCACAGGCAAATTTGCATATATGCAAATATAAACAGCTCACAGAATTTGGAGCTGGAGGAGACCTTAGCTATGGCATAGTGGAGAGAACTGGCTCTCAGGTCAAGGGTTCTAGGTTTGAATCCTGCCTCTGACACTTCCTACTTGAGTAAAATTCAGCAAATCACTCAGTCTCTCTGTGCCTCAGTTTCCTTGTCTGTACAATGAGGAGGGTTAGATTAGATGGCTTCTGAGTAGTTCCAGCTCTAGAGTTAGGATCTAGTCCAACCCCTTTAGCTTATAGAAAAAAAACTGCTTTGCAAGCATTCAAACACGAGGTAAATGGGAGCTGGTATTGGTGCTGTCATATGGCCAGGGGCACAGTCTCTGAGGAATTCAAACTGGGCATCCCCCAAAGGGGCAGGGAGAGAGGGACAGGAGCATAAGGAAGGCGGGTCTACAAAGAAGCGCTAGAGCAAAGGATGCCGTCCAAGAAACGCATGGGTGAACAAGAAAACGAGCTGGCTACATGGGGAGAGGGTGGGACAAGCTGTGGGCGGCCCAAGGGTTACACAGGCACCTGGGCAAAGTCAAAGTCAAAGACCCCCCAGAGAGACCTATGCCTCTTTGGCTGGGCCCTTGTGACCAACATACGGGAGAAGCCAAGTCAGCGAGTATATAAGCTCCTACTATGTGGAAGGCAAAAGGGCAAAAGACAAAGCATCATTCGGAAATTTCTGTGGGTCAGTGTTATGTCCTGACAATGATGATGACACAGGTGAGGAAGTGGAAGTCCAGAAAGGGGAAGGGACTTGCTTAAGGTCACGCCGCTCAATTGGGAGAGCCAAAATTCACACCCAGGTTTTCTGATTCCAAACACAGTGCTAAGAATTGGGGGCCAGGCCAGAGGTGGCGGGAAGAAGAGGAAGAGAGGGCCGACGTCATACTCGAGCCTCGTGGTCCCGGTGCTGGCCGCAGGACGCAGTTAGGGGTAGAAGCCCGGGATCTCGGAGTCGCTCAGAGGGCTCCGACAGTCACACGGATGGTTTCCAAATTCCAAATCTCCGGGTTTCAGAGGTTTAGAAAATAAAACTTCCAGCCTCAGTTTTCCCTTCTGTAAGATGGGGATTCCTGCCAGTGTTGTCTTTGAGGAATAAGTGAGACGTGCAAAGGGCTTCACAAACCTTAAAGGGCTATGTACTTACATAGCCAGTCACTGCGGTCATTACCGAAACAGGCACCAGCGAAGGCCCTGGGGCTGAAGGCCCCGGCCCCCCGGGACTGGGCCTGGGCCTGAATCACCAAGGCCTTGGGACTGAGTTGGGTCCTTCACATGGGTATGTGCACACATCCTATGCACACGTACCCAGCATTGGACATGTAGGTGGAAAGGTGAGGAGAGCCTGGGTTCAAATCCTAACCCAGAAACTGGTTTTGTGATCTTGGGCGGGTCACTTGACTTTTTAGGGCTATGGTTTCCTTATCTATGAAATGGGAATGATAATCCTGGTACTGCCTACATCAGGGGGCTGTTGGGAGGAAATCACTTTGTAAGCCTCAAAGAACTATGGAAATGCAGGTGGTTGTACATAGTGTGCTTATACATGGATACACACAGAGACATGCACATAAAGGTTCACAAATGTGTACAAATAGACAATCTACAGGCTGATGATAACAGGATTTAGAGAGAAGGACTTCTGCGAACACTTCATTTTACATACAGGGAAACTGAGGCAGAGCAGCACACATCTTCTGAGGGTGTTGGTGGACCCCAAGCTTAACACACGTGACACGTCAGCCAAGAAAGCTAATTTGGGCTAACCAAAAGAGGTATCACGTCCCGGATTGGGGAGGGGAGAGTCTGCCCTGGTTGGACCACATCTGGTGCCTTGTGTTCAATCTGGGGGACCACAGTTTGGGAAGGGCATTGATAAGCTAGAGAGAATCCAAAGGAGGGTAATCAGGATGCTGAGTAACCAGAGAAGGAGCAGTTGAAGGAGCTGGGAATGTTTAGCCTGGAGAGAGAGGGAGGATGGGATAGCCCTGTCTTAGTACCTGAAGGGCTATCCCACAGAAGAGGGGTTAACTTTGTTCTGTTTGACCCCAGGGGGTAGAACCAGAAGGATTTAAGGAGTGGGATGTCAGGAGTTGCAAAATGCCCTGTTCTGTTTTATGTCAAGTAAATCGGCCCCTCAGTCAGGCCTTCCTCCAAAGGAATGGGAGCCTCAGGAAGCAGGGGGTCTCCCCTCATGGGTGGTCTTGGAGCAGATGCCGGATGGCCACTTCAGGGGTCTGCTATGTCTGAAGACCATTGGACAGGAGGCCCTCTGGGCTCTCATTTTCATGTTTGGGATCTGGTGCTTCTGGGACTTGTCCAAGGTCACACAGGTAGTGCCTCTGAGCCAGGATCAGGACCTGGGCCCTCAGACACACAGAAACATATGAACACATACATGAAGACAAACATGGTCGGGCCTGGCTGTGTGCACATATATGAAACATTCCAGGGTATCTCATGGTTCTGTTCTTTTATTTGGGAAGAAGGGGAGTGCAGAGGAGAGTCTCCTGAAGCCCTGAGTCACAGCAGCAGCCCCCTTTTGGGGGGTCCTCAGGGTCCTTCCCTTTTGCTAGCTGCCTAGTCTCCTGCTAGGCTGGACAAGGGGGCCCCATGGGGGCTGGCAGGGGCAGAGACAGGGCACAAGTGGTGGTAGCTGCCCCAATACATGGACATCACAAAGCTCCTTCCTCCCATCCCAGGGGCAGGCTCCTGGCTGGAGGGTCCACCTGTCTGTCCATCCACCTGTTCGGTCAGACCAAACTTTCGGCCACACTGGTATCCTCCAGAAAGCAGCTGACCCTGTGGGGAACTTGGGATCTGGCCCCAGGGCAGGGAGAGGCCAGCTTCCTGGGGCTGTCCTCCTCACCTTGGTCCTTTGCGAAATAGACAAACACCTGGCAGAACAGGACATGGAGGGTGGCACTGATTCAAGACAGCCAGTGGACGTGGGGATTGGGGATGGGGGATGGGGGTTAGGGAAGGCTTCTTGGAGGAGGTGGCTGAGAGCCAGGGCCCTGAATGACAGGGAGAATCCAGAATGACTCTGCCCTTAGTCTAAAGCTAAACCCCCCCCCCCCCATCTAATCTGATCTCAAACCTGGTCAAGTGTGGTCTGGGTTACAGAGAAGTCCTCGATGCCCAAGCGGGTGCTGTGGGTGGCGAGCTCACTGAAGAGGCGGGCCAGTGGACAGTGCCCGGTAGGTAGCTGGTATCGCAGCAGGCAGCCGTGGTGTTCCTTGAGCTGGGCTCCGGGGAAAGAGGCCTCCATGAACTCCTGGGCAGGCCCTGGGAGCGAGGTGGGCACTCTCAGTGACACGGTGTAGCCCTCTCCAAACCTGTGGGAAGTGCCAAGCTCCGGCTGAGGCCTTGCCCAGCCTTCTCTGCTCCAAGGCTGGAGAAGGAGGGTCGTGTGGGAGAAGTTGGGCTCACTCTTTGTGGCCCCACAAGGCAGCGGTGGGTTAGGATGGAGTCATGGGGAGGAAGATTTAGGACTGATGTAAAGAACAGCTGCCTAATTATGAGCTCCCTGTCACTGGCTGGATACCCTTGTGTTGGGTGGGCTGGAGGGCACATTCTTGTTCAGGTACGGGTGGCTTGGGGGAGGAGGTCCTTTCAGCCCGGTGGTTCTGAACCTCAGCAACTTCACTCAGGGCAGCCTGGGGTGGGATGAATCCCCACCCTGTCCCCTTCCATCAGTTACCTGTTCTTAAGATGCTGGGCACTGCCCAGGCACCGGAAACGCCCATTCACCATGATGGCCAAGCGGGTACAGAGAGCCTCACACTCTTCCATGCTTCCAGGACAGTGTAGGACAGGGAAGGGGTAGGGGTCGGGGCAGGCACAGGCCAGAGGTTAATAATCAGAGGCCTGAGCTCTCAGCCTCCTCTCCTCCAGCCTCCACTGAACCTAACAGGCGTAGTTCACTCTGCCTGGGCTCCCCTAACCCCCAAATCTTTTCCCTTCCTCAACTCAGGGCCCCTTCTCTCCTAGGATCTGAGACTGCAACCCTGGCTCTCCTCCTCCAAAGCATCCTCTCCCCCAACCAATGCCCCTTTTCCCAATAATCTTTCTTCAACCCTAGGTGCCTCCTTCCAGCTGCACCTTCCTTCACCCTCCACTCTCATCCTCCATCCAATGGCTTCTTCCCTTCAATCTTTCCCCCTCCCCCCAATACACACACACACACATTCTCTCTCTCTCTCTCTCCCCTCTACCTGTGTGAGGTGAGCACTACCGAGCGCCCCTCCTTGACAACACCCAGGACACTGTTCCAGAGGAAGCGGCGGGCCTGGGGATCCATGCCAGTGGTAGGCTCATCCTTGGGGGTAGAGGCCCAGGAAGGGAGCATAAACCAATCAGACAGGACTGGAGATGTGCCCAGTCCTCCACTCCTGCCTTATAGCCCTGTAGACTGAGAGGTCCTGCCCACTCTCCTCCACACAGGCAAAGATTTCTCCTCAGGTTGAGTTAGGAAAAAGCCCATTCAAACACTCCTCATCTCTCACTTCCCTTATTCCCACTCTCTCACAGAATCTCTGGATTTTGAGTTGAAAAGACCTGAAATCTAGCCCAACCTCTTCCTTTTACATCTGAGGAAACCAAGGCCTATTGAGAGGAAGTGACTTGACCAAGGTCATACTGCTCAAGCCAGAACTTGAACCCAGATCCTCTGAACCTCAAATCCAGGGCTCCTTCCACTATAATGTGTTGTCACCTCATTCAATGCTCCCATTTTATAGATGTGAAAACTGAGGCCCGGAGAAAGAAATACATTTGTTCAAGGTCACCTAGCACAAATGATGACTATGGTAGAGCAGAAAATTTCCTCTCTCACTTTAGAATGAAGTAGTGGGTCAGTGAAGCTCAGTGTTGGAGCCTTGGGTTTGGTTCTGTTCCATGCCTCAGTTTCCCCACTACTCAAAAGTGGACAATGACCCCTCAAAGAGGTGATGTGAGTCAGGAGGGGGGTGACCCTCTCCCCAACCACAGTCCTGAGGGACTCACCAGGAAGATGACCGGCGGTCCTCCCACCAGGGCAATGGCCGTGGACAGCTTCCTTTTGTTCCCGCCGCTGTAGCCACCCGAGGGCTGGTCTGCATACTGTAGCAGCCCGAGCCTGGTCAGGCCCCACTGGGCCACCTGCCAATGGGAGAGACCAAGAGGAGCCCACCCTGAGGCTGTGGGGCTCCAAGTGGGCTCCTCAGCAGGGCTGGAGGTCAGGCTCAGGACCAGGGGGCAGGCAGATGAGGGGGCACAAGTGGAATTCTGGAAGAACATCACCAGCTCGGGAGGCTATAAAAGCAATTCCTCTTATGACAAAACCAATGTCATGTCTTCCTTTTCTGGCCCTGGAATTTGGAATCAGGAGATCTGGGTTCAAATCCTGCCTCTGCTTTTACTAGTGCTATGACCTTGGTCAAGTCCCTTCCCTCTAGAAGCCCAAGTTTCCCTGTCTATAAAATGGGGGTACTGATTCTTGTATGTTCTCTGTCTCCTCCCAAAAAAAGGCTGGAGAAACGGGAGCTTTTAAGAACAAAAACCTGACATTTATTAAACACCTCCTGTGTATAAGACCATATCACAGCACTGAGTTTAACCTTTTATAGGCCCCTCAGGTGAGGGCTGGAGGGGAAGGAGCCTTAAAGACCATCTCACCCAACTCCAAATTCTCCAGCCTCCCCTTTGCCCACTCCCCTCCGCCCTGTATCTGAGTTATTTGTCTACACTCTCTGTCCTCTGGCCGCATCCGGATGGATGCTGCTTGAGGGCAGGGTCCTAGTTCTGTCTACAGGCTTTCACCTAAGGCTGGGGTGCTTTGAGTGTGGCCATGTACAAGACGTGACTCCAGAGGGGTGGGAAGAGGAGGCCCAGCTCCACCCAACACCAGGATCTAGAGACTCAAGTGACTTGTCCAGGGTCACATGGCTAGTCAGCAGCAGAGAGGATCTTAACTCGGGTCCTCCGGTACTGAATCCTCACTCTTTTCCCTGCACTGTCACATTTTGCAGATGGGGAAAATCAAGGCCCAGAGACAGCAATAGGTGGTTATGGAGAAAGAAATAAAGCCCAAGCCCTGCTGGGTGGTCAGCCCTTAAGTAACCCACCCTCAGGAAGACAAATCCTCCCACACCACAGAATGGGCACCTATAACTGAGGCTGCTCCAGCTTGGCAGGACATGCAAGGCTTGGGTTCTGCTGGCACGGCCTTCAGGGACCCAGAGTCACCCCTACTAATGAAGGTAACCCCCGGTGTGCAGCCAGCCCCCGCCAATCTCCTCCTGTGATACCTCCTGGTGGTACGGGCGGGAGTGCCGTCACCAAGGGCCGGATGGAATGCGATTCCCTCTTCAACTCAGCCTCTTACAGGCCTGGTTTTCTTCAAGACTCAGGTCAAATGTCACCTTCTCTAAGAGTCTTTCCTGATCCTCCCCCTCCCCACCCCCCAGGCCCTTGTGCCTTCTCCTCCAAATGAGCTATTTTCTATCTGGGAGAGCTGGGATTTCCCCTGCCTCGATTCTCCGAGAGGGGGAAGTGTTTCATTTTTGATTTTTCATTCTCAATGTCTGGGAATGTAGGTGTTTAATAAATGCTTGTCCCTTGGCTGATCACCAGAAGAGTGGCCCTCCATAATCTAAGGCAATTCAGGAACAATGTAGCTAGGCTCATGCCTGTGGTGCATTGGATCAGAGGCCTGGGAACGGGGCACCCAGTCACCAAACTGAGCTGAGGATGGGCCCACGTATGTCCTCCCACCCTGTATCCCCACAGGGCAGGTAGGGTCCCCATGGGCTTGGGATCCCCTGGGACAGTAGGGATAGTGCTTTCACATTTACAAAGCATTTTTATACAGACTGATCTCACCGGATCCTGACACCCTCCCTGGAAGCAGGGCAAGAGTTATTCCCTAATTCCATTTTGTATGTATGAAACTGAGGCTTGGTCAAGGGAAATGGATTGTCCACGGTCCTACAGGAAATGACAGAACCAGGATTTGAACCCAGCTCTCTTAAATCAAACTGTGGAATTAAGTCTCCTGGTCTCTACTAAGTCTCCTACTAAGAATCCTGGTCTCTCGATGTCTGATGTCTGCCGAGCTCCATGCTCTACTCCTTGCTACTGAGCCACATTGTTTGGAACACACTGGAGCCTGTGGACGGCTGGCAGGCTGGTCCTCTGCGTAGGACAGTGGCAGAAGCATGATGAGGTCGAGGGTTCTTCGGGGGTTCAGAGTTCATGGGAAACAGGGTACTGTGGGGGACTTACCCGGGCAACCTCTCTCTCTGGCACCCCCCGGAGCCGGGAGAAGAATTCCAGGTGTTCCCGGCCAGTCAACAGTTCTGTGATGGCATCAAATTGGGGGCAGTAACCCATGTGGCTCTGGGCTGCCTGCAGGTCAGTCAGGATGCTGAGGGCGGGGTAGGTACAAGGAGATAGGGTGGCAGAGAGGTGGGGAAGGAGGGATGAGAGGCAAAGAATGGGACATAGATGGATGGAGAGGACGGTGGGGACCAGGCCCTTCTGCCCCCTAGCAATAGACTAGGATCTTTGGGAGATGGGCATCCTCCCCTGCCCCAAGTCCCTACTTTCTCCCACTCCCCAGCATCCTTCCATTAGGGATCCCCCTTCACTCACCTGCAGCCCATAAGGATGGCCTCACCCCCACTCATTGGGGTATCCCCTGTCACCATGCGGAACGTGGAAGTCTTCCCTGCTCCATTTACCCCCAGGAGCCCAAAACACTAAAAAGAGAGGGGCAGGGAGAGGGAGGGAGGGGGAGAGAGAGAGACAGAGAGACAGAGAGAGACAGAGAGACAGAGACAGAAAGAGATGGAGACAGAGACAGAGAGAGAGGGAGGGAGGGAGGGAGGGAGAGAGAAAGAGAGAGAGAGAGAAAGGAGGGAGAGAGAAGGGAGAGAAGAGGGGGAGGAGAGAGAAAGGAAAGAGGAGAGGAAAGGAGGAGAGAGAGAAGGAGAGGGGGGAGAGAGGGAGAAGGAGAAAGAGAGGGAGAGGAAGAGGGAAAGGGAGAGGGAGAGAGAGACAGAGAGAGAGAGACAGAGACAGAGACAGAGAGGGGAGTCAGTCTTAAAGCTGTATGTCTCCTCCCGATCTCCAGTTCTGTCTCTGTGAACCTCCGTCTGGATACCCCATAGGAATCTCAAACTCATCATGCCCCACACTGAACTCCTATTTTCCCCCAGTTCATCCTTCCTCTACAAGTCCAAGCTATTTCAGGTGAAGGTCCCATCATCCTTCTAGTCATGTCCCTGGCTCTTCTCTCTCCCTTAACCCCCATATCCATTCAGATGAGAAGTCCTGTTGACTTTACCTCCCCAACATCTTTCCCATCTGCCACCCCCTCTCTCCACTCATAAAGCCTCGATCCTTGCCCGCTCTCACCCGGACCACTGTAGGAGCCCCTGCCCGGCCTCCTGGCCTAGTCTCTCCCCATTCTAATCCAATCCTCACACAACTGCCAAACAGACCAAGTAAAGGTCTGACCATATCACTTCCCTACTCAAAAACCTGGAACCGCTCCCTAGTGCTCATCCCATCCTCAGCTAGGCGTTCGGGGCCTCCACAGCCCTACCTCCTAGTGGGTGCTCATGCACCCCCTCTGCTTCAGTCCAGATGACTCACTTGCTGTGCTCTGGGCCTGGTGCTCGAGCTTCCATGCCCATGAGCCTTGAGCCAGTGGTCCCCACACTCTGGGCCGAGCCCCCTCCTCAGCTCCTCCCTGCCGCGCTGTGGTCCCTCACACTCTGGGCCGAGCCCCCTCCTCACCTCCTCCCTGCAGGATGCTCAGCTGTTTGCCAGGCTCGGCTCAGCGGGCACTTTCACATCAGCTCTGTCCCGACTCCCCCCTTGTTAATTCTTTGTTCTTACTAAACATCTGCTGGATTGGATGTATTGGCTACGTGACTCAGAGCCCCAGCCCCCTCATCTGAAAAACCGGAATGATAAATACTTGCAGGCCCTACGTGCCTGGGCTGTTGCGCCAAATGTACTTCTAAGCACTTATCTTTACCTCCCCCGGGGGGATCCCCACGCACACGTGGTCCACGGCTGGCTTCTTCTGGCCCGGGTATATCTGGGAGAAGAAACAGAGATGCTTGCAGACAGATCCGTGGCCCCACACAGACACTCAGATGTGCCAACAAATACCTGCCCTGGGCTCCCCTGTCCCTCATGACACCAGTCTCACCTTTGTCAGGTCCTTCAGCACCAAGATGTCTCCCTGGGTGGCCCCCCGCCTGACCCGCTCTCGTTCTCGGCCCACGTCCTCATCCTCTTCCTGGTCTTCCTCTCTCAGCAGGGGCTGAGGCCTCTGCAACCATCTTGGAGGATGTGCAGGGTAAGTGGGAGAGCAGAAGGCAGAACCTTCCTCCTTGTGTTCCCCAATGCCCACAACTCTGGCCTCCTCCCCTAGATTCCTCATCATGCAACGCCCCCCCAAATCTTAGTCCCCCAGGGTTCCTGGAAGCCTCTCTCTCTTTCTCATCCAAACCCCAAGGACTCCTAACTGTTACCTCCCTGGTTCCTAGCCCCAGGTTCCTCCCGATCACTGCTCCTTGTTCCCGACCCCCAGCTCTCTGGGGCTGACCTAGGTAGGAGATGGGCTCGGTGCTGCAGGAGGAGGGTTAGGAGAAGGAAGATGGGCCCCTGCAGCCCCATAGCAAAGAGGTTCTTGCCAACCAGCTCCCAGGTCAGCGGGGACTGGAACTGCTCATCTCCTGTGGAAGAGAAGGAGAGGACATTGGGTGGGAGCCTGCCTCGTAGGCTTGGGCCTGCACGCCAGCCAGGTAGCAGGGTGGGCGAGCCAGGATGAGGAGAGTGAGTGTAGCTTTCAGCAGAGCCCTCCTTTCCTCTAGAGCCTACCCTAGCACCCTACTGCCCACTGCACCAAAACCTAATTCTCAGGCTAAATGAAGACAGGCCTGGACTGAAAAAAGGGATCATTATTTCAGCTCTGGGCTCCACATTATAGGAAAGGAGCTGACAGACTGGAGAGCGCCAGGAGGGTAACCTTCCCTTTACACTTTGTCTTGTTCAGTCATGAGTTACTCTTTGAGACTATCTGGGATACGGGAGTTGTCGGTTGCTTCCTTCTCTGGCTCACTTTACAGATGAGGAAACTGAGGCAAACAGGGTTAACTGACTTGCCCAAGGCCACACAGCTAGTAAGTGTCTGAGGCCAGATTTGAACTCAGGTCTCCCTGACTCCAGGCCCAGTGCTCCATCCATTATGCCACACAGCTGCCCGTTTATCTTGTGTTCACTTTTATATTCTGTGCCTAGCACAGAGTTCAGTGCTTAAAAGATGTGACTCGACTTGCTAGTAGGTCTAACTATCCCGCCTCTACCTGAAGACCTTCAGGGAAAGGAAACCACCATCCTCCTTATGCCGGCAGACTTTCCTAGCGTGCGGCCTGAACTACTCTACCTCCCACCTACTGACCCCAATCCTTCCTTTTGGGATCAAACAGAAAAGATCAATGTCCCTTCTAGCCCAAGACCCTTCAGATGTTTCAGAACCTGATGATGACGTCTCCACCCTCTCCTGCCCTGTCCCAACCTGAGTCTTCTCCAGGCTAGCCAAGCCTCATTCCTTCAAGTGACCTTGATGGGACGTGTTTGAGCTCAGGGTCCTTCACTATCCTGACTGCCCTTCTCTGGACCATTCCTGGTTTATCGATGTCCTTCTTGGACTGAAGGGCCACAACTGAATAGGGGAACTTAGATCAGGTCCAGGACAGCAGGACCACTCAAAGCTAGGTCTTTTGACTCCAAACGGAGCCCTCTTTCTAGAAGCTACAAAGGACGTCCTTCACAACTCTCCCAGGAAAAAAACTCCTGCAAAAGTTGTCATCTTCATTTTATAAGCAAAGAAACTGAGACTCGGAGGTTAAGAGACCTGTTCAGTTACACGCGGTTATTAAGCGGATGAGCTAGGACAAGAAGTCAACCTCCTGGTTTCAAGCCTAGCATTTTTTTCCATTGCCCAATGTTGTTTCTCAGAGTCTGACCAGTCTCATATCCTTGTGACATCCTTCTCGAATGACAGTCTGGGACGGCAGAAAGAGCCTGGGACTGGGTCAGGAGACCCAGATGCTAGTGCCGGCTCTAGTATTAACTCTCTGTGGGGCCTTGGACAAGTCACTTACCTTTTCTGGCTGGACCAGATGAAATGTTCTTCATCTACTGCTCTCTGGTTTGTTTGTTTTTGTTTTTGTTTTTGCTTTTTGGAGGGGGGGAGACAGAGCAGTTGGGGTTAAGTGACTTGCCCAAGGTCATACATCTAGTAAGTGTTAATAAGTGTCTGAGACTGGATTTGAACTTAGGTCCTCCTGACTCCAAGGCCAGTGCTTTATTCACTGTGCCACCTAGCTGCTCCTTGCTCTCTGTTTTATACTTCTAGGTGACCTCACAGGGATCTGTCCTTTCTTAGAGCTCAGAGCTTAGGATATGTGCATAAAATGAACAGGACACTTGGTGATAACTCATTCTGGGTCTCTCTGGTCTTATACCTTTGAGTCCTGTCTCTCCTGTTGTGAGGGAGACGACCTCAGCTCAGAGCCTGGCCTGTTCTTGCTCCTGGCTGCTGCCCTTCCCACACCTAACAAACAGCTGAACCAAACCCAAGGTTTTGTCTGCTATGGAAGAGCTGATAGTTCTTAGGAAACAGAATATAAGAGCTGGGAGGGCCCTCAGAATCCAGGATGTCAGAGCTGAGAGGGTCCTTAGAACACAGGATGTCGGGGCTGGGAGGGTCCTTAGAACACAGGATGTCGGGGCTGGGAGGGCCCTTAGAACACAGGATGTCAGAGCTAGGGGGACAAAGAACACAAGTTTTGTCTCAGCTAGCTGAGGGACACTCACCCAGGCGCAGGAAGGCATCAGCCATAGCTTGGTTCCGAACCATGTCAATGAGCCCCCGGCCTAGGCAGAAATGCGGGAAAATGAGGAAAACTCTTTTCAGAATCCAGCTCACATCCTTCAGTTTCTGTTGGGACAGAAACGCAGGTCAGGGGACCCTTAATACAATTCCCCTCTCCCCCAGGCACCTATTCAGAGATTTAGCCCTCCACCCCTACATGGTGCCAACCATTAGACAATCCAAACCTGGTTGGAAAAGAGTTCCAGAACAAAAGTAGCCACACTGCCGTTGATGCCAATGAAGAGGTTGAGACAAGTCAGGACCACATAGGCTGTGCTGGGCACAGAGAACAGGAAGGAGGCTGGGTACATGAGAGGGGTAATGGACCAGCTGGAGAGGAAGGAGAAAGGATGGCATGGGAGTCATGGAAGGCATCACAGGACAGACTGGTAACTTGGGAGGAATGGGCACGATCAGCGGGGTCACTAGCAAAATAGACATGGGCACCGAAGGGAAGAATTGGGAACTCTCTGAGGCCATGGGCATCTGGGGAGCAGGCAGAGGGTAGTAGGTACCAGACAGGGGTCTCACCCATAGAGCAGCAACAGCAGTAGGAGGGCAGGCAGATTTGATGGGGCCACATATGCCCGCTGCTGGAAACCCAGGAAGATGAGCACCACCAGCCCTGCTGGCACCAGGTAGTTACACTGTGGGGGCAGGAGGTAGCCCTATCACTACCGGCCACCTCCCTCCCTCCCGTCACTACCCCACATCTAGGTGCAGCAGGTCTCCCCAGACTGCAAGAATCCTGGGCCGGCCAGGGGACGTGGGTACTGGCTGATGTGCCTTTGGGCAAGCATCTTCTCTGGACCCCAGTAAAATGAGAGGGTAGGTCCTATCCAGGTCTGACATTCTGTGTTTCAAGAGCCCTCCCCCTCTGAACTTCCTGAAGGGGTTTCTGGGATGGGCTGGGAAAGACCTGAAATCAGCCTGTTCCAGGTTCTCTCACTCCTATATCGTCCTGCTCTCTGCTTCTACAACAGTGAGAAAAGTGATTCAGAGCTGGATCTGTCCTGTCTCTGACATGGCCCTCTTTTTCCTAAGTGAGCTGCCATCTCTGCGATGGGCTATGTGCTCTCTGAGGGTGGGGCTGTTTTCCCAGAAGAATTTTAGCATGTCAGAACTGGGAAGAACCTTAGAACAGGGAATGTTAGAACTGGAAGGAACCTTAGAACATAGAAAGTCAGAACTTGGAGGGACTTTAGAACACAGAGTATCTTAACTGAGGGCCCTGAGAACACAGGACATCTGTCTAGGAGAATGTCAGAGCTGGGAGGGCCCTTAGGATACAGAATGTCAGAACTTGTAGAGGTGTTAAGGCCATCTGAATCCCAGAGAAGACTCACATGTCAGGGCAATAGTAACGTCTGGAGCAGAACCCAAGACTTCTAATCCCTTGACCCACGGCTCTGTTTTGAGCCAGGCCCCTAGCCCCCTCTTACCATGTCCCATGCAAAATTGCCCAGCCAGTAGAGGGTGGGCGACAGGCCCCCCAGGAGCTGGAGGTGCTTGGCTCGGCTGACTCGGTCCTCAATGAGGAAGAGCACAAAGCTGGCCGGGACAAAGGACATGGCAAAGAGCACGCAGATGGACACCAGCACATCCACCGAAGAGGCCATCCTAGGACAGGGTTGGGGGTTACTGGCTGTTGGCTGAGGCCAACAAAAATCACAAGACAGAGGAGGAATGAGGAAGAGGCTGCTGGAGAGCTTGCAGCTGGGCCTCCTGAGACCACAACCTTGGTGCTAGAAGGCATTAGGCAATAAGGTCAGAGGTCATGGGGTAAAGGCCAGAGTTGGGTTAAAGGGTTAAAGGAATCCATGATTAAGATCACAGATCACAGCGGGTCAAATTCAGGGCTCTTTCCCAGTACTGGTTATTGGGGTAGTTAAGACATCAAGGATCATGGAGGTCCAGTGTATAACTGGAAGGACAGACTATCGAGGCCTGGGCTTCTTAACCTTTCTAGGTATGTGCCAGGCACCTCTGACAGACTGGGGAAGCTGAAGGACCCCCTAAAAATAAGGTTTATAAAATACATAAGATTACAAAGAAAACCAATTATATGGCAATATAATTATCAAGACATTTAAAAAAACAAACAAGTTCATACTGCAGGCTACAAACGCCAGAACTAGTTCTGGGTTCAGTCATTTTAGTTGTGCCCAACTTTTCGGATCCCATTTGGGGTTTTCTTGGCAAAGATACTGATCTAGGTTAGACCCATCACTTTGCAGATAAGGAAACAGGAGGTGTGGAAAGGGGAAATGATTTGGCCAAGGCCACACAGCAGTGAAATAGCAGGGCTGGGATTCTAGCCCAGTTGTTCTTACGCCAAATTCAATGCTTTTTCCATTACTTCATATAAAGGGAGTAGGAGGGAAGGTCAGACCACAGAGACAGAAAACATGGCAAAGCAGCAGGACTGTGGTCAATTACAGCTGTCAGTATGACTGCCATACTGGCCCTGGTCAGTCATATCAGCCAGTATATTTGCCATATTACCTCTGGTCAAGTAACACAGTCAGTATGACTACCACACTGCCCCTGGTCAGTCACAGCAACCAGCATCATATTGATGGCCATACTGACTCTGATGAATTACTGCAGTCAGGGTGAGCACAATACTGCCAATGACAAAGGGTACATCCCTTGTTCTTTACCAATCAACAAGCTGGCTGCTGTTTGTGACTCTCTAAGTCACTTTTTGGGGGCAACATCCGTTGGCTCAAAACAAAATGTAGCCATAAATCTGAAAATCATGAAGAGATGGCAGAGTCCTGAGGCGAATACAGCCCAGAAGGGAGAAGCAGAAGGCGGAGAAGTCACAGGGCACAGGGGCACTCACAGGGTGGCTTCAGAGAGCTGCTCCTTGGTGAGACTGAGGGGGTGGTTGAGAGTGGTGATGCTGTAGGTTCGGGGGTCAGCCCCTGGGGGCAGGTGAGCACGCAGGAGCCCATTGTTCAGCATGTTGATAAAGGCCACCATGGCATGCCATCCCTTGTTGTTGAACCAGACCTGGGTCAAAGATTTCCTGTCACTGCCCCCGGCCAGGGGCCTAGCTCATGATGACAATAATAATGAGTGCAACAATACGGAACCGGAGAGAACACATTCATGTGCAAAGCTCTTCAACCATGTATTCTCATCTGAGCTTCTGGGAGGCGGTATTACTATCCCCATTTCACAGATGGGAGACATGAGGAAGAGAAAGGTTAAGTAACTTGCCCGTGGCCACACAGCTAAATGTGTACCTGAGGTGGGATTTAAAGTAGGGCAGCACGAGCCTTTATATAGCACTTGAGGGTTTGCAAAACACTTCACACAGATTATCTCAGACGTCATCTTACAAATATTATCTCGAAATAACCCTGGGTAGGGAGGCGCATTATTGAGCTAACATCTCTACAGCATTTTAAGTTTGTAACGTCCTTTACACAAGTTAACCCTGGGAAGTAGGGGCTGTCACTGACATCTCCATTTCACAGATAAGGAACAGGTTGAGAGGAGTTAAATGACTTGCCCAAGGTCACAGGGCTAGTAAGAATCTGAGGCAGGGTTTAGGAGCACAGCTATAGGGCCCTCAAATCCAACTGCTTCCTTTTACAGATGGGGGCCAAATTAAGACTCAGAGTGGAAGAAGAGCTTGTCCAAGGTCACAGGCCAATGGCAGACCTGTAGGAGACTGGGAGCTAACCCTGAAGATTGCTCCAGCAGACCATTGCTCAATGGGAAAGGCAGATAATGATAAAAGTTATTTTAAAAAACCAACCAAAAGGGGCTGCAATGCCTTGGAAGGGAGAGAGCTCTCCATCACTGGAGAGGCCTAGAGCAACAGGCATTTGCTGGTGATACACTCAAGGGGTTTCTCATTGGTTAGGATGCTCCCAAGTCCCATCTTGCTATGAAATTTGGTGAACTCCTTGGAGATGCTTCTCCGTATATTAAAGAAAGTGCAGAGCTTGGATTCAGAAAGAACTGGATTCAAATACGTTCTTAGACATTTAAGAGCTATATGGCCCTGGGCAAGTTACTTCCCCTCTGCCTGCCTTGGTTTCCCTCTCTGTAAAATGGAGTTGATGGATACAATGGTCTGTGAGGTCCCTTTCAGCTCTAAAGCTATGAACTGAACCCACCCCTTCATTTGTAGAGGAAGAAGTGAAGACACCACCCCCCACCCCAAGAGGGAGTCACTTGCCTGTGGTCACCCAAGTGGAATTTGAATCCTAATTCCACAAACATTGCCCTGGTGATGCTGTGGATAGAGCACTAGGCCTGGAGTTGAGCAGATATGAGTTCAAATCCAGCCTCATAAACTTACTGCTACATGACCTGAGGCAAGACACAGCCACTGCTTGCCTGAGTTTCTTCAAATCTTAAAATAATAACGGCACCTACCTAGGATCAAACGAGATAATATTTGTTTAAAAAAGCCTTAGCCCAGTGCAGGGCACATAGTAGGCACCACGTAGATAAATGCCCAGTCTCTTCCCCCACAAAACGATGGGGCCCTTCCAGTGTCTTGGCTCCCACCCCTCCTCAGTGTGATACCGAGCACCTAATCTTGGCTTTAGGGAGCCAGAGGAGATGGAACAACCCCTGGGTGCCCAGGGTCCAGAAAAGGGGCAGCCCCTTGACCACCACACACCTTCACATTGTTCTGTGTGTCCAGACTCTCAGCCCAGGCACTGAGATTTTGTAGCAGATGATGTACCACATTGTTCTAGGCAGGGAGAGAGGACGGTTAGAGACCACCCCTCTCAAAGTCTGATGCCCCCCCACCCCTGTCCCTACTTTTCTCTTTACACCAACCCTCGTCACCTGGGAGTCGTAGAATAAGCCTTGGAACTCCTGGATGGTGCTGAGGATCTCCGGCCCTGAGCCCAGGCCCAAGCTGGGGCTGCCCCCCAGGGAGAAGCCGCCATACCTGGAGATGAGGCAGACCTGCTCAGAGCAGGCCACGGAACCTTCTCTAGCCTCCACTGCTCTGTCCACCTGATCTCCCCTCCTCTGTCCATCTTCTTCCCATATTTTTTCACCCAAGATCTGCAAATCCTCTTCCATAATATGTCCCTGACCCTGGCCACAGCCTTCTCTTCTTTGCCTCCTCCTTAGGCCACCCTCTCCCCATCTGACCACCTCTCAAAACCTACAAAGAACCTTCCTCAATCTGCTCCCTCCTCTCCCCCAACCACGCCCCCACTAGCTCACCTAATCTCGTTGACGTACTTCTTGGTTCTCAGGCTGAGAAAAGAGAAGAAGGGGAGGGCTTTGGTCACTCTTTCCAGATCTGAAAAGGGCTGGCCACCACTCACCTAGCCAGGAGTGCCAATACAGGGCAGGGGCAGCATCCCTCTCAGTCCCAGACCCTCCCACAGGCCTGCCTGGAGGTAGGTAGGTATGTATGATGGGAAAGGGCTTGGAAAGGAGGGGGACTAGAGTGGGCTAGACATTAGAATAGAAAATCTTCAAAGTCCCTTCCAGCTCTGACATTCCATATTCTAAGGGCCCTCCCGGTTCTGACATCCTGTGTTCTAAGGGCCCTCCCAGCTCTGACATGCTGGGTTCTAAGAGTCCTCCCAACTCTGACAGCCTGGGTTCTAAGGGTCTCTGCGCTCTGACACTGTTCCCTTGTGGGAGTGGAGAGTAAGGATGAAGGGTGGGCCTAATAGGTGGCAGAGATGGCAAGGGGACTTTGGGACAGATGCTGAGCAGGAGCCAGTAGAGGCCTTACCCCCGACTGATGACCCGAGGATAGGTTTTAACCAGATAGTCTGAGATATTTCTTCCTGTCAGATTCTGTACAACATCTCCTGGGCCCATCTGCATCTGCTCCAAGAAAGACTGTCAGTCCAGGCACAGCACGCCTGCCCCGCCAGCCTACACAGGGCTCTGCTTTACCTTCTCTAGGCCTCACCTGAGGAGGTGGAAGGCCCCCTGCTGCTTCTGGGCAGTCAGGGAGCATCTTCCGGGACCCGGGGCTGCTGCACTGGCAGGCAGGGGATGGAAACTGCAGGGTCCAGTTGCCCGTAGCAAAGACTCTAGCCACGGCCTCGGATACTGGAGGCACCCAGAAGCTGTGGTTGGCAGGCCAAGCGCAATCTTGCCCCCTGTAAAGTCACAAATCCGAGAGATGCCAAGATGATTTCCGGGCTCTTACCCAAATTCCTGGTAATGACCCTCCCTCTGCCCTAATCTTGTGGGGATTAAGCACAACAGTGACTCATGGTCTCATAGCCCCCTAAGAGTTACAAAGCCAACTGCACCCCACAATGAAAACGCTGAGGCAGGGAGTGGGCAGATGCTTTCACCCCATTTTACAGATGAGCACACTGGAGGTAACAGAGGCAAATTAAGTCAGAGCTCGTGGTCACACAGTCAGCAAGTGGAGGAAGTAAGACTCAGAGCCACCCGATCCTCCTGCCTCCAATTCTAGAACTCCTTCCCAGACCCATGGGGGTGTTCCCAGAATGCTGGATGAATGCTCAGGCGGGGGGGGGGGGCGGGGAACGGCCTTCAAGGAAAGGGGGAGGGAGCAGAACAGGATCATTGACCATGAGTCATGATGCCCCACAGCCAGGGTCAGAGACACTGCCAGGCAGCAGCGGTCGAGACCCCCTCTGGGGAGGGAGACGAAGAAGAAGGGCTGGGATGGTGTGGAGGATGTGGAGACAGAACTGGGAAGTGGCCAGAGCCATGGGCAAGGGGCTCAGGAAAGCTAAGACTGCTCAGGGCTCCATCAGTGACTCCCCGTATTGTATGGCCTTGAGTAAGACCCTCCTCTCTCTGTTTCCCAATGTGTCGAATGAGAGCTTTAGACTAGATCTCTAAGGCCATTCCAGTTCTAATATTCTGGGGTTCTCACATTCCTCCCAGCTCTGACATCCTGGGTTCTAAGGGCTTTCCAAGTTCTGACATTTTCTGTTCTAAGGGCCCTCCCAGCTCCAATGTCCTGGGTTCTAAGGGCCCTCCCAATTCTGACATTCTATATCCTAAGGACCCTCTCAACTTTGACATGCCCTGTCCTGCGGTCTAAGTTACAAGGTACAATACCATACAATGTGCTCTACAGAGTCAAGAGGACCATGGGCTTCATGGTTTGGGAAGCTTACAAGCCTGAGCTCTTCTTCCCACAAGAGCCTTCTAAGCCGGGTTCAGACAGGAGGGCATTCAATAGCTGGGTATATCTGAGGTTTCCAGGGTCATCCTCACTATAAACAGAAAAACCAGTGAGGAAAACCAAGCCCTTCTTGCCCTTGCCCTTGCCTTGCCCCTGCCCAGCCTGGCCCAGACCTCACCTGAAAAAAGAGACCTGGGACCCATACATGGCTGGCTGGAGCTCCAGGGGTGGATAGTGGCCAAAGGGAGGCACAATGAGGCTGAAGAAAAGTGCCAGGCCCACAAAGAAGGCAGGGAGCACAATCTAAGGGAGCATCAGAGGCGTCACAGGCTGCTTAATGAAGGGAACCCAGGGGCCCTGAGCTTTAGTCTTCAAATGCAGTCTGGTAGAACCACCCCTCCTTCTGTGCACCCCAGGCCTCACTCCCCTGTGACACCCCCTGACCTGTGCAAAAAGGCCTCGGCGGCTGCGGCGAGCATGAAGGAACCTCTTGGTGAACAGGGCCCGGAGCTGCTGCCGGGTGAGGGCCCAGCCCTGCACACGCCCAGAGGTGCCCAGCTCTCCATTCAGAGCCTGCCTTTCTGCAGAATCAGCACCTGATGGGAACAAGAGGGCAGGGACCCATCAGAATCAGGCTTGGGAGCAGGAAGGGGCTCAAGAAGCCATTTAAACCAGAGGCATCAAACTTTCAGGGGCTCCATGTTCCACACACCTTAGAATGCTGCCCTGGTCAGACTGAAATGTAACTGGGGTATGTTTAACAAAACAAAATTGTAATACAACATAGATAATGTCAACGTGTGATTTTCTAAGTCAATCTTCTATGGCAGAGATCTGTTTCTATTTCAGTTTTATAGCACTAATTTAGGCTGAACTCTTCATCTGTGAGAGGGGGAAGTTGAGTCTCAAAGGATCAAATGAGATCATTGCAAAAAGCACTTACCACATTGCCTGGCACACACAGAAACTGGCATTCCCTTTCCCTTCCCTCTAACTCCAAACCCAAGGTTCTTCAATGCCAGTGCTAAGGAGGGTAGCAGAGGCCTACTCACCCACATCCCCATTCACCTCTGCATGCTCCCCGCTTGCCATCCTCTGGCAGTGGGCAGAGGCTGGGGCAGGCACACCCAGCCGAAGGGGTTGGTCCTCACCATCTGCCAAGGAAACAGAGGCTGTCTGGGGGGGGGGTTGCTGCTCTCTAGACCAGCAGCAGAGTTTGGTCCTCAGATTTGCTCCCTGTAAGGGGGCTGGTCTCACTGGCCCCACAACACTCTCTTGCCAAGCTTCTGGTGGTCAGTGGTGGCTGGCAGAGGTAGGGCCCCAATCTGGGTTCGAGGCCAGGAAATACCATGAGGTCACGTGGCTCCCCATAGGTGCCTGCCCAGCAGGTTCAGATATCCCTCTTGGATGGTTCAAAGAGAATCTTGAAAGCCTCTTATGGTAACACAGTATTACCTTCTGGGTTTGTATTGACTCCACTGTCCTCAGCCACCTTCAAGAAGATCTGGAGGGAAAGATGAGGGGCTAGGAGGAAGGAGGGCAGAGGGCCCTGTGGGTTGGGGGGAGTCCTGGGGAAGAGGCATCTTGGTGGGGGGAGATCTCAGAAATAATGGAACAGTAGGGGAGGGAAGGTAAGACTAGAGGAACTTTGGCCACAAGGAGAGGAAAGAATCAGAAGGTCCAGAGTTGGAAGGATGCTGGGACTAATTTGTTTTGCCCCCCACACTTCAGGGATGACGTGAGAGATGTTCAGAGAGATCCAGGAACTTGCCCAAGATGAAACTGGTGAGAAGTCTTGGAATTCAAACTCAGATCCTATGACTCTCTGGGGCTTATTGGACAAAGGGAGGGGAGACTCCAGAGACCCCTTTCTCCATAGAACCCTTAGGATGGGGGGAGAAATTTGGCAATGATGGGGCAGGGAGGAGACAGGAAACTTGGGGGCTGGGAGCCCAACAGGCCTTCAGCCTTCTCTACCTCCTCCAGGGTGGTGTCTGAGATCCCGTAGCCTGAGATGCCAAGCTCCTCGAGGTGCCTGTCCAGCTGCTGAAACAGCTCCCCAAAGGCCCCGTCATGGGCCCCGGAGTATGGCAGGGTCAGCACCACCTCGTGGCCCAACTCTTCTACCAGCTGGGCCCCAGGGACAAGGCTCTGGACAAGTGTGAGAAGCTGGGATATATCTGGCAAGAGGAGAGGGAAGGGTCTTCAGAACCTCCCCCATCACACTGGGGGGACGCTCATGAAACAGAGGCTGTGGTTAGAACTAAAAGGGTTTTTTGAACACAGAACACGGGATGTTAGAACTAGGAGGGCTCTTAAATCCCAGAATGTCAGAGCTGGGAGGGCCCTTAGAACAAGGGATGTCAGAGCTGGGAGGGCCCTTAGAACAAGGGATGTCAGAGCTGGGAGGGCTCTTAGGACACAACATATATATATATATACACATACAAGCTCAGAGCTAAGAGGAAACACTGAAACAAGGCCTCTAAGGACATAAAGAGTCGGCCCATGGGTGGCTCACCAGTGGTAGCAGCCAGGCTTCCCTCTTTGCTTTCTGGGCCTCTGGTCCAGGTCCTCTCCAAGCTGCCGTGGTCCTGGTCCTGGGGGCACAGGGGCACCATGGGCAGAGTAGGGACAGTGATGAGGAGAGCCCTGGTCACGTCTGGATTCCTGCTCCAGGGGTCTTGTGGCCTTTCCTCTCCCCATCCCTGCCCACATCCCAACTGGTCTGAGCCCCCACCTTCGAAGCCTCGAGGAGCACGGTCGGCCGGCTCTTCACCAGGGTCAAATAGTAGCCGGTGCCCAGACGGCTCTTGAGGAAGAGGGGAGACCCACAGCAGCGCAGCTGACCCCCTGCAATCACAGCCACGCGGTCTCCCAGTAGCTCAGCCTCATCCATATAGTGAGTAGATAGGATCACTGTGCGACCTGCGTGGGATGGTGAGGTGAGAAGGCCCCTGGGAGCCCTGCAGGCTTCCTGGGGGAGGGAGGCTGGCCTTCAGAAGAGGAAAAAGGCATCAATGGTACAGTCTCAGGACAACCCACAGTAATCAGGGAAGACTTTCAGGAGGAGGTGGCACTTAAAACGGGTCCTGAGGGGGCGAGGATCTGGTCTGAATGGAAGAGAACATATTTCTGAGGAGAGAAAGATTTCCCAGGATCACAGGAGTAAAAACAATCAAGTTCAATCCTCTCACTTTACAGATAAGGTGACCTGCCCAAGGTCTCCCAGTCACTGAGCTTCTAAGGGCAGGATCTGAAGCCAGGAATTGCTCATTCCATGTCCAGTGTCCCATTCACCAGATTGATTACACTGCACCTCCAGGAGTTGGGAGAGGAGAGACGAGGGTCCCCAGGAGTGAGGGGAAGAGGCATCCACTCAAGGGCAACCTCTCAGTGAGCAGGTCCAGCCCCCCACCCACCTTGCCGATATTTGAGCAGCAGCTCCCAGATGCTTCGGCGGGAGAATGGGTCCACGCCAGCGGTAGGTTCATCCAAGATGACCACTCGGGAACCACCCACGAAGGCAATGGCTACGGACAGCTTCCTCTGCATCCCACCTGAGAGATGGGGGAGGCATTCTCACTGAGCATGCCCACCCTCCAGCTTTCCTCAGTGCCTGGCACAGCCAGGGGAACAGGGACAGGAACGGGGAGAGCTGAGGGGTCCCAGGTCCTGAGCTCAGTGTAGGGGGTCAGGCATGTGAAATCAGAGCCACAATGTGCCGAGTGACTTGCAGAGGTCACATCTCATCTGGTCTAACTTGGCCTAACTCCTCATCTTACAGATGAAGAGACTGAGGCCCTGAGAAGGTAAGTGGCTGGTAAGAGGCAGCACTCCCCTCTCTGTGCACTCCCTTGCCAATCT